>JAKSZT010053887.1:39989761-40054660 GCA_026826555.1 Tolypeutes matacus
AATTAAATTAAATTAAATTAAATTAAATTAAATTAAATTAAATTAAAAAAACAGTGCCCAGGAAGGAAGAGGCAAAAATAATCTCTCTGACTCAAGATGAGTCCATGTACCAAGATTCTAGAACTTATGAAGAAATCTAGAGCTAATAACAACAACCAATGAAATGAAAAATCATAACATGAATTCACTTCTTGTGAAATTGATTTTAACAGTCTAACAAAAACTTTAAAATAAGAATGTTAGGATACTAAAAGAGGTAATGAAGGAATAACAGAATAAAATGATCCAAAGATATGCCAAAAGCATAAATAATGTAAGAATAGGGGACTAAGGCAATAAGCTCAATAAATTAACATAGTTTAAGAGAGAACATCACAGAGATAAAAATATAAAATAAAATAAAAATATGATAGAAAATCAAAGTGATGCTTGGAGAAAACATTGAGATGTGCCAATATATATCTACTAGAAGTTCCAGAAGAAAATAGAGAAAAAGCAAAAAAAATCTGAAAATTTTCCACAACTGAAAAATAAAATAGGTCCTTAGAATAAAAAGTACTCCAAATGCCAATGAAAATTATTAAAGACAAATCTATACCACAATACTTGTTAAAAATCTGCAGAACTCCAAGAACAAAGAGAAAGGCCAAATCCTACAAATAACAACAACTCTACTGAGAGGAGACTTCTCAACAATACCAACAGATTCCAAAAATTGAAAGGGTAATGCATTTAAACTAATAAAAAAATATCTCCAGACCCAGATAGTTTCACTGAAGTATATTTTAAAAATAAAGAGCAGACTTCTGGTCAACCAAGATGGTGGCATAGGCCAATCTATGGCTGCATTTTCCCCACAGAATCACTTAACAACTAGTAAAAACTGGCAGAGCCGTCTTCCTCAGATACCTGGAAAACAGTTAAAGGGTTATCATAACTAGGAAAGCACCGAATCAAGAAAACATAACTTGGGAAGCAGCTGTGGCTCAACCAATTGGGCATCTGCCTACCACATGGGATGTCCCAGGTTTGGGTCCCAGTGCCTCCTTAGGAAGACAAGCAGACGTCACACTTCCCACAACCCATCACAATGAGCTAGATGCCACAACCCACTGCAACAAGCTAGACACCACAACCCGCCACAATGAGCTAGATGCCACTACCTGCTGCAACAAGCTAGATGCTGCAAGCCAGCAGACACTGCAGCCTGCAGGAGGTGGCTAGGACTCAGGCTGCTGGGCACTCACCTCCCATGTGAGAGGTCTGAGTTTCAGTTCCCAGTGCTTCCTGGAGAAGACAAGTAGACACAGTGAGCAAAAACAATGAGCAGACAGATGAGGGAAACATCGTTGGGGGGGGGGTAAATTAAAAATAAATGAATAAATAAATAATAAAAATCTATTTTAAAAAAGGAAAAGAGAAAACATAACCTAAAGCGGTAGAAGTGTATGACACTCTTGCTGGCCCATTCCTAACCCCTCCCTGATACTGTGTGGAGCCAGTTCATTGTGGGTCACTAGCCCTGTTCTGGAGGAAGGAGAATAACACACATATGCATATGGGGGTGCCTGTACATTCAGTGCCAATCTATTGGGCAGTAGACTGAAGAACTCAACCAAAACATTCATTTCTGGCTCACCTTCCCAGAATTTGCCCTACAGGCAGAAGCAGCTTGTGAGCAGTGTAAGAAACAATCATATTGAAACATCCTGGGGCAAATGATTATGGGTTATAAGACATACAATTATGCACCCAGGAGGAAGGGAAATGCTATTTCAATGGTAGCTAGGTATTCTCATCTCTGAAAATGGGGAAATTCCTTAAGCCACAAGCACATACCCAGGGCAAGACCCATGCTTAGAAAAGAGGGAAACTACACACCACACTTTGGCCTCAGGCTGCTTTCTTGGTAGGAGGCCTTAATTCTAAAAGAGCACCAGCCAAACCAGAGGCAATTTACAAAGACTGTGAAAAGTGTTTATTGCATTGAGTTGTCTGTTTTTGTTACCTTCTAGTACTCAAGGAAATTACTGTCATATCACTATCTGGATACAAACTTAAGGAACAGACAACACAGGGACTAAGTCCAAAGTTAACACATTAAAATATAAAATGTACAGTGTGCAACAAAATATTACAAGATAAACAAAGAAACAGGAAATGATAATGCATCTGAAAGAACAAGACGAAGCTTCAGTAATCATCAATTAAGAAGACCAGACTTTAGATACACCTGACAAATGCTTTTAAAAAACATCTTCAATATGCTCTAAAAGGAAAGTACTAAATCTCAATAAAGAGGGAGAAATTTTAAAATGGAACCACAAAGTAATACTGAAGTTGAAGACCACAATAACTGCAATAAAAATGTCCTTGCAGGGTCTCCACAGCAGATTGGAGCTGACAAAAGAAAGGTTCAGTGAATTCAAAGATGACAATCAAAATAACTCAAGCTGAAGAGCAGATTAAAAAAGAATGAAGAAAAGGAAACATAGCCTAAGAGACCTGTGGGACACCATTAAGCATACCATTACATGCATTATAGGAGTTCCAGAGCAGAAGAAAGAGAAGAAAGGGACAGAATGAATATTCAAAGAAATAATGTCAGAAAGCTTCCTATATTAAAAGACAGACATTAATATCCACATTCAAGAATCTCAACAAACCCCAAACAAGATAAACATGAAGAGAATACTACCCAACCACTTGGTAGTCAAATTGCAAAATACCAGGAAAAGGACAAATTCCTGACAACTGCAAGAAAAATCTATTTGATAAGTACAAAGTAGCCCCAATAAAGAGTAAGTGCCAATTTCTCATCAGAAATAATGGAGGCAAGAAGGCAGTGGGATGAAATATTTAAAGTGCTGAAAGAAAATAATTGCCAACCAAGTATTTTATATCCAGTCAGAATGTCTTTCAAAAATAAAGGAGAGATTAAGACATTCCCAGATAAACAAAAGATGAGGGCATTTGCCACCACTAGACCTGCTCCATAAGCAGTGCTAAAGGGAGTTCTTCAACATGAAAAGAAAGGACACTAAAGAGTAGATTGGAGTAGCACAAAAAATATCCAGTAATGGTATCCATAAGATAAATTAAACATGCCAATATTAAAGTATTGTATTTTTGGTATGTAATGACAATTTTTATTTTTTACAGGTTCTAAAATGAAAATGAATAAAAATAATGATAATCTATGGGGAGATGGAGGGATATAGGAAGAGTTTCTGTATGCCACTGAAGTTAGATTAGAATCAAAGGGTCAACTATAATTGATATAGTGGCCCCAAGTAGCAAAAAAAAAAAAAAAAAAATCTTAAGAACTAAGTTGGAAAACCCCTGGCTCACTGCAGCCAACTGAGAGGGGAAGAGTAATCTTCTTCCCCTCTCAGTTGTTTCAAGGGAAAAGGGAAGGAGAGTCAGGGGTTTTTCTACAGTGAATTCAGCCAGCAGAGCCCACTTTGAATTTCCAATGTGGAGATTCAACACAGGAACACAGGAAAGCTGAGACTGAGACACCTCTGTGGAAAGGTGCATTGACTAGCGCCATCTGCTTGCTGGTCTGGAAATTGCATGGACAAAAACTGTTCTTGGTGCTCTGTATACAAACCCTGGGAGAAAATCTGCACCCCACTAGTGAGTCCCTGGACAGATTTTGATAACTTAAGCTGGGTAATTTTAAAGACTTAGAATAAGTTGAACCAAATATCAATGAAGAGCTGTGGGGGGAAAAAAACAATTGGCAAGAGAGAGAAATTGGCCATCAGAGTAAATTTGCAAACATATTCAGAGGCCTAGGCACCAGTGAAAAATTACAAACCATACTAGGAAACAGGAAGAGATGGACCAGCCAAAAGAACTAACCAAATATCCTGAAGAGATACAGTACTTAAAGCAATTAATCAGTAATAACCACACAACTCTCCTAGATCATTTCAAAGAATTTAAAGAAAATATGACCAAAGAAATAAAGGCTATTAAGAGGACACTGAGTGAGCATAAAAAACAATTTGAAAGCCTGCAGAGAAAAGTAACAGACCTATGGGAATGAAACGCATGATGGGTGAGATTGAAAATACATTAGAGCAGATTTGAATTGCTTGAAGACAGAATTAGTGATTTTGAAGACAGACATCTGAACTAGAAAAGACAGGAGAACAGAAAAAGGAGAGAATGGAAAAAAATGGAACACAGTCTCAGGGAATTGAATGATAATGCAAAATGCGCAAACATTCATATTATTGGAATGGAATAAGAAGAAGAGAATGGAAAGGGGGCAGAAAGAATATTTGAGGAAATGAATGACTGAAAATTTCCCAACCATTATGAAAGACATAGATATCAATATCCTAGGAGGACAACACACCCCACAGAATAAATCCGAATAGACCTACTCTGAGACACCTAATATTCAGAATGACAAATATCAGAGCTAAAGAGAGGATTCTGAAAGCAGCAGGAGAAAAGCAAATCATCACATTCAAGGGAAATTGAATAAGATTAAGTGCCTGACCTCTCATCAGAAGAGGCGAGAAGAAAGTGGTATCATGTATTTAAGATACTGAAAGAGAAAAACTGCAAGCCAAGAATTCTGAATCTGGCAAAACTGTCCTTCAAAAATGAGGATGAGTTCTAAGTCTTCACAGACAAACAAAAACTGACAGAATATGTTACCAAAAGACCAGAATTGAAAGAGATACTAAAGAGAGTGCTAGAGCCTGAAAGGAGAAAACAAGGGTGGCAGATTTGGAGAAGAGTTTAGAAATGAAGATTATTAGGTAGGGTAAACTAAAAGATAAGAAGACAGACAGTAGAACAATTTGACAACAGAGAGCCAAAGGATAAAATGGATGAAGTAAGTAATGCCTTTACAGTAGTAACATTGAATGTTAATGGTTTGAACTCCCCAATCAAAAGACATAGACTGAGAGAATGGATATTTTTAAAAATGAGCTATCTATATGTGTCTAAAAGAAACCCACCTCAGACATAAGGACACAACCAGACTAGAAAAAGGGATTCCATGCAAATAATAACCAAAAAAGAACTGGAGTAGTGATACTAATATCGGACAAAATAGATTTTAAATGCAAAACTGTTATAAGGGATGAAGAAGGTCATTATATATTAATAAAAGGGATAATTCACCAAGAAGAAATAACTATGTTAAATATTTATGTACCTTACCTGAATGCCCCAAGATACATGAGGCACACACTGGCAAAACTGAAGGGAGAAAAAGATGTCTCTACAATAATAGCTTCAATATACCACCCTCAGTATTGGATAGAACATCTGGGCATAGGATAAATAAAGAAACAGAGAAGTTGAGTAATATGATAAATGAACTAGACCTAACAGCCATCTATAGAGCATTGAACCCCAAAAGAGCAGGATACACATTCTTTTCAAGTGCTCAAGGATCCTTCTCCAAGATAGACCATATGTTGGGTCACAAGACAGGCCTCAATAAATTTTAATAGATTGAAATTATACAAACACTTTCTCTGATCATAACAGAATGATGCTGGAGATCAATAATGGACGGAAAAGGGGAAAATTCTTGAATATATGGAGATTGAGCAACACACTCTTAAATAATCAGTGGGTCAAATAAGAAATTGCAAGAGAATTCAGCAAATATCTTCAGATGAATGAAAATGAGAACTCAACATATCAAAACGATGGGACACCGTAAAGGCAGTGCTGAGAGGAAAATGTATAGCCCTCATGTTTACATTAAAAAAGAAATAAGAGCTAAAATTGAAGATCCAACTGAACACCTGGAGGAAATAGAAAAAGAATAGCAAACTAATCCCAAACCAAGCCAAAGTAAAGAAATAGTAAAGAGCAAAGCAGAAATAAATGAAATACCAAGAAGAAAAAAAAAATTTGACAGAATCGACAAAACCAAAAGTTAGTTCTTTGAGAAGATCAGCCAAATTGACAAACCCTTAGCTAGACTGACAAAGAGAAAAAGAGAGAATATACAAATAAATAATATCAGAAATGAGAGGGAGGACATTACCACTGACCTAGCAGAAATAAGAGAGATCATAAAAGGATATTATGAACAGGTGTATGCCAAAAAACTAGACAATGTAGAGGAGATGGACAAATTCCTAGAAATACACAAACCATCTACACTGACCCTAGAAGAAATAGAAGACCTCAACAAACCAATCATAAGTGAAGAGACTAAAGCAGTCATCAAAAACCTCCCATAGATGAAAAGTCCAGAACAAGATGGCTCCACAGATGAATTTTACCAATTATTTAAAGATGATGCAATACCAATATTGCTCAAGCTTTTCCAAAAATTTAAACAGAAAAGAATGCTACAAAACTCATTCTATGAAGCCAACATCACCTTAATACCAAAAGCAGATAAAGATGCTACTAAAAAAAAAAAGAAAATTACAGATCATTATATCTAATGAATATAGATGCAAAAATCCTCAACAAATTTTCATTTAATTTTCAAAGAAGTTTTAGGGCACAGCAAAGTCACACACAGAATACTAGAAACTCTCATATACCCAACCTCCTCCCCCATTCCTCACCCCATATTAAAACCTTTTTGTATGTGGATGGTAGCATTGTTGTATTGTTATAAAGATAGTGAAACATAGCTACTAAACATTGTCAATGGTTTACAGTATAGTTTACAATTTAGATGGTACAGTTTAATAATGTTTTATGATATTTACCATGTCCTGTGTCCATCACATTAAGGTAAGGAAAAACATTTCCCCTGACTACTAAAAAACCCTTTTTTGATCTTTTCTGTTCCTTCCTCCCCATCCCCCTGGGGCACATGACACCCCCCTGTCTTGACTCATTGGATGACGAGATTCATAGTTACATGCAACAAGAGGTCTTGACATGCTGATTGTTCTCCCCTATTAGGATCCACCCTTGCTCCTAAGAGACACCCACCTGTCTGTTCCTTGGTGAACTGTTCCTCCCAAAGATGGGGGTCCATCTCCTTCCCACTCACCATGTGGGTCTCCAATCCCAAACACAACACACTATGATAGGATGAACACTCACACACTCCCCATAAGCCTACTCAGATGTGCCCAGTCCTGAATGCTCTCCCAACCTATGCGCTAAACCATTGAGGTAGAACCAGTGGCCACTGGACGCTTTTGGGGCAGGGAGAGGGAAAAGCAGTTGTAATACAGGGGCTTTTTCGGGACTTGGGAATTATCCTAAGTGACATTACAATGACAGATATAGGCCATTTTACATCAGCATATAACATGCAAAACTGTGTGGGAGAGAGTGTGGTCTACAATGTGAACTATGGTCCATGCTTAGTGGCAAAGCCGCAGGATGTGTATATCCACTGCAGGTGATATGCCACACTAATGAAAGATGTTTATGTGGGAGGTTATGGGAGGTGTGGGAGGTGGGGAACTTGGGAATACATGTAATTTTTGTGTAACATTTATGTAATCTAAGTATCTTTTAAAATATAAAATAAATAAATAAATAAACAAACAAACAAACAAAAATCCTCAACAAAGTATTTGCAAACAGAATCCAAAAGCAAATTAAAAGATTTATACACCATGATCAAGTGGGTTTCATCTGAGGTATGCAAGGGTGGTTCAACACAAGAAAATCCATTAGTATAATAAAGTACATTGATAAATTGAACAATAAAAATCACATGATCTTCTGGATTGATGCAAAAAACGCATTTGACAAAATACAACACCATTTCTTGATAAAAACACCCCAAAAGATAGGAATAGAAAAAGGCTTTCTCAATATGGTAAAGTGTGTATATGAAAAACCTACAGTTAGCATAATATTCAATGATGAAAGACTGAAAGCTTACTCTCTGAGATCAGGAACAAGACAAAGATGCCCATGTCACCATTGTCATTCAATATTATGCTAGAGGTTCTAGCTAGAGCAATTAGACTAGATCAAGAAATACAAGGCACACAAATAGGAAAAGAAGAAGTAAAACTTTCACTGTTCACTGATCTAGAGTCTCCTGAAAAATCCACAATAAAGCTACTAGAACTAATAGATGAGTTCAGCAAAGTTGTGGGATACAAGATTAATATGCAAAAATCAATAGCTTTTCTATACACTACTGATGTGCAATCTAAGAAGGAAATCAGAAAAAAAAATCCAATTCCAATAGCAACTAAAATAATCAAATATTTAGGAATAAACTTAAACAAAGACATAAATGATCTGTATTCAGAAAACTACAAAACATTGCTAACAGAAACTGAAGAAGACTTATACAGGTGGAAGGACATTTCGTGTTCATGGATTAGAAGACTAAGTGTTATTAAGGTGTCAATTCTACCGGAACTGATTTACAGATTAAACACAATTCCAATAAAAATCCCAACAGCCTTTTTTGCAGAAGTGGGAAAACCAATTATCAAATTTATTTGGAAGAGTAAGTGGCCCCAAATAGCCAAAAAGATCTTTAAAAAGAAGAATGAAGGTAAAGGACTCTAAAACATATTATCTAGCTATAGTGGTAAAAACAGCATGGTACTGGCATAAAGACCATGGTCTTTATGGCACTGACCAATGGAACCGAACTGAGAACTCAGAAATAGACCCTCACATCTACAGTCAAGTGATTTTTGACAAGGTGGTCAAGCCCTACCAGCAGGACCACAACAGTCTATTCAACAAATGGTGCTGAGAGAACTGGATAGCCATATCCAAAAGAAAGAAAGAAGATCCCTATCTCACACCTTATACAAAAATTAACTCAAAATGGATCAAGGGCCTAAATATTAAAATGGCAACCATATAACGCCTAGAAGAAGATCTTGTATTAGGCAGTAGTTTCTTAAAACTTACACCCAAAACATGAACAACAAAAGAGATAGAGATAAATGGGACCTCCTCAAAATTAAACACTTTTGCACCTCAAAGGACTTTGTCAAAAGGTTGAAAAGGCATCCAACTCAATGGCAGAAATATTTGGCAATCACATATCTGATATGGGTTTAATATTTATGACATACAAAGAGATCATACAACTCAACAATGAAAAGACAAACTACCCAATTTAAAAATGGGCAAAAGACTTGAAAAGACAGTTGTCCAAAGAAGAAATACAAATGGTGAAGAAACACATGAAAAAAATGTTCAACATCACAAGTGATTAGGGAAATGCAAATCAAAACTACAATGAGATATCATTTCATATCTATTAGACTGGCCACTATTAAAAAGTCAGAAAACTGTAAATTTTAGAGAGAATGTGGAGAGATGGGAACACTTATTCCATGTTGATGTGAATGTAGAATGATACAGCCACTGTGGAGGACTGTTTGGCAGTTCCTAAGGAAGTTGAATATAGACTTACCATGTGACCCAGCAATACCATTACTAGGTATATGCCCAGAAGAATTGAGAGCAGAGACATGAACACACATCTGTAGATCAATGTTCATAGCCACGTTATTCAGAATTGCCAAAAGTTGGAAACAGCCCAGGTGTCCATCAACTGATGAATGGATAAACAAATTGTAGTGTATACACACAATGGAATATTATGCAGTGGTGAGAAGAAATGATGTTGTGAAGCATATGACAATATGGATGAACCTGGCGGACATTATGGTGAGTGAAGGAAGCCAGTCACAAAAAGATACAGTATGATTGTGCTATTATGAACTAAATATACTGTGTAAACTCATGGAATTAATACTTAGAATATAGGTCACCGGAAAATAGAAGGAGGGTGGAGAATTAACTGACGGTTAATCTGTGCAGAATTGGTAAAAAAAAAAAAAAATTTAAAAAATGGTTGTTTGTAAATCTTTGGAAATAAACAGAAACAGTTAAAGCATATCATGGTGTTTGTAACCAGCAGTGTTATTGTATGGGTATGACAGTGGTTGAAAAGGAAAGTCTAAGATTATCTATATTACTAGAAAGAAAGCTAAAACCTGTAAAATGGCACTGTATAAGATAGTAAAACCATATGTAAAACATAAATATGGGTGATTTTGCATATATAAGACTGTTATTACAAAACATAAACACAAATATACTAGAGAGAAGGAAAAAGAATAGCACCTATATACAGCAGGCAAGGCATAGAGAGATTGAGAGGTGATGAGTTTTGTTTGTTTGTTTATTATTTTTATTGGAATAATGAAAGTGATCTGGGAGTGACTGGGATGATGAATGCACAAACATGTGATTATACCAAATACCACTGATTGTACTCTTTGAATTGATTTATGCTTTTTTAATATGTACCAATAAATTTGGGGAAAAAAACAAAGGAAGCTAGAGTATAATCTAGAGAAAGTATAACATAGTTATTTTTGTGGTGGATGAAAATTGTGGATGATAGTATAAATATAAGAATGTTCTTCTTTTGCAAAGTGTTAAGAATATGGTGAAATTACAACTATTGTTACTTATGGGTGATAGTTAATAGTAATAATGTAATATTTTTGCAGCAATGGCAAAGAAGATATTATATCAATTGTAAGGCACAACAATAGAGGATATAAATGGGTATGGGATTTTTCTTTTTGGAGTAATGAAAATGCTAAAATTGACTGATGTGAGGACAGCACAATTCTGTGATAAAAATGAGAGTCACTGAACATACACTTTGAATGGATTATACAAAGCATGGGACTTTATATACACAGTGAATCCTGTGGTAGAGGATGGGCTGTGGTTAACAAACAAATATGAGAATGTTCTCTCATGAACTATAATTAATATATAATACTAATACAGAGTGTTAATAATCAGGTGGGTTGGGGAAAATACACAAAAGATGTGGCTATAGTTAGTAGTAATATACTGATGATGCTCTTTCATAGTTTGTAATAAATGTTTCACAACAGTACAAGGTCTTGGTGGAGGGGTGATGTATGGGAGCCCTGTATGATGATATGCATGTTTGTTTTGCAAGCTCACAACTTTTACTATACACTTATTGTTTTTGTATGTTTATCTATGAATGATATACTTTAACAAAATTTTATTTAAAAGGCAATTGTTTGGAACCACGATGTTAAATTTAAACCCCATGGTAAAGAAGGAAATGAAAACTGACACAAAATGGTTCGTTACCAAAAAATCAAACAAATATGCATGTAGGCAGTAATAAAAAGAATTGCAGGATAAGTGTTATAAGACTTACAAAGACCAAGCAGCAAAAATTTTAGAAGAATATCTTGCTTACATTAAATATAAATGGATTATGCTTTCCAGTCAAACGATGGAGAATGGCAGAATGGATAAAAAAGCATGACACAACTATATGCTGATTTCTTTTTCTCACATTAAATTCAAAGACACAAGAAGGTTAAAAGGGAAAAAGTATAAATGTGTATATATATATATATTCCATGTAATATAGTAAGCAAAACAGAGCTGGAAAAGCTATACTAATATGAGATAAAAATGAACAGTTTTTATAAGGGACAAAAAGGATACTATATACTGGTAAAAGTGTCAATTCAAAAGAAAGATTTTATATAGATACATATGTATATGCATGTAGTAGTTTGGAGCTGCATGTACCATGGAATAACATGTTCTTAAACTTAATCCATTCCTATGATTGTGAACCTATTGTAAGTAGGACTTTTTGATGAGGTTATTTCATTTATGGTGTGGCCCATCTCAATCAAATGGATCTTAATCTTATTACTGGAGTCTTTTATAAGCAGAATGAAATTCAGACCAAAAGAAAGTCACAGAGAGCAACCAAAGCTGAACATCAGTGGAACTCAGAAGAGAAGGGAGAGACCATGTGACAGAGGAGCACAGGACCAAGGATCACCAACAGCCAGCCACAGAACACAATCTTTGGGATGAAAGCCTCACCTTGGTGTTGACTTAATTTGGACTTTCTCTTAGCCTTAAGACTGTAAGTAAATAAATTTGAATTGTTAAAGCTGAACCATTGCATGGTAATTGCTTGAGCACCCAAGGAAACTAAAACAACATGCCTAACATCAGAGACCCAAAGTATATGGATCAAATATTAATAGATTTCAAGGGATAAGTAAAAAAAAGATATACATATGGCCAATAAGCACATGAAATGCTCAACATCATTAGCCATTAGGGAAATGCAGATCAAAACCAAAATGAAAGAATGTTGTCATCAGCATGGCCATGTAATAAATACCCTGGAAAAGCCTTCCCTCAGAATCAGCTAATAAAAGGACAAATCCCCCTTACTTAGTATTTTGAAAGATGATAGAGACTGGAGAACAAATCTACAAATTTTAATTTAAAAAAGGAGAAAAGTCTATAAGAGCAAGTAAGAAATTTCTGTCTCAGTCTGTACCTGCCTCCCTTCAGTCCTGTGTAGCTTGGGAGTTACACTGAGAGAGTAGAGCCCAGGTCTCTCCCAAGGCAGACACAAACTATACAATCATTCACAGCAGCAAGATAGAATTCCACAAGATAAGCAGATGCCCAGATATCAGCAAAAAATGATAAGCCATACTAAGAAGCAGGAAGGTATGTCTCAGTGCAGGGAGATGCATAATTTGGAACAATCAATCAAAGAAGCACAAACAAATCTTCTAAAACAATTCAAGGAGATGAGGGAAAATATGGATAAAGAACCAAAGGATATTAAGAAGACAATGTGTGAGCATAAAAAAGAATGTGAAAGTATAAAATGAAACATAACAGAAATTATGGGAATGAAAGACACAATAATAGAGATTTAAAATATAGTAGAGGCATATAACAGCAGATTTGAACAGGCCGAAGAAAGAATCAGCAAACTAGAAAAAAAGACTATCGAAATCATACAGTCAGAAGAACAAATAGAGAAAAAAAATGAGCAGTGTCTGAGGGATTTGAGTGATAGCATGAAGTGCACAGGCATGCATGCCAAAGGTATCCAAGAAGGAGTAGAGAAGGGAAAAGGTGTAGCAATAATATTTGGGGAAATAATGGCCAAACATTTCCCAACTGTTAATGAAAGACATAAACATAGATGCCCAAGAAGTACAAGGTACCCCAAACAGAACAAGTTTTGATAGAGTTACTCTGAGACGCATACTAATCAGAAGGTCATATGCCAAAGATAAAGAGAATTCTGAAAGCAGCAAGAGAGAAGCAATTTGTCTCATACAAAGGATCTTCAATAAACAAAGTGCTGATTTCTCATCAAAGACTACAGAGGCAAGAAGACAGTGGTATGATAGATTTAAGGTACTGAAACAGAAAATATGCCAGCCAAAAATTCTGTATCCAGCAAAATATCCTTCAAAAATGAGGGAGAGTTTAAAATATTCCCAGATAAACAGAAACTGAGAAAAAATTTTCAACAGAAGTCCTGCCCTACAAGAATTACTAAAGAGAGTTCTGCAGATTGAAAGCATAAGACAGGAAAGAGTAGCTTAGAGTACTGTGATCAAATGAAGATCTTCAGTAAGGGTAACTAAAAGGGTAAATGCATAACCCAATAGTGTTGCATCCTCAATATACAACTCTACTCTTTAATTCCTATAAGAATCAGAATACAATTGCACAAGATTGTTCCTAATAAAAGATGTGCGAAATATAAAGTGGGAAAGTGGGGGCAGAAACAACATAAAGAGTGGAAACAGAGGGATATGGGAAAAGAGCACTTGTATGCCATTGAAACTAAGTTGTTATCCTTTCAAATTTGTTGGTTATAGATGTAGTTTATGTAATATAAACTCCAGGGCAAACACAAAGAAATTATTTTTAAAATATACAAAAGTTCAACTATTCAGAAAAGGAGTTTGCAGTAAAGGAAAAGAAAGACAAAAAAAAATATGACATGTAAAAACCAAGGGAAAAAATGCCTGAAGTAAGTACTGCCTTTACAGTGATAGCACTGAATGTTAATGGATTAAACTACCCCCAAAAGGACAAATATTTGCATAATGGCTAAAAAAAAAAAAAAAAAAAAAGCATGATCCAACATATGTTGTTTACAAAAGACCATTACCTTAGACCCAAAGACAGAAAAAGGTTGAAAGAGAAAGGATGGAAAATAGATATTCAATGCAAATTGTAACCAAAAAAAGAGTTGAGATTGTTATACTAAGATCAGACAAAATTGATTTTAAGTCAAAAACTGTCATAAGAGAAAAAGAAGGATACTATATATTAATAAAAGGAGCAACCCACCAAGAAGAAATAACAATCATAAATATTTATGCATCTAACCTCAGTGCCCCAAAATACATGATGCAAACACTGCCAAAACTGTGCAAAGAAATAAACACCTCTAGAATAATATTTGGAGACCCCAATATACCACTCTCATTGATAACAGAACATCTAAACAGAGGATCAATAAGGAAACAGAGAACTTCAATAATATGATAAATGAACTAGACCTAATAGACATGTACGGAACATTGCACCCCAATACAGTAGGATACACATTATTCTCAAGGCACAGGGATCATTCTCCAGGATAAACTCACATTTTGGGTCACAAAACAAGTCTCAATAAATTTTAAAATAGTGAAATTATACAAAGCATTTCCTCTGACCATAATAGAATGAAGCTGGAAATCAACATAAGTACAGAAATGGGAAATTGACAAATATATGGAGGTTAAATAATACAATCTTAAACAATCAGTGGGTCATAGAAGAAATTGCAAGAAAAGTCCATAAATATTTGAGATAAATGAAAGTGAAAACTCAGCCTATCAAAACTTAGGGATGCAGCAAAGGTAGTTTTGAGAGGGAAACTTAAAGCCCTAAGTGCTTATATTAAAAATAATAAAAGTCTAAAATAAAAGCCCTGATTGTATACCTGGAGGAACTATTAAAAGAACAGCAAACTAAACCCAAAGCAAGCAGAAGGAAAGAAATAACAATGATTAGAGCATAAATAAATGAAATTGAGACTAGAAAAACAATTGAGAACATTAACAAAACCAAAAATTGGGTTCTTAAAAAAATCAATAAAATTGACAAACCTTTAGCTAGACCGACAAAGGAAAAAAGAACCCACAAATAAATAAAATCAGAAGGGAAAAGGGAGACATTACTACTGATCCCACAGAAACAAAAAGGATCATGTGGCAGTTTGAGTCTTTTGTGGATGCTAGAAAACCCTGTTCTTAAAGCTAATCCATTCTTGTACATGTAAACCTATTGTAGGTGGGATGTTTGGATTAAATTACTTCAGTTAAGAGCCTTTAGTTAGATTGTGGGGCCCAGGATGGGTCTTAATCCAATTACTGTAATCTTTTATAAATGGAGGAATAAAAAGCCACAGACACAAATAGAAAGCTGCAGAGACAGAGAGGAACACAGAAGCCTGAGAGAGAAGGTCTCAGGAGTTGAGAAAGCCACTTCTGCCAAAAGCTGAAACAATGAGGCCTGGAGGAGAAGGTAGAGATGAGTGGACCCCACCATGTGCCTGATTGCCAATGGCTGCAGCTCAGGGAGAAAATGAGCATGGAATAGAAGGCAGAGACTGGCAAATGCCACCATTGTGCTCTGCCATGTGCCTGACCACCCACAGCTACAGCTCAATGAGAAAGTATCTCTGATGATGTCTTGATTTGGTTACTTTCATGGCTCAGAACTCTAAGCTTTTAATCTAATAAATCCCATTATAAAAGCCAATTCATTTCTAGCATACTGCTTTGACAGCATTTAGCAAACTAAAACAGATCATAAGAGGATACTATGAACTGTATGCCAACAAATGAGACAATCTCTATGAAATGCACAGATTACTAGAAACATGTGAACAACCTACACTGACTTTAGAAGAAATAGAAGATCTCAACAGACAAATTACAAGTAGAGATTAAATCAGTCATCACAATCCTCCCAACAAAGAAAACCTCAGGACCAGATGACTTTCCAGGTGAGTTCTACCAATCATTCCAAGAAGAATTAATACCAATCCTGTTAAAACTCTTCCAAAAAATTGAACATGAGGAAACACTACTTAATTCAACGATGAAAGACTGAAAGGCAATGATCAAACAAGGCAAGAATCTGGAGCAAGACAAGGATGCCCACTGTCACAACTCTTATTCAACATTGTGTTAGAAGCTCTAGTCAGAGCAGTTATGCAAGAAAAGAAATATAAGGCATCAAATTTGGAAAAGAAGTAAAACTTTCACTCTTCGCAGATGACAGGATCCTAGATATAGAAAGTCCCAAAAAATTTACAACAAAACAACTAGAGCTAATAAATTCAGCAAAGTGGCAGGGTACAATATCAACACGCAAAAATCAGTAGTGTTTCTATACACTAGTAATGAGCAATCTGAGGAGGAAATCAAGAAAAAGATGCACTTAAAATAGCAACTAAAAGAATCAAATATCTAGGAATAAATTTAATAAAGAATGAATAGGACTTGTATACAGAAAACTACCAAACATTGCTAAATGAAATCAAAGAAGACCTAAATAAATGGAAGAACATTCTGTGTTCATGGATTGGAAGACAAAATATCATTAAGATGTCAATTCTTCCCTAAATTATTTACAGTTTCAATGCAATCCCAATCAAAATTCCAATAGCCTATTTTACAGAAATGGTAAATTCAACTACCGAATTTACTTAGAAGGGTAAGGGGCTTTGAATAACCAAAAACATTTTGAAAAAGAAGAATAAAGGTGGAGGACTAACACTTCCCCACTTTAAAGCTAACTACAAGGCTACAGTGGTCAAACCTGCATTGTATTGGCACAAGAATAGACATATTGATCAATGGAACTAATTTGAGAGTTCAGAAATAGATTCTCACATCTATAGCCAATTGATTTTTGACAAGGCTGCCAAGATCAATTAGGAAAGAATAGTCTTTTCAAGAGATGGTGCTGGAAAACTGCATATCCAGATGCAAAAGAATGAAATAGGACCCCCATCTCACACCATATATAAAAATAAACTCAAAATGGATCATTACCTAAATATAAGAAGCAGGACTATAAAACTCCTAAAAGAAAATGTAGGGAGACAGTTTCAGGATGTTCTGTTGGACAATATTTTCTTAGACTTTACACCCAAAGCATAAGCAACAATGACAAAAACCAGATAAATGGGATGTCATCAAATTTTAAAACTCTGTGCATCATAGGATTTTATCACTAGAGTGAAAAGATAACTTATCCAATGGGAGAAAATACTTGGAAACCACCTATCTGGCAAGAGATTAAAGAAATCCTACAATTCAACAATTAAAAGACAAACAACCCAATTAAAAATAGGCAAAAGACACAGACATTTCTCCAAAGAGGATATTCAAATAACTAAAAAGCACATGAAAAGATGCTCAACATCACTACCTATTAGGGAAATGCAAATCAAAAGGACAGTACGATTCCATTTCACACCCACTAGAATCACTACTATTATAAAAACAGAAAATTCCAAGTGTTGGAGAGGATATGGAGAAATAAGAACACTCATTCATTGCTGGTACAAAATGTAAAATGGTGCAGCTGCTGTAGAAGACAGTTTGGCAGTTCCTCAGAAAGCTAAGTTTAGAATTACCATATGACCCAGCAATCTCTCTACTAGGTATATACCCAAGAGAATTGAAAGCAGGGGCTTGAACAGATATAGGTATACCAATGTTCAAAGCATCATTATTCACAATTGTCAAAAGATGGAAACAATCCAAGTGTCCATTAATCGATGAATGGATAAAAAAAAAATGTGGTATATACATATGCAAAAAAGGAATGAAGTCTTGATACGTGCTAGAATATGAATGAAACTTGAAGACATTATGCTGTGTGAAATGAGCCAGATACAAAAGGACGAATATTGTATGAGCTCACTGATATGAATAATTTGAATAAGCAAACTCATAGAGTTAGGATCTAGAAAATTGGTTACCAGGGGCTGGGTTGGGGATAAATAATGGAAGTTAATGCTTAATTTGCCCAAACTTTCTATTTAATTTGATTGTAAAGTTTTGGAAATGGATGGTGGTAGTGGTAGCACATTATTGTGAATGTAATTAACAGCACTGAATTATATATGTAAATGTGTTTAAAAGTGGAAATTTTCATCATATATATTACTAGAATAAAATTAAAAGATAAAACATAAGGCTGTATAACACAGTGAACCCTATTGTAAATTATGGACTGTAGTTAACAGTACAAGTATAAAAATGTTCTTTCATGAATTATAACAAATTATAGCACTAATACAAGGCATTAATAATAGGGTGGGGAAAAGTACTCCTAATGTAAACTATGGACTATAGTTAATAGTACAATTTTAATATTCTTTCACCAATTGTAACAAAGCTACCACATTAATGCAAAGTTTATATGAGTATGCTGTAATTATTACATGATTTTTCTGTAAACCTACAACTTTTTAAATAAAAATTAAATAAGAAAAAATAAAAAATAGATACCATTTCATGCACATTGGAATGGTTACTATTTAAAAAACAATAATATCAAGTGCTGGAGGGGATGTGGAGAATAGTTCATTGATGGTGGGAATTTAAAGTAGGGCAGCTGCTGCAGAAAATAGTTTGACAGTTCCTCAGAAAGTTAAGTATAAAATTACTATATGACCTGGCAATCCCACTTCAGGGTACATACACAAAGAAATTGAAAGAAGAGACTCGAACAGATACTTGGACACTTATGTCCATAATGGCATGATTCACAATTGCCAAAAGATGGAAGCAACCCAAGTGTCCATCAACAGATGAATGAACAAACCAAATGTGCATACAATGGACTATTATCCAGTCATAAAAAGGAATGTGACAACATGGATAAATCTTGAAGACATCATGTTAAGTGAACTAAACCAGCCATAAAAGGGCAAATATTATATGATTGCACTGATATGAAAGAATTAGAATAAGCAAATTCATAAAGTCATAATCTAGAATATAGGATACCAGGGCACAGAGTGGTGATAGAGAATAAGGAGTTAAGGATCAAAATGTACAGCATTTCGATTTGGGATGAGGAAATGTTTTGGTGCTGGATGGTTGTGGTGGGTGCACAATATTGTGAATTTAATTAACAGAGCTGAATTATATATTTCAACATGGTTAAAATGGGAAACTTAGGTTTTATATATGTTACTGGAATAAATTTTTATAAAATCACAAGACTGTACAACACAAACAGTGCTCTCTAATGTAAACTGTGGATTATAGTTAATTGTACAATTATAGTGATATTAATTCATCAATTTTAACAAAGGTACTACACTAATGCAAAGCGTTAATAATAGGGAATACTGTGTGTATGAGAGGGTGGTATATGGAGAGTCTGCATATTCTGCATGATTTTTCTGTAAGCCTACAACTTCTCTAATTTAAAAAAATTACCAAAAAAATTCTCCTAGAACTAAAAAGTTAGTTCAGCAAGATTTCAGGATTTAAGATCAAAACTGAAAATCAATTGCATTTCTATATGTTAACAATGAACATGAATATACTGAACACCATTTAAAATTGCCCCTAAGAAAATGAAATACTTGTGAATACAATGAACACAACATGTACAGTATATGTATGTTGAAAATTACAAAATGCTATGGAAAGAAATTAAAAAACTAAATAATGGAGAAACATACCATGTTCAAGGATTGGACAACTCAGCTTAGTAAAGATGTTAATTATCACCAAACTGATGTGTAGTTTTAATGCCTTTCCTATCAATGTCCCAGAAAATTTTTATAGACATAAACAAGCTTCTTCTAAATTTTATATGGAAAGCCACATGCCCTAGAATAGCCAAAACAATTAGAAAAAGAGGAATAAAATATGAGGAAA
Organism: Tolypeutes matacus; assembly: GCA_026826555.1. Classification (NCBI taxonomy): domain Eukaryota; kingdom Metazoa; phylum Chordata; class Mammalia; order Cingulata; family Chlamyphoridae; genus Tolypeutes; species Tolypeutes matacus. The sequence goes on from JAKSZT010053887.1 coordinate 40,009,531, forward strand.
TGCTTTACCTGATATGAGTTACTAAGCAACTGAGAAAAATAAGTACCAATGTTTAAAAGTTAAGCAATGCTACTAAAGGAATAGACAAATAGTAATAACTCTGAAACCATCAAAAAGGAAAGGGGCTATGTCAAAATTCTAATCAACCCAACAAGAGGGCAGAGAGCAGGAAAAGATTTTTTTCTAACGAACATTAAAAGGAAATGTAAAAAAAAAGTAGAAAGAAATCAGTGCAAATATGTTACCAATCCCAATAAATGTAAGCAGATTAAGCTCGCCTATTAAAGTTCTGAAATGATCAGATTGAATATATTTTTATAATATGTATTTACAAAAGATACAAATTAAAAAAAAAAAAAAACACCTAGAAAAGTTAAGAATAAAAGCACACAAACCCAAAGATATAACAGGTAAATACTAACCAAGAGAAAGCCTGGTATAGCTTCAGCAATATCATACAAAATAGATTTTAATGTGAACATTAACATATATAGGGACAAAGAGGCACACTGCATGCTAAAAAAAAAAAAAAAAAAAAAAAAAAAAACAACTGTGCACCTAGGACATATAACTAATACAAACTCAGATACACTTAAAATTGGGTGAAACTAGCTGCCTGATCAAGAGAGTCAGTGATAAGGTACTTTGAAAGCCGCAACTTGCTGTACACTATTTGTTTTCATTATGAAAATGACTGCAGATTTCTATAATTTCCTGGGACTTTAGTGGTGGCTCAGAGCAGTTTCTTGAAAGACAGATGCAAAGACAGTAAGACGTTCAGAAGGCAAGAGAAAAAGATAATGTAAATTGTCAGACTATGTAAGGTAATTTTGTAATATAAAGTTGCATGGGAAAATGCATGTTTCCTTCACAATAGCCTTTGATTAGTCCCTGCCATTTTTTTTTTCAGCAATAAGACATGGGGATCACATACATATCAAAATTGACATTACTTGAGAGACTTGAAAATTTTTCTCTCTTCTATATCATTTTGTCTGCCTGATTTTGAATGAGGCCACTTGGTAAGCAAAATGTAGTTCTAATTTACTTCTGAAACTCCTTCAGTGTTTAGTGCAATTCTTTACAATTAATAAGTGCTCAAGAAATAGATGAAAGAAAGACAATCCCTGAGCGATTGTGCCTGTTTATTATACCTCTTCCTCTATATATTTTAGAGCCCATCTTCAGGGAGAATATCGAATGCCATTTCCCCCCTTTCATCACTACCCATTCTGCCTGATGAAGACCCCGCATGACCAACATTTCTCGTTACATCATCACTACTGCTCCACTAATTGAGGGCTGGCTTCATTTTCTGTGCATATGCCATGTAGGAGAGGGATGGGGCCAGGCTCTAACAGTCACATTGCCCTGCAGTCTGCCTGAACCCAGACTCCTTAGGAATCCAGGCCCAGGTGGTATTTGTGGGAACCAAAGCTGCATTGAATTGAACATAAAAGCTAATTCGCAGATTTTGAACCTTAGAAACCTTCATTATCTTATAATCCCACATCATCTTTTGAAGCTCAAACAAACAAAAATCCCTTGACTCTGCTCATTAATTATTGCAATGAGAGCATCATCTCTGCCTTTGAATATTTTGAGGATAATAATATGCCCAAAGATGGGATGGAGAGGATGGCTTATAATAGTTTTTCTCCTAGGGTGATTACTCTGTATGCACACATATACCCAACCACAAATGAGTTTTTCTGTACCTGTATGATGCTTACCTCTTTCAGTAGTGTGTGTTGTATATGTGTGTGCACAGGTTTTCTACCACTGTAAAGCTTTAGAATATCTGGATGCTCAGCTCTCCTTGAATTTTAGGCTCCAGGCAGAAAGGGCTTTCTTTTATATATATATATACTTTTTTTATTATTTTAAAAATATACTTAGATTACACAAATGTTACATAAAAAATATAAGGGATTCCCGTTTGCCCAGCTCCCTACCCCTCCCACATTTTCCCACCTTAACAACTTCCTTCATTAGTGTAATACACTTGTTATAATTGATGAACACATATTTTAGAATTGCCACTAAGCATGGATTATTATAGTTTACATTGTAGTTTACACTTTTTCCCACACAATTTTGTAAGTTATGACAAGATATGTAATGGCCTGTATCTGTCATTGCAATGTTGTTCAGGACAATTCCTAAGTCCCAAAAATGCCCCCATGTTACATCACTTTTTCCCTCTCCCTCCCCTCAGAACCTCCAGGGGCCACTGCCGCTACATCAATGATAAAAGTTCTTAAATGGCTAGAATCACAATAAGTCTATAGTAGAATACCAGTAAGTCTACTCTAGTCCATCATTCATTGCCCATTCCTGAAGATTCTGGGATGGTTATGCCCACTCCACCTCTAATTGAGAGGAGGCTTAGATCCCATGGGGCAGATGGATGCAACTACCATTCCAAAGGTTAAGCTTATGCACACCTCAGCAGGATCTCATTGACTGCCAAAGTAAATATTGCCTCAAATAGCAGGGCTCCTGAGGGCTCTGAAGACATCCAGACACTACAGGCAGGGCAGACAGCTCAGGATTTGGGGGCCCTGCCAGTGGGCCCTACTTGGGAATTTATGTTCCCCAGTGAGACAGAGTTGGACTCAGTTGTATTTTCCCTACACATGGTTCTTCTGCCCCTTCTATTTGAACCTATAGTTAGTACTAGAGTTGATAGGTGCATGTCCAAGAGATTTAAATCTTTGGGCTGTCCATGTGCCAGCTGGGCCCTGGATCTCAACAGAGTTGCAATACCTACTCTCCAGTTTATTGGACTCACCCAGGACAACTAACAAGGAGATGATGATGGACAATGACCACCGGAAGTAACAGAGAGTCTGCAACTGAAAGAACGTTCTTAACAAAACTATGCTGTCATTCTCTCTCTCTCTCTACTACTTTTTTTAAAATTTACTTTTATTGAGATAATTGTAGATTCACATGCATTTGTAAGAGATTCCTTGTTTACTTGGGCCAGTTGCCCTACTGGTAACATTTTGCAAAACTATTGTATACTATCATGTTCCCCATTTTACTTGTATTCATTTCCATGTGTGTGTGTGTGTATTTGGTTCTATCCAATTTTATCACATGTAGGATTGTGTATCTACCACCACAGATAAGACACTGAACGGTTCCATCACTAAAGGATCCCTTGCATTGCCCTGCAGCTGCATGATTATATTTTAGTTTTTTTTATTAAACTTTTATTTTTAATTGCAGATACACCCGCAATTGTAAGAAATAGTGAGATACCTTGTACATTTTACCACTTTCCCCCAATGATAATGTCTTGCAAAACTATAGAACAATATCACAACCAGATTGTCAACATTGATATAGTCAACTTACAGTGCATTTCCACCTCTCAGGCATCCCCTCATGTTGCTGTTTTAGACCACACAATTGCCTCCCACCCCACGCCCTCTTAATCCCCGGCATCATTAATCTGTTTTCCATCTCTAAAATTTTGTCATTTCAAAAATATTATTTAAATGGAATCATACAGTATACAACATTTTAGAATTGCCTTTTTCCATTCAGCATAGTTCTCTGGAGAGCCATCATGGTTGTTGTGCATATCGGTAGTTCATTCCTTTATATTGCTAAATTATTATTCCATGGTATGAATGTAACACAATTTGTTTAACCATTCACCTGTTGGTGGACATATAGGGTCTTGCCAAGTTTTGGTTATTATGACTAGAGCTATAACATTAATTTACAGGTTTTTGCATGAACTTAAGTCTTCATTTCTCTGAGATAAATGCCCAGGAGGGTTGTATAGTAGTTGCATGTTTAATTTTTTAAGAAACTGCTAAACTGTTTTTCACATGTCTGTTCCATTTTACATACCCACCATTTCATGTACTCACAAGTATCCACTGCTAAGTGATCCAGTTTCTCCACATACTCCCAGTATTTTGTATTATCCTTATTTTCCATTTTGGTCTTTTTAATAGGGGTATAGTGATATCTCATTGTGGTTTGAATTTGCATTTTCCTAACAGCTATTGATGAGTGCCTTTTCATGAGCTTATTTGTCATTTATCTGTCCTCTTCTGTGAAATACCCAGTGCATGTATTTTGCCATTTTCTAACAGGAATGATTTTTCTATTACTATTGAGTGTTGAGAGTTCTTAATATATTCTAGATATGTTTGTCAGATATTTGGTTTGCAAATAAATACTTTCTCCATGTCTGTAGCTTGTCTCTTTATGCACTTAACAGAGTCTTTCACAGAGTAAAATTTAAATTTAGTTCTAATTTTAGTTTAATTTTTCTTTTAATTTCGAAGAAGCCCAATTTACCAGTTTTTGCGTTTATGAATTGACATTCTTTTGGTGTAAATTCTAAGAACTCTTTATCCCATCATAGATCCTGAATAGTTTTTCCTATTTTTTTCTAAAAGTTTTATATTTTACATTTAAGTCTGTGGTTCATTTTGACCTAATATTTGTATAAGGTATGAAACTTAGGTCGAGGTTGATTTTTTTAATTTTTTGTTTTTTATTTTTATTTTTTGGCTACAAATGTCCAATTACTCCAGCACCATTTTTTGAAAAGGCTGTCTTTCCTCCACTAAATTTCTTTAGCACCTTTGTCAAAATTCCGTTGGGTTTATTTGTGTAGGTCTATTTCTGTTTTCTCTATTCTGTCCCACTGACTTATGTGCCCATCTCTCCAACAAGACCACACTGTCTCAATTGCTTTACCTATTTAGCAGTTAATAACAAGTAGATTGCTTCCTCCCACTGTATTCTTTTTCTAATTATTTTGGCTATTCTAGGGCCTGTGGCTTTCTATATAAATTTTAGAATAAGCTTATCAATGGCTACAAAAAATTGTTGGGATTTTAATACAAATTACAAAAAAATTATAGATCAACTTGGGGAAAACTGACATCATTACTATATTGAGCTGTCCAATCCCTCAACATGGTATCCATTTATTTAAGTCTAATTTAAGAATGATGTTACTGTAGTTTTTTGTATATGCTCATATCAAGTTGTGGTAATTCCCCTCTATTCCTAATTTGTGAGGAATTTTTATCATGATGCCATTTGTTTGATAAGGTGAAATGATTTCTGTGTCATTTTATATGATCATATGATTTTTCCCTAACTTGTTGATATGATAGATCACATTGATTTTCAAGTGCTAATCCATCCTTGCATACCTGGGATAAATTCCACTTGGTAATGATGTATAATTCTTTTCATACATTGTTAGAATATTTGTCTTGGTAATATTTTGTTGAGGACATTTGTGTCTGTGTTCATGTGAGATATTGGTCTGCAATTTTCTTTTCTTATTATATCTCAGTCTGATTTTGGTATCAGCATAATACTAGCCTCATGAAATAAGTTAGAGAGAGTTTCCTCCTCTCTATTTTCTGAAAGAGGTTGTGTAAAATTGGTTTAATTCTTCTTTAAATTTTTGGTGCTTTTCTTCAGTGAAAATATCTGGATCCAGAGATTTCTTTTTTCAGTAGCTTTATAATAAATTCTCATTTTAACAATTATATGGCTATTCCAATTACTTATTTCATCTTAATTGAGTTAGTGTTTGATATTTAATGAATTTATCCATTTCTTTTAAGTTGTCAAATTTATGGAAATAAAGATGTTTGTACCATTCCCTTATTGCTTCATAATGACTGCAAGATCTGTAATGATATCACCTATTTCTTTCCTGATGTTGCTTTATGTCTTCTCTCTTTTTATTTTTGTCAGTTTTGTTAAGAACCAAGTTTTGGTTTAATTGATTTTCTCTATTTTCCTATTTTCAATTTCAGTAATTTCTGCTCTGATCTTTATTATCTCCTTCTTTCTACTTACTTTGGGTTTATTTTGCTCTTTTTTTCCTACTTTCTTGAGGTAGAAACTTAGATTATTGATTAAAAATATTTCTTCGTGTGCAAGAAAAGTTTAATTCAGCAAGTTTGCATTGTTAACCCTTGCACATTCTCAAGAAGAGTTTTTTAGTGGCTACTCTTGGCCAGTTCCTGAAAATTGAGCTCTTGGAATGTTCTAACCAGTAATGTTTCTACACTTGAGGCTTTGAACCACACTGTACTAGTTTGTCAAGACAGTTTGTGCTAACAACATAATTTATGGTGAATACCAGCTTTTCTTCTGGGGGCCTGGAGCTCCAGCAATTGTACTCAGTCATGCAGGCACAAAATGCCTCCATGACCAACTCTCAATATAAAGCTTGAATCTCCAGGCTCATGCAGCCTTTCTTGGAAGACAACATTTCATATATGTTAGTTCAATTAATTCCTGGGTGAATTAAGTGTGTCTGTGTGTCTCCACTGGGAGAAAAGTCTTAGTAGCTGGTGTTCTTTCCTCCAGATTTCATCCCATGTACCTTTTACCTCTGCTGACTTTCTTTGTATCCTTTCATAATAATAAATGCTAACTATAAGTATAACAATTTCTGAGTCCTGTGAATCTAGAAGGACTTTATTGGAAGATAAATCACCAAATTTTGGATATTCTTGGGGACCCTCAACATATCTAGTTTCCGATGCAAGCATTTATGCTATAAATTTCCCTCTCAGGACTGCTTTAGATGCATCCCATATATTTTGATATATTGTATTTTCAGTTTAATTCAGTTCTATATATTTTATAACTTCCTTTGTAAATTTCCTTTTGATCCATGAATTTTTTACAAGTTTGTCATTTACTTTCCACATATTTAGAGATTTTCCTGTCATATTCTTGTTATTTATTTCTTGTTTGATTCCATTGTAGTCAAAGAACACAATCTATATGGTTTCAATTCTTTTAAATTGGTTGAGGTTTATTTTATGACCTAAGATATGACCTATTTTGTTGAATATTCCATGTACACTTGAAAAATATGTGTGTTCTGCTATTGTTTGGTGAAGTTTTTATATATATATAGCAATTAAATACTGTTCATTGATTACATCAGTCATTTCTTTTATATCTGTCTTGATTTTCTCTTGAGAGGATTTAACAGTTGCTGAGAGGAGAGTATTGAAGTTCTGATCTATAATAGAGGATTTGTCTATTTCTCCTTCAGCTCTTTTGTTTGATGTGCACACATTTAGAATCATTGTGTCCTTTTATCATTCTGTAATGTAACTCTTTCTTAAGAATTTTCTCTGCTCTGAAATTTACTTGATAGAATATAAATATAGGGGGAAATTCTGAGAAGATGGCATCTGAGTAGGCAGGCAGGGATCAACTCTTTCACAAAAACAAAGGAGAAAGGGCCAAGAGTTGTCTTCAACCTGCCTTGGGGGTCAGCAGATCAGGACAGTGCTGCACAATCACCAGGAGGGTGAGGGGCAGAGAGACAAAGAATCTGAAACAACAATCAAGAGCTATTGAACTCCTGCAGTGGCTGGGAATGGCCCCCATCCTCAAGACATTAAGCCTGGGTAAAACCCCTGGCTTACTGCAGCCAACTGAGAGGGAAACAGACCTCTTCCTCCAGATCAATTCTTACAAGGGAAGAGGGAGTGTGTACTGGAGGCAGAGAGTGGTTTCTCTTCAGTGAATTCAACCAGCAGAGCCCACTTTTAATCTCAGTTCTAGCCAGAACAGAAACACTGGAAAGCAGAGGATGAAAGAAACACCTCCAAGGAAAGGTTCACCAACAAGCACCATCTGCTGGCTGGCCAGGAAATTGCCATGAGAAAAACCACTTTTCGGTCACTCTTTAGCCCAAACTCTTGGGAGAAAATCTGTGCCCCATTAGTGAGTCCCTGGCCTGATTTTAATAATGCAAGCTGGGAAATTTAAAGATTCAGAATAAGTTGAACCAAAACTCAAACAAGAGTTTTTAAAAAATAAAAAACACTAAGCAAGAGAGTAATTGGGCATCAATAAATTAATCAACATATTCAGTTGCCTAGACATCAGCAAAAATTTACAAGCCAAACTAGGATATAGGAAAATATGGCCCAGGCCAAAGAACAAACCAAATATCCTGATGAGATACAGGATTTAAGATAACCAATCAATGACAATGACACAAATCTTCTAAGTTAATTTAAAAACTTGAAGGAAAATATGATTAAAGAGATAAAAGAAATTAAGAAGGCCCTGGGTGAACATAAAGAAAATTTGAGGGCCTGCACAGAAAAGTAACAGAGCTTATAGGAATAAAAGACACAGTGGATGAAATTTAAAACACATTAGAGGCACATAACAGAAGATTTGGATTGCTCAGAAACAGAATTAGTGACTTCAAGAAAAGAACATCTGAACTGGAAAAGACAGGAGAACAGAAAGAGAAAAGAATGGAAAACATGGAACAGTGTCTCAGGGAATTGAATGACAATGTGAAATGCACACTGTATTAGTCAGCCAAAGGAGTGCTAATACAAAATACCAGAAATCAGTTGGTTTTTATAAAGGGTATTTATTTGGGGTATAAGCTTACAGTTACCAGGCCATAAAGCATGAGTTCCTTTCTTCACCAAAGTCTGTTGCTACGTGTTGGAGCAAGACAGCTGCCAACGTTTCCCAGGGTTCAAGCTTCTTGGGTTCCTTTCTTCCTGGGGCTCCATTTCTCTCTTGTTTCAGCTCTTCTGTTTCCTATGTTGTATACTATGAGGCTCTCTAGGCTTTGCCTTTCTCCACAAGGCCAACTATAGACTATCAGGCAAAGAGCTTGTTTCTCTTTCTGGGGCCTTCTCTCTTTTCTCATGACCAAGCTCCTCTGTGTGCTCACTTCCTGGGGCTCCAGCATTACACCTCAGCAACAGAACTCCAACATCAAAGCTCCAACTTGAAAACTCCAACTCTGTCCTTTGCCATGTCTTTTATCTTTGAGACCCCACCCACCAAGGGGCGGGGTTCAATACCATACTGAGGAGGCCCAATCAACACCCTAATCATAACTTAATAATGCCCAGATGAACAGACCAGTTTACAAGCATAATCCAATATCTATTTTGGAATTCATAACTATATCAAACCGCCAAACTGGTACACACACACATACACATTATCAGTGTACCAGAAGGAAAAGAGAGTGGAAAAAGGGTGAAAGAATATTTGAGGAAATAATGACCAAAAACATTCCAACCATTATGAAAGACATAAATCAATGTCAAAGAAGGACAGAATAAATTCAAATAGACCTACTCTGAGACAACTACTATTCAGAATGACAAATATCAGAGATAAAATGAGAATTTTGAAAGCAGCAAGAGAAAAACAAATCATCACATACAAGGGAACCTCAGTAAGATTAAGTGCCAAATTCTCATAAGAAACTAAGGGAGTGAGAAGAAAATGATATGATGTATTTTAGATACTGAAAGAGTAAAACTGTCAGCCAGGAATTCTTGTATCCAGCAAAACTGTCCTTCAAAAATGAAGGTAAGCTTAAAGTCTACACAGGCGAACAAAAACTGAGAGAGTATGCTACCAAAAGACCAAAATTACAAGAGATACTAAAGGGAGTGCTACAGCCTAAAAGGGATAAACAAGGGTGAGAGATTTGGAGATGAGTGTAAAAATGAAGATTACTAGGAAGGGTAAATTAAAGGGTGAAAAAAAAAAAAAAAAGACAAATAGTAAGACATGACAACAGAAAGCCAGTATAAAATGGATGATGTATGTAGTGCTTTTACACTAATAATATTGAATGTTAATGGTTTGAATTCCCCAATCAAAAGACACAAACTGATAGAATGCATAAAAAATATGATCCATCTGTATGCTGTCTATAAAGGACTCACCTCAGATGTAAGCAAACAACTGGTTGAAAGTAAAATGATGGAAAAATATATTCCATGCAAAAAGTAACCAAAGAAGAGCTAGAGTAGTGATACTAATATCAGTCAAAGTAGATTTTAAATGTAAAGTTGTCATAAAAGATGAAAAAAGTCATTATATATTAATAAAAGGGGAAATTCACCAGAAAGAAATAACTATAATAAATATTTATGCACCTAACTTAGCTGCCCCAAGATACATGAGGTAAACACTGGCATAACTGAAGGGAGAAATAGATGTCCTTACAATAATAACTGGAGACTTCAAAACACCATTCTCAGTATTGGATTGAACATTTGGACAAGTATAAATAATCAAACAGAGAGCTTGAATAATATCATAAATGAACTAGAAGTAACAAATACTTATGGAGCATTACACCACAAAACAGCAGGATATACATTTTTTTCAGGCATTCATAGATCCTTCTCCAGGATAGATCATATGTTGGGTCACAAGACAGGCCTCAATAAATTTTAAAAGATTGAAATTCTATAAAACACTTTCCTCTAAACATAATGGAATGAAGCTGAAAATCAATGATGGATGGAAAAGAGAGATTAGAAGAGGATACTATGCCAAAAAACTAAACAATGTAGATGAGATGGACAAATTCCTAGAAACACATAAACAACTTACACTGACACTAGAAGAAATAGAAGACCTCAACAAACCAATCACAAGTGAAGAGATTGAAACAGTCATCAAAAACCTCCCAAAGATGAAAAGCCCAGGACCAGATGGCTTTACCAGTGAATTCTACCAATCATTCAAAGATAATCTAATACCAATCTTGCTCAAGCTCTTCCAAAAATTGAACAAACTCATTCTGTGAAGCCAACATCACCCTAATATCAAAACCAGAAAAAGATACTATGAAAAAAGAAAACCACAGACCAATATCTCTAATGAATATAGATGCAAAAATCCTCAACAAAATACTTGCAAGCTGAATCCAACAGCACGTTAAAAGAATTATACATCACGATCAAGTGAGTGTTGTCTCAGGTATGCAAGGGAGGTTCAACACAAGAAAATCAATTAGTGTAATTAACTACATTAATAAATTGAAGAAGAAAAATCACATGATCTCCTTGATTGATGCAGAAAAGGCATCCTTTCTTGATACAAGCATTCCAAAAGATAGGACTAGAAAGAAGCTTTCTCAATACAGTAAAGTGCGTATATGAAAAACCTACAGCTTGCATAGTACTCAATGGTGAAAGACTGAAAGCTTACCAACTGAGATCAGGAACAAGACAAGGATACCCACTGTCACCATTGTTGTTCAATATTGTGTTAGAAGTTCTAGCTACAGCAATTAGGTTAGATAAAGAAATAAAAGGCACCCAAATAGAAAAGGAAGAAGTAAAACTTTCACTATTCACTGATGATATGATCCTATATCTAGAATCTCCTGAAAAATCCACAACAAAGCTGCTAGAACTAATAGACAGGTTCCGCAAACTGGTGGGATACAATATTAATATGCAAAAATCAATAGCATTTCTATACACTACTGAGAAGCAATCTGAGGAGGAAATCAGAAAAGCATTCCATTCATAATAGTGACTAAAAGATAAAAAATTTAGGATAACCTTAACCAAGGACATAAAGAACCTGTATTCAGAAAACTGCAAAACATTGCTAAAAGAAATCAAAGAAGACTTAAACAAATGGAAGGACATTCCATGTTCATAGACTAGAAGGAAAAATATCATTAAGACGTCAATTCTTCCCAAACTGATTTACAGATTAAACACAATCCCAATCAAAATCCCAACAGCCTTTTTTGCAGAAATGGAACAGCCAATTATTAAATTTATTTGTAAGAGCAAGTGGCCCCAAATAGCCAAGAAGTCTTTAAAAAGAAGAATGAAGTTGGAGGACTCTCACTTCCAGGCTTTAAGGCATATTACTTAGCTATGGTGGTAAAAAACAGCATGGCACTGGCATATAAAGAGAGACAGATTGACCAATGGAACCAAAAAAAGAACTCAAAAATAGACCCTCACATCTACAGTCAAGTGTTTTTTAACAAGGTTGTCATGCCCTCCCAGCTGGGCCAGAACAGTATTTTCAACAAATAGTGCCTGGAGAACTGGATAGCCATATCCAAAAGAAAGAAAGAGGACTCGTTTCTCACACTTAATACAAATATTAACTCAAAAAAAAATGGATCAAGTACCTAAATATGAAAGCGACAACCATAAAACTCCTAGAAGAAAATGTGAAAACATCTTCAAGATCTTGTGGTCGGTGACAGTTTCTTAAACCTTACACCCAAAGCAAGAGCAAAAAAAGGAAAAATAGATAAATGGGACCTCCTCAAAATTAAACATCTTTGCACCTCAAAGGACTTTGTCAAAATGGTGAAAAGGCAGGCTACTCAATGTGAGAAAATATTTGAAAGTCATGTATCTGATAAGGGTTTGCTATCCATGATATATAAAGAGATACTACAACTCAACAATAAAAAGACAAACTACCCAATTTTAAATTGGGCAAAAATACTTCAATAGACATTTGTCCAAAGAAAAAATATAAATGGTAAAAAAAAAAAAAAAAACATGAAAAAAATGTTCAACATCACTAGTGATTAGGGAAATGCAAATCAAAACTACAATGAGATATCATTTCACACCTATTAGAATAACCACTATTAAAAATCAGAAAACTGCAAGTGTTGGAGAGGATGTGGAGAGGTAGGAACATTTATTCACTGATGGTGGGAATGTAGAATGGTACAGCCACTGTAGAGGACTATTTGGCTGTTCCTAAGGAATCTGAATGTAGACTTACCATGTAACCTGGCAATACCAATACTAGATATGTACCAGAAGAACTGAGAGTAGTGACACAAACAGACATCTGTACACCTATGATCATAGTGGTGTTTTTTACAATTGCCAAAAGAAGAAACAACATAGGTGTCCATCGAATGATGAATAGATAAACAAATTATACTGTATACACACAATGGAATATTATGCAGCTATAGAATAAATGAAGTTGTGAAGCATATGACAACATGGATGAATATGGAAGACATTATGTTGAGTGACGCAAGCCAGACACAAAAGGACAAATACTGTATGATTGAGCTACTATGTAACAAATATATTGTGTAAATTCATGGAGTTAATAATTAGAATATAGATCACCAGAGAAATAGAATGAAGGGAGAAAATGGTAATCTTTGGAAATGAATAGAAATGGTGAAAGCACATCATAGTGATTGTAACTAGTAGATCTATTATATTGGTATGACAGTGGTTAAAAGGGAAAGTCAAGGGAAATGTATATTACTAGAAGGAAAGCTAAAAAATGTAACATGGGAATGTACAACATAGTGAAACCTCATGTGAAATATCAATATGGGTAATATTGCAGATATAAGACTGTTTTTACAAAATATCATTACAAATAAACTAGAAACAGAATAGCAGCTATGTATTCTGCTATGTATTATGCAGGGGAAGCATAGAGAGATTAAGAAGTGATGAGTTTTTGTTTGTCTGTTCTTTTGTTTTATTATTATTATTATTATTATTATTATTATTATTATGGAATAATGAAAATGGTCTAATAATGATTGAAGTGATAAATGCACAACTATGTGATTATACCAAATATCATTGATTGTATACTTTGTATGGATTTATGCTGTATTAATATGTATCAATAAAATTGATTTGTTAAAAAAAAATAAAATATAAATATATGCTCCTGCTTTTGATTTCCCCTTTATGTTTGTATGTTATGTGTTTTTCTATCCTTTTACTTTCATTGTAATTTGAAGTGAACTTCTTGTAAACAGCATATATTTTGGGGCATGCTTTTTTATCTACTCCACCAATCTCTGCCTTTGATTAGCGTATTTAGACCATTTACATTTAGATAATTATTGGCATGTTAGCACCTAAGCCTGACATTTTATTACTTGTTTTTGTTTGTTTCCTCTGGTTCTTGGTCCTCAATTTCCCTTTTCTTGCCTTCCTATGGGTTAATCGAACATTTTTTTTTTTTTATTCCACATTGATTTATTGGGGGTGTTTTTGAGATTATTTCTTTGTATAGATTTTGTAGTGGTCACTGGGTATTTCAATATACTTATGTGGCTTATTACTGTATACTGGAATCAACCTTTTACCACTTCAAGTGAAGACTGGAAACCTCTCTTCTGTTTGGGTTCCTTACCTTTCCCACTTTTATATATCACTGTCCTGAGTATCAGATGGCATTATAAATTGTGTTTCAATCAACAATTATGATTTATAAAACAAATGAGAAGATGGCTAATCTATTAAATGAACCCACATTTCTGCTCTTTACATTGTATCTTCTTCCTTTCTGAAGCATCGAGTTTCTTTCTTTTATTTTTTCCTTTCTGATTGAAGAACTTCCTTTAGCCAATCTGTAAGAATAGGTTTGCTAGCAACAAATTCTACTTGTTTTCTTTCATCATAGAAATTTTCATTTCTTCATTTCTGAAGGACAGTTTGCTGAATAAAGAATATGTGGTTGACAGTTCTTTTCTTTCAGCACTTGAAAAAGGTTGTTCCACTTCCTTCTGGGTGCTATGGTTTCAGATGAGAAATCTATCTTTAAAATCAGTGTTCTCCTATAGGTCCCCATTGTGTCTCTCTGGCTGCTTTCAAGATTTTTCTTTGGCTGTGTTTCCAATAAACATTTACTTTTTAGAGGCTTTGCAGTATTATTTTGGTTTATTTATGTGTTGCTGCTAGATTTTGCACTAGTTCTTCCTGGTACTGCCTAAAGCAGGGGAACAGTTTTCACTAAGCTGGGCCACTGAGTTCTCCCAGGGAGAGAAGGGGATCTTAGGCCCAGAGGCACAAAGAAGCTTTTCTGCCTAAGTGCTTGTTAGGATCTCGTATCAGTGCTCCCCAGCTGCCCTGTTGTCTCTGGAAAAGAGAGGGGAATCTCAGCCATTAGGGTCAAAGAGGCTGCTCAGGTAAACCTCCATAGCTCAGTCCTTCTTACTGGCTCAGCCTACCCTCCCCAGTGTCTCTGGACAGGAAGGAGAGTCTCAAGCCCATCAAGGAAGAAGAGCAGTCCCTACAGCTGCTCATTGTTGGCAGGGCTCCAGATCAGTCCCCCTTTCTGTTGGTGACCAGCTCATTTGTTATTGTCAGACAGGCTTCATTTTTACCTGGGGAAGGAATGACCTGACTGGGATGCCTTCTGTTGCTAGGTTGGGAGTCTGGAAATTCTGGAACTGGGCCACTGTATTTGCATCCAATACCAAACCAGTGTGCATTCTTACCATCTTTCAGTGGTCTACTTTTCTGGCCTCTTGCCTTATTTACAAGACTTATAGTTGTACTATCGGAGTGAGATCTGTGCCGTTTTGTCTGCTTGTCATTCTCTTTTTATCGATGGGCCAGGTTCAACCCTTACAGATCTCGTTCTTCTAGATCTTTACTGAAGGCATCAAGAAATAACCAATTGACTCTAACATCATGAAAAGAATTGCAAATTTTCCAGTAGAGTAAAGGAGGCTTCTCTGCCTTTCATTCAACTCAAGAATTACTACATTTTATTATTTGTTACTTGTAATACATCACTTCCTGGACCAATTTCTCTATCCCTCATTATCTTTGTAAGCAAATGCTAATGTTCAGAGGAGCAAAACTAAATATACTTAGAGAAATTAATTGTATTGTAAGGAGAGGGGTAAATCACAGAATTGAAAGGGGAGGGTTTAAAAATTAAGCTTGAGAAGTCATAAAAAGGCAGCACCAGAAGTCTCAGTAGCAGGAATATCCTGATGGCATCATCAAGTCTTGTCACTGACATGAATGTGTGGGAAACATTTTTCTCCACACTTGGGTCACACTGTTACAACTCAAATCACCAAAATAAAGGACCTCTTTGCCTAGATTGAGAGCCAACCTTGGCCAAAAGAAGGCAGGATATATGGGACTGAAGCTCCCTCTCAATTAGAGGTAGAGTGGGCATTATCATTCCAGACTCCTCAGAACTGGGGAATGGACTATGGACTATAGTGGACTTACTGGTGTTCTACTACAGACTTTTTGTGATTCTAGCAATGGAAGAACTTATATCATTGATGTGGAGGCAGTGGCCACTGGAGGTTCTGAGGTCAGGGAGAGGGAAAACAGGTGTAATACTGGGGCATTTTCGGGACTTGGGAATTGTCCTGAATAACATTGCAATGACAGATACAGGACATTATATATCTTGCCATAACCTACAGAATTGTGTGGGAGAGAGCGTAAACTACAATGTAAACTATAATCCATGCTTAGTGACAATTCTCCAAAATGTTTTCATCAATTGCAATGAATATTTCACACTAATGAAGAATATTGTTGATGTGGGTAAATGTGGGCAGTGTGGGGAGTTGAGCATATGGGAATCTTCTGTATTTCTTATGTAACATTTATGTAATCTAAATATCTTTTTTTTTTTTTTAATTTAAAAAAAAAAGAAGGCAGGGCCCTTTGATTAACAGCCTTGCCAGGACTGCGCATGATAGAGGATAGATATTCCCCAAAGGAAAATCTGTTGCTCCTTTGGCCCTTTAAAACCATTAACTAGTTTTCTAATTTATACTCTTACCTGTCTTTATACCACCATTGCCCTAACTTATGCCTTCATATTTTTTCCCCTAATATTATATAGTATCTCAGCTGATTGTCAAGATTCTTACCATTGCAAGTGATAAAAATCCAACTTATATTAGAAGTAGACAAAAAAAAAAGTTTTAGCTTACCTAAAGCAGAAGTTCAAAGGAAAACCATAGCTGGATCTAAGGGTTTAGATGATGTGCATGGAATCAGTCTCTTCTCTCCATCTCTCACCTCTCCTTTACTCTTCTTCAATCTGTAGGATAAGATATAGGCTCTTTTTTCATATCACATAAAACTCATCATAATGTGGTACTTGTCCAGCCTCCCCCACCATTTAGTGACTTTGACTGCAGATACTGGGAACACAAACTCCTCGTATTCCCCAAAGATGCTGAAACTGGGACACCTTGCTTACCTAAGCCTTCCTCACCCACTAACTGTTCTGTCCCTTTCCTCTTCCTGAATTTGAGATAATCTCTCTTGCTCTGTTACTTCATTAAATTATTAGTTATTCCACATGTAGTGCCCCTAGTATCTTAATTTTCCCTAATATATTGTTCTAAGAACACCATAATAGCAATCACTAGTGTGTAAGAGTACAACCTCTAGAGGCAGACTGTCAAGCTTTAAACCCCAGTTATACAACTGTAGTATATATGTATGACCATAACCAAATCACTTAACCTCTCTGTGCCTCAAACTGCCTATCTGTAAAATTTAAATAATAATAGCATCTATCTCATATTGCTGTTCTAAATATTTAAATGAGTTCTTTCTCATGAAGTGCTTAGAACTGTGCCAGGCACATAGAACGTGCTCAGTAAACATTAATTATTCTTATTGATGATTTTGAGTCCTTCTTATGTGCTAGACACTTGGAACAACTCAGAAAATTCTCATAATAATCCTATAAATTAGATAATTTTATTATCCACAGTTGAGAGAGGAAGAAACTGAGGCTTGAATAGATTCGGTAACTTGTCCAAGATCACAGAGCTAGTAAACTAGGACCGGTACATACTTTCTCTTAGAGACCTTAATGATTATTGGACTGTCAATGCTAATGCTCAGTGGGGCAAAACTAGATACACTTACAGAAAGAGTGCTGTCAAAATGTCACTCCCTCAGTCTGAGTTTGCTAGATCTTGCTTGTGCACTTCTCTGTGTGCATGTGGACCTTTCTTGATGCTTCTAGGTGTGTTGATGTATTTTGTAGTTAATATATTTTGAGGTTTGTTTCCTCAATTCATCCTGAGTTGCAAAAGCATAAATCATCCATCTCTTCTTCAGTCTCAGGGTAAAGGTCAAGTTTCTATTTTAAATATAGTTGTTATGAGTTACCTACATCCTAGGCAAATCACATCTACAGAAAACCCACTGTTTTCCCAAGGAAGCATCACCTTTAAGTAACTAGCATTAAGTATTATTTTTCTTAAACAATTTTATGATGCAAGCTTCTTTGTTGGGGAGCCTTATTTGTGGAGACTGTATTAAGCCTTACAGGGCCCTGACCCTTCTCAATACATTGATCCAATGGGATGCTTTGTGGACCCCAAAAAGTGTAGAGATAGAGTTGCAATATAAAGACTAAAAGATAATACGTTGGGTTTGGGTACCATGTTATAATAACCAACAAAATTTTCCACTTTCTATTTGTTGATAACAGTGTCAATTGAGGCCAAACAACATTGCAGAGATTCTCTGTGACTTAAGATTGCACACCTGGATCACACAAGGGATCCATTCATAAACTGGTCAGAGCTGATGTCAAGGAGATCAGAACATGGGGCAGTAGAAAGATCACAGGGTGCTAGATTCAAATCTTGGCTCTAACAAATATTTAAATTACTTGTTTTCTCTGAGGACTCACTCTTCCTATATGAGACATGTGGGTAGGGGGTGTATTAGGGGATCTTAACGGCCCCTTCCTGGCCTGAGAGACTGAGTACAGGATTCATTATCCTGTTAATGTGTAGCACAGCACAAATGGCCTCAATTAACACATAATGCAGAGGAAGACTTTGTAGGTCCAGAATAATTTCCTGAGTGAATGTTAACATACATATAGAAATATGAGCTTTGCTTCAGAAATGAGACTAACCTTCTCCTGCCTTCTATCAGTGGGTCTTGTTCTTTTGCTGTTATAATTTTTCTGTTGTTTCAATGAGAGGTTTGCCCATAGCTGTTAATACTGTCTCCCGGACCAGTAGTGAAAGCAAGAAAAGAGGTGGGGAAATTTTCAGAAAGTGATGGGATTGTAGAAATGAGGTCACAGAAGTGTGTGCAAAACCAATCATGGCTCTGTAGGAAGTGTATCTCCTTGCACATGCTTTCTTATTATCATGTCTGATGATTTTCCTTCTTTTAATTTCCTTGTGTCTAGACAAAATAAAACTGTTGGAGATTTACAAAATTATTTCCAATCCTAAAATCTTTTTAATACCCTTCTAGGGATATTTTCTATTTTAATGATTTAGACCTGAAGAGATATGGTACCAAGGCAAACACAAGCAAACACCTCATGGCTGATGCATACATCATGTGCTGGCAACAGAAACAGTGAAAAGCCCAGGGCCTCGAATCCACTGTGTATGGAACAGTTTTGGATTCACTCACTGATTCGCAATGAAGATTTAGTCTGTAGTCTGTTCTCAGCAACTCCCTAGTCCTAATGCGCCTTACAGAGCTTAGAGAAAACATGATGGATATGATGTCAAGCCGTTAATTTAGTGATGCTTCAAGGGGGAAGCAAGAGTGATTAATCTTATGCTTCAGAAATTATCACCCTGGGTAAGGGAAAAAAAAAACAACAACTTCAAGATGCTTTTGGAGAGAATGAATGGGGCGAAATCTCCAGGCACTTGGAGTGTATATCATCTTCAATATTCACATGGCACTGATGCTTTCCAAAGGTTCTGCCGTCATTTTGATTAGTAGCCCAAGAACATGTAGCCCCATAGGAGTAGGTGTGAACAAGAATAAAAGCTGAAAATCCTGCCTTGCTCCAGGACTACATATTCAAACTGTTCATCTGTCGGCACTGAGCAATTTCTTCACCTGTTCCAATTAGCATAGTCTGAGCCCCTACCATGTTCAAACACCCATACAGGGTCCTGTCATTGGGGAGTCTAACATGATTCTTGACCTCAAGTTGCTTATAAACCATCAGGGGATTTAACACATGCATATAAATACTTATGATTCAAAGGAAAATGATGCAATCACAGAGAGTTCATAGGAAAGAGGTTACTTCAGCTGGGAAGGAGCCTTGAAGCCCTAGTCATTCATGTACTCAACATTTATTGAAGCCTATTTTACCGGGCCATGCTCTCTGCCTGGAAGGAGTTGCACACAACTGAGAAGAAATGGGAACAAACAGCAACCATGTCCATAATAACACAATATAAAAGTAGGCATGGTGTGCTCTGGAAGCAAGTGGAGGGAGAAAAAGAGGCAATAGGGGATGCTCTCGTATAAGGGATGATATTGGAGCAGAAAGAGGAGGGGCAAATAGAGTTTGCCAAATTGAGAGGGAGGGAAAAGCCACTGCAGGCAGAGAAATGGCACATGCAAAGGTAGGAGGTCAGAAGTTTGCAGTAAATCAGAGCAGTGGGAAAGGTGTTGGAGTCAGATCAAAGAGCTAGATCATGAAGAGCCTGGCATATCACACCTCCTCTATGGCTGAAGGGGGGCTGTAGGGGACAGAGTCAGAGCTCTACCCTTATCCACCAGGATCCCTTTACCAGTTTCATGAATTTCAGCCTCTGGTGGGATTTCATTCCTGACAGCCAGCATCTGTTACTTCTTTATCAAAAGGATTGTTCTCAAATTGTCAGAACCTTCTTTGCCTACACAAGCAGAGAGTCATAAATATGTGGCACTTTGCATTGTGCCACTCTGACCCCCGACACGGAGGAAGGGGAAGGGACTATCCTTTAACAAATGACTGATGGGTGCAGGAATAGAATACTCTAACTCCCTGCACGCTGTTTGGGACAACACTATGGTATAATCTACACAGTCACCACAACTCCCTTGTGAGGCTGAGCCTATGTTGACGTCACAGGTCTCTGCTTGATAGCACACTCTTGCCTGGCTTCCTCTCCTTTAGGGTCCCACTTCTCTACTGTCCTATCAGCTGTTCAGGAAGCTTTCTTTAAAACTGGCTTTCACATGAATTCTTGCCTCAGAGTCAGTTTCTGGAGAACACAGCCTAAGCACCAACCATTAGAGGATATTTGGAAAGAAGAAGATGGAAATTGAGATGACACTGAAAGTAAGGCAGCCTTCCATGGTGGCAATACCTTTAGATCGAGAAGTATGAGCTCCCTTCCCCTAGCTAACTGGAACCCTTAGAAAAACACTTCCTATTTCTGCCCTAAGTGTCCATACACAACACTTTTAATTTGGTCCGGGGGAACTATACAACTCGATACCAGGTAAGATTTCCTTTGAAAAGATAGTTTAGTTATGGTAAATATATTCTTAAAAATATATTGACCTCAGCAATACAAATGTTATTCCCTTATTTTTATATCCATCCTTTCCCATCTACTTGGCCTAAGCAGAAAAGGCCATACATGTATTTTCAGAAAAAAAGGAAAGTTACCTGGATTCCAAGATCTTTTCCTCCTTAAATAAGGCCTTTGTAGTTCCAATCATTTTCTTCTTTCCCTCTGACTTCAATGAAAACTCGTGTGTATTTATATAACCTTTTATATCATGGGGTGGATTTGGAAGAGTTGTCTAATAGCCATAAAACAAACAAACAAACAAAAAGCCTTTATGGGAAGCTTCCACTATAGGAAAGGTAATGGAAAATACCTTTAATCTTAAAAGTTCTTAGAAAGTGCACAGTAAATCTTTGGAGAAGCCTTAAAAACCCTGCCATGTTGTTGCTCTTACACAGCCTTTTAATTTTCCCTGTTTTGCCAGATGAATCATTCCCCTTTCTCTGTTTTTCCCTACTAGATATTTGACTTAAAGAATTCCCTACACAACTATCTTACAACTAAGGCCAGGAAAATTTTCTTAGCTACATCCCAGAAAAATAGGCCATTAGCTCCACCTAAACCATGCCTCAGATACTCACTGGATCTCTAACAGTCCAGAGGAACAGAACTGATTATCAGCCTTATTGCGCTGCCTTAGTGTCTCTGATGCCACACAAGCTAGACCCACCTCAGTGCCTAAAAGGACCAGAGAATTTACCAAAAGTCTTTGTCCACCAACCAGTGAACCCTGAAATTAAATTCTGCTGTCAATTGACCTTAAAATTCAATGTGCACAGGATGAACCATCAATCCCAAACCAATACTTAATACAGTTGGGCTCTTTCCATGGTTTCTCCAACTTCCTTCACCCTCACCTTTACCTCCATACCACCATTACCCCCTATTACCTAAGGCCCAAAAAGTCTGTTCAACTCATGCTAGTTGCCATGAAGTTTTCAGGATGTAACAGCTATCAAAGCAATCTATAAATTATGAAATAACTTATAGATGGAAATTGTTACCAATATTTTTATTCACCTCTGACTAAAACTTCTTATATGTCAGGCAGACCTGGATGAGCCAAGAGGGGGATAAAACATGTGCTAAGATACCAGAAAAATAAATGCAACCAAAATGTGAGGAATTTGCAAAGAATTTTATCCTTGATAGTTCAAAAAGTACATTAAAGTAGTCATCACGGGGGAAAGTCCATCTTCCTTTGATCTTCTGATACTTATTTTATGATTTAGGATTTTTTTTCCATTCTTAAGAATGAGGGCACTATAATTTTCCAATGCTTAGGTCCTCTTAAGAACTTAACCAGCCCTGATATACAAGAGGCAACTCAATTCCTTTCAATATTTCTTTATGGAGCATGCCATTGGTTCAGAAACATGCCTCTAAACTTGACATTAACAACCCAGAAGGATCCCAGAATTGGAGTGGAGGGGCTTAATTTTTACATCAGAATCCAAATCAATAGGTGTAACTTGGGATTTGGCCTAGTTTTATATTTGACATTCAGTATCTTAGAGAATGTCAGCAGCAGAGAAGATTCAGCTTGTGAAGCTGAGGCTTCTCTACAGGGCAGTTTCTGAATCTCTACTGCGTTCTTTCCCAGCCCTTTCAAACTCCATTTGAAAGCCCATCAGAGAATAAAATCAGGTTGCCCCGAAGAAATCACACACTCTTTTCTGCCACCAGAGGGCCCCATCACCAGGAAGCAGGGCATAAAAATGACTGGTCTTTCAGAAAAGGGCTTAGACTAGGTGGCGATCTAAGCAGCACCTCACTCTTGCTCTACCTGTAGTCTTGGCTTGCTCTCTAATTAATAACAATGCTATCTCTCCCATATTAGATGCTATATGACATATATTACTAATATATAGTAATATATATAGTAAGGACAATCCTTACTATAGTCCTGAGTGGATACTAATGCTATTCTCATTTTACAAGTAAGGAAACTGAGGCTGAGAGTGATTGCCTGAATCACACAGCTAGAAAGGGACAGAGTCAAAATTTGAACTTGAGACTCTCTGATTCCAAAGTTCAAATTCTTAGCCACAATGCACAACTTTCCCTATTTAAGCAGCTTTTAGTTTAACATTTTGGGCCTGGCAGACAGCTTAAGCAAAGCAATGACCAAGGTAAGTGAGAATCCAGTTTGTGAGATGATCCTATTTCTAGGGAAAGGTGAGCTCCTCCTTAACTAAGTGAGAGGGGAGCACAGGAGATAGGGAGAAGGAAGGGGAGAAGAGGTGCGGAGTGCCTATGGTTATATCCTAAAATAGCTGTGGATGGTCTGCAAATCTTTGTACTCTTCCATCAAATACAGAGTTGTGGTGTTATCCAGATAAAGTGCAAAGGGGTTCCAGTTTGTGCTGCAGCTTCCCTCAGCCTAGAATTGAGACAAGTCTTTGGAAGCCCACTGTAGAGTGGGTGCCCAAATTCTGGAGAAAGACAACCTGTAAATAAGAACTGAAGGAGGTATTTTTACCCAAATATCTCTGTAAGACTTTGGGAGTAAGGGGCCACCCACTGTGGGACCAGTGTGACAGACAGTGGCACCAGCAGGAGTAACTCAAGTATCAGTGGCAGTACCTGCCTTAGCAGGCAGCTGCGGAGTTGCTCTTAATAATGCACAGAATGACATTGTGATTCCATTGGTGGGTGTCAAGAGCCTGAGCCACAGCAGGAAGCAAAGCAGTGGCCTGAGGTGGCATTTTGAGAGCAAAGGGAGTCAGAACCTTGGTATAACTCTTAGATCCATCCATGGGGCACAGCAGTAGCCATAACAATGATGGAACAATCAGAGAAACAAGAGTTTGGAAACATAAGATAATAAGAAGGCTTATTAAAAATGATTATTCTATAAGATATACCTCTGTGAACTCCTGAAAATAATTGGACAATGGTTAGAAAGATGCTAGAGATCCAATAGTTCACAGTTTTCTTGAATTTCTAGAAAGAAAGTAAAGCCTGTTTAATTTTCATCACCACAATGAGGAAGTCTTGGAGAAGACAAAGATTTATAAAGAACATCGTCTTCAACTTCCAAGTTTCATGGAGGAAGGTGAGGTCTAAAGGTTGTAACCTGGCCTGAAGGTGGCAGAGAGGCAAACTTCTAACAATATTCTCTATCAGGAAGAGCTTAGCTCTTTCAGGGTGGGATGATGTATATTAAAGTAATGAGATCTATGGTCTGATTCAAACAGATTCTTGAGCTTACATAATCAGGGATGGCCAACAATGGGCTAGAGAACATTTCAGTTTTAATAATCTGTGGTTCTTTGAAAAGTCAAATAAATCTCAAGTGAGATGGAGATATCTAAGAATGACCTCCTTTCTGAGGCACCATCTAGATTAAAACAAGCTTCACCAATTTTCCTGGTCTCCAGGAAATTACAGAAAAACAAATGCACATTCTCTCTTAATAACTGGGTACTTAAGCTAGAGTTCTGCTGTGATTTCAAAAAGTTTGTGGCTCATAGTACATGTTTTCACTTCCATATTCTCTTACAGAGTTGCTTGCCTCTGATCATGCCTAGAGAGACTTCCATAAAGGGACCTCCAAACTTCCTTGGAGATTCCAAATACCTGTATTCAGTGATTTCATGGATTTCTCTCTTATCTGGATGTCACTGAGACTTGCAATTTCATCATTTTCCCCTTTGGATTAAGCATTGCCCTCATCTGTACCTACAGATAGTTTTCACTACAGGACATTGAAAGTTTTGGGCTTGGGGAAGTGGCTGGGCCTTGAAATGCCATAGGATGGAGGCTGAATGGGGCAGTCATTGCTTCCTTCTTGCTGAAAAGTTAGTGAAGAAGACAAGCCTGCAGACCCAGAGAGCCAGCTCTGGCTTTGCTAAGCATTGAGTTTCTCTGCATGTTTCTATGGAACAACACCTCTTGTATTAGTCAGCCAAAGGGGTGCTGATGCAAAATACCAGCAATGGTTTGGTTTTTTATAAAGGGTATTTATTTGGGGTAGAAGTCCACAGTTACCAGGCCATAAAGCATACGTTTCTTCCCCCACAGAAGTCCATTGCCACATGTTGGAGCAAGACAGCTGCCAACATTTGCCAGGGTTCAGGCTTCTTGGGTTCCTCTCTTCCCAGGGGCAGCGTTTCTCTCCAGACTCAGCTCTTCTGTTTCCTCCACAAGGTTAGCTGTAGACTATGAGGCTCTCTAGGCTTTGCTTCCCTCCATGAGGCCAGCTGTGAACTCTCAGGCAAATGGCTTGTCTCTATCCTGGGGCCTTCTCTCCTTACTCACGACCAAGCTCTCTTACTTCCCTGGGCTCCAGCTCAAGACTCCAACATCAAAACTGCTCCCACTGTCCTTTGCCATGCCTTTTATATTTGATTCCCCCACCCACCAAGGAGTGGGGCTCAACGCCCTACCGACATGGAATAGACAATACCCTAATCATAATTTAATCATGCCCAGATGAACAGATCAATTTACAACTATAATCCAATATATATTTTGAAATTCATAATTACATCAAACTGCCCAACTGCAACACTCCACCCTCTGAATTCCAAAAATACATTACAATATTCAAAATACCTTAAATCAATAACAATGCAAGTACAAAATCATATCATAATCATTTTAAAGAAATACAGTTCATCTTGAGGCAAAGTTGTGTCTGCTCTAGACCTCTGAAACTTACAAAACAATTGCCCCGCTTCCAATACACAAATGGAAAAGTAAAGAATAACCATTTTCATTACCATAAGGAGAAATTGGGAGGTTAAACATGAGTCATGGGTCCTCTACAGTTCAGTAAACCAGCAGGGCATCCTCCATTCAATTTCAAAGTATGAGAGTCATTCTTAAGATGATGGTTTCTTCTCCTTGGGGCCACATGGGGACCCACCCTTTCCACAGGCTTGCCCAATGGCCATTTTCTTGGTTCCACCCTAACAAGCATCTGGGTGTCAACCAAGCTCCAGACCTTACACTCCAAGAGTGTTGGGGTGATTGACACACCTTACCCAATCTTTGGGTTAGAGTCTTAGCTCCCCTAGTACAGCAAGGTGAAGACAACATTCCCCCTAACCTTTGGCATACAGGTTCAACCCTCTCAGAGCAATGAGTTGACCACCTGGCCTTCTCTAATCCATAGGGGACAGAAGCACCCCTCTCAGATCTATGGGGTGTTGACCTTAACCGCCCTGATCTTTGAGGAATGTGCTCTACCCTCCCTGTACCCTGGGGCAGCAACTCTTCCTGAACATCGGGTAGGAACATCCATGCTCTTCAACTGCGGGCAAACTCACCCTCTCTGCACACATGGGTAGGACTCCTCTCTTGGCCCAAGGCGATGTCTTAATTCCAGATCTCAGCTTCCATGGGTTTCTTCTTAAAGCTGTTTCTCCTTCAATGTCTCCTTTCCATGTCCTTTTTAGTCCAAGTGAACAGTGGTTTTTTTCATACAATGCTTTCAAAAACTTTGTTGGTTTAGCATGCAGGAAGCAGGGGTCCAAGCTATCAGACAGTAAGACTTTCCACAAGTCTTTCTGAGATAACTGCATCTTCAATTCTGATTTGCAAGTTCCAGGTTTAGCTAAATCTTCAAATGGGACACTTTCATTTGGGAACTTGATTTCCAGAAACACTAAAGTTCTGGAATCAGTTTCTGTTTTCTTTGTGCCCAAATGTTCAGTCCTCAGAGTATTTCTCTTGACTAGCATTTTGCTATAAGCTGCAAGGAAAAGCCAAGTCACATTTTCCAAGTTTATTTTGGAAAGTTTTTGAGCTAAATTCTCAGGTTTGCCATTTTCAAATTCTGTCTTCCATATAACACGAGGAGTTAATTTTGCTAAGTTCTCTGCAACTTTAAAACATGGCTAGCCTTTCCTCCAGTTTCCAATAATAGTTTCATCATTTATTTCTAAGGCATCATAAAAAGGCTCTTTAGCATCTATATTGCTATCAACAATTTCTTCAAAGTGATCTAGGCTTTTTTCATCAAGCATTTCACAATTCCTCCAAAAAATACCCCTTACCCATTTATAAAATCATTCCAACATATTGGTAATTGCAAAAGCACTTTCCCACTCCTCAGTACCAAATTCTGTATTAGTCAGCCAAAGGGGTGCTGATGCAAAATACCAGCAATGGTTTGGTTTTTTATAAAGGGTATTTATTTGGGGTAGAAGTCCACAGTTACCAGGCCATAAAGCATACGTTTCTTCCCCCACAGAAGTCCATTGCCACATATTGGAGCAAGACAGCTGCCAACGTTTGCCAGGGTTCAGGCTTCTTGGGTTCCTGTCTTCCCGGGGGCAGCGTTTCTCTCCGGACTCAGCTCCTCTGTTTCCTCCACAAGGTTAGCTGTAGACTATGAGGCTCTCTAGGCTTTGCTTCTCTCCACAAGGCCAGCTGTGAACTCTCAGGTGAATGGCTTTTCTCTATCCTGGGCCTTCTCTCCTTACTCATGACCAAGCTCTCTTACTTCCCGGGGCTCCAGCTCAAGACTCCAACATCAAAACTGCTCCCACTGTCCTTTGCCATTCCTTTTATATTTGATTTCCCCACCCACCAAGGAGTGGGTCTCAACACCCTACTGAAGTGGCCCAGTCAACACCCTAATCATAACTTAATCATGCCTGGATGAACAGATCAGTTTACAAGCATAATCCAATATATATTTTTGGAATTCATAATTACATCAAACTGCCCAACTACAACACCTCCCTACCCAAGTCAGAGTGCTCTCACTCTTCTTGCATATATCATCTATGGCTCTGTTTCTCTAGGTATATATATTCAGAAGAGGAATTGCTGAGTCATGGGAAATACCTGTCCTTACTTTCCTAAGTACAGATTGCTCTCCAGAATGGCTGCCCCAGTTTATATTTCCCCAGCAGTGCATAAGGACTCTCATTTCTGCACATCTGTGCCAACAATGGTACCATCTGACTTTCTTATTTTTGTCAATCTGATGGATGCAAAATGGAATTTCATTGTGGTTTAAATTTATTTCTCTCTGATTACTTGTGATGTTGGGGATCTCTTTGTGAACACGTAGGTAATTTGGATTTCCCCTTCTGTGAATTGATTATTCATATTCTTTGCCATTTCCTGTCTTTCTTGTTGATTTGCAAAAATTGCTTAATTATTCTAGATATTAATCCCTTGTCAGTTTTAAATGTTGTAATTATCTTCTCCCAGTCTGTTGCCCATCTGTTACCTTTATCTACAGTGCCCTTCATTGAACAGAAATTCTTAATTTTATGTAGTCAAACTGTCCATTTTCTCCATTATACTTTGGGGTTTTGGGGAACTGTTCATGGAACTATTTCCCACCCCAAAGTCACCAAAGTGTTCTCCAACATTTTCTTACTAATTTATAGTTTATCTTTATATTTAGGTGTTTAATCTATTAGAAATTTAATTAAATTTCATTCTTCTTCACTTAGTAATCTGATTTTCCCAATACCATATTCTGAAAATCCAGCATTTTTCCACTGATTTAGAATATTAATATATTAGAATAGAGACATAATATAATTTATAATCTTAACTGAGAGAGAATTGAGAGTAAAAGGGGACATAATATTTTTGCTAGGCCAACAGGCATAAAGTAGGACTTTCCTGGGTGAATTAGAACCTATGGTCACCTTAATTTTATACATTGCTCTATGTGGGACTGTTAATGGACTTTTAAATCTGTTCATCATTCTATTTGCCTGGTTAAATGACAGTCCACATTGGTTTCTTATTATAGTTATCTCTTCACATAGGCTAGGACCAATATTCTCTGTGGCTTTCCTTTTTGCAAAACTGTCGTTTACTCATAGACTTTTATTTTTCAATATGCATTTTAGACCTATTATTTCAAATTTCTCTGCTGAAGTTTTTATTTGGAATTCCAGACACTTTTTATTTAATTTGGGAAAAACTGAGGTTTTAAAAATGTTAAGCTATCTCATCTATGAACATGGTTTATCTATTTCTTGTATGTCTTTTGAGATATATTTTTTCAAAAAAAAATCCTGAATGTTTTCATTAGGTTAATACATTATATTTTAATATTCCAATATTGATAACCTCATTGTTTTTTCTTATTTTATTATATTGGTTATGTTCTCTAGTACCAGGTTAACAAGCGGTGGTGATATAAGGCTCTTTTGTCTTAAGTGGAATGTATCTAAAGTTTCTTCTTTAAATAAGATGTTTGCTGAGGATTTTTTAGTATATTCCTGTTTTAGTTTGCCAAAAGGCTGCTGATGCAAAGTACCAGAAATGGTTGGCTTATATAAAGGAGATTTATTTGGGGTAGAAACTTACAGTTCCAAGGCCATGAAACATCCAAATCGAGGCATCATAGGAGGTGCTTTCTCACAAAAGTCAGCTACTGTTGATTCTGTTGTCTGGGTGCGTGGCAAAGCATAATGTCTGCCAATCTCTTCTGTGATCTCAGTCTTCCCCTTCAGGCTCACCATCTCCTCTTGAGCTGCTCTGTGGCCCTAGCCTCTTGGGGGCTTCGTGTTTAAGTGATCCTCTAGTCTTCTCTCACATAGCAGGATCAAAAATGGCAGCTTCCTTTTCCTATGTCTGTGTGTGTCTCTCTCTTTATCTCCCTTTTTTAACAGACCAGCAAGAGGGTGGAGACTCAACATGAATGATGCCCCACTGACATAGTCCAATTGAAAACCCAAAAGCAATCTAATCTAATCGGCCCCTCAACTGAATTTAATGCTATCAAAGGGTACCACACCCACAGGAATAGATTAGTTTAAAAGGATAATCTTTCTATTTTGGGGATTCATAAAATAATTTCAAACTGCCACAATATCCTTTAACAAGTTAATGATATCTCTTCTATTGCAAATTTTGTTAGAATTTGTATTATAAATAGAAATTTAATTGTATTCAATAATTTTCCTACCTCTGTTGAATGAGATATGATTTTTCTGCTTAGTAAATTAATGTGATGAATTACATTGGTAAATTTTCTGATGTGAGAACCTCCTTTCACTAGTGAAATAAACCCTACTTGATCAAAATACATCATTTTTTTTAAATAATGTATTTTGTAATCTAATGGCTTCATTTCAATTTTCACATGCATGTTTGTAAATAAAATTGGCCTATAATTTTCTTTACAGATAACATTTTATTCATTCAAAAACTAATGTTATACTAGCTTCAGAAAATGATTTGGGCACATTGGCCCTTTTATTCTTTTATTATCTAGGACAGCTTATTTAAGAAGAGGATTCTCTCTTTCTTAAAAGTATTATTTTTAATAAATCACTTGTAAACAATTTGGGCCTGGGCTTTTGGTGTGAGGTGGGGATAGAGGTGGAGACTTTGTTGATAACCATTGCATTTCTTTTATCATTTTTGGACCTTTCAAATTTTCTCTTTCTTCTGCTGATTCAGGGGGAGGGGTGGTTTTTTGTTTGTTTGTTTTTTTCAGAAATTCATCTATTCTATTTATCTATCGGTTTATAGATTTTGTTAATAGTATTTACTGCTTTTGTAATCTCCATTTCATCTCCAATCATACATGATATCTATGCATTACATCTACAGTTACATCACCCTTTTCATTCTGTACTCTATTTCATCTTATTTCTCTTTTTTTTATCAGTATTACCAATGTTACCACAGACCTGAATATTATATTGCTCTTTCCAAAGAATGTAAAATTGTTTGTTTGTGCTCACTACATATTGTTATTGTTCCTTATTTCATTAGTTTTCTCTTTTTCATCTTTATTATTTCTTTCTTTCTCATTTGTCTTGGATAGTTCTATGCTATAGTTTTTCTGACTTTAGTTGGAGGCTTCTTTAATTTTTATTCTTATAGACGTAGTTAAGCACTAAATCCCCATCTAAATACTGATGCTCTTTTTTTCATGTTTTTGTTTCCTTTTGTACGTTTGAACGAACAGTTTTCAAGGATTCTTCAACTCTAGCGATTTATCTAACTTTATTCACCATAGTTCTCCCAATTGTTGCTTTATGATTTTTGAACATGCATTGATATGTTAGAAGCAAATATGTTTATAATTGTTATAAGTTTTGACCTGTTATTCCTGTTACCAATATATTACATCTACCTTTGTTCCTGAAGAGATTTATCTCAATTTCCTTTTTTTTTTTTCAATTTGGAATTCTTATTTTCAGTTCATATTTGTCTAGTATCATTTTTATGCCTTTATTTTTCATCTTTCTGTATACTTTTGTTTAAATGTAATTGTGTTGAGAATATGGGTGGATCTTGTTTTTAATCTAATCTGAAAGGGTCTGCTTTTGGTCAGAGAATTTAACACATTTACATTTATTATAATTACTACTTTGTTAGAATTTATTTCTACTAAATTGCTTTGTATTTTCTATTTGTTTCTCTTTTATCCCCTCCCAATGTAGATCAAATATTTTTCTGGTTACCTGGAAATTATGCATTCTGTTTTTAATTTTCTGAGGTTATTCTTAAACTGTTAAGACATATAACTTAGCTAAATTTCCAGTATTTTAAAATATCTGTATCTTTTCCTCAATCAGAAAAGTGGATTAACATACTCACATGTACCTTTTATCTCCCTCTGCCCTACCCCAAGCCTTACCCCAAGTCTTATTGGTATCATCCAAAATCTATAGTATAAATTATTCTATATTTTTTCCTTTTATTAAGAGGAGTAATAACTTTACTAAGATTGTTGTTTACCTTATGTGTCATAGCCTAGTAGTTG
This sequence comes from Tolypeutes matacus, assembly GCA_026826555.1. NCBI lineage: Eukaryota > Metazoa > Chordata > Mammalia > Cingulata > Chlamyphoridae > Tolypeutes > Tolypeutes matacus. The sequence goes on from JAKSZT010053887.1 coordinate 40,041,147, forward strand.
TCTCCAATATCCATTCTCCCTCTTTCCTACAGTGACAGGGCTTCTAGCTTTTAGTTGGGCACAAAGCCACACAAAATAAAGCCTTAATTTCCCAGCCTCCCCTGAAACTATGTATGATCACATGATAAACCTCTGACAAATGATACATGAGAAGTGATGTATGGAATTTTCTGGACCATTTCCTTAAAGAAAAGGGAAATGGCCTTTCTTTCTTTTCCTCCATCCAGCTGCATGAAACATGGATGTGGTCGTGAAACAACTAGGGAGCAGATGAAAACATCACCCTTAAGAAAGAATATCAAGATATAAACAGCTGGGATTCCTAGCCTCCTGATAGTTCAAAACCATACTAGATCAGAAACATCTACCATCTGATTTTTATATGAGAGAGAAATAAGTCATCCCCTTGCATATTAGTTTCCTATTATTGCAATAACAGATTACCACATCTTAAGGGCATAAAACCATGTAAATTTATTATCTTACAGCTCTTGAGGTCAGAAGTCCTAAAATCAAGGTATCAGTAGGGCTACATTCCCTCTAGAGGCTTTAGGGAAGAATCTGCTTCCTTACTTTTTCCAGCTTTTAGAGCTCACCTGCAGTCATGGCCCCTTCCTTGTTTGTCCAACCTCTGCTTCCTTCATCACATCTCCTTCCCTGACTCTGACTCTCCTGCACAAATTGAAGCCATCTAAATAACCCAGGAAATCTTCATATTTGAGATCCTTAAGTTAATCACTTCTGCAAAGTTCACTTTGCTATATGATAACATATTCATAGGCTCCAGAAATTAGAATGCAGAATGCAGCGTCTTTGGGGGCACATTATTCTGTCTACCACACCTTATTTAAACTACTATTGCTTTGGGTCAGCTTTATACATAGCTGTTCCTACATTCTAACTAATAATCCTTTATTTCCCAAGTTCTATTAGTTCCTTCTTATTATTGTTTACTGTTATTATTTTCATTCTTTCATTTCTCGTTGAGATCCTCCTTCCAAGAAGGCGTTCAGAAAAATTGGTTTAGTTGGGAAATCTTTATTTTTTCATATATAATATGTACTCTCTGCCTTCCTACTTCCCAAACAAGGTTGCCTGAATTGCCCTTTCTTTGTTTCAGGCTCCCCTCAACAAAACTAATCATGAATGACATTATTAAAGAAAACTGTCTTGTACATATTTCTATTTTATGGGCCTAAAACAGCACCTATCACAATTTATTCATACATTAAAAGATTGCTGAATGAAGCAATGATTTGGTCTTTTATGACCACCAGGGCAAAAAAGGAAAAGCCACTAAGTTAAAGGAATGGAGAGGGAACTTGAGACAAAGTTCACTTACTATGTAATTTTGTATATCTTGACTTCCAGAATCACCCAAAATCAATATAAAATGAGCTTAATATAAATGTATAAATATCTATAACATCGATTATCATGCATATATCATATATATATGTGCAATATATCCTGTGAGGTGCTTAGGAATTATTTTGCTCACTTTCAACCTCACCTTTTTACAGTTTTCAGTGTCCTTTTAATTTTCTATTGAATATTTTCTCTAACAATCAGTGATAGTGTGGTGGCATTGATGATGTGTGAACTATAATATTGTGATTAAGGGCACAGACCCTGAAATCACATAGTCTGGGTTCAGATGCTTGCTTTAGCTTTTTTAAAATTTGACTGAAATATATCATTCATATATGAACTTTCATAAACAATAACTATATAGTAATCATTGTGAAATTACAAAACAAACATGCATATCATCATCCAGGGCTCCATACATCTCCCCACCATCAACACCTTGCATTGTTGTGAAACATTTGTTGCAAACTATGAAAGAGCAGTGTCAAAATATTACTACTAACTATAGACTATATCTTACATTTGGTGTACTTTTCCCCCAACCCACTTGATTATTAACAACCTAGTATAGTATTGTATATATTATATTATATTATTATATTATTATAGTTCATGAGAGAATGTTCTCATATTTGTTTTGTTAACTGAAGTCCATCTTGCACCAAAGGATTCCTGTGTCATACAGTTTGTACAATCCATTTAAAGGGTGCACTCAATGGCTTTCATTTTCATCACAGAATTTTGCTGTCATCACCTCAGTCAATTTTAGAATGTTTTCACTACTCCAAAAGGAAAAATACCACACTCCTTTATACCTCCCTATTTTTGTCCCTTAGTATTGATATAACATCTTTTGACATTGTGGCAAAATCTTACAATATTGCTTTTAACTATTTTCCATAAGTTATATTAGTTGTAATTTTCTTCTCTATCACCATATTCTTAACACTTTGTAAAAGAAGAACTTTCTTTTATTTATACTATTAACCACAATCTTCTTTTACCACCAAAATCTATTATACATTCCCTTGATTATTCTCTGGCTTTCTTTCCATTGATATTTATGTCCAAAGACCATTCTTTTAGTCACTATTATAAATGCAATTGTTTATTGCTTTCCTCCTCAGATTGCTCATCAGTAGTGTATAGAAATGCTACAGATTTTTGCATATTATTCTTGCATCTCATCACATTGCTGAACTCATCTATTAGTTCTAGAAACTTTGCTGTGTATTGTTTTGGATTTTGTAGATATGGGATTATATTATCAGTGAATAGCAAAAGTTTTACTTCTTCCTTTACTATGTGAGTGCCTTTTATTTCTTTATCTAGCCTAATTGCTTTAGCTAGAACTTCTAGCACAATATTGAATGACAATGGTGACAGTGGGCATCCTTGCCTTGTTCTGATCTCAGTGGGAAAGATTTCAGTCTTTCGCTGTAGAGCACAATGATAGGTTTTTCGTTTATGCACTTTACCATGTTGAGAAAGCTTCCTTCTATTCCTATATTTTGGAGTGTGTTTTTATCAAGAAAGGGTGCTATATTTTGTCAAATGCCTTTTCTGCATCAATTGAGAGTATCATGTGAGTTTTCTTCTTCAATTTATTAATGTGATTTATTACACTAATTGATTTTCTTGTGTTGAAACACCCTTGCATACCTAGGATAAAACCTACTTGATTATAGTGTATAATTCTTTTAATGTGCTTTTGGATTTGGTTTGCAAGTATTTTTTGAGGATTTTTGCATCTATAATCATTAAAGGAATTGGCCTGTAATTTCTTTTTCCATAATACCTTTATCTTGTTTTGGTATTAGCATGATGTTGGCTTCATAGAATGAGTTTAGTAGTGTTCTTTCCTATTCAATTTTTTTTTGGAAGAGCTTGAACAAGATTGGTATTAGATCATCTTTGAATGATTGGTAGAATTCACTGGTGAAGTCATCTGCTTTTCATGTTTGGGAGGTTTTTGATGACTGTTTTAATGTATTTTTAATCTCATCCATTGTGTCTTTCTTTTCTATAATCTGTTACTTTTTCTTAGCTGGCTTTCAAATTGGTTTTTATGCTCACCCAGTGTCTTCTTTTTTTTTTTTTTTTTTTTTTTTCCCCACTTTTTTTTATTTTTTAAAATACTCTTTGATTTCATAAATGTTACAGAGAATATATAGGGGATTCCCATATGCTCCGCTCCCCATACCTTCCACATTTTCCCACATTAGCAACATCTTTCATCAGTGTGGTACATTTACTGCAATTGATAAACACATTTTCGAGCATTGCCACTAAGCCACTCTCTCATTTGACTCTGTAGGTTATGGCTAGATATATAATGGCCTGTATCTGTTATTGTAATGTCATTCAGATGATTCCCAAATCCCAAAAAAATGCCTCCCTATTACACTTGTTTTTCCATCTCCCTAATCCCAGAACATCCATGGGTCATTGCCTCCACAACAATGGTATTTCTTCCATTGCTAGAATAAAAAATAGTCTATAGTAAATACTAGTAAATTTATTTTAGTCCATAGTTCATTTCCCAATCCTGAGGATTCTGGGATAGTGATGCCCACACCACCATTAGTTGAGGTGTACTTCGATCACATACATCTGATATATGGGACTCTCTTGCTTGCAGTTGAAGGCACTCTTGGGTCCTTGGTATGTTGTTTGTCCATCATCTTCTCCCTAGTTGTCCTGGGTAAGTCCATTGAACTGGAGAGTAGGTGTTGCAACTATGTTGAGACTCAGGGCTCAGCTGGCACATGGACAGTCCAAAGATTTAACTCTCTTGGATGTACACCTACCAAATCTATTACTAATTATAGGTTCGAATAGAATGACAGAAGAGTCTTACATAGGGAAACCACTGCTGAGTCTAACTCAGTCACACTGGGGAGCACAAAAAGCAGATTCAGGCCCACTGGCAAAGAGCCAAATTCCTGAGCTGTCTGCCCTTACTATAGTGTCTGGATGTCTCCATGTCCCTGAAGCTTAACTATTTGAGGTTGTATCTACTTTGGCTGTCAATGAGATCCTGTTGAGATGTGCATAATTGCTACCTCTGGGATACCCTCCCATCTCACTTTGAATTCTCTTAGCCATGCAAACTCATTTGTCTTTAGCTCTTCCCCCTTTTGGTCAAGGTGTTTTGTTTTGTTCTGTTTTGTTTTGTTTTCCAGATGCATTGCTTGCTGGTACTTGGTAGCAATCCCTCGGTGCCAGGGAGGCTCATCCTTGGGAGTCATGTCCCACTCTGGAGGGGAAGTTATTGCTTTTATATGCTGAATTCAGCTTAGAAAGAGGCCACATTTGAGCAACAAGGAGGCTCCTGTAGGTAACTCTTAGGCACCCTACATCACTAGGCTAAGTTTCAATTTCAAGAGCAAAGACTCATAAGCATAGTCATCAATATCAAGGGTCCTTTGATGGACCATCCTTCTTCACAAGTCATTGTCCCTGTACTTGGGGCATTCTTGTTGTTCCATTAGAGAATATGGCAGAGCTCCCCTGGATGGGAATTTGATATTTTTTGGTTACTGTGTGAATCTCCACCCACCATGGCAATGACCCATGAGCATTTGAACATATTTATATGCCTTAAATGCATACCTAGGTGAACTTCCTCCCATGTATCCTCCCTCACTGACACCTCGCACCAATGATCCTCCCCTGTCACAGTTGTAACCCTTCTGTGATCTAAAGCTTCTTCAAAAATGAAGCCAATAAAATAGCCACATACAATTAATAAGAAAATAAAATAATAATGGTAATTTTATACATAAGAAGTAAAACACAGAAAGAATTAATAAAAAGTAAAAATAGAATAATATTTTTAAAAATTGGAATATTAAAAAAAAATGAAAAAATACTTGAAGAAAAAAAACCTTTTTTTTTTTTACATTTTGCCTTTCATCACTGTAAGACTGTTGTCCTGTATGTACAGTGACATTTTCTTCCCTTTATTCCTGCAGTGTCTTACTTTTTTTTTATTCACTTTTTCATCAAAGAAGTTTTAGGTCACAGTAGAGTCATGTACAGAATACATGGGCTTCCTATATACCAACATCCTCTCCCTTTTCCCCTTTCCCCCATCAAAAACCTTTTATATGTGGATGGTACATTTGTTACAATCGATGCACAAATATTGAAACATAGCTACTAACCATTGTCAATGGTTCACATTATGGTTTACATTTTGGACCATATATTTTTTATAAAATCTGATAAAATTTAACATGGCCTGTATCCATCTTTGCAAGATCATGCAGAACACTTCCATCACCACCAAGTTGCCTCTTGTCCCATCTATTTTATTCCTCCCTCCCGCTCCCCTTTGGGCCCATGGCGACCACCAGGCTTTACTGCTTGAAGGACAAGATTCATAGTTACTTGCATCTTCACTGAGGGCTTGAACACTAGTCTGTCCTCCCCTATTAAGCACTGCCAATGCTCTAAAATGACTCCCATCCCTCTGTTTGAGAACATAGCAGGGCTTCCTAGGATGGGAATCCAACACCTTTCCACTCATTATGGGGGTCTCTACCCACTGATGCAACACACTGTGCCAAAATGATCACCCACACCCTCCCTAGAAGCCTGCCCCAGGTGCAACCTAGCCCAAATGTCCCCCATCCAACACTCTAAACCAGTAACCCTTCCTTGTCATATTGCCAAATAAACATTCCCAACATTGTAATTTCAACCATGAACCCGCCAATCCCCAGTGTTCACCTGCTTCCTCCCCCAACCCTCCCCCAAGTTCCATGGACCATCCAATCCACCTTCCCCATCCTCCCCACTGTGTCCCTCTAACTAACCTGCACCACCCAGCCCAATATTATCACTATACCCCTGTCACATCCCTTCACAGCACAACTACAAGATTCCACCTTGTCATAGATTTTGCCTGTATGTTCGTCAGCTCACAACCTTCTTCTCCCTTTCTATTTCCTGTAAAACCTATCTTCCAGACTCTAGCTTTGTGAGTCTGCTCACTTTGCTTAATTAATATCAGTGAGGTCATGTAATAGTTCTCCTTCAATGCCTGGCTTGCTTCACCCAAATAAGGTCCTCAAGGTTCATCCATGTTGTCCCATGAGTTAGTACTGTATTCCTAACTACAGCTGAGTAATAGTCCATTGTATGTATATAACACATTTTGTTTATCCATTCATCAGTTGGGTATTTGGGTTGATTCTCACTTTCGTCAATAGTGACTAATGCTGCTATGAACATTGGTATGCATGTATCTATTTGTGTCCTTGCTTTCAATTCTTCTGGGTATATACCCAGCAGTGGAACCGCTGGATCGTAAGGCAGATCTATAGTTAGTTTTTTGAGGAACTGCCAAAATGTCCTCCACAATGGCTGCACCATTCTACATCCCCATCAGCAGTGGATGAGGGTTCTTGTTCCTCTGCTTCCTCTCCAACACTTGTAGTCCTCTGTTTCTTTAAAAACCGCCAGTCTAATGGATGTAAAATGTTATCTCATTGTAGTTTTGATTTGCATTTCCCTAATAGCTAGTGATGTTGAGCTATTAGCCATTTGCATTTCTTCTTTGGAGAGTCTCTTCAAACCACTTGTCCATTTTTAAAATGGGTTGTTTATCTTTTTGTTTTTGAGGTGTAGGATTTCTTTATATATGATAGATAATAGACTCCTATCAGATGTATGGTTACCAAATATTTTCTCCCATTGATTAGGCAGCTTTTTCACTTTCTTGACAAACTCCTTTGAGGTGCAAAAGTTTTTAATTTTGACGAAGTCCCATTTGTCTATTTTTTCTTTCACTGCTCGTGCTTTGGGTGTGAAGTTCATGAAATAATTTGCTATTACAAGGTCTTGTAGATGTTTACCTACATTATCTTCCAAGGTTTTTATGGTCTTGGCTCTTATATTTAAATATTTGATCCATCTTGAGTTAATTTTTGTATAAGGTGTGAGATGCTGTTCTTCTCTCATTCTTTTGGATATGGATATCCAGTTCACCAAGCACCATTTGTGGAAAAGGCCGTTTTCTCCCAGTTGAGTGGGCTTGGTGGCCTTGTTGAATATCAGATGACTCTATATGCAAGGATCTATATCACAACTTTTAACTCTGTTCCTTTGGTCAGTATGTCTATCCTTGTGCCTATACCATGCTGTTTTGAACACTGTAGCTTTGTAGTATGTTTTAAAGTCAGATACTACTACTGACTTTCTCCGATTTCATTTTTCTTTTTCAAAATGTCTTTGGCTGTTCGGGACTTCTTGCTCTTCCAAATAAATTTCATAGTTAGTTTTTCCAATTCAGTGAAAAATGTTGTGTTGATTTTTATTGGGATTGCATTAAATCGGCATATCAGTTTGGGTAGGTTAGACATCTTAATGATGTTTAGTCTTCCTATCCATGAACAGGGAATATTCTCCATTTATTCAACTCTTCTTTGATTTCCTTTTTTTTTTTTTTTTCTTTTTTTTTGTGGTAATTGTAATTTTTTAAAAAACATTTTATTGAAGTATTGATGGTTAGGCTAATGTGTCAACTCAGTCAGGTGATTGTGTCCAGGTGTTTGGTCAATCAAGCACTGGGCTAATTGTAATACAAGAGAACTTCAGTCACCAGTGAGTTTTCTGCATGGATGGCTGATTACATCTGCATCAATCAGGGAGATTGCATCAGCAATGGGTGGCACTTTTATCCAATCAGTTGAATGCCTTAAAAGGGGAAGTGATTTCAACATTCAGAGAGAATTTCCCAGCTTGTCTTTGGACAGCCAACTTCTCCCAGAAACTCATCAAGGACCTTTCGTTGGACTTTCATCAGAGGCCCTGGTTTGCAGCCTGCCTTCAGAACCTGGACTTGTGCATCCCCACAGTCACGTGAGAGACTTTTATAAAATCTCATATTATTGACGGATATCTCCTGTTGATTCTGTTTCCCAAGAGAACCCTGACTAATACAAAGTATATCATTCATACGTGAACATACATAAACTATAAGTGTTCAGTAAACATCATGAACTTACAAAACAAACATGCATAACATCATACTGAGCCCCCACACATCACCCCACCACAAATACTTTGCATTGTTGTGAAACATTTGTTAACAAATTATGAAAGAGCATTGTCAAAATATTACTAACTATAGTCTGTATCTTATGCCCCTATACATTTTTTAAGGATTTTTTTATTTATTTACTTTTATCCATTTTTACCCCAACCCCCGTTTTTGCTGTTTTTGTGTACATTCGCTGGGCAACTCTCTGTGTCTGTTCCCTGTCCTCTCTTCTCATCCTTCTCCTCCTGTCTTCACGGGGATTTGACCCTTGGAACCTCCGATGTGGGAGAGAGGCGTCCTACCACCTGCACCACTTTAGTTCCTGGTTTTTCGGCACATCTCATCTTGGCTCTCCCTTGTGTCACTCTCCTGTTACATCATCATCTTGCTGCATGGCTCATGGGACCTGGTGGTTCACCCACACACAGGACCTGGCAGCGCACCTACACTCGAGGCCTGGTGGTGCACCCATACACAAACCCTGGGGGGCTCACCCACTCGTGGAGCCTGACGGCAAACCCGCGCACAGGGCCTGGTGGCCCACATGCCTTCTATATATTTCTTTTTTTTATTTTTACCTGGAAGTCCTGGGGATTGAACCCAGGTCCCTTCATATGGGAGATGGATGACCAACCATTTGAGCCACATCTGTTTCCCTGCTATATCTCTTAAGGTTGACCAAAGATACCTAATGTTACAGTACAGTTTTTTCCAATACAGGATGGTCATATAATAAATCAGGCTTAGTTTATCACCAGCATTCTAAAAACCAGACCTAAGGAGAAAAACCAGGTCTGGGGACACATGCATAGTTTCTAATGTAGCGAATGTTTAGCCTACCCTAATCATCAAAAAATCAGGACAGCGAGAATATTCACAATCTTTGATTTCCTTTAACAGTGTTATGTAATTTTCTGCATATAAGTCATTTACATCTTTAGTTAAATTTATTCCTAGGTATTTGATTCTTTTAGTTGCTTTTGTAACTGGTATTTGTTTCCTGATTTCCTCCTCAAACTGCTCATTATTGGTGTACAGAAATACTCATTTATAAGCTCTTGAAGCTTTGTTGTAGATTTCTCAGGGCTTTCTATATATAGGATCATGTCATCTGCAAATAGTGAAGATTTTACTTCTTCCTTTCCAATTTGGATGCCTTTTATATCATTTTCTTGCCTAAGTGCTCTAGCAAGTACTTTTAACAGTGTTAAATAGGAGTGGTGATAGTGGGCATCCTTGTCTAGCTCCCAATCTTAGAGGGAAAGCTTTTAGGATTTCACCATTGTATATGATGTTCACTGTGGGTCTTTCATATGTGAAAGACCCCCTTTCATATGTGGGTCTTTATCATGTTGAGCAAGTTTCCTTCTATCCCTGTCTTTTGTAATGTTTTTATCAGGAAACAGTGCTGTATTTTACCCAATCTTTTTCTGCATCTATAGAGATGATTATGTGATTTTTTTTCTTTCAATATGTTTATGTGATGTATAAAATTGATTGATTTTCTTATATTGAACCATCCTTGCCTACAGGGATGAAGCCCACTTGGTCATGGTGTATAATTTATTTGATGTGTTGTTGAATATGATTAGAAAATATTTTGAGGATTTTACTATCTAGGTTCATTAGGGAGATTGGTCTATAGTTTTCCTTTCTCGTGGTGTCTTTGTTTGGCTTTGGTATTAGGGTGATGTTGATATCATAGAATGAGTTAGGCAGTGTTCCCTCCACTTCTATATTTTGGAAGAGTTTAAGCAGGATTGGTGTTAGTTCTTTCTGGAATGTTTGGTAAAATTCACCTGTGAAGCCGTTTGGTCCTGAGCTTTTCTTAGTTGGGAGGTTTTTGATGACTGATTCTATCTCACTACTTGTGATTGACCTGTTGAGCTCATCAATTTCTTCTTCATCAATGTAGGCTGCTTGTGTGTTTCTAGGAATTTGTCCATTTCCTCTAAATTGTACATTTTGTTGGTATATAATTTTTCAAAGTACTCTCTTATGATACTTTTTATTTCTGTGGGGTCAGTGGTGATATCTCCTTCCTCATTTCTTAGTTTCTGTATTTTCATTTTCTCTCTTTTTTCCTTTGTTAGCATAGCTAGTGGTTTGTCTATTTTTTTTATCTTCACAAAGAACCAGCTTTTGGTTTTATTTTTTCTATTGCTTTCTTATTTTTTACTTCATTTAGTTCTGCTCTAATCTTTATTATTTCCTTCTTTTTGCTTCCTTTGGCGTTAGTTTGTTCTTTTTCTAATTCCTCCAATTGTGCAGTTAGGCCTTTGATTTTAGCTCTTTCTTCTTTTTTGATACATGCATTTATGGTTATGAATTTCCCTCTCAGTACAGCTTTTGCTGTGTCCCATAAGTTTTGATATGTTGTGTTATCATTTTCATTTGTTTCAAGGTAGTTACTGATTTCTTTTGTGATTTCCTCCTTGACCACTGTTTGTCTAAGATTGTGTTGCTTAACTTCCATATCTTTGTGTCTAATCTGGTTCTCTGGCCCTTACTAATTTCCAGCTTCATTCCATTGTGGTCAGAGAAATTACTTTGTATAATTTCAATCTTTCTCAGTTCATTAAGAATTTTTCTGTCACCTAGCATGTGGTCTATCTTGGAGAATGACCCTGTGCACTTGAGAAGAATGTATATCCTGCTGTATTGGGGTATAGTGTACTGTAAATGTCTCTTAGGTACAGATCCTCTATTGCATTATTCAAAATCTTAGTTTCTTTATTGATTCTCTGTCAAGATGTTTTGTCTAATGGTGATAATGGTATATTAAAGTCCCCCACTATAATTGTAGAAGCCATCTATTTCTCCACCTAGTTTTTCTAGTGTTTGCCTCACGTATTTTGAGGCACCCTGGGTTAGGTGCATAAATGTTTATGATTTTTCTTTCTTCTTAAAAGATTACCCCTTTTCTTAATATATGGTGTCAGTCTTTGTCTCTTACAATAGTTTTTCATTTGACATCTATTTTGTCCTATATTAGCACAGGTACTCCTACCTTTTTTTGGTTACTGTTTGCTGTAAAATTGTTTTCCCACCATTCACTTTCAGCCCTCTTGAATCCTTGGTTCTAGGTGGGTTTCTTGTAGACAGCTTATAGATGGGTGATATTTCCTTATCCATTCAGCCTGTCTGTGACTCTTGACTGGTGAGTTTAGTCCATTACCATTCAATGTTATTATTGTCATGGAATTACTTAGATTAGCCATATTTTCTTTGGGTTTATGTATGTCATATATTGTTTTTATTACTCTTTTTGTCTTTTTAGTTGTACTTACAGTCTCCTCCAACTCTCTCTCTCCTGATTTTTCTTTCAACCTGCAGAACTCACTGTAGTATTTCTTGAAGTGCGCATTTCTTATTAACATACTCTCTTAGATTCTGTTTGTGAATATATTGAACTCTCACTCATTTTTGAATGTCAGTTTTGCTGGATAGAGAGTTCTTGTCTGGAAGTTTTTTTTCCTTTAGCATCTTAACTATGTCATACCACTGCCTTCTTGCCTCCATTGTTTCAGATGAGAAATCAGCACTTTATCTTATTGAGCTTCCCTTGTATGTGATGGTTCTCTTTTCTCTTGTTGCTTTCAGTATTCTCTCTTTGTCTGGAGCATTGGACAATTTGACATGTATATGTCTTGGAGTAGGCCTGTTGGAATTTATACTGTTTGGGGTGTTCTGCACTTCTTGGATATGTACATCCATCTCCTTCAACAGGGTTGGGATGTCTTCAGCCATTATTTCCTCCAGCACTCCTGCTATCCCCTTTCCCTTCTTGTCTCCCTCTGGGATGGCTATAATGCATATGTCTGTGCATTTTGTGTTGTCTTTCAAGTCCCTGAGCCCCTGCTGGATTTTTTTCTATCTTTTTATCTATCTGTTCTATTATCTGTTTGATTTCAGATGTACTGTCCTCCACATCATTAATTCTTTCCTCTGCCTGTTCAAACCTGCTGTTGTGTGCTTCCATTGTATTTTTGATTTCTTGGATTGTGCCATTCACCACCATCATATCCATTAACTTATTATGTATGTTTACAATTCTTCAGTATGTTCTCCCAGTGTCTTCTTAATATCCTTAATCTCTTCCTTCACTTCATTAAGTTGATTCATGACATTTGTTTGGACAGCTCTGATTAGTTGTTCCATGTTCTGCATCTCCTCTTGGTTTTTTTGTTTGTTCACTGGACTGGGCCATGTCTTCCTGTTTTTTAGTGTGGCTTGTATTTTTTTGTTGGTATCTAGTCTTCTGTTTATCTTGGTGTGTTTATTCAGTTAATTGGCTTTTTTCTCTGCTCTATGGTTTTATTTTATTTTATTTTATTTTATTTTATTTTACTGGGAGGTCCTGGGAATCGAACCCAGGTCCCTTCATATGAGCAACATCCGTCCCCCTATTTTGTTGTTTTTGAGTGTGGTAAGGTTTCGCTTTAACACTTCATTCATCTTATTCTATTTCCTTGCCATTGTCTGTGTTCCCTTGAAAAAAATGTTAGTACCAGAGAAATAGGAAGAGATAGGAAGAGAGAATGGGTAAGAGTAGTGATAATAGTAAAAGGTAGGAGATGGACAATACAAGATGTAGGCAATTGAATAATTAACACAAGAAGTACAGAAGAATAAGATTAGGAAAGTGGAGTAGAAACAATGAAACATGAAACAGAATGGAGAAAAATATAGAATGAATTAAAAGTCCAAAATGATGAGAAGAGGGGAAAACAAAAAGTAGAAGAGAGAGGAAAGAAAAATAAAACACAGAGAAAATAGGAGAGAGAGAGAAATGAGTACAAGAAAAATTGAAGACAAAGCCCAAAGAGGTGGAATCAAAGAACAACAGAAAATAGAATATGTATGGATGAAGGAGGGAAAAGATATAGTGTAGGTAGAGAAAATTGGGAAACAAAATAAAGAGATAAAATACTAACAGACAGAGAATCAAAGGAAGGGGGAATACAACAACAAGAAATCAAGACAGCAGCTACTTGTTTTCTTGTGAAAGAAAAGAAGGAAGGAAGGAAGGAAGGAAGGAAGGAAGGAAGGAAGGAAGGAAGGAAGGAAAGAAAGAAAGAAAGAAAGAAAG
>JAKSZT010053887.1:40054760-40102668 GCA_026826555.1 Tolypeutes matacus
AGAAAGAAAGAAAGAAAGAAAGAAAGAAAGGAAGAAAGAAAGAAAAAGAGGAAGAAAAAGAGGAAGAAGGCAGGAAAAGGATAAAAAAGGCAAGACAAACACAGAAAAACAGACTTTTCTCTGGACCCCAAATGATCTTCTCAGGCTGTTGCTATTGAACAATCACCCTGCAGCCTGTCCTCTGCAGGTTTTTTTTAATTATTATTTTTGGGTTTTTCTCTTTCTCTGCAGGTTTTAAGCCAGGTTTTAGTGAGTAAAATAAGGAAAATAAAAAAGGAACCTCTTTTTTTTTTTTTAAATAAGAGATCCAATAAAAGCTAATACAAAGAGAATGTCAATATGTTCCCTGTCATAAAGTTTCACTGGATGCTTGATAACCTTGTATCACTTCTCAGAGAGGAGCCAGGGATCAAGCCCAGACCTTGTATATTCTAGGAGCTTCCACTGAGCTAATTTACCTTTTTAGGTTAGCAAGACTTTTCAGAAACCTATCAGCCCATATTCCCTCCCTGTTATCTCTGCCTCCTTTCTGAAGTAAATTCTCTCTTTACTTAGGCTGCTAGGCATGGCAGCCTGCCTGAGGAGATCCCATCTCCTCTCTGATATAATTCCTCTCTTTACCTAATCTGCTGAGCATGGCAGCCTGCCTGAAGAGATCCCACTCCCCTATCCCTGTCATGTCAGGGTCTCTTCTGACACCCAAGGTGAGTTTGGCTGGCTAAAATAACCACAAAGAGATGACTCTCCACTTTCTCCAACCCCTTCTCCCAGGGAGGTTGCTGCCACCCTCCCTTTGGAGGAGGAAGCCAAAAGGAAGAGGAAGCCTGGGGCTCCACTTAGGCTGTTTGTCTTGAGGGTGGGGTCTATACCCCACTTCCAACCACAAGAGGAGAAACTCAAGATTTTTGCTGCCTTCCTTTTCTTTCTAGCACCCTCCTAGATGACCCATAGCACACACACACACCCCACCCCAGCCGCTCTATATATATCTAGAGGTACTGGCAGGGAGGAAGAAGTCTGTTCTCCTCTTAGTCAGATACTATTTGCCAGGTGTTTTAGCCTGATATCTCAGGAACGGGAGAGGTGAGCCCTTCCCAGTGGGTGGAAAGATCAATAACTCACTGTTTGCTCTTTTGGCTTCCTCCTCTCTGTCCCTGACTCTTCTGTTTTTTTGTGAAGCAGTGCCCTAGTCTCCTGTACCTCTAAGCAGGTTGCCAAGGCAGCCCTAGACTCCCTCTCAGCTGTTTCAGTAAGAACTAAGCTTTATATGTCTACCCCATCGGCCATATTCTGTACTCTCCTACTAATACAGGGATTCTTAATCCCAGTGTCTTCTTAATATTGTTTGTCTCTTTAGTAGTGTATTCTTTCAGCTCCTTAAATTGATATAGGAGATTTGTGCAATCATTGATTAGTTATCTTAAATCCTGTGTCTCATTAGGATTTTTTGGTTTGTTCCCTTGGCTGGGCCATCTCTTCCTGTTTCTTAGTATGGCTTGTAATTTTTTGCTTATGTCTAGGCATCTGAATACATTGGTGAATCTACTTTGATGGTCAATTTCTCTCTCTTGCCTAGTGGTTTTGCTGCATGGCCCTTCTTTGATTTGGTTTTATTCTAATTCTTTAAAATTTCCCAGCTCAAGTTAAAGACTCCAAAAAGCTTTTTTTCTCCTTACAATTTCCCAACCAGCCAGCAGATGGCACTTGTCAGTGAATCTTTCCACAGAGGTCTCTCTCTCTCAACCTCCACTTGCCCATGATTCTGGTCTGGCCAGAGCTGAAATTCAAAGTGTGCTTTGCTGGCCAAACTCACTTAGAGAAACCACTCTCTACTCTCCACCACACCCTCCCTCTTCCCAGGGAAGAAGATGTCTGTTCCCCTCTCAGTTGGCTGCCATGAGTTTTATCCAGGTTGTTCACCTTGCACGTGGGGGCTGGGTGCTGTTCCTAACCACAGGGACTCGTAACTTACAGTTTTCATTTCACCATCTTCATCTCTCTGTCCCTTGTCCTCCTGGAGGATGCACAGCACTCTCTTGATCTGCATATGCCCAAAGCAGTTCCCTCAGACAGCTTCTTGCCCTTCCTTCATTGTTTTTATGAGAGAATTGAGTCCTGCCTATGTACTCCAATGCCATCTTCCTGAAAGTCTCCAGCATAACTTTTAATTGCTTTGGAGAAAGGCAGATTTAATTTGAACACTGGTTCAGTCACCCATTAGTTAAGTAACTTTGGGCAAGCTAATTCACTTTGGTGTTTTAGATTTGTCATTTGTTGCTTCCTGCCATCCTCTCACACTCAGGGCCTCAATTCACCTGGGTCCTGGCTTTGTCTTTCACTAGTTGTGTTATCTAGACAAATTACGCAATATTTCTGTGCCTCAGTTTTCTCCTCTATGAAATAAGATGATAATGGAAGCTAATTCATAGGACTGATGCCTGGATTAAATGAATTAAGCATAAAGCACTTAAATAATCTCTGGCAAGTAGTAAGCTCCATACTTGATAGCTACTATAAAAAATAGCATTTGTGGTTGGTTTCAATCAGGATTGAATGAATTAATTAAATTTTCTTTTCCTTATACTTTATTGTGAATTTTGTATAAGCAGCAGCAAAATGAAATCCATCCAATCCCAGGGAGACAACCACAGACTATCAGATATGAATGGTATCTGCAATTATACCCTTTCCTCATTTTATGTTCTGTGGAGGTCATCCATTCTACTTCCCAGGGTGGGACAGGAAGGACAGGATTGGAGTAACACTTCCAGCTCTTTTCTTTATTTTTTCCCCTGCAGAGGGATGCCCTGCATTTTATTGTTAGTAAATTTAATTGGAAATAGTGATTGTAGGAATAGGAAACTAAATTTGGCCTTGAGTCAAAGTCAAATTATCTAATCCAGATTAATTATGGGTGAAAACACTGATATTTTGATTCCTGATTCTAGTAACTATTTAAAATATATATGAAGAAGGAATGTGATTGGCACCCCAGAGATAGTGATTACATTGTTGTGATTCAGGCAAAATTCAAGACTCCCAGTTAAATTTGAATTTAAATTTAAATTTAACTGGGCATTCTGTTTTTTGTTTTATATTTTGTTTGCTAAATCTGGCAACACCAATCAGAAACCCCAACAATCACCTTTCTCAATTCCCTCATTTTGTGATGAGGAAACTGTAAAATAGGTGATGAAATAGAGGCTCTTGTGAAGGGGACCCAAGACTCAGGTTTTATAACTTCTTTTCTTAAGCAAAATATGAAAATATCAGGAATATTCAGGTAAAAAAAAAAGCAAGTGAAATGGAGGAAACTCCTCCGATTTCTACTCTGTAGTTACCTTAAAATATCTTTCCTAAATTTGAAATCTGGCTTCCAAGTCATTTGGGAAGCCCTATACTACAATGCCTTTTTGTTGTTGTTCCTAAAATCATTAACCTATTAATTAAGATTGTGTATGTCTGCTCTGGAAAATCCTATTGAATTGTTTTTGTCTGTTCTACAATAAACGACAGCACAAAGGCAGGCTGGCATTAATTATGTTAAGGCCTTATTCATCTCTATTGATGTTAGCTCTCATGGAATGCTTTATAACATAAACATTTTATATTGCTTATTCCCTGCTCTTTTTGTTAGAAGCGGTAGCATCATAAAACGTTGTTGCAACTTCTAAACAACCACATTTCCACGTGCATGTTTTCGGCTGTGGAAGTCATATCTCACACATGAACTGATTCTTATTTTCCCCTCAAACCAATTTATGTTTCAGTAAATAGATATTATTTTCTCTGGCTCCCTTAGGACAAGATGGTGAACATTATTATATTAACAATTTCAAGGTAGAAAAAAGGCTCAATCTTCGTTGAACCTCTTCCCAAGCAGCTTAATTCACCTAAACTAAATCCTCATATCGAACCCACTAAATCACTTTGGGTTTTTGGTCTTGTTTTGTTTTTTTATTAAAAACACTTAGTCAATTCCATCTTTAATAGGAAAGAGACCATAATTAGGGACAGGGAGAAAGTTCACTTAGTCTTTCTTCCTCCTATATTCTCAAGGGTCCGTGTTTTCATGAAAATGCTATTACAATAGGTCTGTAGCAAACTATTTGTGCATGTCTGCCTCACCCACTTGACTGGGAGCTCCTTGAAGGCAGAGCCTATGTTGTGCCCTTATACATACAGTAATAATGAATTAATTCCATTCGTTTAACACTTCACCATTTATGGGTACAAATGATCACACTACCATGCTTCAGGCAGTATGTTCAGCCCCTTACCACCAGTATGTTACAGTAGTGCTTAGTAGAAAGAAAAATTAGCTCCAATTTACAGTTAAGACAATTGAGGCTTAGCTGGAGAAGATAATTAATAATAGCTGGAAATTGGTGGAATGGGAATTTGAATCTATGTTTCTTTGCACTTAAAGTCTGTTGTTTTCTTAGCCTCTAGATACAATGGGTGAAGTTCCCAGATGTGACAGATGCTTGATCATGATCCCTCTGCCACTCTCTTCTTGTCCCCCACTTATTGCTGAGGAATTTATAGCAATCTATGCCATGCCAGGGTCAGCAGAAAGTGACTGTTCCCACCCCAAAGAAAAGACAGGCAAATAATACCATTGGTCATCTCTGGTGACTTGCTAAGCTGACCTTCCATTGTTTTCCCCACCTTTGTACAGTGAGCAACATAGAGAAAGCTACTTCAAGTGCTTGCATTATGTGACACACAGAGTGCTGCAGTGGGGGACAGGAGCTTGAAGCCTAGTCCTGACACTGATTTACTGGAATTAGGCCTCAGTGTCCCTAACTGTAAAGTCAGAGGATTTAACCATATGATCTCTAAGGTAGCTTCTAGTTGTATCTTTCTATGATCCATGGAATATGACTTTCCTGAGAGTAAGGGAGCCCTGACACCTGCAAGCAATAAGTTCTCAATAATAAATGCTTATAGAAATGGTGAATAAGCAATTTTTTAAAAACAGCTTCTACTTCAGTTTCCGGAAATCAGAAATAAGGTGTTCCTTTCCCACAAGACTTGAAAGAAGATGCAAACTCACTGTTTCTAGTGCTGGCGCTTTTGAGTTTCCAACACACTTCCATCTGGCCTTGATTTTCCATTTTCCCAATTTGGAACAGCTTTTCCCATCCATTGGAATCATTTCCTTTCTTATGTTTACAAAACAGATGATTTAGCGATTTTACATAATTCATCCTAAACATAGACTAACTCAAACCGAGTCCAACTACCATTTACCACAGCATGGAACATTGCATTGGTATATAAAAACATGGTTCTTATTTGAAAATCTAGTGGTGAACCTCAACCCGACAATATTTTTAATAGCAATAATGTTGCCCCGATGACTTTGTCCTGCATGCATGTGTTTAAATTCCTAAGCAGAGTTAAATGTTTTGGCTCATTACCTTCTGGTCATTAAAGTGAATGCAGAAAAATGAGATTTTTAGCATAGTTCTGATTTTCTATTTACATACCTTACTTAGTCCAAATGTAAACTTTTAGAACAGCTGCGTTCCTTAGATGCAAAAGATTTATTGGCTGCTTATAGGCATTCTGAATCTTGGTGGGGTATTTCTGTTTTCTTCTGGCAGGGTTGTAGGAGGCAGAGTAGGGAAAGTTGGGTAGAAATCCCATTATTTACAAATTAGGCCTAAGGTATGAATTTAATGGAAACCACAGGAGTCATTAAGTGAAAAACTTTTAATTTGAGGTTGTCCATGAAAAAAATGAAAAGATTCAGAATTTTTCTCTAGTGCTTTCCCACCTTCACTATATAAGCAAACAGTTGCATAGCCTGAATGCCAGGCACCTTTCTCAGCACCTTGTATGTACTGATTCATTAAAACTCAACACTTTTTTATCAACCACATATCATTACAAAGAAACAAAACCACAGAGAAATTAATAATTTGCTCAAAGTTATTCAGCTCTAGAAGTGGCACAAATCAAACTTGAACCCAGTAAGCCTGGTTCTGAAGCCCATGCTCTTAACAGCTGCACCACATTGCCTAACTAGGCTCCCTGCCTCCCATCTCATATCCAGCCTTACAATCCATTCTTCACCCGGGTGAACTGCCTAAAGATCCACTTTGACATATGTCACTCACTGTGGCTGTCAGCTGTCATTCCAAATCAAGACTACAACCTCACCCTGCTCCTCCAAGGCCTCTACAATTTTGTCCCAAACTCCCATTTCAACCTCATTTCCTAAATCTCTCCCTTCACAAATCTGATGCTCCAACTAAATTTAAGTGTTTGCCATTCCCAAAACACAGCTTTGATTTTCCTGTCTTGATTGTCCACATGTTATACTTCCATTAGAAAACTCCCCCTAATACTGGGACTAGTATAAATCTCACTTGCTCTCCAATGCGTCAAAAATCAGTTGTTGGGGAGCAGATGTAGCTCAAGTGGTTGAGTGCCTGGTTCTCATGTATGAGGTCCTGGATTCAATCCCTGGTACCTCCTCAAAACAAAACAAACAAACAAACAAATCTCTCATTGGGTAGTGGATGTAGCACAGTGGTTGAGCACGTGCTTCCCACGTATGAGGTCGTGGGTTCAATCCCGTTACCTCCTTAAAAAAAAAAAAAAAAATCAGTTGTTCTCCCTTGTTCCACAAAGTGGGGAATCTCAATCTTGTGTTCAATGACTATTTTTTAGCCCTAAAAATTTTGGAAATACACTAGTAATGGACCGAACCATTGGAAAAACCTTGAAAGAAGTCACTAATATTAACAACACAATCACTTCATCGACATGTCGATGGATCAGATAATGCTCTCGTAAACATTTGAAAGACAAAGTTCTTACATATTTTAGCAAACATTCCAGAAAGCAAGCACAGGCTTGATTATGCCATGTCTCTTTCCTCTCAGTGTCAGCAAGTTGCTCCCTGCTCATCCCTTTATTTTGGAAGGGCTGTCAACCATTGGAGTTGGTACACTCGGTTGTACTAAAATGTAATTTAACACACTGTTCACATTTCATCAGCACCTCTGAGAAGGCACATCAGAAAACAAGTGGAGAATTATTGCACTTGAGCATTCACCATCTGAGAGTGGATAAGAACACTATAGGTAAATATTAAATTTGTTTCTGTTGGCAGAGGACTTTGCATTAATAAATGGATAGAAACAAGGCACCAGGAAGTGTTAATAGTTAGGAGAAAGGATTACAGAAAGATTTTAGTTCAGGTGTTTTTTTAAAATATTTTTATACATTTCCAAGTTTTACTTTTAGAATCAGGCAAAGCAAAAGAAATTCTCATTGAATAGAATCCCTAGCCATCCATCTCTGAGGTCCATCCTTGTAGGGTCTCAAAACATCTGCCTTCCCCAGGAAGCACCATTCTTGCCCTCCTCCTTGGCCAAGCATACACCCTCTTCTTAAGCATCATTTACACTTATTAGGCCAGTGTCCTATCCCTCGGGCCAGTCAAATAAGTTAATCATATTAATTAATTGAAGCTAACAATTTAACAGGATTACTTGAACCCCAACCCTACCACAACCCTTATGAATATATTTGAATTTCCTCATGTTTCTAGAAAACACGCCAAAGGCTATACTTTCTAGGCCTGGTGACTAGCCAGTAGGGCATGTACTGTGGGTGAGATATGGTCAGCCTTACAATCACCAACCAGAATGCAATCGCTGATTTAGTAACACTATTCTCAACTGGAGTAAATAATTAGTCCTATGGTATCAAATGGAAAACCACAGCACAAGCCAAATAGCGAAGCCCAACTTTATTCCTACACCCCTCTCCTCACCACCTTTCTGAACCATCATTCTCAGATCTGGAAAACTAAAGAGGCCTTAGAGAAAAGATTGGAGTAAATATTGAGATAGGACTGTTTCACTCTACTGGGACACAATTCACAGTAGTGCTTAAGGACTCTGTGTTCAAACAGACCTGATATTATGTTATGTTTTCTTTTGTGCTGTTTTACTTAGCACATCTTAAATTAAAAGTAGACTTGCCACATGGCTGTTCCTTTTGCCATACATGTTTGATGCCTTCTAGAGTTCATAAACTCTGCAATCCATTGTGCGAGAAGCAAGTATAATCTCTGGCGGCAAAAAGCAAACCCAAAATAAGAATTTAGAGCCTCCCAGGCATCTCTCCAACTCAAGAAAGACCCTAAAAATCTTGCTTTAGAAGGGGTAAAAAAGGTAAAATACGACCTGATTTCTCACTGGGTCTGCTGGGTGGGTGGGAAAAGGTACTATATAATACAATTAAACCTACAATTAAAGTAAATTAGTGCCAGAGCTTGGGTTCGAACTAATACTTCAGAAACCCAGGCCAAGGTTATTTCCACCACACTAATGACTCTCAACCTTGGCTGCACATTGGAATCACCTGGAAAGCTTTAATAATTACTGATGTACAGTCACACCCCAGGAGATTCTGATTTAATTGGGCTGGGGTATTGCTTATATATCAGGAGTTTTAAAAGATCCCCAGGTGATTCAAATATTCATCCAGGCTTGTGAAACACTGATCACAGTATGCTGCCTCTCCTAATGACTAACTGCCAGATTCCATCAACAGTGCACAAAGGAAGAAATGGCACCCACATTTTCCACCCCAGCCTCCCCTTTCTAACCTCTACTTGCATACCTGCATATATATACTTAGCATAATGAATTGTTCATTTAACTGATGGCTGCTATCTCTATTTGGAGCAGGATGCCTTAGACATTTTCTTAAAGGGCTAGATAGTTTACTATTTTAGAATTTGTAGGCCATACAATTTCTGTAGCAACTACTTAACTCAGCCATTATAGCAAGAAAGAAGTCAAAGAAAATATGTAAATACTGGGTGTGGCTATTTTCCAATAAAAAGTTATATATAAATGCAGGCAACCAGCCCACAGCCTGCCATGTGCTGACCCTTGATTTAGGATCTCTAAAGCATATATATATATATATATATATATATATATATATTTTTTTTTTTTTTTTTTTAAACAGGGACTGCAATGATTCTGATACCAGTGGTTTTTAGAACTCCCATAGAGTTGTCAGAGGGTATTTGCCTGCCAGAGGGAAAGATTATTGCTGCAGAATGCTTCACCTCTGCCTATTCCTGCTGTTGATTAGAACCACCTTTTCAGGGGAGAGGCCATGCTGCTTGCCAAGAGCCTATATGCACATATGTTTATTACCTCCCTATATCCTAACAAGGGGTTCTTCCCCCTGGACACCTCCAGCTTTTTCTCTATACCTCTACTACTTCATCTATCACTTGCCACATTATTATTTCATATGTTCTATTTTCCTTTGTAGATCATGAGCAACTTGAGGATAATTGCCATCATTAATACTATGAATAATAATTCTTGTTATTATTTGCATATGTATGGTGTTTTGTGGTTTACAAACCTTTTCACATCCATTAGGCCCTTTGACTAGAACAACCACCTAAGAGATGAGTGGTACCATCTGGATGTGACGATGAGAAAACCAAGACTAAGCAAGGTTACCAAGCATTAAGAGGCAGCGTTTAGTTGAACCCAGATCCTGCAAGTAGGTGTGTTTCCTGGGAGGAAAAAAGATGCACATGGATTCAGACAGAGCTGTATTCAAATTCACTTTGGTAGTTTTGTAATCTTGAGCAAGTCATTCAATCTCTCAGAGCTTGTGTTTCCTTGACCATAAAAGTAAAGATGAACAGTAAATACTTTCAGGGTTATTTTGAGAATTAGAGATAACATGATTAATGCTCCTGGCATCAGTAAGTGCTCAGTATTGGAAGCTATCACTGCTTCTACTAAGACTGTTTTTGTTGTTGTTTATCCAGGGTTCTTTCCATTTTGCACATGCTTCCATTCGCTGTTACATGCCTCATTGTGTTTGCTATGGTGCCTTTAATTTAATAGGTACCCAATTAATGCTGAATGAATTTAATTAATTACTTAGTTAATTGATGATTATATCGACCTATATTTGAAAATTTCTTCCACAATAAGCCTTTTAGAAGTAACCATAATGCAAATATCCCCAAAGGTAGAGGAAAATTAGATGACCTTTTCTAAAATGACAATATATGAAGGGAATTTCCTTCCCAACTCAAAGTGGCTCTCCTTAGTCAAGTGTACATGCCCAGAAATACTTTTTTTATCTACTTATAATAAGGGAACATAACTCCCAGCTGATTTCTTTCCTTATGGAATAATTTAGTACTTAAAAGTCAACAAAAGCAAAGCTGTCAGCAGGATTTTCTAGATTAGTAGATGCTCAACTTTTGCTGAATCATCAGTTGAGCACTAGGAGTTTCCACCACAGCGTGCCATTCTGATCATGAAATATCTGTTTCACTCTTCTTTCAACATATTGAACACACTTACCTCCTCTCAAAAGACACAAATCTCATCCACTCACTGTTCCTAACTCAAAACCAGGATCTCTGAGTCATGCTCAATTCTCTCTGTCTGGTCTGGACATAGTCCTTACAGTCCAGTAATCATCAAACTACATATAATACACAGTTGTGGAGTAAGGAAAGATAGCTGAAATAGAAATGCCCTTTCAGAAAAGGGAAGAATGGAGGACATGCAGAGGTAATTGGTTCATATCAGTTCTTAAATCTCTCTTTTTGAAGGCTCCCTATTATGGGGCTGATGGGAGGCCTTCACTGACTACATGCTGATTCTGCTCTCTGGAAGGAGCCCTCTTGTCCATTTGTTTCTGTACTCATGGCTCCCATTCCGGGAAATTCTTCCTTGTGGATGATTCTCTGTGGCCACATCTGAAACCAATGAAGGGGCATTTGAACTCTTTCGGAGCATTCCAATTTTCATAGCCAACCTCTTGCTTGTGAAAATAGGGGGACCTGGAGAAAACAGAACAGCATTTCCAATCCTGGATCGTGGCTTCTTTGATAATGCAATACACTTTAAAATTTAGTAGGTTTATGATCTATTTGTGTCTTGTCAATTCCTCATGCAAATATCCACAAAGTCTTTCCTAGTCAGAAGAGAGCAGGAATATTGATGAACATAATTAGTTTCTGCCACAGTTGAAAAAAGGGGGAAATGAGAACATACTTTTTTTGCTTGTTTTTTAATAAATAAGCACTAGAAAGATAAACAAAAAAATTATCAAAAACACAGCAAGCAAGGAAAAACAGAGTGAATAGAGATAGAGGTAGGATCCAGATTCTCAGGTTCTGTTAATATTTTTTTGGATTTTTAAACTACATGAATCAATTACCATTTCCAAAAAAATGGCATCTTTTTTTAAAAAGCATCTTTTAAAATGAACATAAAGATAACCTGATGCTCACATGCTTCCAAAAAGCCTGTTTTCCTTTAGCTTTTCAGCATCTAGTGGTTATTTTCACCAAGTTTTACCTAGACAAATAATGATAGCATATCAATTCAGGGGGCAAGAGCTGCCCAGTAAGATTCAACCCAGCATGCTCAGCCCAATACTATGACCCTCTCCTGGCACATAGAGGAGGGGTAGTAGTAACAGCTAGGTGTACCCCCAAAAGAACATTACAGCAAAGACAGCTCTGAGGAAGAAATGAATATAAATATTGAGCCATGGAACCCTCAGATATACACAAAGGGTCTTATAAAAGGTATTTGGGTAAGTAGAAGGAACAAGGAGGGACTAGCCAGATCCGCCTACAAGAAAGACAGTGATGTCAATCTATCTAAGATTCAAAATAAATCTCTAGTTCAACCTAGGCAACCAAAAACGAAGCAAGAGGCTATGCAGCACCACGTGGCCTTTGAATTCAGTCAATATATAGGCACAGCTCTATAAATGGGTTCTAGAGTGATCAACTAAAATAGTCTGTGGATTCTGAAGGGTGATCTTAAAGAAAAGGAACTAAACTTTGTCTGTATGGTCCCAAAGAACAGAACTAGAACTCTAGGTGAAAGTTCTAAAGTTAAATTTTGTCCCTAACTAAGAAGGTTTTTAAAACAGTTGTCCAGAGCTGGAATGGACTGCTTTGCCATTCAGGAGGGAGTGAAGCAGAGGAATAGTGTCCACTTGTTGGAGGTACTCTATGAGACATTGGGGCTAGATGGTCTCTAAGTTCATTCCAACCCTGAGCTCCCTTACTCGATGCCTCACGGGTGCTTTTGTTGCTCTCCATTTTCTTTCATTCACTCCCAATGTCACTTGAACACTAGTTCACAAGATGCAGTATGAACCAAGTAGTACACAACCCAGTCACACTCGTCTCAAACCACAACTTCAGGGACAATGGTGGATTGAGGACAAACAAAAAGGTATTTGGGAAGCGGCTGTGGCTCAATCAGTGGGGCTCCCGTTTACCATATGGGAGGCCCCGGGTTCGGTTCCCGGGGTCTCCTGGTGAAGGCAAGCCCGCCCACACAGCGTGATTAGCTGACCCAGCGAGCACAAGATGCAAGGGGGGCATAAATAAATAAATAAATAAAATCTTTAAAAAAAAAAAAAAAGGTATTTGTTGTGCCTTTAATACCCCGAAGGGCATAAGCTATGGGGCCTACATTTCAGACCTTCATTTGGAAGATTCAAATGTCATTAGAAAGATATTATTTATTGAGTTCTTTATACATATATATGAGTGTAGTTAAGTATTTTTTTGTATTAAATCCTTTAAGCTTCTTAGGGGAGGTAATATTTGAGCAAATACTTAAAAAATAAACAAGACACAGACAGGTCAATATAGTGGGCATGTTGAAAAAACACCTGGGGCCAGAGGCCAAAGAAGCAGAACAGGTCTGGGTGAAGCAAGTGTGAGTTCAGAATCCTAATAATGTCCTCGAATTCTATACTGGACTGGAGAATTTTGGTTTGATATTCATCTGATGGAGGGTTATGTCTGCAGACATGAAAGATGTAGATTCAGAAAACTTTTTGGAGTAAATATTTATCAGCATGCAGCTCCAGGGAGAACTCCTTTAAAGGTATGAAGTTTGGAGAGGCATTTGGAGAAATTGGTATTAAGTGTTCCGTTCTATAGCTGGAGCTCTTAAACCTTCAGGGATAGACTTAACTTTTTTGTCATTGTGGTTGCACATGAAGATAAATAAATTTAGCCAACCAGTTTGGCAAGGTCCTCTACAATTCAACAGCTCCTATCTAAGAATCATAAATAACTTCAAATCACAAATTCCTGATAAAGAGTTTAGACTCTTAACAGCAAATAATGAAAGTAAAGATAGGAGATAAAAGGCAGGGAATCCTTGTTACAAGTCCAGGTTTTGCCACTTGTGTGTTGGCAGCACTTGGGGCATAATTTCCAATCCCCACATTCACCCCAGATCTTGTGATGTATGTCCTTGATCCCCTTAAAGGAAGGACTTGTTGCCTCAGCTGCTGGGACTGCTGTCACAGGGACCCTTCAGCCATCAGCCCAACAGAGATCACCTCAGATGTAGAGCTGCCTTCCCCAGGGTGACTCCCTTCCTGAAGTGACTCATTCACCATGCTGATGGAGACTGTTGTAAAAAGGCCTGGCCATTTCAGCCAAAATGGGACAACTCTGTGAGCCATTTTCCTGGAGAGCTCCTCGTGGCATTTGTGGAAGATATCAGTCAACTGAGTGCCTGCAGCACAGCTCCACTTCTCCCTCTGCCTACTTCTGCTTCCACCCCTTCCCTCCTACAGGTACTGATCCCAAGGACACTCCCAAGTAGACCCCTGCATGCTAATCTCTGTATCAGGGTCTACTTCCCAGAGAACCTAACCTTTGATAGGTTCTCAAATCACAGAGTTCAGCCTTATTTGTACCATCTTTCAATAAAACAAATATCAAATTTGTATAGAGTAGCCCTTAAACAAATCGGTTCACCTCTTTGGGCCTCAGTTTCCCCATCTGTAAAGTGGAGGCACTGGATATAAGGGCTTTTCTATTTTTGTGAGTCCATATAATGTATAGTATCTGCCTAGTGGCCTGTGGAACAGGAAAGGCCTACATGGTGTGAATCAAGAACCGAAAAACTCACCCCTGTGAAATATTAGTTTTCCATCCTAGCTCTCTGGTGTCTACAGCATCACATTTCTGCCCCATGATTTAGCTGTCAACTGGTGAAATGTAAGGAAGTCCTTGTGGAGTTTATAGATATATCAGTTCTTTTCTCAAGAACAGGCTTGGGAGAAGGAAAGTAACAGGGGAAAAGAAAAATAATTCTAGCCTCTGTGGAGGAGAAAGGGGTTTAAAATGTTGAAAACAAGTTTCCCTCGGCATGGAGGGATATGAGTGAGGGCTGATACTATAGGGTACTGCAAGGTACTACACGTTTAATGCTCTTACGTCTAGACCCATCCTTTTCTTTGTAACCAGAAGCCTCTGGGCTGTGGAGTATTGAAGAGCAAGTGCTAGAATTCAAATCACAAGATCCTGTCTTGAGCCAAAGGTGGCTCCTTCAACTGACTGTGTGACCACGGGCAACTCGGGCTCTCTGAGCTAAATTCCTTTTCTGTAAAATGGACATTGTCTACAATGCCCTGCCTTCCTCCAAAGGATGCTGGAAGGATTAAGCTACATGTGGATACAAAAACACCTTGATAAGTAAAAAATATATATTAAAAAAATATGTAATGCTTTATTTTCATTTCTTAAGTTCCATTTCTCACAGTCAGAAAGGATCCCTAGTCACTGAGCTCATCTTACCTTCAGCATCTTTTAATAATGCAAAGGTCAAATTTCCTCAAGAGGAAAATGCTTTTTCTTTGGTTTCTTGGTTTTATTTTTGTTTTGACTTGGTTATTTGTCTTTCTAGCTTAAATATTTCAACTCAAAAATTACAGAACTTGAGCAGAAAAGATCACCCAAATGAAGACACCTGTCCATGGTTGGGAAGATTTGGTGTATTTGTTGTTAACACTTCCCAAAATACATTTTATATTTAATGTCACTCCAGTCTAAATTCCAATGTAATTTTGAAATGAAGAATAATTTAATAATACCCACTCAGTTGTTAAGGGTATTAAAAAGCTACAATTATTTGAATAATGGGATGCTGGTGCAGGAATTTAGAGATGGGTAAAAGGAATAGAGAAGAAAGCTCAAAAAAATAACCAAGAATGTATAATATTTTTACACTAAAAATGAGATGGGTGAGTTCAAGTTTTGGAAATTATCCATCTGTACACTTACATATTGCAAATTTCTGTAGGTATATTAAATTTCAATAATTTCAAAGGCAGACATTTTAAAGGTCCGAGAGACAGCTCTAATTCTTCTCTTTGCCTAACCCCACCCCCATGTAAGCTCTGTTCTCTCTACCTCTAAAATACATCCCAAATCTGCTCACTTCCCTCATCCACTGCTACCAGCCTAGACCAAGAAACCTCCATAGTCATCTGAACAACAGCAATAGCCCAAGTGTTCTTTTTTCTCTTTTATTTGTTTTTTTATTGAAGTTTATCATTCATACCTGTACATACATAAACAATAAGTGTACAGTAAAAGTTGTGAACTTACAAAACAAACATGCATATCATCACACAGGGCTCCCATACATCACCCCACCAACAACAACTTGCATTGTTGTGAGATATTTGTTACAAACTATGAAAGAGTATTGTCAATATATTACTACTAATAACAGTCAATACCTTACATTTGGTATGTTTTTCTCCCACCTTACCCAGTTATTAACACCCTGTATTTCTATTATATACTTGTTATAGTTCATGAGAGAACATTCTTATTCTTACATTTGTTCTGTTAACCAAAGCCCATCTCCTACCACAGGATTCACTGTGTTATACAGCCCCATGCTTTGTATAACCCAAAGTGTACACTCAGTGGCTCTCATATTCATCACAGAGTTGTGTTGTCATCACCTCAGTCAATTTTAAAATGTCTTCGTTACTCCAAAAAGAAAAGTCCCAAACTCACTTACACCCCCCATTGTTGTCCTTTAGAATTGATACAATATCTTATTTGCCATTCCTGCAAAATTATTAACAATAACAATATTACTGTTAACTATCACCCAAAAGTTACAATAGTTGTATAATTTCCCCTTTATTACCATATTCTTAACACTTTGTGAAAGAAGAACATTCTTATACTATTAATCACAATCTTCATCCACTACTGAAATCACTATATAATACAGTCACTATATTATTCTCTAGCTTCCTTTCAATTGAAATATTACATCTGCAGACCACCAATCAGTTTCATATATTTAAAAGTTCCAGGAAAAGTTTTCAGCACTGTGCAGAAAGAAAGAGAGTGTTTAGAAGGGACTACTGGAGGGTGTCAGTGTGATTACAACAAGAGAGCCCCACTGGGAAAAGTGACACATAAGGGAACTAAATTGGTGCTTCTTAGCCTAAATGTTTCCCTATCTGTGATAAAGCTTGCAGATGTTTGCAACAGGGGAAAAAATGGAAAGAGGGAGAGAGGACGGAAAGGGTAAATTATTTGAATTAAAAAACACTTCAAACTTGTACTGGTGAACCTCAATTGTCTTAAGTTGCTTTCCCAGCAATGGAGATGGAATTTATACCAATTTATCTACCCCTAGCAGCAAGTCCCTCTTGCAGTGAAGTTGCTTATTGCTAGGAGACATCAGCAAGCCCACCTTCTCTGCCCTGAGAATACCCACTCATTGTGAAGACTCAACTTCAGCAGAAAATATATTTGACAAATTTCAACATTCTTTCCAGATTAGAAGCTATAATAAAATAGAAAATAAGAGTAGATGGATGTGCCATTTTTATATCTGATCCTTTGTTGTGACCTTTTCCTCTCTTCTAGTAGTTTTCAGAAATTTCTCTTTATCCATGTGATTTGGGGTCTTTTTCATTCACTATGCTGGGCACCACATGTGCACTTGCAATCTGAAAAGTCACATCCTTTGGATCTGGGAAATTTTTATTATTATTATTATAGCTTGGATAATTTCTTTCCCACTCTATTCTGATCTTTCTTTTTGAGCTCTTAGTAGGTGGATGTTGCAACTTCTGATTTGGTCTTTTAATTTTCTTTAATTTTCTCTTCTATCAACTGTCTCTTTGGGGTTTTATTCTAAACTCTGGGTTATTTTCTTTGTTTTATATTCCATCTAGTCTCCATATTTTTTATTTCCTTTTTTTTAATTTTCCAGAAACACTTTTTTACTCACCATTAGGTTTTGGTTTTGGGTTTTTTTTTTTTTGGTTTTTTTTTTTTTTTCACTTTGTTTTTAACATATGAAAGATCCTTTTCTTATTTCCTAGATGTTCCATTTTCTCTTATCTCTCAGATATTATTTATAATTTCAATTGACCTCTTGCATTATGTCTGTTTTTTTTCAAGTTCTTTTTTATTAGATTATTTATTTTATTTCTTTAGTCTATTATATATGGAGACTTTACTTGGGTATCTTTCTTTTTTCTTATAATTGTCTGTTTCCTTTGCCAATATTTCTATTAGTCTGAGAAATTTTCCTAGATGCTATTTAAGAACTCTTTTTATACGAAGGAGATTAGCTCTCTGCCTCAGTATGGCCAGCATTTTCCTCTTAATTAATTATTTGTCTATTTCAGCATATGTTTAGAAAATTTTAATTATTATATGGTTACATTTAGTGATCATTTTATTTGGGAGGTTTTGGAATGCTTAAGCAAATCTTCCACTTTCCTAGATTCTATTTTTAAAAGCCACATTTTTTCCTAAAACTTTATGGTTTCATTTTTTTTCGTTGATATTGTTAGTCTATTGGAATTAATTTTAGAAGTGAGGTAAAGTTTCCACTTATTTTTTTCTCAAATAGCTAGACACTTGTCCCAATATCATTTATTGAAAAACTCACTGATTTGAAATGTCATCTGTATCAGTTAGGCTTATATTGGGCTAAATATTTTAGAAACCTGACCAGAGTGACTGAACCAAATACATTTTTTCTCTCATTTAACCAGAAATCTGGAAATATAGAGTCCCAGACTAAGTTTTGCAATGCTATTAACATTGCAGACTCTAGCTGTCTGCTCCAGACAGCTTTTATCTTCATGGTGCTTCATGTTGAAAAAAGGTTGCTCAACCACTCACCTAAAATTAGCATCCCCAGACAGGTAGAATGAAAAAAAGAGAAAAGAAGAATGAGAAGGAGGGGGAGGGAGAAGAGGAAGAAGGAATGCCTTAACAGGAAAGAAACATTTCCCTAAATCCCCAGTAGACATCTGCTTATATCTATCTCCTTGTCCATAATGGTATCTTATAGACAAAATACAGAAGAAAAGTGAGTAGATGGATTTTTAAAGCTTTTAAAGCTAAACATATTTCTGCCCTGGACAAAAATCAGGCTTCCATTAATAAAAGAGAAAGGGAGAATGAATTTTTGATAAACAACAGTGTTGGGTACTATTTGTACTAAACAGATGTCTTATTCTATTTATCTGTGTATGAAATAATAATGCAGAATATTATAAAACTGTTGGAGTATCTCAGGATTCTTTAGCTATAAGTAACTGAACATGAAGAAAATTAATAAACAGGGCAATTATTAATTCTAGGATGAATTAAAAAGCTCAAGAACTCAAGCAATCATAACTTACTATTTGTCTCAACAATAAGCCTTATTTACATAGTCAAAATACTGCAAACATTGAAGTCTTTCTGACATAAGAAAAGCAGGAAAACCATCATAAACATAGCTGTTAAAGTCCCCATTTTTCCATATTTCCTTATCTCTTGGACTCTAGATTAAAATGCATCAAGCATTATAATGAGGAGACTAATAATAAGAGTAGTATCTCAGACACTCTTGGTTCAAGTGGGGTTCACATCAATTAAGACAACTCTCCATCTTAACTTTTTTCTACAATATGCCAAGATGACTTGGCATCTCCACTGGCAAGAAACTCACTGCCCCTCAGGAAAGTCCATTCAATTCCAGGACAGTTCCAATCACTGGGGAATCATTCGCTATAATTGGGTTAAATTTGGTTTAGTCTTCCTTGTCTGCTCTCTAAAGTCCAACAGGCTATATCCAATTTCTCTTTCACAAGAAAGGAATCAGCTATTTGAATACTGTTATAAAGTTACCCGCTCACCCACACCCCACACCCCCATGTTAAAATCTTCTCCAGGCCCTCCAAGCATTTTTTAAATTATATGGTTTCACATTCTTTTGACATTTTGGTCATCTTCTTTTGGATATACTTCATCTGGACAATATCCCTCATAAAATGTGGCACCAGAAAAAAAAACATATGTTTGCCAGATGGAGTGGGGAGAAATACAAAAAGCATGGTTTCAGAATTTTACATTATATAAGAAAGTATCATGTGATTGAATGTTTCCTTTTGGGATCCTTTTGGGCACCTCTTTTGCAAAACGTAGATTGTTGGTATTTATAAAAGTTTGTGGTACATTTGTACCACACCAATGGAAAGTGTTAATTACAGATAAATGGATAAATACAGAATAAATGGGAATTCTGTATTTTGTGCATGATTGTTCTGTAAACCCACAACTTCTCTAATGAAAAAAAAAGGTTTATAGCAAACCATTCATTCCATCCCTAAACCTTCGCCATACACATTTGCCCCCATTCACTACCCACAATGCTAACAATTGCCAAAGTCTCAGCGATTCCTAGTCAGAGAAAGAGATCTGGGTAAGCCATCTTCTCTCAAGAATCAAATAAGAATTGTAAACTAAGAAACTTTCAACAATTCCGAATATCAAATCACTCCAAAATGAAGTCTTTTTCCAATACTCTTGCCCTCCCCACAAAGAGAATATGTCCCAATTTCCTGAATTCAAAGCAGCCAGAAGTTTTTCTGATCTGCAGTCTCTGTCAGTATTCTTTTTCTTCATGTCTACTCATTCCTCTTCTTTATACTCATTTAGAGAACACTAATGGAAGTAGCCTGCCACATGGCTTTCCTTTTTGCCACTCTTTCACAGGAAATGTGATTAAAGAACTTGGAGTGGGCTGTTTTATGCACAAATATTCAGACAGTCTCTTAGCAATAAATGGCTGTCGCTTCTATTATCTGTCTGGCTCTGAGTTCTATTATCTGTTGTGAATTGGTGCAGGGCTTTGTAAAACAGTTTTCAGGCAGCCTCATTACTCCCTTCCACACCTTCTGCTCCATCTGAGAGAGCTGCTGCTGTGATTGCTGGGTAATGTTTGCCATTAGACAAGGCACATAAAAGAATCAAGCTATGACTAATTCGCTTGATGGCTGTGTGCCCCGTGTCATGCTCATTAACACCTCTCAACTCTGTTATTAAAGAGAAAGCACAGAGCAAAGACCTCAGCAGACTCACATTTATACCATAGGGTGCTTTATTTTTCCATCTGAGCCACATTCTTATCACCATCTTGACCTGACCACCCTTTCTCCCCCAGGTCTGTTCCACATTGCCATACTTAACTTGGTCCTTAATTGAATAAATAAATGCTTATGGGAATCTGTTGCTAAGAGAGGACTTTTGATTGTCTAGAAATGGGGTTTTATTCCCTCTAAAGAATCAGCCAATCAGCTTTCAGCTGAAAAAAATCCGCAGATGCACCTGGTAGAAGACCAGAATGGAAAACAATAATTATAACACATTAAAATATATTAAAGTATACCTAGCCCCTTTGTAGCCTTTATTTCATTTGAAGTTTGCTATAATCCCCTTGTGGTAGGCTACATAAATTACTAGCCCGTTTAACTTCAATACTAGAGTTCTAACCAGGAAGAGGTATTATATAAAGCTTGCAGACAAACAGGATATTTACATCGCTGGCAAAATATAAAGCAAGGGTGTTATTTATGTTTGACTTGGCCAAGTTTAGTGAACAAAGTCACTATAAAACAGAAAAAGAAAGAGAACTAATATATTTTCCTTCGTATGACTCACAGTTTTCTGATCTTTGACTATGAGGTGATCATTATTCAGCTGCCTTAATTAGTTAAACTTCAATTGAATAGTCACGAATCCATAAGACTTGGGAGTCTTTATGGTAATTATTATATTGTTCACCAATATCTAGGTATCCTCTCCTCTGACGACATGGAGGGTTAGACTAATTCACCACTTGAACTTCATCGTGGTCATTGACCTGGTTTGCCATGAAATGTGAGTTGCTTCCACATGGAAGTATTTAATTGTAAATGTTTTACTTTCTAGCTTGGCCCTTCCCTTGCCGCAGTAATCATAGAAGCATGTGTTGATATATAAATGCCCTAAGGTCTAAGCCTAAAATACGGAGTCAGCCCGTGGGGGACAATTTCCCTAGAGAAACATTTGGATTTTCAGTAGAATTTTAGTGAGCACTAAATAAAATTTTTATGTCCAGTCACTGAGTTTAGAGATATTTGTTATCACAGCATAACCTAATTTATCTTGACTAATACAATCTACATTTTCTCTAGATACATCATAAAATTGAGCCACTTTTTGAAAAGAAGATGCAGTATGGCAGAATTTTAAAAAGAAATAATTTAAAATCACAAATTCAAATCCTTATTCTAAGATATGAATTCTGCCAAGTGCCCAGTATTGACAAGGTTGTTCACTGCACAAGTTCAGCCATCTGGTGGTGACAATAAAGGCTGAAATCTAACCTGTGCTTTACTAACAAGCTGTATATCATTGTGCCCGACAGTGGAATTCCTTTTTCTAATTCACACAAAAGACATTTTATGGGAGAACTGAAGCCCTAAACTCAAATCTCACTTACTTGTTGGGTAAGTTGTAAGACATAACTTCTCTAAGCTTCAGTTTTTCTTATCTTTGAAATATGAAAAAAAATAAAAACTCTACTACATTGGTTGTTAGGAGATTTGAATTATATAGCATATGTAAAAGCACATACATTGTGTCCAATCACATACCAATAGCACTTGGACCCGAAGCATCAACTTTGATTGTTGGAAGGCCCCATCAGGAAATGGGCAGGTAATGTTTATGAGTAGAATAAATGATAATTTTCCAAAATAAGTGCTTTGGGAAGTTTCAAAAATGTGATTTATACTTCACTTGTTCTAATATTATTAACTAGATATGTAATAACACATAGGTGTTTTCAGGTGATTGAAACCAAGTCTGAACTGGTTTAGTAAAAAAGAGTATGTATGAGAGAATTAATCGGTCAACAAAAGCAAGAGTTGAATAAGTAAATCATAAGAAAGATAGGGATGACGCTGGCTTTTGGAGCAACTTGAAATGAACATGACCAAACCCCTCTCTCTTTCCGTGTTTTTCTTTCACTCTTTTTATCTCTCTGTTTCAGTTTCCTTTCCTCCCACTAAAAATGGCTTCTTCCAGATAATAGGAAATATGGCTGCCAAGAGTTTCTGGGTTTTTCACCAGAAGAGAAAGGCTAATTCTCTTTCTCAATTATATTTCAAGAAATCCATCCAATAATTGCCTAGACTGATCAGGGTCCCATCTCTAGAACAAAATACTCTGATTGGCCCATCTTGAGCAATATGTCGCTCATGGACAATAAAATGTGGTTAAGAATAAGATTAATGGCATGAAAAATCATGGTGTCATCAACTAAGACCAATTGTTTGGGATGAGAGAAGAAACAGTTTCCAAAAGGAATGAAGGGCACAGGTTAGACGATACCATACATGTCCTCTTTTTTAAAATATATTTTTATTACAGAAGTTGTGAACTTACAAAACAATCATGCACATGTGCAGAATTCCC
Source organism: Tolypeutes matacus (assembly GCA_026826555.1). Lineage (NCBI taxonomy): Eukaryota > Metazoa > Chordata > Mammalia > Cingulata > Chlamyphoridae > Tolypeutes > Tolypeutes matacus. The sequence continues at coordinate 40,077,394 of JAKSZT010053887.1, forward strand.
ATACAACAGCCCTTTACTAACACACCACACCGTGGTGGAATATTTGTTACAGATTATGAGATAACATCATCAGACTATTACCACTAACTATGGTACATAGTGTACATTTGACATATTTTTTCCATACCCCCCATTATTAACACAGTACATCTTTTGCATTGATGCAAGAATATTACAGTATTGCTGTTAACTATAGTCCATAAGTTACATTAATTGTATTTTTCCCATGTTTCTCCACATTCCCAGCTTCCTGCAATGGTGATGTACATCTGTTCTAGTTTACAGAAGGACATTCTTGCATCTGTATTGTTAACCACAATTGTCATCCACCTCTGGGTTCACTGTATTATTCAGTCCCTAGATTATTCTCTAGCTTTCTTTCAGTTGACATTTACAACCCTAGACTACCCTTTCCAGCCACAATCCCATTTATAAACCAGCTGCTACTCACTATGTATTACCATCAACTCTATCCATTTCCACACTTTTACAGTCAAATTAATCAAATCTTCTACATTAAACATCAATACTCCTTCACAGCCCTCCTCTTATCTCCTAATAACCTATACTCTAGACTTTAACTCCATGCATTTATTCTTTGTATTTAGTTCATATTAGTGGGACCATGTAATATTTGTCTTTTTGTGCCTGCCTTATTTCACTTGGCATAATGTCTTCAAGATTCATCTATGTTATCATATGTGTCCCAACTTCATTTCTTCTTACTGCAGCATAGTATTCCATCATATGTATATACCACATTTTATTTATCCATTCATTGGTTGATAGGCACTTGGGTAGATTCCATTTTTTGGCAATTGTGAATAGCATTGCTGTAAACATCAGCCCACAGATGTATATTCATGTCACAGTTTTTAGTTATTCTAGATATATTCCTAGTAGAGGAATTGCTGGATCATATGACAGTTCTATATTTAGCTTCCAGAAGAGCCCTCAAACTGTCTTCCACAAAGGCTGTACCATTTTAAAATCCCACCAACAATGAAAGAGTGTTCCTATTTCTCCACATCCTCTCCAGCACTTATTGTTTTCTGTTTTTTTAAATAATGGCCATTCTATGTAGTGTGAGATGGTATCTCATTGTCGTTATGATTTGCATTTCCCTAACAGCTAGTGATATTGAACACTTTTTCACATGTTTTATGGCCATTTGTATTTCCTTTTTGGGGAAATATCTATTTGAGTCATTGACCCATTTTTAAATTAGATTCTTGCTCTTTTATTGTTGAGTTGTATGATCTCTTTATATAGAATGGAAATCAAACCTTTATTGGATATGTGGTTTCCAAACATTTTCTCCCATTGAGTGGGCTGTCTTATCACCTTCTTGACAAAGTCCTTTGAATCACAAAAGTGTTTAAGTTTGAGGAGGTCCCATTTATCCACATTTTCTTTCATTGCTCATGCTTTCAGTGTAAGGTTTAAGAATGCACCATCTACCACCAGGTCTTAAAGATGTTTTCCTACATTTTCTTCTAGGAGCTTTATTGTTCTAGCTTTTATATTTAGGTCCTTGATCCATTTTGTGTTAATTTTCATGTAAGGTGTGAGATAGGAGTCCTTTTTCTTTCTTTTGCCTGTGGATACCTAGTTCTGCCAGCATCATTTGTTGAATATACTGTTCTTACCCAGCTGGGAGGATCGATAGTTTGCCAAAATTCACCTCACCATAGATGGGAGTGTCTGTTTCTGAACCATCAATTCAGTTCCATTGGTCTATGTGTCTATCTTTATGCCAATACCACGGTGTTTTTACCACTGTAGATAGGTAATTTGATTTAAAGTCTGAAAGGGAGAGTCCTCCAACTTCACTTTTCCTTTTCAAGATGTTTCTGACTATTTGAGGCCTCTAAATCTTCCAAATAAATTTGATAATTGTGTTTTCCATGTATTTAAAATGCTGGTGGAATTTTTATCGAGATTGCATTAAATCTGTGTGCCAATTTGGGTAGAATTGACACCTTAATGATATTTAGTCCTCTAATCCCTTAGCATGGAATGTTCTTCCAATTATTTAGGTCTTTTTTTATTTCTTTTAGCAATGCTTTGTAGTTTTCTTAGTACAAGTGTTTTACATCTTTGGTTAAGTTTATTCCTAAGCATTTGATTCTTTTAGTCCCTATTGTAAATGAAATTTTTTTCCTGTCTTCCTCCTCAGATTGCACATTACTATTGTATAGAAACACCACTGATTTTTGTGTATTGATCTTGTATCCTGACACTCTACTGAAATGGTTTCTTAGCTCTAGCAGCTTTGCTGAAGACTCTTTAGAACTTTCTAGGTATAGGATCATATCAGCTGTGAATAGCAAAAGTTTTACTTCTTCCTTTCTGATTTGGATGCCTTTTATTTCTTTTTCTTGCTTGATTGCTCTAGCTAGAATGTCTAGCACTATATTGAATAACAGTGGTGACAGTGGGCATCTTTGTCTTGTCCCTGATCTCAACAGGAAAGTTTTCAGTCTTTCACCATTGAGTACAATGCTAGCTGGGGTTTTTTCATATATGGCCTTTATCATGTTGAGAAAGTTTCCTTCAATTCCTATCTTTTGCACCATTTTATCAAGAAAGGATGCTGTATTTTTGTCAAATGCCTTTTTTGTGTCAATCAATAAGATTGTGTGATTTTTCTTCTTTGATTTATTAATGTGGTGTATTACTCTGATTAATTTCCTTGTGTTGAACCTTCCTTGCATGGCTGGTATAAAAATCCACATAATCATGATGAATAATTCTTTCAATGTATTGTTGGATTCAATTAGCAAATATTTTGTTGGGGATTTTTGCATATGTATTCAATAGGAAAAATGTGTCTGCAATTTTCTATTTTTGTATTTTCTTGACTTTCTTTGGTATTAGGGTGATATTGACTTCATAGAATAAGGTTAGTAGCTTCCCTTCTTGTTCAATTTTTTGGAAGAGCTTGAGTAGAATTGGGTATTAAATCTTTGAATGCTTGGTATAACTACCAGTGAAACCATCTTGTCTTGGGCTTTTCATTTTGGGGTGTTGTTTGATAGGTCAATCTCTTTGCTTGTGATTGGTTTGTTGAGGTCTTCTATTTCTTCTATGGTCAATGTAGGTTTTTTGTATGTTCCTAGGAAGTTTTTCATTTCATCTACATTGTCTTTAGTTGACATACAGTGCTCATAGCATCTTCCTATGATCTCTTCTATTTCTGTGGGGTCAGTAGTAATGTCCCCATTTCCTTTTTTAAATTATATTTATTTGCATCTTCTCTGTTTTTTTCTTTGACAATTTTGCTAAGGGTTTGTCAATTTTGTTAATCTTCTTGAAGAACTAACTTTTAGTTCTTTTTGGTGAATTGCCCGTATTGTTCATATATAATGTCCTTCCTTGTCTGTAATAACAGTTTTGCTTCTAAAGTTTATTCCATCCAGTATAAGTATAGCTACTCCAGCTTTTTTGTTTTGTTGTTACTGCATGTGTGGAATATCTTTTTCCAGCCTTTCACTTTCAATCTATTAGTATCCTTGGATCTAAAGTGAGTCTCTTGAGTTTTTGGGCTGTCCATGTGCCAGCTGGGCCCAGAACATCGGCAGAGTTGCAACACCTACTCCACAGTTCATTGGACTCACCCAGGACAACTGGGGCGGAGATGACGATGGACAACGGCCATCCCAGGGAACAGAGAGGGTCTGCAGCTGCAGGCAGGGTAGCCCCATCCATCTTCCCCATGGGATGTAAACCCCCTCTCAACTGGAGATGGAGTGGATGTCATCATCCCAGCATCCTTGGGATTGGGGGAAGAGCTATGGACTAGAATGGACTTATTGGTATACTACTATAGACATATTTTGATTCTATCAATGGAAGAAATTACAACACTGATGTGGAGCCAATGACCACTGGAGGCTCTGAGGGCAGGGAGAGGGAAAAACAGTTGTAATACAGGGGCTTTTTTGGGACTTGGGAATTGTCCTGAGTGATGTTTCAATGACAGATATAGGCCATTTTATATCATTACATAACATGCAGAACTGTGTGGGAGAGAGGGTAGACTACAATGTAAACTATGGTCCATGCTTAATGGAAAAGCCCCAGGATGCAGTTATCAATTGCAATGAATGTACCACACTAATGAAGGATGTTTATGTAGGAGGGTGTAGGAAGTATGGGGAGTGGGGCATATGGGAATCCCTATATCTTTTGTGTAACATTTACGTAATTTAATTATCTTTTTAAAAAAATGAAAATAAAAAATAAAGTGAGTCTCTTGTAGACAGCAAATAAATGGCTCATATTTTCTTATCCATACCTCCAGTCTGTGTCTTTTGATTGGGGAGTTTAATCCATTAACATTATATGTTATGGCAAAATCAGTTCTTATTTCACCCATCTTGATGTTTGTGTTTTATCTATCATATTTTATATTGACCACTCTTTTTAATTACTTTTACTGATATAATAATCATTTCTAGACTCTCTTCCAAGCTTGTTTTTTTTTCTTTCTTTTCAAGCTGTAGCACTCCCTTTAGTATTTCCTGCAAAGCCTATCTCTTAGTTACAAATTCTTTCAGTTTCTATTTATCTGTGAATATTCTAAACTTGCCTTCATTTATGAAGGACAGTCTTGTTGGATATGAGATCCTTGGCTGACAGTTTTTCCCTTGCAGTCTCTTAAATATATCATACCACTGCTTTCTTTCCTCCATGGTTTCTGATGAGAAATCAGCACTTAATCTTATTAGGTATCCCTTATATGTTATGCATCACTTTTCTCTTGTTGCTCTCAGAATTCTCTCTTTGTCTTTAACATTTGACATTCTGATTAGTATGTGTCTTGGAGTTGGTCTATTCAGATTTATTTGGATGGGAGTATGTTGTGTTTATTGGACACGGATATCGATGTCATTCAATAGGGTTGGGAAATTTTCTACCATTATTTCTTCAAATAGTCCTTCTCCTCCTTTTCCCTTCTTTTCTCCTCCTGGGACATTCATGACATGTATGTTTGCACATCTCTTGCCATCATTTAATTCCCTGAGATCCTGTTCAATTTTTTCCATTATTTTCTTCATCTGTTCTTTTGCATGTTTGCTTTCAGAGTCCATGTCTTCAAGCTCACAGATCTTTTCTTCTGTCTACTCAAATCTGCTGTTATATGCCTCCAGTGTATTTTTAATTTCCTCTATTGTGGCTTTCATTCCCATAGGATCTGCTATTTTTCTATGTATGCTTTCAAATTCTTCTTTGTGCTCCCCAGTGTCTTCTTAATATTCTTAATCTCTTTAACCATCTCATTGAATTTCTTAAAAAGATTTGTTTGAACATCTATGATTAGTTGTCTCAAATCCTTTATGTCATCTGGAGTCTTACTGTTTTCCTTTGACTGGGCCATATCTTCCTGCTAAGGGAGGGGATAGACCCTCTGGAGGGCTCAACAATCTAATCCATATGGGCCAAATGTGCCTGCAGTTGCCCTGAGAGGCTGAAGGAGTACTGTCCCTTCTGCCCTTTAAGAGATGGGGATGGATCCACAGGAACCCAAAAGTTCAGTCTGTATAGGCCAAAAATGTCTGCTATTGCCTGGAGAAGCTAAGGAAACACCAGCCCCCTCCTATACTATTGGGGGGTAGAGGCACCCACCAGTCAAGTCCATGCAGGCCAAAAATGCCTGCTGTTGCCCAGAAAGTCTGAGAAAACACCAGCTCTATCTTATCATATGGGGTGGGGAGAGGAGCGGAGATGGACTTGAAGACACTCAACACAACAGTTCATGCAGACCAAAAGCACCTGCAGTTGCCCAGACAGCCTGAGGAAACACATTTCCTTCTTATCTTAATGAGGAGCAGAGATGGGGCTCTGAGTATCCAGTTTGTACATGCTGAAAGTGCCTGCAGTTGTCCAGAGAGGCTGAAGAAACACAAGTCCCCTCCTATCCTATGGGAGTGGAGGGGTGGAGATGGAATCAAAGGCACTCAACAAACCAGTTTATGATGATCGAAAGCCATGCAGTTGTCCCAACAGGCCAAGGAAACACAGCTCCTCTCCTATCCTATTGGGGTACAGAGATGGAGCCCCAGGTGTCCAACCATTCAGACTGTGCAGGCCAAAAGCACCTAGAGTTACCTGTAGAGGCTCGCACAGATCCTGCGATCTTCCTCCCTGCTGGAGGTGGGAATGGAGCCTAGGCTAGGGCTGTAGTCCGATCTGGGTGGAAAGAAGCCAGTGCCTACCATCACTGTGATTTTAAATCAGCCCTGCTTCCCCTCATGCCAGGAGCAGAGTTAAAATGGTGGCTACCAACCTCTTTCCAACTTGGACAGGTTCAAACTTTAGCTGTTCTTAGGATTATACTTTAGCAAGCTGAATTTACTAATCAGTGGCTGAAGTTGGTGGCTGTCTCTTCCTCTCCCATTTTTGAGAAATGGCGCTTCCAACTCCAGCCACAGAATAGCTCTAGAGGCAGCTTATGATGCGAGTGGAGGATGGACACTGGCCTACAAGACATGGAATGCTCTCCTCATGCAACTTCACTGCAGATGGGCAGTCTCCTCCTTCCATTCTTTCAAGGATGTTGCAGGATGTTCTTCTGGTTTCCTGGGCCCCCGAACAGGTGCTTTAAATAGCCCTGAGTAATTACTAACTGCCATATAGGATGAGCTGACTTTTGGAGCTTCTTACTCAACTGCCATCTTGTCTCTTCTCCCCATACATGTCCTTTTTAGGAAGTAACTCAGAATGAATCAGTTGGGGAAAGTGATGACAAAAACAAATTCACCATTCTGATGTGAAAAGGAGAACCAATTACTTCTATCAGGGAGTCAGTGGCAGAATTTAGCAATGCATTTCTAACTATTAGAGTAATTTTCCTGAAAGACGTATTGCCTAAGCCAGATAAAATTTTTCCTGCTTATTATCTCTCCTGTGACAGAGCATTATTCACTCATCAGGGAGATTTAGATAAACCAGAAACCTTCTGTATTAGTCAGCCAAAAGGGGTGCTGATGCAAAATACCAGAAATCAGTTGGTCTGTATAAAGGGTATTTATTTGTGGTAGAAGCTTACAGTTACCAGGCCATAAAGCATAAGTTTCTTCCTTCACCAAAGTCTGTTGCCACATGTTGGAGCATAACAGCTGCTGACGTTTGCCAGGGTTCAGGCTTCTTGGGTTCCTCTCTTCCTGGGCTGCATTTCTCTCTGGGCTTAGCTCCTCTGTTTCCTCCACAAGGTCAGCTGTAGACTATGACGCTCTCTAGGCTTTGCTTCCCTCCATGAGGCCAGCTGTGAACTCTCAGGTGAATGGCTGGTCTCTATCCCAGTGCCTTCTCTCCTTCCTCACCAGAACTCCAACATCAAAAATGCACACCAAGACTGTCCTTTGACATGCCTTTCATTTTTGATTCGCCGCCCCACCAAGGGATGGGGCTCAACACCCTACTGATGTGGCCCAATCAAAGCCCAAATTATAACTTAATCATGCCCAGATGAACAGATCAGTTTACACCCATAATCCAATATCTATTTCTGGAATTCATAATTACATCAAACTGCACAACTGCTACACCTTCTAACTACATTTCCCAGAATCTTCTTCACTATATTATTCCAAATTAGAATTTTCCAATAAGAAAAATCACATATTTTGGAAGGCAAAAGTGATTTAGAAGGACAAGACACCCATATTGGTGACCAGAGGCAAGTTACATAACTAACCAAGATAGTTGGTTGGGATCTTTCCTTGCAACTAAAAATTGTAGCAGTTTCCTGGTGAATTTTTGGTAACCACTCACTATGGAGCTTCAGGCTGAGCTCATCAATGATGTTTCACTAACGTTTTGGCTGTACTCTTCCTTATCTTTACTCTCCCAATTAATTTCTAATTTCTATATTAAACACTTATTCTTACAATACTTAGAATGACTCTGTATTCCTGTCTTAACTCAGACTAATAAAGTAGAGATCCAGTAGCTTCTAGGTTGGTTGACTATAAAGTACTTTCAAAGGTAGAGAATCAGAGTGGAGTTGGTGGAGAAAAAGAGACAGAGAACTGGGTGAATAACTGCCCAATGAAATAATATAGCAAAATGCAGGGTCCTATATGAGAGGCCATACTTCCCTATAAAAGGTTTAAGTTATTCTTTTTTTCTTTTACTATACATAATTGGGACAACTGGTACAATTTGAATAAAGTCTATAGATCAAATAATAGCATTGTGTCAATGTTAATCTCCTGATTTTCATAACTGTACCATTGTTAAGTAAAATAATATTTCTCTTATTAGGAAATACCTACTAAAGTTGCATGTGTGTGTGTGTGTGTGTACATTTGTTTGTATAAGAGAAGAAAAAGAATAATAAAGCAAAGATGGCCAAAATTTTGGAGAATCTGGATAAAGTATATATAGGAATTATTTTTGCTATTTTTACAACTTTTTAATGATTCAAACTATTTCAAAATAAAATGCTAGGGACTCCATTACCTGGAAGGTGGAGTTGATGTTCTTTTCCCTGTTCCTGCAGCTAAGTGTAACTAAAATTCCTGGAAATTACATATAAAACAAATATAAGGGGACTATGAAATGTGGAGAGTAGAAGGCAGACTACTATAGAACTCAGAACCCAAGGGACCACACAGTGGTAAGTTCACTAGGTTTTCTTTTTGTCTCATATAACTCTGCCTTCAATCTGAAGAAGGTGAAACCCACAAATGCCAATGGGCTCAGACAAAAGATATCTCCCCCAAAATACTTACTTTCTCAAGCCAAAGGAGCAGTCTAACAAGAAAAAGTTTTTTAAAAATAACTGCTCTACTCTACTGAAAGACCAGAAGATCAAGAGTCTCATGACATAATTCACAAAATATCCAAGTTTCAAGCAAAATTCACTTGTACCAAGTACCAAGAAGATGTCAATCTGAATGAATAAAACAATTAATAGATGCCAATGCTGAGACAACAGAGATGTTAGAATTTATTGAAAAAGATCATAAAGCAGTTGTCATAAAAATGATTCAATGAAAAATTAGAAACACATTTAAAGGAAATGAAAAACTGAAAGTTACAGCAAAGAAATAGAAGATATAAAGAAGAACCAAGAAAAGCAGATCCCAGGAAAATGGTCTCAGAGTAGGTGGGCAGAACTCAGCTCTCTTGCAAAAACAATGGAGGAGGGGCAGAAATTGTCCAAAGAAGCTGCTCTGAGGCTCTGCAGACCAGGAGAATGCCATGCGCATTGTCCAGAAGGGAGTGAGGACAGAGATGAAGAGGCCAAACAGAAAACCATGAGGTACTTGCTCCCACAGCTGGGAGTAGCACCCATCCCCCACACTTGAGGCAAACAACCATGGTAAAACCACTGGCTGATGGCAGCTAATGGAGAAGGGAACAAACATATTCCTTGCTGGGAAGAGGGAAGGTGCAGCAGAGGGCTGAGTGTAGTTTCTCTTCAGCAAGTTTAAGCAGCAGAGACCAGCTGTGAATTGTGGCTCTAACTAGCTCAGACACAAGCCAGTAAAGATTGAAAGAATCGCCTTCAGAGAAAGGTTCCCAAAGAATGCCATCTGCTGGCAGGTCAGGAAGGGGAAGGAAAATAAGACTTTTTGGAGTATTTCTTGTCCTATCCCTAAGGCACCTTAGATCTGGTCTGTACTGAACTAGAGTATCTCTGGCCCTGTTTTGATGACTTAAATAGGGCAATTTTAAAGTTTTAGAATAAAGTGTGCCAAAAATCAAAGAAGAGCCATGAAATAAAACTAAGCAAGAGAAAGAAATTGAACATCAGAATAAGCTCATTAACATAATCAGATGCCTAGATATCAGCAAAAGGTTACAAGTCATATTAAGAAACAGGAAGATATGGCTCAGCAAAAGGAACAAATTAAAAGTCCTGATTGAGACATAGGATTTAAAACAACTAATCAATGATGGACACACAAATCTCCTAAGTTAAATCAAGGAGTTGACAGAAAATATGGCTAAAGAGATAAAGGATATTAACAAGACACTGGGTAAGCATAAGGAAGAATTTAAAAGCTTCCAAAGAAAAGAAACAGAGATTATGGGAATGAAAGACATAATGGATGAGATTAAAAATATATTGGAGGCATATTACAACAGTTTTTCGTTGGCAGAGTAATGAATTAGCAAATAGGAAGACAGAGCATCTGAACTTGAAAAGAAAAAGTACAGAAAGAGAAACGAATGGAAAAAATTGAACACAGTCTAAGGGAATTGGATGATGATGTGAAATGGAAAACATACGTGCTATGGGTGTCCGGAAAGGGGGCAGAAAAATACTTGAAGAAATAATGGCTGAAATTTTCCCAATCTGTATGAAAGACATAAATACCATTATCCAAGAAAGACAATGCACCTCAAACAGAATAAGACCCAATAGACCTACTCTGAGACACCATCTATTCAGAATATCAAATGCCAGAGATAGAGAACTCTGAAAACAGCAAGAGAAAAGCAATTCATCACATACAATGGATACTCAATAAGACCAAGTGCTAATTTCTCATAAAAAAACTTTGGAACAAGAAGGAAGTGGTATGATATATTAAAGGTACTGAAAGATAAAAACTCTCAGCCAAAAATTTTTTATCCAGCAAAGCTGAGCTTCAAAAATAATGGTGTGTTTGAAGTCTTCACAGATAAACAAAAACTGACAAAGCATGTCACCAAGACACTGGATTTACAAACAATACTAAAGGAGTGCTACAACCTGAAAGGAAAAGACAAGGCAGTGTCACTTGGAGAAGACTAAAAGGGATAAAAGACAGACAGTAGTAAGATATGACAACATAAAGTCAAAGGATAAAATGAATAAAGTAAGCAATGCCTTGACAGTAATAACATTGAAAGTTAATGAAATTAACTCCCCAAACATAAGACACAGACTGGCAGAATGGCTAAAAAAAAATATGAGCCATCTATATGATACCTATAAGAGACGCACCTTAGATGCAAGAACACAAATAGGCTAAAAGTGAAAGCTTGGAAAAAAGGTATTCCATGCAAATAGTAACAGAAAAACAGCTGGAGTAGCTACACTAATATTTGACAAAATAGATTTTAAATGCAAAACTGTTATAAAAAGCAAAGCAGGTAATTTTATATTAATACAGGGGGAAATCACCCAGGAGAAATAACAATAATAAATATTTATGCGCCTAACCTAGGTGCCCCAAAATAAATGAGTCAAACACCAGCAAAGCTGAAGGGAGAAATAGACTTCTTTGCAATAATAGTTGGAGACTTCAACACACCACACTCCTCATTGGATAGAACATCTAGACAGAAGATCACTAAGGAAACAGAGAGTTTAAATAATATGATAACCGAACTAATCAAAATGGACATATATACAATATTACACCCCCAAACATTAAGATATACATTTTTCTTAAGCACTCATGGATCTTTCTCCAGGATAGACCATATGTTGGCTAACAAACAAGTCTCAATAAATTTGAAAAGACTGAAATTAAACAGAGCATTTTCTTTAATTATAGTGGAATGAGGCTGGAAATCAATAACAGACAGAAAAAGGGAAAATTCACAAATATATGGAGATTAAACAACACACTCTGTTTTTTTTTAACCAATCAACTTTATTGATACATAATAATAAAACATACAGTTCATCCAAAGAGTACAATCAATGGTATTTGATATAATTACAGAGTTGTGCATTCATCACTTCAATTATTATTATTTTCATTATTTCAATAATAATAATAAACAAAAAACAGACAAAGAAAATTCCTCACTTCTCAATCTCCCTATGTTTCCCCTTCAGTACATAGCTGTAATTTCTGGCTATTCTTGAACAATTATTTAAGAATAAACAGTTATTTATTTCTTTATTAAGTAGTTTTATTGAGTTATTTCACATACCGTATGATTTATCCAAAGTGTATAATCAATGGCTTTTAGTATAATCACAATATTATGCATTCATCATCTCAAAAATTTTAGAACAATTTTATTACTCCAAAAAAGAAAAACTCTACGCCCCTTAACATTCCTTCTCTGGCCCTACATAATCTAATTTCATCTTTATAAATTGATTTATATTTACATTTTACATAAATGGAATCATACAATATGTAGTCCTCTGTGTCTGGTCTCCTTAACCTAGTATAATTTTCTTTTTTGGTCTGATATTAACATTTTGTAGTATTAACCTATGTTTGTTCAACTTTAAGGAAAAATGGTCTTATATAATCAAATTTTACCCATATTCATATTTCACATAATATATTTATATTTCACATAATATATTTAGTTCATAATAGTGTAATCATACAGTATTTGTCCTTTTGTGTCTGACTTCTTCACTAAACATAATGTCCCCCAGTTTCATCCATGTTGTCATATGTTTCACAACTTGATTTCTTCTTATAGTTGCATAATATTCTATCATGTGTGCACTCCACAATTTGTTTATCCATTTATCAGTTGATGAGTGCCTGGGTTGTTTCCAACTTTTGGCTATCATGAATAACACTGCTATGAACATTGGTATGCAGATGTCTATTCGTGTCACTGCTCTCAGTTCTTCTGAGCAACCATATTGCTGGGTCACATGGCAAGTCTATAGTCAACTTCCTTAGGATCTGCCAAACAGTCCTCCATAGTGGCTGTACCATTCAACATTCCCACCAACAGTGAATAAGCATTCCTTTCACTCCACATCCTCTCCAACATTCACAGTTTTCCAACTTTTTAATAGTGGCCACTCTAATAGGTATGAAGTGATATCTCATTGTAATTTTGATATGCATTTCCCTAATCACCAGTGATGTTGAACATTTTTTCATGTGTTTCTTTGCCATTTGTATTTCATCTTTGGACAGAACAACATGCTCTTAAATAATCAGTGTGTCAAAGAAGAAATTGCAAGTGAAATCAGTAAATATCTCAAGAAAAATGAAAATGAGAACACAACAAATCACAACTTATGGTTGCAGTGAAGGCAAGGCTGAGAGGGAAATGTATAGCTTTCAATGCTTCCATTAAAAAAAGAAGAAAGAGCTAAAATCAAAGACTTAAGTGCACACTTGGAGAAACTAGAAAAAGAACAGCAATCAAATCCCATAGCAAGCAGAAGCAAAGAAATAACAAAATTAGAGCAGAAATAAATGAAATGGAGAACAAAAAATATTAGAGAAAATCAACAAAAACAATAGTTGGTTCTTCAAGAAGATCAACAAAAATGACAAACACTTTCCTAGAGTGACAAAGCAAAAAAGAGGAAAGATGCAAATAAATAAAATCAGAAAGGAGAAGAGGACAACACTACTGACCCACAAACTAGATGAGATGGACAGACACCTAGAAACATAAAAACAACCTACAAAGACCCTAGAAGAAGTAGAAGACCTTAACAAATAAATCACAAGTTAAGAGATTGAAACAATCATCCAAAACCCCAAAAATGAAAAACTCAGGACTAGATGGCTTCACAGGTGAATCCTACCAAACATTTAAAGATTTAATATCAATCTTGCTCAAGCTCTTCCAAAAAATTGAACAGGAAGGAACACTAACAAACTCATTCTATGAAACCAACATCATGCTAATACCAAAGCCAGTTAAAGATACTATGAAAAAATAAAACTTTAGACCAATTTCTCTAATGAACATGATGCAAAAATCCTCGAAAAAATACTTGCTAATCAAATCCAAAGGCACATCGGAAAAATTATACATCATGATCAAATGGTTTTTATCCCAGGTATGCAAGGGTAGTTCAAAACAAGAAAACCAATTAGTGTAATAAACCACATCAATAAATTGAAGAAGAAAAATCACATGATCCTCTTGATTGATGCAGAGATGGCATTTGACAAAATACAGCATCCTTTTAGATAAAAAAACACTCTGAAAGATTGGAATAGAAGGAAACTTTCTCAACATGATAAAGTGCATATGTGAAGAACCCACAGCTAACATTGTACTCAATGGTGAAAGACTGAAAGCTTTCCCACTGTGATTGGGAACAAGACAATGATTCCCACTGCCACCACTTTTATTCAACATTGTCCTAGAAGTTCTACCTCGAACAGTTAGGCAAGAAAAAGAAAAAACCCAAATAGGAAAGGAAGAAGTAAAACTCTTGGTATTTGCTGATGATATGATACTATACCAGGAAAATCTGGAAAAATCTTCAAAAATGCTACTAGAACTAATAGACAAGTTCAGAAAAGTGGTGGGATGGAAGAATAATATGCAAAAATCAGCAGCATTTTGTTTACACGGCAATCAGGGGAGGAAGTCAGGAAAAAATTCCATTTACAAGAGTGACTAAAAGAACCAAATCTTTAGGGATAAACTTAACTAAGGACATAAAGGACCTGTATTCAGAAAACTACAAAACATTGTAAAAGAAATAAAAAATGACCTAAACAAATGGAAGGACATTCCTTGTTTAGTTGGAAGACTAAATATCATTAAGATATCTGTAAATCAATTCTGCCCAAATTGATTTACAGATTCAATGCAATTGCAATATAAATTCCAACAGTCTTTTTTGCAGAAATGGAAAAGCCTATTATAAAATTTATTTTGGGGAAGCAGATGTGGCTCAAGTGATTGGGCTCCTGCCTACCACATGGGAGGTCCATGATTCGGTTCCCAGTGCCTCCTAAAGAAGACAGCAAGCTGGCGCAACAGGCAGGCACAGAGAGCTGATACAAAAAGATGATGCAACAAAAGACACAAGAAGAAAAACATGAGAGACACAACAAAGCAGGGAGCAGAGGATCCTGGTACCTCCTAAAAGAGGACGAGCAGGACCGCATTCTGGTGCAATGGGCAGGCATGGTGAGCTGGCGAGACAAAATGACGCAACAAGAGACACACAAGAAAAACATAACAAGAGACACAAGAAAGCAGGGAATGGAGGTGGCTTAGGCAATTAGGCACTTCCCTCCCACATCGGAGGTCCCAGGTGCAGTTTCTGGTGCCTCCTAAAGAAACAAAGAATATGAACAGACACAGCAAGTGCAAACAGTGAGGGGGTAGGGAGAGATCAATAAAATAAATCTTAAAATAAAATAAAATTTATTTGGAAGGATGAGGTGCCCAGAATCTTTAAAAAGAAGAACAAAGATGGAGGACTCTCACTTCTTGATTTTAAAGTGTATTACTTAGCTACAGTGGTAAAAACAGTGGAATCAAATTGAGAGTTCAGAAATAGACACTCACATCTACAGTAAAGTGATTTTTGACAAGGCTGTCAAACACAACCAGCTGGGTCAGAACTGTCTATTCAACAAATGATGCTGGAAGAATTGGATATTTATAGCTAAAAGAAAGAAAAAGAACCCCTAATTCACACTTTATACAAAAATTAACACAAAATGGATCAAAGACCTAAATATAAAATCTAGAAACATAAAACTCCTAAAAAAAATGTAGGGAAACATCTTCAAAATCATGTGGTAGGTAGTGTTTTCTTAAACCTTACACCTATAGCATGGACAATGAAAGGAAAAAATAGATAAATGGGGCCTGCTAAAAATTAAATGTTTTTGAGCTTCAGATGACTTTGTCAAGAAGATGGAAAGGCAGCTTATTCAATGAAAGAAAATATTTGCAAACCACATACCCAATAAGGGTTTGATTCCCATGTTATATAAAGACATCATACAACTCAACAATAAAAAGACAAGCAGCCCAATTTTAAAATGGGCAAAAGACTTGAATAGACATTTTTCCAAAGAGAAAATAAAAATGGCCAAAACACACATGAAAATACACTCAACATCACTAGCTGTTAGGGAAATGCAGATCAAAACTACAATGAGATATCATTTCATTCCTTACAGAATGGTCATTATTTAAAAAAAGGAAAGAAAAAAAAACAGAAAACTACAAGGGCTAGAGAGGTTGTGGGGAAATAGGGAAATGGCTTCACCATTAGTGGGAAGGTAGAATGATGCAGTCTCTGTGGAAGATAGTTTGGAAGTTCCTCAGGAAGCTAAATACAGATTTGCCGTATGATCCAGCAATCCCACTACTAGGAACATATTCAGAAGAACCGAAAGCAGGGACATCAACAGACATTTATACACCAATGTTCATAATAGCATTATTCACAATTGCTAAAATATGGAAAAAGCCCAAGTGTCCATCAACTGATGAATGTATAAACAAAATGTGGTATATACATACAATGGGATACTATTCAACTGTAAGAGAAATGAAATTGGGATGCATATGACAACATGGATGAACCTTGGGGACATTATGTTGAGTGAAATAAGCCAGACACTAAAGGACAAATATTGTATGAGCTCACTAATGTGAGCTAAATATGATGAGTAAATTCATGGAGTTCAACTTTAGATTATAAGTTACCAGGAGATATAATGTGAGTTGAGAAGGGAGACCTGATGCTGAATGCTGTAGAATATTTAATAAGTGGGATTGTAAATGTGGGGAAATGGAAAGAGTTGATGGTAACAAATTACATTGACTTTAATGGGGTAGTCTGGGGAGGTTAATGTCAATTGAAAGAAAGCTAGACTATAATCTAGGCGCTGTATAACATAGTGATTCTGGTGGTGGATGATCATTGTGGTTAATAGTACAACCACAAGTATATTCCTCTATTACAAAGTGTTAAGAATATGTAGATACATGAAAAAAATACAACTAATGTAACATATAGTTAACAGTATTTTTAATATTTTTAATATTTTTACAGCAATAACAAAGAAGGTACTATATCAATGCTAAGGGTGTATGATGGGGTATGGAATTTTTCGTTTTGGAGTAATGAAAACACCCTGAAGTTGCCTGAGCTGATGACAACACAACTCTGTGATGAAACAGAGCCACTGAGGGTACACCTTGGATGGACTGTACAAGGCAGGGTACCATAAACATAGTGAATCCCATAGTGAAGGATGGACTGTGATTAACAGTACAAATATGAGAACGTTATCCCATGTGCTATAACAAATATACAATACTAATACATGGTGTTAATAATAGGATGGTTTGTGGAAAAAATACACCAAATATCAGCTATGAACTATAGTTAGCAGTGACAGTTTGATGATGTTCTTTCATCAGTTGTAACAAATGTGTCACAGCAACGAAATGTGTTGGTGGTGGAGTAATGTAGGGGAATCCTGTATGGAATGCATGATTGTTTTGTAAATTCACAACTTCTCGAATAAAAAAAAAATCCTCAATGGATGAATTCAACAGTAAAATGGAGGCACAGAGGAAAGAATTGGTGAATGTTAAGAAATTACCCAGTCTGAACAACAGATTTAAAATAAGCTGAGAAAAAAAATGAAGCCTTAGGGGCCCATGGGACACTAGTAAAAGATCTAACATTTGTGTCAATGGAGTACCAGAAGAAAAATTTAAAGTGGGTGTGGCTGAAAAAGTACTTGAAGAAATAATGGCTGAAAACTTCTTAAATTTGGCAAAACAATCCCCACAAGCCTACAGATTCAAGAAGCTGAGCAAACTCCAAACTGAAAGAATCAATACTCAAACAGAATACACCAAATTGACAGAAATTCACACCAAGATAAATCATAGTCAAACTTCCAAGAATTAAAGGCAAAGAAAAGCATTTTGAAGGCAGCAAAAGCAAAGTAAAAGCACACCAACATGAGAGAAACCATTCAAATTATAGCAGATTTTTCATCAGAAATTATGGAGGGCAGAGGAAGTAACACAACATTTTCAAGTGCTGAAGAAAAAACTGTCAACCCAGAATTCTATGTCCAGTTTAAATATATTCAGGAATGAAAGGTACATCAAAATATTCTCAGATAAGTTGAATATAGACTTGCCATGAGACCCAGCAATGCTATTGCTAGGTATATACCCAGAAGAACTGAAAGCAGTAACACGAATAGATATCTGCACACTGATGTTCGTAGCAGCATTATTCACAATAGCCAAAAGTTGGAAACAACCCAGGTACCCATCAACTGATGAATGGATAAACAAATTGTGGAATATACACACAATCGAATATTATGCAGCAGTAAGAAGAAATGAAGTCATGAAACATATGACAACATGGATGAACCTGGAGGACAATACATTGAGTGAAGCAAGCCAGACATAAAAGGAAATATACTGTATGATTGCCCTATTATGAACTAAATATATATGAAATATAAATATGTTATGTGAAATATGAATATGGGGAGAATTGCATATATAAGACCACTTTTCCTTGAAGCTGAACAAATGTAAGATAATACTACACAATGTTAATATCAGAAAAAAAAAAAAAAAAAAGCATTGTGCTAAGTGAAAGAGGCCAGATACAGAGTACTATATTGTATGATTCCATTTATATAAAATGTAAATATAAATCATTTCATAAAGATGAAAGATTAGTTGTTATGTAGGTTTGAGGAAGAAATGCTAAGGAGTTTGGAGTCTTTTTTTTTTTTTGGAGTAATGAAATTGTTCTAGAACTTTTAAGATGATGAATGTACAACATTGTTATTATACTAAAAGCCATTGATTACACACTTTAGATAGAATAGCCAGAAACAGCAGCTATATACAGTGGGGGAAGCATAGAGAGATTGAGAGGTGAGGAATTTTCTTGTTTGCTTCTTTTTTCTGTTTTTGTTTTTTGTTGTTGTTTTTTTGCTTATTATTATTACTGTTGAAATAATGATAATGCTCTAATAATGATTGAAGTGATGAATGCACAAATATGTGATCATAGCAAATACCATTGATTGTACACATTGGATGAATTGTATGCTTTATTAATATGTATCCATAAAATTGATTTAAAAATATATATATTCTCAGATAAAGGAAAACTAAGAAATTTGTCACAAGAAAACCTATGATAAGAGAATGACTAAGGAAGTTTGATGAACAGAAAAGAAACTAAAGAAGGAATTCTATAATATCAAGAAGGAATAAAGTACATAGTAAACAAAAATATAGATAAATACAATATATATTCCTTCTCTTAAGTTTTCTGAATTATGTTTGATTATTGAAAGAATAACTATAACACTGTCTGATGTGGTTCTAAATGTATGTAGAGGAAATATATAAGAAAATTATATTTAAAATGGGGAAGGTTAATGGACATAAAAAAAGTTAAGATTTCCACACTTCATCTGACCTGCTAAAATGTCACCACCAATAAAGAGTGATAAGTTACATATATATATATAACTTAATAACTTGAGAAACCACTAAAACAAAGAGATATACTCAAAAACACTGTAGAAAAATCAAAATGGAGCTCTAAAAAATGTTCAAGTAACCCACATGAAATCAGGAAAAAAGAAAAGAGAGAAACAAAAATAGAAGAATAAACAGATAACAAAAAATAAACTTAAGACTTAATATATCAATAATTACATTGAATGTAAATGGCCTAAGTACACCAATTAAAAGAGAGAGACTGCAGAGTGGATTAAAAAACATGTATGCTGTTTACATGTCCCAACTACATAAAAGCTCACTTCACATATAACCATAGAGAGAAACTGAAAGCAAAATAAATATATCATGAAAACATTAAGAAAAAAAAAAAGGGGGGGGGTGAGCAGATGTGGCTCAAGCAGTTGAGTGTCTGCTTCCCACATGGGAGGTCTCAAGTTAGGTTCCTGGTACTTCCTAAAAGCAACAACAACAAAAAACAAACAACAAGCAAACAAGTGGGGAAACCAATTCAAGGGAACTGATGTGGTTCAGCAGTTGAGCGCCAGCTGTCTACAGAAGAGGTCCTGGGTTCAATCCCTGGCCCTGGTACTTCAAAAAAAAAAAGAGGAGGACTGGCAATTTAATACCCAATAAAATAGACTTAAGAACAGGGAAGCAGATGTGACTCAAGCGATAGTGCTCCCGCCTACCACATGGGAGGTCCGGGTTTGGTTCCTGGTGTCTCCTAAAGAAAATTATCAAGACAGTGAGCTGACATAACAAGATGATGTAACAAGAAGCACATAGGGGAAAACATAATGAGAGACACAACAAAGCAGGGAGCAGAGGTGGCTCCAGCAATTAGGCGCCTCCCTCCCACATGGGAGGTCCCAGGTTTGGTTCCCAGTGCCTTCTAAAAAAGAAAGAAGACCAGCACACAACAAACAGACACACCAAATGCAAACAATGGAAGGGGTGGGAAGAAATAGATAAATAAAATAAATCTTAAAAAAAAAATAGACTTAAGAGCAAAGGAAACCACCAGAGCCAGAAAGGGACATTTTATATTGGTAAAAGTCATGAAGAAGATATAGTAATCTTAAATGCTAAATGTTTGTGCACCAAACAAAAAAAAAAGCTGCAAAATATGTGAAGCTCAAACTGATATAAATAAAATGAGAAATAGGCAAATTAGTGTTGGAGACTTCAGCACTCCTTTTACAACAATAGTTAGAACAACTAGACAGAAAATCAAAGATAGAAAAGAACTCCACAGCACCGTTAACTAACAGAACCTAATTGATCTCTATGGAACATTCACTCAACAACAGAAGAATCTACATTTTTTTGAAGTACTCACAATCATATACCAAGATAGACTGCATCCTGGATCATATTATTTCTTATAACTGCATATGAAACTAGAATTATCTCAAATAGAAGTTTAAGTAAATAAAATGTTTTTTAAAGTTTATGCTGTTTTTTTCCAGATTATAATAATTACATACGACAGAAGTAGAAAATTTAGGATACACAGAATGATACATGGGGAAACATTCAGAAATTACTCATAATCTAACATGTATTTGGATTGTTATTTCTATAAAGCATTGATATTACAATATATATATATATAACCTAAGTAACACTTGGGATCACCCTTCCCCCTTCAAGTGTTCATAAATCTGATTCAAACCTATTCTCTTTTCCTTCACTCTTTCAGTGTCCTGTAAATATTGAAATAGTCTCCCCAAGTTTTCTGTTCTTGCCTGGAGATAGAAAGTGCTTACAGCTCACAGATACCTGTGTTGCTGAAATCCTGAAACCCAGCTTTGGTTCAATCAGTTCCATTTGTTGATCATCTGCTAATTCTGCTCAAGGCATATCCAGTGCCATTCCAGCCCATCTCCTTCCCCAAAGTGTACTGTCTTGAGATACATCTGTGAAGAGTATAGATTACTGAAGGTCTGAGGAAACTGACTGAGGAGGGGACTACTTCACACAAACACAAATAATCGAAACTGAATATGATTTCTTTGTTCTAAGAAGCCCTTCAGTTCTTTGGCAACTGGAGATTGTCACTGTCTACTTCACCCTCAAGATATTCAGCCTCATGTTATTGCCTCATTTCACTTCTTTTTCCCCTTACCCCCTCACTTTTCCCCACACTCCAAATTTTCTGTTCCTGATTCATGCAAAGCAGTTTGTCTTCTCTTTTGTTATCCTGGAGCTAACATATGACCTCTGAGTATCAGTTCCCCACCAAGCAGCTTGTCAAGGACTTTTCTAAACCAAGGCATTTTCTTCTCTAAAAGAAAGTTTGTCCCATCTTTTAAGAAAATCCATTGTTTTTCTTTGACACACACCTCCTGCCAGGGTACAGGCTGGTCATGTTGAGGGCCACATCTAGTGGCAGAGGAGATTAAGTATCCTGGTCTTTGCTTTCTCTGCATCATTACTAATAGTGGCCTTTTCAAAGCTGGTCACCTTTGGGGAAATGAAGGCATCTCAATACTTATTACTGTAGTGAATTAAAATTAAAATAGGGGCTTTTGACACTGTCGTGATGCCTCAGCATCTCCAAACCTGTCCTTAGTAATATAGGGGCTTTTGCACTGTCAGAATGCCTCAGCATATTAGGCACTGTCGTTAGGTCCCTCAGTTTCTACCCTTGACACCTACTTGAACAAGATAAACAGCTTCTTTCTCTCCTCCTCGCAACCTACCCAGGTTCATACCCTCACAAAAGTCAAATACAAACTCCCCAACCCACTCTTGCTTGACCAATAACTATAGCTCCACCCATATAGCATTATAAAGGCATAGTCCCCAGGTTCACTGTATTCTTTCTTTTGCTCCCTGCCTGCTTGGTTGATCCCACGCTCCAAATGTTTCCCCATAACCCTGCAAGGTTTGCTGCTCCTTTTCGTTCTAGGACCTGTGAGTACTAGCAAACTTTTCTTTCATACACTCCTGGCATCACTTGTCTTTGCTGAACCAAACTATCTATACAAAGAACCCTAAAACACAATTACCTGAAAAAGTATATATGTGACAGCCATTCTCCCTTCTTTCTTTTTTTTAATGCTTTTTTTAATTTTTAAAGATACTTTAGATTACATAAATGTTACATCAAAAATATAGGGGATTCCTTTATACCCCACCCTCTCCCCCTTTCTCCTTCTTTCTTGCTAACCAAATCCCAGTGTTACTTCAGTAGTAATATGCCAAATCCCAGAGAATTAGTCATGATGGATCTGAGTTAATAAAAGCAATCTTTTTACTTTATAGAGACCCAACTATGGGAAAAGAGACATAAGGCAAAGACTTTTTGGTCTTTAAAAAAAAAGTCTCTTCTGTTACATTTTAAGCATTCTTCTGAAGATACGATGTTGGGATTTCAAAAGCCATCTTGACACCATGAAGGAAAGAAGCAGAAAATTCCAGAGCCACTGATTTCAACCTCTGACATTGGTGAGCTGCTGATCTAACCCCAGACCTGCTAATCTCTAGACATTTTGTTCGGTAAGTTTTATTAACAAATCTCTTGTTTAAATCAATTTTGGCAGGTATTCTCTTACCTGCAGCCAAAAGCATCAAAACTGCGACACCTTCAAGCATTGTATTAACTGTTTTCATATCAAAGGTAGTCGACTTCTTTATTTAAAAGCTTGAAGAATCATTGTGAAAAGTAATAATAGAAGGCAATCAAAAGCATGAGTTTCATCACAACAGAGAATTGGAAGTAAATGGACAGAGGCACGCTAGGAAAATAGCATTAAATTGTATCTAAAGTCATTTTGGCATTATGCAATCTAAGTATCTTTTTAAAAAATAAAAAATTAAAAAGTGTGTTAAAAATAATAGTAATAATAAACAAAAAAAACGACAAACAAACAAGAAAATTCTTCACCTCAAAAAAATAAAATAAAGTCATTTGGCAGAAAGTACACCTTCCCAACACCTTGGAATATTGATTCCTTCATTCAAGAAACATTTTCTGAGCATTATCTATGTATCAGATACGTAGACCTATGTATCAGGCCATTTCCATTCAAAGGGAAATTGGGCTTATTCGTACCATTCACTAACTCTGATTCAAGATTGTTTATTGTGTATATGGTGACTAAATATTTTACCAAGATCCATTTGGCTGACAAGTAAAACCAAATGAGTGAGGTAAATCCTGGCCGATCGCCTCTGGCTCCAGAAGCAGCCAGACACTGTCTGGCTGCCCCATGCCATGATAAAGAGCCCACATATAACAGGATAAACACTAGTCACACCAGGCAATACCTGAAGACAAAAAGTCAAATGGCTCAGTCAGTTGGTAGTTGGTAGACCAACAGTAGGACTGCGCAGCTGTGAGTCTCTGCTCCAGACAGCAGCTCACAGTGCTGGCTGCTTTCCAGTGGGCAATCACAGCTTCTAAAAGTATGCTGGTGCCACGGCAACATGGTCAACTGGCTCTCTCCCTTGACTCTTGCGGATCTCAATGTGGGAGAAAGCGAACCCGGTGACACAATTGGCGGCAGGTTGAACCATCCTTCTGAACCAAGCTGTCCATGATTGTAATAGGAGAATAGGGGGAGGGGGTAAAATAAGCCTTCAGATTATCTGTGATGAGAGCAAAGAATCATTTTCCTTCCAGGTGCCCAATAACTGAAAAGCCACCTTTGAGTGTGCCAGTGCTGCCATCTCCGTATTGTTGCCCCACTGAAGGATGAGTAAAGCCTGGCAGTTAGACAGACTGTTTTAATTGGGGAAAAGCCAGTTTCAGGGTAATAAAAGTGAATCTTTGATACACAGAGAGTTTATGTTCTTCATAAAAATGCTAATTGTGATTTTTGCAGTAAGGAGTCGTAAGAATGCTTCCCCCCTCAGGCTTTTTAATGTGAATGGGGCTGTACAATGTGTTGACCTTGTATTTATTAAAGAGGAACAGGGTTTGAGTCCTCTCCACAGCCTTTCAAAACCGACTCTAAGGATTCTGCCGCCACATATCCGAAAATACTCAAACTCTTTTTATGGAAAACAGGAAAGCAATGTATTTGTTACTTTAAAAAAAAAAAAAAAAAAACAAAACCTCTTTTAATACAAATACACAGGAGAAGTTTAGAATATTTTTTCCCTTTGGTGAGTGTTTTTCCAAGGTCAATTTGGAGGTTCTTCCTATTTGGCTGACAAAAACTGGAGCCCGGTAAAGCCGGGTTCGCAGCTTTCTCTGTGGCTTGGAAACTTCCCCAACTACAGATGCTACAAGAAGTTGCTGATGTTTTTCCAGGACCCCACTGTTTGCTTCTCACGCTACAGAGAAGGAAGACAGGGTGATGAGTGGGATTGTATTTGTCCTGCGGGATGACTCATTCAACAAGTGTTTCAGACGCAGAATTCTCATCTTTGCTTTATTCATCCGAACCCCTTTTATTTTATTTTTCGGTCCTCGAGCAGGTTTCCATTCACTCTCTCCTGTTATCCTCTCCCCCAAAATAAAAAAAAAATAAAAATAAAATAAAAAAATTTTTTAATAAAAAATATTTTGAAAGGAAAAATAAATAAATAAACTTCCCACAATTTCATTCCATTTACTCTGGGAGCTGGTTTAAAGGGCAGGGGTTTCAAAAAATGATCAACAAATAATCAGTCTGGATTGCATAAAAATTGCCTCTTTCCAGTCTGAGCCAGGCTTTAAGGGGGAAAACAGGTCCTTTCATTCTTTTCCACCATGAGTGAGACTTTGTGTTTCAAAAAAAAATTGCATTGAATATTTCCCAAAATAATGTCCATCTTTCCAATAGGGAGAGTTTAGTCTTTCTCAGAACTCAGCCCATCTTCGGTACAGTTCCAGTGTGGTGGCGTTCAACAGCCTTGGGCAGCTCTCTGCTGCCGCAGGATGTCTCCACGCAGGCACTCTGCGTTCTAAGGGAAGTTGGTCTTTTTTTTTTATTAAAGAGGTGTGTTAAGGAGATAGTGAATAATAAGGATCAAAATAAAGTAGACTAACTTTACAAAACATTACAGCACTTAACCAATTTTTATTGCAGCCGTGCCAAACCAGGAAATCAAATATTGAAATTTGTGTTCATATAACCTAATTTCTAATATCACTAACATCTCTTC
>JAKSZT010053887.1:40107100-40119600 GCA_026826555.1 Tolypeutes matacus
CTTCCTTCCTTCCTTCCTTCCTTCCTTCCTTCCTTCCTTCCTTCCTTTCTCCCCTCATCCTATCAACCTTGTACTTTTCTCCATTTTTAATAGGCCTGCCTCCAGTAGCCTTCTCTCCCTTTCTAATTTGCTCTCTCTGATCTCATGTACATCTGTAGGTAACCAAGTTTATTAGCAGTTTGTGTAAACTAAAATTAATTAGGTTCTGAGTGATGGACTATAGCCTATCAGCAGAATATGTAAACATTTCTTTATGAAGTTTGAGGCCCCTCTTGTGGTTGTGCCCATGTCCTTTCTGCTCCATTGCCAGGCTTATTTGTGTTTTTTCAATGGGTGGCCTTCAAGACCCAACTCACATAAAACCTTCATCAGGAAGTATCACATAAATCCCCCAACAGAAATTCCTTTTCCTGGCCCTGAACTCCCAGACTGCCAGATATGCCTTGGAAAGGATCACCGCTTCCTACCTGGGGTTTGTTGCCAATAGCGTTGGTCCCTCTATTGCATTGAAAGATTAAGGATAGGAGGTGCATTTTGTTTATCTTGCTATCTGTCCCCACAGGGCTTTACACATAATAAGCTACAAGTGCTTTTCTCATCCTAGTGAAAGAGTGGAACAGAAGAGGAGCAAGGGGAAGAAGTAGATGGGAAAGGAAATAGGAAGGGAGGGAGGGAAGGGGATGAGGAGAAAGGAGACGTGAAAGACCATTTAGTTCCTTAGCCTAGTCCATTTTCCAAGCAAAATATCAGCAGCACAGAGCCAGGGGCCATTTCTGGGATTTCCTAGGTATTTCACTAGATTCTGTCCAGTGACTGCCATCAAATACAGCCAGCAGGGCTAGGAACACTGGCACCCAGATCAGCCCCCAACCATGTTCACCAGAAAGGACACCAGAGGCCAGAGGTCCCTCTGCCGGGACTCTCGTGGGAGGATGGAGCAGCCCCAGCTGGCAGGAGACAATACACTCCTGTCACTGCGGGCTCTGCCCTTTCCTGCCTGCCGGCAGCCTGGCTCCACAGCCCTGAGCATGTCCTGGGGTGAACCCATCAGAGGTCCTCCTGCTTTTAGACAGGTATTCAAATGAGTGAATGTTCTATTTGAAAAGACTTTGTTTAAAAATAGGGTCTCAGAACTCTCTCTGTCCCTCTCACTCTCGTGCTCACCAATGCCAGTAAAAATAAACTTTAGTTTGAAATCAACAAAATCAAAGCAATAAATGTTGCTTGGACTTCCAATATATGTCCTGTCCATTCTCTTTTTCTGGAACTTTCCACAACCTCTCTTCTTTTAGATTTGTTGTGGAATGCATTTATATTCCTCAGAAGACAGCAATTCCAAGTCATCACAAAATCATCCCACATAGAGTGTTTGTCCTTTTATCTCTCAGTGATAAGGTGGCTGTGGTGGGTGCTGTAGCCTTTCTAGCCCCGCATTCCTCGTGTTCTGGCACCAGCACCTCATGCTTCCTCCCACTGTCAGTCCGTGTGGGTTATGAAGAACTTGACTAGACTCCAGGATTGGAGTTAACCAGGCATGGCCATCAGTCTAGAAACCTCACTAGACTTTAGAGGTGGGCAGGTGCCCAAGTCAGTCCAATGAGAGTCAAATGTGGGGTTTTCATCAAAATTACTTGAAAAAGAAAATAAAAGCCAACTTGTCAGTAAGGCTGTTAAGCCAATAAGATGTAAATCTACAGCTGCTGAAAGACACCAAGGAAAAGAAATGCCTGATAACAAACCAACATGGAGGAGGACGTAACTGATGGAAGAAAAGAAACATATTCCTGGTTTTCTTACTTGGTACTTGTTGCCTGTGTATCCTGGATGTTTCAGTCTTGGATGTCCAAATTTTGATTGTTTTAATTTAATCTATTTTGAGTTATGTTTCTGTTAGTTTTAACCAAAAGACTCCTGATTAATACAGGCACTGAAACAAATGCCATAAAAATAACTATCTTTAGAATGTTTCATAATTTGCAAGGTACCATCATATGCATTATCTCCTCTAAACATCATAAAAATTCAAAAAGGTGGCCATTATTATGCTCTCCATTTAACTCGTGAGAAAATGGATGTTAAACTAATTGACCCAAGATCTGCTAGCCAGGAGGTATGACAGCCAGAACTTAATCTCATATTCTTGCTTTGAATCCAGTGGCATCCATCCCTCACTACAAGAAGTTCATAATCGAGTACAGGAGACAAATTGGTCCTATGTATAAAGTTAAACAATTTAATGGTAAAATATACTTAACCAGGCAGCATTTGGGGAAGAGGGGAGATTGCCCTGCTGTTTAATTTCCCTAATGGATTTTAAGACATCTTGGGATGTCAGATCTGGAAAAGCCTTTAAAATCTTCTGGTTCAATCACCTCTAAAAGGAAAAAAAAGAAAACAGATCAGTGAGAGAAAGGGGCTTGTTTTTATTATTTGCCACTTATTGATCATATGCTAAGTGCCGGGCTCTATTTGTGTACATCATCACAAAGCCTCACAATAACATTTCAAGAGAGATGTTGTTATCCCCATTTTTCAGAATCGGTAAACAAAATTCAATGTTTCTTCCCTTGGCTCCTTTGTACAAGCTGCCCCCTTATCTCACGTGCCCTTCTTTCTTCCCTTGTCCAAATGGGGAACACCTACTCATCTTTTAAGAAATCTCTGAAAATCCCCTCCATAGAGACGTTTCTGCCCTTTACCCTAATGACACTTCTTCCATCAAGCTCCAACTATCCTTATTAAACACTTACAACAATTCATTAGACTTAGAGGAGAGAGAAAAGAGAAATCAAGGGCCCATAATCTTAAGCTTAGGGAAATGCCCAAAGTCTTGAGGTAAAGAAGGAAGAGGCTGTGAAAGAACTGGAGAAGACCAGACTCGAGGAGTACCAGAGTAACATTGGTCTCAACAGGCACTGGAGGAAAGGCCGTCAATGGTGCTCAGCGGTGCAGAGAGGTACAAGAGAATGGGATTAGAAGAAAGGTCAGCTGGTGAGTAATCAGGCTGGTTTTGCAACCTGATGGTAATTCCCGGGAGGGAATTATCAGGCGTTTTAGAATTTTTGAGAGAAATGCTTTACTCTGCAGACAATCTGGAAGATCTATAAAGTTGAACAATGTAATTACTCAATAATTATAATTGAGTAATTATAATTCTATGTCTAATTTGTCTAAATGACCTAGGTTGAAAAACCTCCAGGGCTTCTGGTTTCTGTATTCAGACAAGGACTGGTTGTATCATCTTAGCTTTCTTGGGGGGAAAACCAGCACAGTGATGGTGAAGCACCTTTCATATACCAAGGAAATTAGGATTCAAAACTAGAGTACAGGCTGAGGTAATAAAAAGTTTCACAAGGGCTTAGCTAAACTCATGGGTGAGAGATCCAAAGTGTACTGAATTACATCCTTAATTCTGGATGTTACAGTCAGGGGGACAAACAAGACCCTTCTGTAGGATGTCTGGATGTCCACTATCAGAGACCCAGTCCTGGGGCGGATGAGCTTTTGGTCTGTTCCCAGGTGGAGGAAAGATCAGTGAGTCAGAAGACGTAAGTTCTAATTTCAGCTCCTCTGCTTACCAGATAGGTGATGTCCTTTTCTGTGAAATGGGTGGTATAATAACACCTTCCTCACAGAATTGGTGCAGGAATCCAATAAAGATTGGCCTTAAACTCTCTTTGTAAACTCTAAAGTGCCATGCCAATACTACAAACTGCCATTATGGTAGAAGTGCTCTGCTTATTAGTAAAGACAAAAAGTCAAATGTCCCCAAAGTTTGCAACCCAGCCCACATAACTCAATATTTTCCATTTTTGTTGTTGTTGTTTTTTCTATCCCTTAAGATTCACTAATCTCAGTATAAGTATCTCCTGGGATAAGGGCTTTCTTTGGGGTTCTTTCATTAGGTATTTATTGAGCACCTATTATATGCTAAACACTGTGCTAGGCACTGGAGATATCAAAGAAAGCAACAACAATGATAATAATAAATATCTAACATTCCTTGAGTTCTTTCTATGTTCCAGGTTTTGGAATAAGTACCTTGACATGTACTAACTCATTTTATCTTTTTAATGCTACTAGGAGGTAGGCATATTTATAATTCTCAGGTCACAGGTGAGAAAACTAAAAGGTGGAGAGGTGCAATCATTTGCCCAAAGTCACAAAGTAGGTAAGTGGTAAGTGGTAAACCAGGGCTGGAACTAGGCCTGAGCCAGATGGTCCGTCCCTAAATCCTTAAGCACTGTGCTATACCGCCACAGCTGACATGCCCTGGCCCTCTCAGAGCTTACAGACATAGGATGCAAACAGGCCAAAGGCAATTACAATAACTGCCTCAGTACAGCACCTGGAAAGAACAACCCCTCTCAGAGAATAGGAATGTGTAAGACTGTTGATCAGTACCTGGGAGCCAGAATCTGTTGCAGAAAGCAGCACCTAATTCTAACCATATGCTTTGAAAGTTTAAATATTTACAGCCTTTTAGATCTAATCATAATACTAATGCCTCACATTTAGTAGGACTTTGTACCCTATTTATAAGATATTCTATATCCATGACTTATTTGATCTTCCCAGCAGTGGTGTGAGATGGGCAGGCCTGGGACTATTATCTCTCTCTGGCACCTGAGGAAACAGAGGCTCTGAGAGAGAAAGCTAATTATCCAGAGTTACTTAGTAAGTGGCAGACCAGGAACTTCTAGCCAAGGCATCAGACTCATCTTCAGACTTCTCTAACATTAGGAAAATGTCATCTACATCTTGCTCCAGAAGTTCTGGCAAAACTGAATTACCAAATGTAAACTATGGACTTTAGTTAATAATTTAAATATAATCATATTAGTTCATCAGTAGTAACAAATGTATCACACTGACATAAAATGTTGCTAATAGGTAAAGTGGTGGTGGGGATAAATGGGAACTCTGTACTTTCTTGATGATTTTCCTATAAACCTATAACTGCTCTAAAAATAAAAATAAAAAATAAAAAGTAAATAAAATACTAAATAACTTCTGTGGCCAAACCTGTAAATCTTTCTGGAACTTTCAGCTTTTAACAAACATATATATATTTAATAAAGCTAGTTTGTATTTATAAAGTATCTTTTGTCATTTATGTCTAAGCACTTTCAGGCACAGAGTTCAGAGAATTTTTTACCCTCAGGATTACTTAGCCATTGACTTTGATCCTCCCTGACCTTCTCTAATCTCATTATCTAAAGTGTTCATTTTGGAAATTTTAAAACATTCCTGGTCACAGTTCATGTCACTTAGGTAGTCCTGGCACAGACAGAACATGGATCAGTATCAGAAACACATCATACTTATGTCCCTGGGAAAGAAGAGTCCCCCAAACAAATTCTTCCATGGGCCCAAGCTTATGAATAGCATTATGGTATGAAATTGATTTCCAATTATCACAATTGTTTTAAATATTAGAATGTGTTTTTTGTTTTCACCTTCTCTCTCTCCCTCTTTTGCTTCCTCACCCAAAGGTACTCAGCCATCTAGCCCAGGTCAACTCCAGACAGGCATCTACTTTTATGGCAATTGACACTTGGAAAAGAACAAATTTTTTTACTACTGACCTCTATGTGTCTCAGTGGTCATAGAGGATAAGAAGGCTATGAATGACTGGATTCCATACTGAGGCTTGATAACTCACAAAGTCATTAATGCAAGTTCCATTCCCTTCTAAATTTTATCCACAGTTGCTCATATAACCAACCATCTTTGAGTTTGAATTCTTTTGCTCCTGAGCATGTGTGAGCTTCTGGGAAAACCCAAACTGAACTATGGGTTCATTTTTTTAGGCAGTCCAGACTGAAATATGTTGTGACCTTACTTATCAAACTCAAAACTTGAATATGTGACCTAACAAGTATGAAATCTTTATAGTGACAACAGAGCAGAAATCAGATACAACCTGTAGAACTCTGGGCAAATGATGATCACTAAGAGGATGGGGATGGAAAAGTCAAGCCAGCCAGGCTGGACTGTGAATGGTCCTGTGCAGAATTCAGGGGTGTCAGGGCAAGCCCCTGGATACCATAACGGTATCAATGAGAGCTCCTGAAATCCCTGCTCTATCCTCCAAGGTTAGCCTTTGAAAAATACAGTTCTGATCATGACACTCAGCAGCTTAAAATTCATCCCTTTTCATCTAACTCCTGACCATTCCTTGAACGGCTCGTGTTCTTTCCTGTCCCCTGGCCCTTGCCCACGCAATGCCATCTGCCTGCAATGCCGCTCTCTGCCTTTTCCTCTCTGGTAAACTCCTGCCTCCTATTCTCTGGCAAGCACAAATGTTACCTCCTCTGAGAAAACTTCCTTGACTACAGGTAGTTAGTTGTTCCTTCCTCTGTGCTCCCTTAGCACTTTATACATACCTTTAGGGTAGCATTAAAGAGGTTGCATTGCAGTTTTTTACAGGTCCCTCTCCTCCACTCTGTTCAAGTGAAATCAAGCCTTATGTATCCTCAATGGCACATAGCTGGTAGTTAAATGTTTGATGAAAGAAAGAAAAAGGAAACGGAAGGGAGGGAGAGAAGGAGGAAAGGAGAGAAAGAAAGAAAGGAAAGATGGGAAAGAAAGAAAGGATGCAGGAGGAATTGGAAGAAGGAAGGGAAGGAACTCTGTTTTCCCAATGAGTAATCTTACTGTGAAATAGGAATAAATCTCACACACACACAGATCTAGTGAATCCATATTTATTTCACAGTCTCTCAATTAAGTTGCTCATTTGGATCTAATAAGACATTTATTGACTTTTGGTTTTCTATTGATTCTTCAGAGGCCCCTAGGAAGATTTAATAAGTAGAGAAAAGAAAAATAAATGTACAGATAATAAATTCTAGATTACATAAGCAAATATTACTTAATTACATTCCTATTAATATACTGACTTTGTAATGAATTTTTGAGGCATTTAATTATCAATTTGACATGATAATCTAGGGGTAGTTAATGATTATACCAGTAAATTGTTTTTAAAAAAATCACTCACAATTATTAAGTCTCATAACAGACATCAAATTAACTTGCTAAAGCTGTCTGGTTAAATAGACAGCAGTTAATTACGAGGTACTTACACATGCCTCAAATTTAAATATGCAAGCCATTTTAATTGTGTAATGGCAAAAGTGTTATGTATGGGAACAATTTACCCGTGGAGAATACTCATATTCAGTACAATGTGATCACTGGGCAAGCAGGAGAATGATCTTGGATGTCCTTAGCCTGGTTTGTCCCATTCTTCATCTTGGAACAAGAAGACACAACTCCCTAAAAAAGACAAAGGATTGTTATGCTCAATCGGGCCATGGGCCATTTGACCAATTTCCTATCTCTTTTCGAAGGAACTATGGGACAGTGGTCAAATTGCAGAGCTTTCAGATAACGATGGTAATATTTGCCACCTTATGAGTACCAACTATGGACCACACACTGTGTGAAGTGCTTTATAGAGATTATTTCTTTTAGTGGTCAAAACAGCTATGTGGGAGCAATAGGAAGTACCAACAACATGCAGATTTCCCTTAGAATGCATAGGGGGAGAAAGCGAAGGAGGAATCACACACAAACCCAGCCACTGAAGTTACTTCATCTCAGCTTGGAATGGCAGCCTCAGGCTGCTGGCCGCATGGGCTGGAATGAGACAGAGGCCAGTAGTCCCAGCACATCTGCTTTTCAGGGATGTAGAGCAGCTATGTTTCAACTTTTCCCCCCAAGCATACTCAGTGGTTCCAGAAGGTGCCGACTTGCCCTCCTGGATGGGCCAGTTTTCATTCATGAGCAGTGGAGAGAAGAGATGTCATAAAGGACCAGATTTGGCATTTTTTCTTGAGACTGCCTTATCTACTCCATGTTTTACTATCATTTTTATGCTTTCCTTACTCTCCCCATCAAAACCAAATTTCTTGTGTCCTACTGCTTTCTGTTAGCTCTCGCGGTGCTGACTGCAGTGGTTTCTGGCACCAACTAAACTTTGGAAAAAGCACTACCTGAACTGAATAGGACTGAATTGAACTGAATTAAGTTGAATTGAACCTTATGAGGAAGGAGAACCTATGTTTCCTTACCTTTAAGCCCAAGTACTTTCAGTGATAATAAAGCAACATAAGGGCAGCTGAGTATGGACTCTGTAGCCAGACTGCCTGGGTTCAAAGCTCAGCTCCATAGTCTGAGGTAGGATAATAATAGTATATACCTCATAGGATTACAATGAAGAGTCCATTCAATTAATTTTTGTAAAACCCTTGGAATAATGCCTGGAACATAAAAAGAACTATGTCAGTATTTTTTTAAATAAAGTAATTAAAAAATAAATAAATAGTCACTTAGAATTATATTTCTCTTCATACTTTACAAAACCCTCTCACACGTGGCAAGTCATATCACATCTGTGCAGGAAGAATTATTTATCCCTATTTATCCTCATTTTATCAATAAGAAAGCTAAAGCTAATAAAAGCCAGTGCAGAACCAGAAGTCAAGCAGCACTTAAATGGGCACAGAATTTGAGCCCAGTTCTGTCTGATTTAAGGGATGTTTTCAGTTCATGGGTGCCCTCTCTTTATGATATCCCTAACAGTTTTAATAATGTAATCTTGGCTATAGTGTAGGCTGTCTGGTTGTCTTCTAGACAGAAGTTATGTAAAGTCATGGTATCCTTGATCTCATTGGAACTGCATTTTTCTTACCCAGTAATCAGCAAAGCAAAGGATTATAGTCTGGATCAAGATGAAAGGTCTGTCATATAGTGTGATAGAAATATCCTCAGTTAGGAATTCAGGAAACTTGAATTCTAGCCCTGGCTCAGCCATTGACTTCCACGATATTAATAGCTAACATTTACTGAGGGCTTACTCTGTGCCATGAACTATATTTCATAGCAAACCTTGGACAAAGATACTTTTATTATCCCATTTTGCAGGTGAAGAAACAGAGGTGTATGGTGAACAAGTAATCTGACAAGATCAATTTTTTGGTAATTTGTGTAATACATCTTATTTATAGAATGAGTGGATTGAGCCAGTATGATCTTGAAGTTTCCTTCCACCCCAGTCCCTTTATTTATTTTTTTTTTAATTTATTTTTATTGTGGGTAAAAATCAAAATTCTCACAATACATACAAACATTTGCAAAATGATATATAAATATATATGCATATATGTGTATTTGCTTACAAAAATGTTATATATATATATATATACATATATTTTAAGAGGTGCTTAGATTACCCAAAATATTACACAGAACCCACTGGGATTCCCATGTTGCCCACCTCCCACACCTCCCACCACATCCCACACAAAGATCTCCCACAAGTGTGGCCCACCACCCTCAATGAACTTACACATCCTGGAGCCTTGCCACCAACCATAGACCACAGTTCACACTGTAGACCTTTATAATTGAGTGAGTTCTTTCCCAAGAATATGAGTTTCTAAGAAACTCTAAGTTAAACTCCAGACATCCCAAGGCCACCCAGCCTTGATAAAGTGGCCAAAAGCTGCATAACGTAGGGTTCTATAATTATTGAAAGAATGAAACATAAGTGAAAAGTTGGCAAAATATAAAAACCCCAAAATCTTCCACTGCTCATTAATTTCATGTATGATCATGAAGTTCATTCCATTTTGTTTTTTCTTTCTTCACTTTATAGACTATCATGAACATTCTTCTGTGTTGCTAAAATTCTTCATAATTATGATTTTCCTTAATTGCATAAAAAGCCAGCAATAATGGCCAAATAATATTGGATCAAAATACCTTAACAGCACTACTCTCCTGTTCTTAAATATTTAAGTAATTTTTAGTGTGTTTGCCCTTATATATACAACGGTGCAATGAACATCTTTGCACAGTTCTTTTTTTAAATCGGCCATATTGTTTCTATAATATGAATTCCCTAAAAGACAAAGATAGTGTTTATGACTCTTACACTCTGAAAAGGGATGGTATAATGTTGATAGTAACCACAAACAGCCCTGAGTAATTTTGAGTGAATATGACAGGTGTGCTAAGGTAAACAAACATTAATTTAACAGAGGGTGTAGAAGCTGATGTCTTGGTACCTGGCTCTGAGGAAAAGTTTACTGTCAAGGGGAAAAGGATCTGTGAAAAGTGCCTATGAGTAGAGACTTACAGGGTTAAAAAGAAATCTTATAAGAATTTTAAAAGGGAAGCAGATGTGGCTCAAGCGATTGGGCTTCTGCCTACCACATAGGAGGTTTATGGTTCGGTCCCCAGTGCCTTCTAAAGAAGACAGCAAGCTGGCACAATGGGCAGGCACAGCAAGCTGACACAATAAGATGACTTAACAAGAAACACAAGAAGGAAAACATAATGACAGACACAACAAAGCAGGGAGCAGAGTTTCCCAGTGCCTCCTAAAGAGGACGAGCAAGACAGTGAGCTGGTGGGACGGGCAGGAGCGGCAAGCTGATGCAACAAGATGACGCAACAAGAGACACAAGAGGAAAAGCATAACAAGAGACACAACAAAGCAGGGAATGGAGGTGGCTTAAGCGATTAGGTGCCTCCCTCCCACATCGGAGGTCCTATGTTCGGTTCCTGGTGCCTCCTAAAGAAACAAAGAAGCTGAATAGACACAGCAAGTGCAAACAACGAGGGGGTGGGGAGAGATAAATAAATAAAATAAATCTTAAAAAAAAAAAATTTTTTTTTAAAGACCAAACCCTCTAGAGATTAGAGCTCAAGAGACATAAATAAATCAGCTGACTTAGGATGTGCATTAAAGTCTTAATCTAAATACTAAAGGATCACTCTTACCTGTTGTGGTTCGGTGTCTGCTAGTCATAAAAGTTGGTTAAGGCAAAGAATTATATAAATACATTTATTTTAACTTCAGACAGTCATTTGTCACTCATTCTTTTGATGTAGGGCCAAAGTCTTTCTTAAGCACGCATTCTCCAATTCCGGAGTTCCATCTTGTTTTTCTTGAACAAAACAATCCCATAATGCATACTCTAGTATTTCCAGTCTCAAGTGATTTGTTTTTGTTTTGTTTGTTTGTTTTAGTGGAGGAAAACTTTTAAAACTTGCAGAATTCTTCTAGGTTTTAATTTTGTCTTTTTTTTTAACAGTTGTCTCATCCACAAACTAATTTTAGAGCACTTTTCAGCAACTCATTCCCTTTGGGTCTTTCCAGAGCAATCAACCTAATTTTCATTGATGCAAGTCTCTTTATTTTCGCACTCACCTTTCATCTCTTTGCATAATATTTAAATTATATAATTACCTTAACTAATATAACTGGCACAAAAAGGTCAGGGAGAAAACCACACTAACCCTTGTTGAGCATACAACTCAGTTGGTGGGAGAAGACATTCAGCAGGACACTAGATCACAGCCTACCAGCTATGAGCATTTAGCATGCCATGGGCATTGCTCAGAACGTTTTACAAAGGGAATAGAGGGCTTCAGTCAGTTAACTGGGACTCACATGTACTGAGCATCCAAGTGTTCCTCAACTCAAAAGAGGAGAGATTAAGAAATAATTTCCTATAAATTCCTATGCCCCCAGTGTACATTTGTTGTCTCTATGTCAACAAGGGAACTGAAGGGAAACTGTCTAATTCTGTAGATTATAACTATTAAGTCATAGAACTTGCATCCTTTACTTTCTTGGAAACCTTGGTCCATTGTCTATTTTAATTTAGAAATTTTTATGAATTGTGAGGTTGTCCTGGACAACCTGATGAAATCTATGGGTGTTTTCTCGAGAAAAATGCACTATTGCCTTAAGAATTGAATGTAATTTAAGAGAGTTCATAGATCTCCCTATGAAACCTGTCCTTTAATGCCACAGGATTTGTGGATACCAGATAAGGTATCCCTTTTTCTAAAAGGGAGTATTGCTGTTGAAGTGATAACAGTTGCATCATGTGCTGATAATTCTGAGACAAGAAACAATGTGTGCTTGATAGTCTCAAATGTTTGAGCTGGACCATCTCTTAGAGATCATATATTTTATACCTTGTTTTTAAAAAATTGATGCCCAGAGAGGGTAGCAGTTTGTCCATTGTCACCTGTTTATGATAAAACACAGTTGTCAGAACAGAAGAGTCTTTTTCAATGCTCAATTAGCTTAAAAAAAAAATTTATTAATAGCTCATAAACAGGACCATGAGTATATTTGAAACCCAAATATCTGCCTAAGCTCCAGCTTCCAAATTCATTGAAGATGAGTGACTCCCAGATACAAGAATTGGATCTTGAATTCAGAGCACTAGCCAAAAGTCCTGGGTTCCACTCAAGTTTCACTACAAAGTAGCTGGCATTGGGAATCATTTCTATTCAAGTTCCCTTGTTTGTAAAATTAGACTAGGAAATTTCTCAGGTTCCTTTCCAATTCCAAAAACAAAATCTGGATTGCCTGTTGTGTTTTTCTGTTGTTGTTTTGTTTGTTTATTTTGGCCTGTTTCCCTTAAGTCTAACACAGAAACAATGACCACTAGGGGTCAGACTTTTTA
>JAKSZT010053887.1:40120784-40267330 GCA_026826555.1 Tolypeutes matacus
GTTTGGTTTGGTTTGGTTTGGTTTGGTTTGGTTTGGTTTGGTTTGGTTTGGTACACACACACAAACACACACATGTACACACACACAAGCTCTTTTGTTTTACCAATTTGATATTTTCGAGGAGATATTAGCACCACTCACTAAAAATGGCTTTCTAGTGGGAATGAACAAATTGCCAATACATGTAAGAACAAGGGTGAATATGAAAACTATCATGTTGTGTTAAAGAAGACTTACACAGACTAGTAAGTACATACCATATGTATTAGTCAGCCAAAGGGGTGCTGATGCAAAGTACCAGAAATCTGTTGGCTTTTATAAAGGGTTTTTATTTGGGGTAGAAGCTTACAGTTACCAGGCCATAAAGCATAAGTTAGTTCCCTCACCAAAGTCTGTTGCCACGTGTTGGAGCAAGATGTCTGCCAACGTCTGCCAAGAGTTTAGGCTTCCTGGGGCTTGTTTCTCTCTGGGCTCAGCTGTGCTCTGCTCCTCTGTGTACTTACTTCCCAGGTTCCAGCATCAAAACTCCAAACTCCCTTCTCTGCAGTGTGGTTTCTCTGTGAGTCCCCAGGAGTGGGAACTCAACGTCCTACTAACATGGCCCAATCAAGTGAAAGTGAAACTTCTGAATCCAATATAACCTAATGTGCCCAGAGGAAAAGACCAGTTCACAAACATAATCCAATATCTATTTTTGGAATTCATAAATAATATCAAACTGCTACACCATATTATTCCATTATGTGTAATTTTAGATCAGGAAAAACTAATACATAGTGGGAAAAAAATAAGAACAGAGGTTGCCTCTAGTTGAGGAGGGCAGGGATTGACTAGGAAGAGGCATAAGAAAACTTTCCAGGGTGATGGTAATTTTCTATATATTTTAAGAAATGTTTGATTTTTACAGATGTATGCATTTGTCAAAACTCAGTGAAATTAAGATCTGTGCTGTTCACTGTATCTAAATTTACATAAGAAAAAATGGTAAACAAATGCTGAAATCTAACTGGTGATATGCTGAAGAATTTAGGGGAAGTGTACTGGTGTTTGAAAATATCTTTGAAATACATAAAAATGTGGAATGACAGATGGATATAATGGATAAATGGATTGAAAAATGATAAAGCAAGTCAAGTAAAATGTTAATGGTAGAATCTAAGTAGTGGGTTTATGGATATTAGAAAAGTATTTCATCTTTGCTATTGATTTGAAATTTTTGATAATAAAATTGAAAAAAGAATGCTTAGAAAACTGTTAAACACATATAAATAAAATGACTAGTGTTGTAAATATCAATAAGTCATCATATTATTTGAGAACATGAGAAATAATATGGGGGCAAGAGGCCTATTGTGCTTTCTTGGTCTTCACAAATTAGCTGCTACATCGTTTAGACTTTAGGGGAAAAAATAAGGAAAGAATAATAATAGCTACAATTTGTTGGACACCCCCGTATACTATATACTTTTTATATACATTTTCTTACTAAATATGTATATGACTTTGAAAACTAAGTATTTGGACCCTTATTTTAAGGATAAGCAAGGAAAACAAGGTTCTAGGTTAAGTAACTCAATATCACACGGCCAGGGAATGACTGGGCCAGGATTAAACCTGGGTTTTACATAATCCCAAAGCCCATCTTCTTTTCACACAATACACTGTCTCTCTCCTATAGGTTCTCCTGGCCTCTACCTGGTAGGGAGAATTGCTGGTCTTTCATACTCATTTAGAAGAATGTGTTCTCCTCCCTAAATGCAGGAACAGAAGCATAGGATGAGGGGAGAAGGGGGCCCCAAAGTAGTAATGGAACAGTTGCTGTTTTGGTCATCTGGACGGCAGTGAAGATGGTCTGGAAGTATCTCAAGAAGCCCTTGTCACCTCGTGAGTGAGGCTTTGATATAAATTGGCAAAGTCAATGCTTTCTAGAAGGAGGCTGAAGGCAATAACCTGCAAGCCAGCAGTAAAAATAAAGTGTGGTCTGATACACTGGCTCAAAACCTGGAACCTCATGAGCTCTACCCTGCTAGCAGCTGCAGACGTTTGTTTTATTTCTCAAACATCTGGCCGTCTACATGTAAACAAAATGAAGGGTCAGCAGGGGGAAAGAATCTGAATGCCCCATTTCTCAACCAGTTAAGGACACAGTGTAATGGGACAGAGCCTGAGTTAGGAACCTCTTTTTAAATTCATTGGGATTTGAGTAGCTGTTTCCTAAGGCAACTTGGGATCTCTAGATTGAGAATTGGATGATCCAGATTCCAATTCAGACTTCATCAATACTTGGCCATGAGCCTTTGGGAAAATTATTCTTTCTGGTCCACATTTCAGGATCTGGTTTATTAGAAGGTGGAATCTTCTTTAAGGTCTCATGCAGCTTTAAGCTTCAGTTTTTCAGCATCATTTGGGTGGTTACTATATTACTGTCTATATTGCTCAATAAGTATATTTCTAACACTATCTTTGTCTACACAGCACTTCAAAGATTATCAACCCCCAAAACTTTTTATGTACAATAAGTTTCACCTTCTTTTCCTCCTATAAAACATGTTAAGGTTATCATCAGCACTAAAGACAAACTCAATGAATCAATTATTTTTTCTGTTCCAAGAGCTAATTATTTAAGCAGTATTTTCTGCCTAGTTCAAAATTATAAGCAGATTAAGTGTTTTCTGAGCCTGATATTTAGTGTGAAAAGTATGGCTTTGATATTCAAAAATCCTAAATAAAGAGCCAAAACAAAACAAAACAGAAAAACAATGCCAATATATTTTCATTTACTTAAAACCAGACCAAGGCCAAGTTCTTGTTTAAGCATACTATTAATCTTGATAAATGAAATGCAAACAAAGTAATGCTTCAAAAATTTACAAATATACATTGAATGCAAAGGTAAGGAATGCTAACTTAATTTAGACAATGAGTGGTTTATGAAGGTTTTTAATCAAAGGAGTTATATGATCCAAGATTAGTAATGGGAGTATTCCAAGAAATTATTTACCCTTTATAACCCACAGGTTAGGCCTCAAGAATAAGGTGGAATCTCTAATTTTCTGTCCATGTCACTAGACCACATGTCCACTCTTTAAATTTTAATTGATCACAAGATGATCTTTTAGGCTGAAGATAACACTGAATTCTTTCCCTAAATGCTAAGTAGCTGGATGTGGCAAGAGAACAAAATTGAAATAGAGGGAATGAGAAATGGAGAGGTAAGAGGACCGCAGGGATTGGATTCATCTTATTTGTGTGGTAACCCATAGCTTCTCTGAGTGGGAACCCAGCTCTCAAGGAAACCTTCATCTTCCTTTTCAATCCTTTCAGAGTTCCTTTTGGGGCCACTTCCAAGATGGCTGAGACCGTTGGGTCCTACTCCAATCCAGCAGAGGGTGCTCTTGGAGTAAAATTGGGTTCAGTGGTGGGAAAGTCTGGGAGGACAAGCTCAGCCTCCTCCATCCGAAACAGGATTGGTGTTATGAGTCCTTCTGTTTTGGCCTAAAAGACAGATCGTTGATCCTTCTTGCCTTGCCTTATAGAATTCTGTTCATAGTCTGGTTAAACTCTGAACCAGACTCTAGTTTCCATTCCCATTTTCTCTGCCTACTCTCATGACACAAAATAAATGACTAACTCAAGAAATAGCAAATGAGGTGAGAAATGTTACATCCTGACAATTGCCCCGAAAAGCTGCTAAGAACTGAGAAATCAGGAGAAAGTTAACCAAGTTAAGTGTGTGTCAGAGATTGTCACATTAGCTTAAATAAAATCACCTAATTCCTCCCCATCTCCCCATCCATAGGGAATTCTTTTTTTTTATTTTTTATTTTAAGTGGTGACAGATATGGACAGAGCCCAAATACAATGCAAAAATGAGCTCTGAACTAGGAATGGGCAGCAGAAATCCACAAAGGTTTTTGAGCACAAGAATGATGTAATAAAATCTTAGCAACTGGGTCACCTAATGAAGCTTACATGTTGCAACCCAGGGTCTGAATTCCAGCATGTAGCAAAAGTAAGTGCCATGGGACAGTGTTCTAGGTTCTAGCACTGGCTCTGAGACTTCTTGACTCTATGTTTTTGGTCAAGTACCACAGGCAAGTGTCTATAAGTCTCAGTTACCTTATCTGTAAAGTGAGGGAGTTGAACCACACAATCTGTCAAATTAATTTTATATTTTATATTCCAAATCTGTGGGTTTCTAGCATCTTTGAAATGAAATTGAATTTTTCCTTAACTACGTAAGGCAGGTTAAGATTAGATAACCATTCATTTAATCATCATTCAGTGAGTAGACATGCCCTTCATAGTGAAGAACAGTTTGTGTCAGAAACTTCCAGCTATACCCCACCTCTCATCCATACACGCCCTTCAGCCACCAGCAGCTGGGGCATATTATAGAAGCCAGGAGCAAGAGAGAGAGCATTAGTTTCTTACTTGGTTTATGGACTCCAAGGTGTATTGATTGAGTTTGCTCAGCCAACCAATCTGAACTTTGACTTTTGGTCAATTAGAACATGACTGCTAGAAGAAACCTCAAAGCTCAGTTGCTTTCCCCTATCATTTAGTAAATGCTGAGACACAGATCTCAAGGCCATACAGCAATTGATAGAATAAACATGAATTATGATGCCCTTATAGAGTAATTATAACCTCCAACATGTAACCTCCTCACTTGCTAATTCCCATAACCTAGTCCTCACTGACCACCAGGATTTTCTTCTCCCAATACTTGTTGGGTCCTTGGTAACCTATTTAATTTGTCACTTAGAGCTGATCACAACTTCTCACACAAAACTGTACCCCAAACAGAAGCACTCAGTAAACAATTTATGGGAGCTCCTTCCACCTATGATGCTCTGAAATTTGAATCTTTTACTTCAATTAAGTTCTTAGGAAGAATTCGGTCAGTACACTATTCCTAAGTGGATTTATTTTTCTTCTTCAAGCCCTGGCTTTGGTCCAATTGAACTCTTATGTCTGTATGAATGTATGCATGCATGTAATTTTTAAATCACTGGAAAAAATATTTGAAGACGCTTACAATAACAAGTACAGACATTTGTTAACCCAACTACAAAACAAGGGCATTAATGCAATTATCCCCAAACCTAATGAAACTACTGCAAGCCCCAAAATAACCAAAGGAAAAAAAAAAAAGAATATCAATATTCTCTTTCTTATTATCTGGGTACACTGAAGAATTTTCTATGAGAGTCTTTACACAGGACCATTAAATAACATAACAAAAGATGTCCCAATAGCACCTTTAGAGTAAAGAACTTTCTACATGCCAATTGTATTTGAGATGTTGGTAAATATCAAAGGCACACTATCAAATTTGGTTTTTATAAGGCAGAGTTCTGAAGCCCCCAAGCCATGTAGTCCTTGTTGATATAAGTCTTCCTGGACACCTAATATAGGACAGGGAAGGATGGAAAGCCTCTTGAGGAACAGTTGCTTAGCATGAACTTCAATGCAGTTCTCTCAAATATTAGCTGTCTCAGCCAGATTAGGAAGTAGATAGCAGACAAGTCTAGACAGAGGTTGCTGGAGAGGACCTGAAGTACAGTAGGCTGTGTTGGGACTTGAAGAAAGATCTTTGTGTTCTGGATACATGGGGACCCTTTAGATCTGAGATCCTGAGAGTGGTCAGGTTCCCTCCCTGAAGAACAAGGCTGCTGGAGCTGACTTTGTATCAAAGTCAGCAGTTAATTCATTGCTATTTCTTCTCCCTCCACCCCATCCTCCCGCACAAGGTATTTCCTGGGGGTCTTTACTATAGAATCAATCACAGCATGACAGAGCTCTTTGGGACCTAAACCATTTGTTTTACAGAGATGGAAACTGAAGCTCAGACAGAGACAAGCTGCCATTTGCTTTGGCCACACTGGGACCAGTCTCCTGTCTCTCCTTCTTGTAGATGTTTCTCCTCAGAGCTCACGGTAGAACCTGCCGTGTGCCTGCTCAGTCACCTCCATTGGGCTCCCATGGTCCTCTGGAGAGTGGCCAAATGTCTCAGCCTGGCATCAAAGCCCTCCCCAGAATAGTCCTGTCTGCTTGTTTATTCCTTCTGCATGTTCCCCTTCTTGACTCCTGTCTGTTGACTTCCTCATAGGCCTCCTGCTCCCATTCAAACAGACCAGACTCATTCCCAACTCCATCCTCGTTTCCAGTTTCTAAGAGGCCGTTCTTGGTGAATAGAGGTGTCCTAGATCCTAAAGAAACCTCATAAAACGGCCTCAAGTACCCTCCATGTGTGCCTCTCCAGAAAGTCAAAACATACAGCATATTTTTACTTTTAATAATAGTTTTGTGTGTGATAAACAAGGCCTCTTCAAGCCTCAGCCCCCTCCAGTGTGGTAAGAATGGCAAATACGCCCATTTTATAGGGGAGACGAAGGAAGTGAGACCCAATGCCGAGAAAGGGCAGATGATTCATCCTAGAGCAAGCAGTGAGTCAGAGGAGAAAGAGAAAGAAGACCCAGGCTTCCTGACACTAGAGATGGCAATCCATTCACAAAGCCAGGCATCTTGCCTGCTGTTATTTCCAAATTTTTGATATTTTACAAACATCAAGAAACACTCACCCCAAGAGGCTTGCTTTTGAGTAAGCTTTTTATTAAGATGCAAAAGAGCAAGGAACCTTGTCTTTCCTAACTCCTCTGCAGCACCTCAAATGTTCTGAGCAGTACCTAGAATGTTAACTACATATTTTATAATAAAGGAAATCTGAGCTTCATAAATTGTTTCCTCCT
Organism: Tolypeutes matacus; assembly: GCA_026826555.1. Lineage (NCBI taxonomy): Eukaryota > Metazoa > Chordata > Mammalia > Cingulata > Chlamyphoridae > Tolypeutes > Tolypeutes matacus. Next base: position 40,127,540 of record JAKSZT010053887.1, read on the forward strand.
CCTCATACAACTATGTAAGTGAAGTTCATTCTGAAGAGTCAGGCTGTCGAAGAAATTGGGCAAGACCAAACATCCAGTTGAGGTTGGAAATGAGGAATTTTTCCCACATGGTAGGTCAAGTTCTTCTCTGGTGTTTGATATATGTTTCCAACATCCTGGACTGCCCTACAGTCAAGCTGAGAAGCATGCAAAGGGTTGAAGGTAATGATTTCTTGTTGGGTCACAGCACTTTGAAATCCTGGAAAGACTTGCCAGAAGGAAAGTAGAAATAGGTTGTTCGGTAGTCCTCCTCCGGGAAGAGGAAGAGGAACCAATGGTAGCATGCCTCCATAAGGCTGGCCAGGAGCCCCCGAATTGGGTAAAAAATGAACCTTAAAAGCTCTTCAAGACATTTACCACATTTACAAAGCCCCTACTATGTGCCAAGTACTTGGATGGAGAGCCTCAGTAAGGGGACCAAATAATTTCTCATCCAAACAGGACAAAAGAGGGAGCTATTAATAATTATACCAGGAAAACAAGCATAAACTGGGGAGGCAAATTAGGATATATGGATACCCTAGCCATCAGGGTTGAGATCAATGAAGGGTTTCTATCTGTAGAGAAATCCCCACTCCATAAGAGGGATATAACAAGTACAAAGATGGCATAACCCAAGACTGACTGGTTATATTGAGACTTAAGAATAAGTTCCAAGGGGGGCTCTAGATGAGTGAGTTTACATTTGAGTTGAGTTTTGAAAGATGCAAAGGATTTAACTGTGTGGCAAAGGGAGGTGGAATGATCAATCAGAAGATTTTTTTAAAGCCTCAGCTAGTCGCAGTGGCAGGGGTGCATAGAGCATCCATAGGGTATGGTGAGGCAGTGGTGTCAATATGATATGGTTGCAATGGAAAGAATAGTGAGGAGACCAGAAGCCCTTCAATGGGGGATTAGGTTTAGTTCTAATTTTGTAGATACCACCAGGGGTGCACAGTCTACTCGTTAAAAGTGGGGTTGCATAAATCAGTTTGTCCTGTCCCTGACTTTGGTTGAGACTGCCCAGATGTCTAGACCCACATATCCATAGGCTGCTGCTAGTCCCACCAGGCTGTCTTCCCTCCAACAAGTAAGGGAGCCTCATCATTTGAGGAACTGCATGGACCTCTTCTGGTTTCAGTACCAAGCACTTTCTTCATCAAGTCGCAGGCTAGGGCATTAAGGGGAAGTGTCTGTTTGGCAATCCAACAGGGCCAGACAAATTGAGGGGGTGGATTTTAGGGACTATCCCCATGTAAATATTCAAACTTTTAAAATTTCATGATGAAACCTCCACTTATATATTCCTCTTTTCCAGGGGGTATACACAAGTCCAGAGAAACTTTGGGCCTTGGAGCTTTCAAAGAAGTAGAGGTCAAGGCAGTTTGGGAGAATACCCCTGACACTGAACAGAACTTTGTGGTTTATACAACTCTTTCTAATTGAGCCTCAATCTTGTGAAGCAGGTCAGGAAAGTGTTATTGTGAAAAACTGACAAGTGAAGAAAATAAGGAACAGAGAAATAGGTGACTCACCCAAGGTCACACTGCAAGTGACAGAGTTGTTACTTGAACTCTGGTCTCCTGGAGCCAGGCTTTGTGGTCAAGACCCTACCACCAGCTCTCAGAAAGCAGAAGATGGGGAGGAAGAGCGGGGAAGAAGGAGATGGGGAGGGAGCAGAGGGGGAAAGTCAGAGGAAGAAAGGGACAGCAAAACACCTCACTTTAGGTTTAGGGTCTGGGATAGACCTAGAGCCTCTACCCCTAACCCCACTCCCCTTCACTTTCCCCTCCCCCACCTAAGAAAATGGAGGCATTAGAGACAGTGCGGTAGGGAAGGGCTGCCGGGTAACGTCCTTACAGAGCGTGGCCCTGTGGGGTTGCTGGGCCTCTCAAAGGCCACTTGTAATCTGTGACACGACGCAGAGGAAGCCTGGAGCGGCCCAGGTCGGGGCCAGGAGGAGGGGGACTAGCCTGCCTTTGGTGCCTAGAAATCAAAGCAGCCAACCTTGGGCTTTTTCTTCCCCTCACACTGAGGCACTTTTATTGGCGAGATGAGGGGAGACATAGCGGGCCCACAGTCCTCGCTTTGCTTTTGGAGGTTAATGACCCAGTTAGCGGCTCTTGGCTGCGTTTCCGACATTTTGCAGACATCAAGCCCCGCGTCTCTGCCAAGTACATTCTGTTCCCTGGAGCTCATCCAATGCATCTCAGATTACTATGTAATGCGACAAAGAGGGAGAGGTGGCTGGGAGGGGCGGTGAGGAGCGGGGCGGGGTGTGAGTCTCACTAAAATTGAGGGTAGGATGCAGAAGTCTGGGGGGCGGATTAGGAAGGGGGAGGGGATTGCCACTCTAAATATAGCTGCCCTCCTGGAAACGCGTCCGTCAAGGTGCTTATTTACTGCACCAGAGTGATCCCAAAATGAGGCAATGGCAGGTCCTGAAGTCCAGGCAGTGATTGAAGGAATTCTGCGGTCCTGAGAGCCGAGCCTTGGACCCGTGGGCGCGTGGGAGTGGGGAGGCCGGAGGCTCCTAGCGAAGGAGGGCGGGGGAGGTAAAAATGAGAAGGAGGAGGAGCCAGGTAGGTTTGGCCCCGCCCTCGAGATCTCCTTTCCTAGCAGCGCAAGCGGCGGCAGCAGCCTGCTTGCTAATTATAGACGTGAATGGAAAGCGGCAGCTTTTGAATGATCGTGTTGCTCGCGCTGCAGTTGGCGGCAGAGGAGCAGGTGCTGCCCTGCTAGATACAAAGTGATTCATTTAAAAGCCTTCCGTCACGCTCGCACTTTCACTGACGTTCGCGAATCCTCTAGCTCTCTCCTACCACCGCCGGGTGGCAGATTCTACAAGTGGCTTAAGAGGTCTTGGGCCCGGGGACAGAGACAGGTGTGTGTGTGTGTGTGTGTGTGTGTGTGTGTGTGTGTGTGTGTGTGTGTGTGTGTGAGAGAGAGAGAGAGAGAGAGAGAGAGAGAGAGAGCTTTTCCTACTTCTTTCACTTCACCCTTGGACATCTCTCCATGAATGAGAAGAACCCCAGACTGTTGGAAAGTGTTATTTTGTTTACAGATGGAGAAACTAAAGCTGACTAGGGTGTGCTCTGGGGAACATAGCCAGTCAGTGCAGAGCTGGGGTCTCCTGTCAGTCATTTGCCTTCCCAGGTTGGAACCTTGGGAACCTGAGGCAAGTTTCACTTCAATGCCATTCATTTTCAAGCACAGCTCCTTTATGTATAAGCATTCCTTTTTTTTCCAGGCTCAGCACCTCCCCATCCTATCCCACCCAACCCCTCCCCAGTCCTACACAAAAAACTTGCTAATACCTGCTAATTCTCATTGGTAGGTGTGATATTTCCAGACTTGGAAGCTGGATAATCAGAAAACTATGCCCGTTTTCCTGTCAGTTATGTGTGAGTCAATTTGATGTGGCCCATGTCAGCATAACCCTGTTGTGAGGAACTACAGAAGAGGCAAAACCTCTGCTCTTCCTCCATGTCTGCATTGCACAGGCACCTAGAATTTACATGAACATGATGGCCTAATCTAGTCCACCCAAACACAGTAAAAAACAAAGTCTTAGGCCCATTTTATGGGAGTTCCTGTAGAAATGGAGTCTTGGAGGGGGGTAAAGGGAGTGAATTGCTGACAATCATCTGCTGGTAAGTTGTTAAGTTAGGAGCCAAACCCAGGACTTCCACCCAGGTCCTGAACTGTGCCCAGTACTCATCCTGTGGACTGCAAAGGGGAGCAGGGATCCATTTGGCCGTGGAGAGGAATCACTGTAAGTAACCTGGGTGTCTCCAGCCTAGCTTCTGGCCTCCTCTTCCTATAGGTCTGAGGCCACCCGCTCCCATCCCTCCTCCCCCATCAACTAATCCACAGAATAAAACTGGGCATGAACTGCTTCTGTCTTCTCCAGAGCCAGAAGTCCCAAGCTTATTTCCTGCTTCTGACTTTGAATAACAAAGTCAAGCCCCACTCATTCCCTAGACCTATCTGCATCCCCTCACTTTTGCTGACCACTCTGGACTTAGCCCCCTCAAGATCTCGACCAGGGCAGATCAATAAAGAAGCAGCATCAAATAACATCCTGAAAAAAGAAGGGAAAGAGAATAGGTGTGAGCCATATTGTTTTTTATTAGCCTCTGCGAAGCAAGACCGTATTTTAGTCTGCAAGCAAAGGCCTGAGAGGAGGAATGGAAGGCGAGTATTCAGAGAACGTGGTTGGGGCAGAGAATGGGCAGGAGCAGAGCGATAGAACAGCGGGAGTGGGGGTGGGGAGGCAATTCAGCCAGGAGGTGCCAGGCACGCCCAGCACCCTGTGATCCTGTGATGTTGGCATGGATCACAGTTGTGCTGAGGATGGTCTCAGATGATGACTCATGGTCAGACTGAAGAATCTCGTGTAGTGGAAGTGGAGACCAAGTGGAGGAAAAGTTTCTCCAGGGCCAGAGCTGAAGCAGCAGGAACTGGGGTGATTTGGTAGTACCTTTACAGCATCTCTCAGAGTTAATAATTGCACATTTACTTTTATGTTTAATTATTTACATTGGACTGTAAGCTCCATGAGAGCTAGGAATAGGAGTCTTTCCCCCTTTACATATCCCCTAGGAGCTTGATAAAGACTTAATGAACAAATGAAGGCTCTCTTGCTCCTACGGCTAAAAAAGTTATCCAAAATGGTCCAAAAGTGGTCAAAGGATCATCCAAGGAGGTTTTCCTACCCTTCACTTCAGCAGACAGGCAGCTCCAGGTTGACAGAGAACAGTTTAAAATTCACTAAACAGTAGTGTTGGACTTGTTTTGTGGTCACTCAAATATACCTATTTTCACAAAATAAAATCAGAAAGAACTGTGAAGACTGGACAAAAAGAAGCCTGGAGCAGAAATAAAATTCCTCCTGGAACTCTGACCTCTATCTCTTTTTTAGTTATTTCATTACCCATCTTCTGGTTTCCATCCACCTTTTTTAAGGGAAAAAAAAAGGGAAAGAATGAGAAAAAGGAAGGAAGAAATAAAGAGAAGAAAAGAAGCTTGCCCAAGAAAATTGTGAGTGTGGGCAACCGGTTTTGTTGTCTTCTAAAGCCCTCTGCAGCCTGGATCCTTTCCCAGATCAAGTGGGGAAACAGAAAAAAAAAAAAAAATCCACCTTGTTTTGGTTGTTAAAGTTTTGGGACTAGCAGCAGATAGAAGATTTGCCCACTCTCCTATCCTAGCCTTCTTTAAAATATCAGTGCCATTGTCTTTCCTCACCCCTCTTGTGAAGGCATTTTGATGCTGTATGTGTGTATGTGTGTGTGTGTATTTTTTAGGTACCTGGGCCTAAGATTGAACCCGGGACCTTTTATGTGGGAAGCCAGACTCAACCACTTAGCCACATTGGCTCCCCTGCGTTGGTTTTTGTTTGTTTGCTTGTTGTTTGTTTTTGTTTTTTAGGAGGTACCTGAAACTGAACCCAGGACCTTCCATGTGGAAAGCAGTTGCTCAACCCCTTGAGCCACATCCGCTCCCCTGTGTGTGTCTTGAGCAGAGGCACAGAATGCCAGAGGTAGAACAAACAAAACATTGAAGTCATCCAATTCAATGTTTTCATGTTATAAAAGAGATAACTTAGGAAAAAAAGAGAGGAAATGACTTGTCCAAGGTCGCCCAGCTCATTAATGATGGCGAATGGATGCAAGACTTCTAATTTCAAATTTAGTCTTCTTTCCATACACCATACCATCTCCTTTAATGGAGAAATATAAACATATATATTCATATTATCCTGAAGAGACGGTAGCTTTGAGATGAGCAGACCTGGATTTTTATCCCAGTTCTACTGTACACTAATTGTGTAACCTTGGGCAAGAAGCCAGCTCTTCTGCAATAACAACAGCCATCATTACCAAACACCGATTATGTGCCAGGCTCAAAAAAGTTAAGAAATTGATCCAGGTTATATAAGTTGTAAGCGGTAGAACCAGAGTTTGAACCCAAGTCTGACATGCTAAATCCCAAAACTTTTCCACTATAGCACACTCCTTCTCTACACCTCAGCTTTCTCATCTCTAAAATATGAGATTATTAGAAATAAATACACACACAGTAGATGCGCCATAAAGAAAAACTTATTTTAAGGAACACATTTTGAATACCTATTACACTTTAGTTCTTCTCATTTTGATTACTCAAGAATGTTAGCTATTATCAGTCATCATTACCATACTCTTCAGTCTCCAGCCCCTCAGTCTCCGCTTTTCCCTGATGAATCCCCTCAAGGGGCTGGGTTCCGAACATGGAATATCTAAGCTGAAGAGATAAGATGGGAGGGGAATTAGACCTGCCTACTAACACTGCCATGCTGAGCCAGTCAGGTCAGGTCTGAAAAGAATAGCTACATCCAGTCACAGGTGAGGCAGGCACCAGGCAACAGGACATGCAGGTACAGGAGCCTCATGGGTTGTCCTAACTAGTGACCCCAGTACAAAGATTCTGAGCAAGTGATGCTCCCTGCAGACAGATTAAAAGGCCAACTCATGAGGCCAGGGCCCAAGCTCCTATTTCTGGCAAAAGCTGGACAAGACTGCGCTGGGAGGAAGTGAGGCTAGGGAGGCAGCCTACCAGAAGAATAACATGACAACCATTATTGAAGCAAAATCCATTTGGAAAGAATAGAGATTAAGATGGACCTAAGGCTTCTGAACATGACATGAGTCTTTTTTTCCTCTTCTGATTATAAAAACTAATGAATATCCATGAAATTGTCCTGGCCAATACTTGTGGATGCATTCACTTTTAGTACAAATCATTCATGAGAATGTTACCCACCCAATTTTGTATAGTGGTTTTCTCTGTAGAGAGTGAGAGGGGGAAAGAAAGAGAAGAGAAAATGGGGGGAGGGCATTCACTGTGCTGTTATGTTTATTTCTTTTAACAAAAAAGAGCTCTGAAGCAAATATGGCAAAATGTTAGCATCTGTGAATTCTGGTGGTGAGGACATGACATCTGTTATACCTTTTCTGTATGTTTTACATATTTGATAATTTAAAATAAAATTATAATGTAATAAATATATTTAAATTTTAAAACTAATAAATGATATTACTATTAATATGTAGTCATTATAGAAAAGCTGTTTTGGTTTTTTTTTTTTTTTAACAAATAATACCATAGGAAGATACTGAGTTTTAAATGTTAGAATGTTGGCTAACTGACATGATATTTCACAGGTATAACAACAGCTCTTATTCTAGTGAGGATTCATATAAACCTTTGTGGTAGGTTTTTATACTGACAGTCCTATATGTGTGTTAGGAAGAAAGTTTCAGGATTCTTCAAATCACAACCATCCCAGAAATGCCCAACTGCTACCTCTAACCTGCCTGGACTAACTAATGTTATAAATTCCACAAATTAAAATTCGTGGAAAACCAGCAAGGCTATGGAAGAACTGGATAACACCACCAACCACTCAATATAATTGGTAATAAAACCCAACAGTAGAATACACATTCTTTTCAAGTGCACATGGAACCTGCACCAAGAGAGACCATATCCTAGGTCAAAAAACTCATGGATGTCTCCCGTGAAGGAAAGTCCTTCAGATATTCACTCAGCAAGGTGTCCTAGTTTATAAAAAAAAAACTCTGTGGACCATCTAGTGGCCTTGACCACAGCATGAGAGAAGACAAAGTCGAATTGCTTCATGATGGGCAATACTCCTCAGTGATAGTTGAATCATTTGAGAGGAAACAGAGAGCCATAAAATATAGCCCCAGGCCTCTAGTTTAGGGACAAATAGTAATAAACCCAGAAAATGTCTGAGGGTACTCCTGCACTAATAAGTTCAGTGTCAGTGGTTTAGTAGAAAGAGTGTGGGAGTCAGCTGAAGAGGCTATGGGCTTGGCTCTGCCACTAACCCCCAAGAGGCTGGGGACCAGTCCCTTTCACTTCCCCTTTCTGGGAACTAGCTTCCCCTTGGGCAAAATGGAGTACCCAGAAGCCAGTGGTTAGATCTCCAAGATGATTTCCACTTCTACCTTTTCATGACTATTTTTGTGTTCATTCTATTACCCCTGGGTCTTCAAGAAAAGGATTAATAATTCTTGGTAATCTTCATGTTAGAAGGCAAAGGACAGTGTGAGACATCAGGGGCAATTTCTAGTCAAGCATCACTGCCACACAGTAAATTTGCTGATGTGGACTGTTTTATTTCCCCACACTCCTAGATATGCACAGACATATCTCGACGAGATCCACCGGGATGTATTTACAAACAGCTTCCAAAAAACGGTAGCATGGCAAAACAAGCCTTACAAGAGAAATTCTGTATACCAGATTATTCAATTCTGAACAAAAGACCTCATGAGGGTGTATAAATAACTAATTACGCTGGACAAGATGAAGAGCTTTTTTGGATGATTGCAAAATTGGGGAGGAAGGAAATGTGAATATTTATATATTTGGGTTTCAGTCAAAGATTTCATATTCACTCTTAAGCAATTTGACTTACAAAATTAGCTCAGACTAGAACTTGGTCAAACAACTCGAAACTGGCAGAAAGGCTGCTATCCCAGGTGGATGGTTTGCACCCAGCATCCAGGGGATGGGAGTGGAGGATGGAGTATGTGTCCCTGCAGTGTCTGCAGGAGGTGTGGTGAGTGGTACCTTAGCCTGCTCAATGAGCTACAGGGAAGAAGAATAGACTGCCCTAGGGGCATCTGTAATAAGTTTTCTATTGGAAAGCCCACCTTGTCTTGTCATAACAAAAGCACACACTCTCGGACAATCCATGGTTTTCCTGAGTCCCTACTATGTGACCAGTACTATGCTAGGCCCTAGAGATACAGAGACTGGTGCCTTGCTTACCACTGTATATCGAGTGCCCACCACTGCCTCTAGTGTGTACATATTAAGTGCACAGAAATACTTGTTGGGCCAAGGAGTAGTTGGATGAAATGAATAACACACAGCCTTACTTGCATAGAAACCCATAGGTCTAACGGATGACATAAAACTGTACAGTTCACTAGAATAAACAGCAGGTCTCAGTGCATGTGATCATGGAGGTGGTGAGGCCTCTGTGAGCTTAGAGGAGAGAGAGGGGTTAATTCTATCCTTAAGGCTCTTTCCTTTCTGCCCCAGGGCCTTCATACAACCATTTTCCCATTCCTGCTCTCAGCTAAAATCCTATTCATCTTCAAAACCATCACTTCCAGAGAAGCCTTCCCTGATTCCATGGATGTAAAGTAAGTATTCTCCATTTCTTGTCACTCACCCCTATTACATTCTACTTCATGGCACCATGTTCTTTTCCTTCAAAACACAGCACAAATTGTTATTAATATTTAGGTGTTTGTTTAAAGTCTACTTCTGCCATAGACTATGGGCAACAGCATCTATGTCATTCAGAGTGATATTGCTAGCATGTAGCATGATGCCTGATACCCAGGGGTCCATAGTTCAATATTTTTTAATGTCCCTTAAATAAATGAATAACTCTTTACAAAGGAAGTGGAATTTGAGCAGGCCCTTGGGAAGGATTTTAACAAAGAGAGATGTGGAAGAGGAAGTTTCCAAGAGGATGGAACAACATTGCAAGAAGCAAAGAGAAGGGAAACTCTGATCATATTCAAGGTTGAGTACAGATAGGAGAAACTGGAATGGTCAGGAGGGGCAGCTAAACGTTTTCCCCAAATGACATACAAAAGAATAGCATGGGAATAATGAGTGGTTTTTGAAGAGAAATGAAATTACCAGAGCTGGGATTTAGAAAATTGATCCAGGAAACTTCTGAAGAATGGGTTGATGGAAAGAGACACTAGAGATAAAGAGATTAGTTAGGAGACTGCTAAAGTGATTTATGCAAAAAGTGATGGGCATCTAACTCAGGCATCCAAGTAGCAATGAAATGATCAAAGACATGGGGTGCAGAATGGGTGAATGACACTACATACAAAAAGAAAGGAAAAGGAGAATTCAGCAATAACCCTGATATTTCTACCTAGGTGAGTGGGTAAAGGGAGTGGAACTGTGAACAGAGATTATAAACACAGCAAAAGAAGGAAGACTTTGGTGTTGGAAATAAGTGAGTTTGGTATGGATATCTTCTGTTTGAGGTGCAGAATGGCCATCAAGGGAACTATCCAGCAGGAAGAGAAGGATGCAAGGCTAAGATGTGGATTTAGATGACACCCACCCATAGTGGCTAGTTGAAGGTGGTGAGTCTTAGACAAAAGCTCCCTGAAATTTCCTCCATGTTTCTTGCACAGAGTCTCAGCCTAGGCCTCAGACAATAAGCCCAGAAGAGGGGATTCCAAAGTCTTCCAGGCTGCTAGGACACTGTCCCTGCCTTTTTATGTTGGATACTGCACAACAGAGACACATCTTGACTGTTGTGACAAATGTATGGTGTTCTTACATCATGGAAAATTGCCTGTCTACCTTTAAGGATCTTTTTCTTCTCCTTCTCTGCTGCTCTCAGTGCATGAAGCCTGAATCCCCCCTGCTTAACTCTCTCTCACCCTATGGTCTGAGCAGCAAAAGCTGATTCTCACTGGACATATTTAACACAGCATCTCCGTCAGGGAAATGACAGACTTGGGACAAAAATAAAATAATCCCACACAGAACTAGAAAAAAATTCTCCTGAAAGCAAAAACTGTAGCTTTGACTGATAGAAAGTTTACCCTGCCCCCCGAGTGTTTCCAAACCTAGATAATGAGGAAACCCAGTCACGTGCCAGCATGGTGTGAAGGAGTTTCCCAAGGTGAGGGGGTACCAGAGGGTTAGTCAGCCATGCTAAGGGATGAAGAGAGTATTGTTTCTCACCAGTCATCCAGGTCAGGAGGGGGAAGGGTGAGGCCAAGTGTGCTGTACACATGCTCGGCTCTCCAGTTTTCCTTGAAAGAGAAAAACAAAGGCAGGATGAGAAGTCAATCAGCTGCTTCCTTCAGGAGACCTGCTGTGGCAGAAGTGGCCCCTCACAGACCTGCCAAGAATGAAGCTTTTAAAATACTGACAAGGCCACAGTGGCAGAAGTTCCTGGAATTACTTCCCACTTAAGAAGTCAAAGACTCACAGGAGTAGAAGGGTGTTGGATGTCAGATGTGAGTGGCCTTGGTTATTAACCCTGACTCTCACTCTTTTCCCCTGGACAACTTCACTAACTCTGGAGGTAATGTTGGAGCCTGCCCTACCAGCTAATAATAAAGGCAAGTCATTTGTTCTTTTCAAATCCCTGTTGGGGATGGAATCATGTTCCCCATAAAGACATTTTCAAATGCTGTGAGAGTGGTCCCATTTGTAAATAGGACCTTTAAAGATATTATTATTGGTTAAGGTGTGGACACATCTGTGAATGATGTGGTCAAAGACCCTATTGAGATGAAGTTAGATTGAATCAGGATGGGCCTTAATCCGGATGACCAGAGTCATTAGAAGCAAAGGAAATTGGACACAGAAGTAGAAGCCAAGAACCAGAAGAAGCCCAAGAAAGAAGCAGGTTGCCACGTGACAGAGGCTGAGATGCAAGCAAGGAACCCTAAGGATTGTCAGCAAAATACCACCAGATCACTGCAGACTTCAGGAGAAAGTGTGGTCTACTGGTACTTTGATTTTGGACTTTAGCATCCAAAATTGTGAGACAATAAATTCCTGTTGTTTAAGCCAACCAGTGCGAGGGATTTGTCATAACAGTCCTAGCAAACTGAGACACCCCACACACCCACCAAAGTGTTTAGCTTGAACCATTCTCTCCTTTTTCATTCCTAATAGGAGGACCAATAGGAGACTTTCTAGAAAGGACCAAAAATATTAATTTAAGGCTAATAGTCCTAACACCTCTCTAAAGGATGCCCATTAGTTCTATCTCATTTTAAAATGATTTACCTTGTCTGTGATGTTGACATTCTTGTCATTGCCGTAGAAGGCAGCAAAATTGGCTGGGAAAAGGTCCAATTTCAAAACCTGTTTCTGTCACTTACGAACCTCTTTGTTTCTCTGGACTTCAGTTTCATCAAGTGTCAAAATCAGGGGTGATCCTTGCCTGAACTATCTCTGGTTGTTAAGAAGAATAGATAGTATATGGAAAAAGGCAAATTGACTATTGGGCTCTTTGCATATAAGAGATTGTAATCATTCGATGACTAAACCTGACAGGTGGATTTTCTTCAGCCTCACCTGCTGCTCCATTTTTCCTCAGGGTCATGAAGTATTGACAAGAAGCTATTTCTTGTCTTCTTGTTCTGCTTTCTAGAGAGAAAGTACTGTCTAAGTGGAAATAACAACAAATCACGTCTATGGAGCACAAGGCTACTCAGTACCTCAAGTCTGTAAAAGCTGCTTGAACGCTGCTTCTATTAGATCAAATAAAACGGGAAAAAAAGTAGAGTTACTCCCACCACTAGTAATACATAGCAAGGCATAGGCAAGCTGAGCAGGAAAACTGGATTAACCAGCCTTACCACAATGTTCTCAATACATGAGGGCTTTCATTCTGATGGACAGAAACTTGAGGTCAGGTCATTCTGGGTTCCTATCTCCATGGATACTTACTGACTTGTTGACCCTGACAAGGCCACCTAACTTCTTATAATTTCCTTATCAATAGTAATAGTGACCTATCAAAAGATTTATTATGGGGCAGCATGTATAGCTTAGTGGTTTGAGTGCCTGCTTCCCATGCACAGGGTCCTGGATTCAATTCCTGGTACCTCCTTTAAAAAAAAAAAAAAAAAAAAAAAAAAATATATATATATATATATATATATTATACATAGATACATAGATAAATTAAATGAGGCAATTACTAGAAATGCCTGTTAAATAGTAAGTCCTCAAACATATTGATTTCCTTCCTTCCTGGCAGAGGCAGAGAAAATAATAGTAGTAGTAATAAGAATAGCTAATGCTCATACAGCATCTACTATGTAGCTGGTACCGTCCTAGGAGCTTTAGTTATATCGACCCCTTTAGTCCTCACAGTCCTATGAGGTAAAATATTGTTTTCATCCCCACATTAAAAGTGGATGAACTGAAGCTCAGAGAGATTAAGTGCTTACCCTTAGTCACACAGCTCATAGAGGCAGCACCAGGATTTAACCCAGGCAGTCTGATGCTCAAAGCCCTGTGAGCACCCACCATGCTGCTGAGCTTCTTGAGGTTATACATATTAACCCATCATAAGGGTCCTTTCAGCTCTGTATTCTGGGATTTACATAGAATTTTTTCCTCTTATTAATATGGCTTCCTAGAAAATATATATTCTAATGAGAACTTGTAATGTCACAAAAGTGTTTTTCTGTCTTTTGCAATGATTCATCTTCTGACAAGCTTGTTAATTGAATGTTATTTTCTCTATCTGAACTACTTTCAGCAAGTTCACACCCATCACGCAGTTATTTATGATTTGAGGAAGAACGTCATATATGTAAAGTGAAAAATGTTTATTAAAGTTAGAATTAACAGTGATTGATTTGATTTCACTGATTAGGCAAGTGGAGATCAGCAAGATCCATTCCAGGAGCCTTTGCTCATCCTTTCCTCCTCCCCACTGTGGAGCAGGAAGTCACCAAGCCTGCATTTGCTTATGACCAATACACTTTTCTCATGGAACAAGCACTCTGCTCTGTTCTGCTCTAACACCTCCAAAGGCACTGTTGTCCATAGAATAAAACCAAACCTCAGCTGGGCCTCAAGATCTGGCCACCTTTGTCTGGCTTCTGACTGCATTCTCTTTTGCCACACTTCAGACCCTTGTTATTCCCAGAAAGCTCTCTGAGCTCTCCCACCCCTAGACCTTCGAGCATGCAGGCCTCACACATGAAGTGCTTGTCTCTCTAAATCTGCCAAAGTTCTAGTAGTTCCCAAGACTCTGCTCAAACCATACCCTCCCCACTGGTATATCCCAGATACCCCCAATTCAGAATTAGTCTTTTCTTCCTTAAGTTTCCCGCTGCACAAAATTGTACTTCTGTTTTAGAGTTGCTCACTTATGATCTTGTGTTAAATTTCGTGTGTGTATCGGTTCCTTTCATCAGAGTGGATCCCTGTCTGACAGGGTGAAGTTCACATTCATCTCTGAACACCCCCACAGCCCTTCAGTAACACCATTCCTGGTAATAGTATGCTCAATAAATTTTGGTTTACTTGAATTGATCTTTGTGCACAGCAGAATGAAATCATTTCACTACTATCCTTCTAGTTGAGAAACCAACTCCAAGGGCTAAACAAGCCAGTCAGCTTTTCCCATGGTAGCTGTAAGACAGTGTAGCCAGCACACTCTGAGAGCCAGAGGGAAAATTTGGCTTTAAGCATTTGGAGATTAATTTAAATAAAGGAATCATTCCATCAGAAAGCACTATGGTGATTTCTCTAATTATCCAGAGTATGAATAAGAATCATTATCATGATAGATTAGTGGCAAGAGTTGTTGATTTTTAGAAAGGAAAATTAGTAATGCACAATGAAATTCCTGTTTATAGAATCTCATTGAGACATTCCTTGCACATACTCTCTAAGAATTAGAATTTGTTTTATAGCATTTTATGGTTGATAAATCGATACATGATTTAAACTTCATTGAGAAGTTGGATTCACCCCCATTTCTCAGATGAGAAAACTGAGGTACAGACAAAGGTAAAAATAACTATTAAGTGTAGAGTTGTGTGTCAAGCTCAAGGTCCCTGACTACATCCTGGGTTCTTGTCTCCCTGGCATTGCCAAGGGTCTCGGGAGCATCCATGTAACCTGGGGTCAGTCCTCCAAGTGAGGAGTTTCCTCTCCAGGCCCATGGCATCTTTGTATGAGACTTTGGCATGTATTTGCGCCATCCCAGCCACACTTGGTCTAGCATATTTTAGGTATCTCAGTGATATGAAATTTCTCATTCCAGGGCATTTCAGTGTCTGTGATCCTCTAGGTCTTTGATGACATTTCAAAGACCTACTTTCAATTTTTATATCCAAGTCCCCAATCTTCAAGAAATAACCTACCAAGTCCCCCATCTTCAAGAAATACCTTATGTCCTATCTCTCTAGACCTCTCCTTCTCCCTACCATCTTCAAGCTGCACAAAACACTGTCTTATTATTTCAAATGTCTTATTTCAAGATGAAATTAATAATAGAGCTGGTCTGGGAGGAAGGGTTGATTTAGGTGAGCTAAACCCTCTTCTATTTTAGTAGAATGTTAGTGGAAAATATAAGCGCCCCAGTGTCTAGACAGCACGTGACACATAGAAGGTATGCAAAAGCTGTTTATTGTTGAGTAAAGTAAATAAAACAAGAAATAGTAATATTAATAAGCATAGTATTTAGAGGTATAGAGAAAATCACAATAAAAACTAGGGCAAGAATGATTAGAAGTCATTGTTTATGAGTAAAATGACTCATGGTGAGAAGGACAATAATCAGGAGATGGTCTCCTTTATTATATGCCTTCTGGAGTAGCTGATTTCTGGAAGGAGTCAGCCTAATACAAACTAAAGGCTTTGCTCAGCTTTTCTACCTGAAAACTGAAAACTCCCCACTAAGGAGCACAAAGGCACCATGGCTGCACCTGTTTTATCATGTGCATGTATTACTTTAATTTTAAGCATTAAATAATATTTTTAAATGTCTCATTTTTATATTCTTTGCCACTTGTGGCTTCTGGGTTGCATAAAAAGCAAGGTCCCTTTTGTCCATTCTCCTTCCAGTAGCTGATACCAATGGAGACAAAAGTGGAAGAAATAAAAAACACTAGCAGGGAAGCACCCTGTCTTTTTGTATGCTCAACACAGTTTGTTTCCAGAGCAGTTTCCAAACCCTTTCCCCATCAGTCCTTTCATGAGCCTGTTCCTATAAGATATTGTAGCCCCAAACCACTTCCCCATCTCCTCCTGTCCCAGCTGAGGCCCAAGCCTCCTTTGCCATGGGCAGCATGGCTCTGAGTTAGTCTAACAGAAGAAGCCTGGTACACATCCAGGAGACTTCTGATGAGCCTGATCACTGATGCTGACCGCTAATTGTTTAACATACTGGAAATGACACACCTTCAGCCTAAGTTCAAATTAAATGTTTAAATTTGAAATCACAGAAGAGAGACAAAGAACAGTGGGTGGAAATAAGCAGACCTGTGTTGTACAACTTCACCTGTTGCCAAATGGCTGTGGGTTGAGATGGTCTAGTCTCTTCTCTGGACTTCAGGGCACTCCCCCATAAGACAAGGACAAAATCTTGGCTTCCCAACCTAACAGGGCTGCTGGATCCTGGATATGAAAATGCTTTGGAAAACATGAGGTTTTGTACATTTTGAAAGATTTTTTTTTATCACACATTGGATTAGGAAAAGGAGGAGAAATTGGTCTCATCCCTGGTCTGGAGTTTGGAGTCACAAAACAGCTAACTCTGCAACTTGAGGCAGACCTAGGGGAAAAGTCCTGGCCTCCTGTCCCAGTTGTTAAAATTCAGCACATTGCTCTAGAACAGAGCATATCACATAGAGTTAATCTTTAAAAGCAAATGCAGAGAGGCCCATGTGCAGCTCTCTAAGGGCCTTGCCCCAGGAACTCTGGTGGGCAATTCTGCTGACACTGTGAAAGCTGTGCTTTCTTCTAGCTTTAACCTTTTAGAGCCAGCAAACCAGCATTAGAAAATAGGCATTGAGGGCCTACTGTTTCTGGGGAAGCTTTCAAGGCATTTGGCTGAATACCACCAACTCCATGAGGCAGGCACTAGTATTATCCTCATTTTCAAGATGTTGCCTGAGTTTGAGAGAGATGGAGTGAGTTGCTCAAACCTATATGGTTTTTAAGGCCTAGGGCTCCTCTGTTTAAGCTCCAGGCCCTACAGTCATTGGATGTGGGATCAGGAAACCATCCTGTGGTATGTCAGAGCCAGCTCTCCAGGTGAAGCTGGGCCGGGACTGGGGTGAAGAGGCCATCATCCCTCTTCCCTGTAAGGCACTTACTCTCCTGAGTGGTTCTAGAGCTTCTCAGGAAGGACTTCTCTAATCCAATCATAATTGTGCTGCCAGCCTGGAAGACAAAGTTGGCAGGCATTGCCTTCTCAGGTCTGTTTCTGGGTTTTCTACCCCAGGGACCCAGGCAGGGTACTTTATACCTAGGACAAATCTCCAGGAGTCGCCTCGTGGCAAGGCACCCTCTCTTGGTCACCCACCTACCTTAGTCTCAGTAGGCGTAGACTGAGCAGGCTCCTAGATAAGCATTCCCTTATCCAAGGGCATCTGGGACACATACAGCAGGTTTCAGAAGGTGTTTTCTTTTGGTCTGTGGTCTGGGCAGGACTCAGGAGGAGGGCTGTCATCCTTGAGATGAGTAACCATTACATTCTCTAAGGCTCACAACAGGCCCTGGCATCTTTGTCTCAGAGTTAATTCCATATACCTCTGCACTTGATGCTATAGGTTCCAGTTAGAGATTAGGAGTTAGAGATTGCTCTAGGGTACCCATAAGCCATGAATTTCATTGAATCTCTAGATCTGGTGGAAGCTCTGGAGCTTAGGCTGGAATCCCAGGTAGAACATACCCATCTCCTGCCAGTGGTGGTGGTGAGTGCTCTCATAGGTCTAACAGGTATCTCTGACCTTACTCACCCCCAGGTTAGCCCCACCTCTTCCAGGTATGCTACAGGAGGGCCTCTTGACCCTTCAACTCATATTCTGAGTCTTGGGGTAGAGTCTGAGCCTCAGGATCCCTCACAGCTCACATCCCACTCCAGGCTCTCTGGACATTGCCCTGGGGCTTCCAGATTTTGGCCCCAGGGAATCATACTAGGAGCTGATACTGGTATGGGGCTGCAGAGAAGCACCAAGTCTTAGGCCTAAAGCCTGGCACCAGACACTGGGAATGTGGGTGACTAGCTCTAGGCTGCTGGGGAGGACAGACAGAAGCTATGGCTTAGGACACTCTATTCTCAGCCCCTAGGACTCCAGGAAGGAAACAGATCAGCTTTCCCTGGCCCTTGGCAGTAGGCCAGAGAGGTATTTATTCTGATACCTACAGTCTGTAGGGGCCTCTGGACCTAGCTTGGACACACAGGGATCCTGGCCTGTCTTGTGTGTACAGGCCATGGAAGCCCTCCCTGGGGCTTGAAATGGGCAGGGCCTACCCCTCAGCAGGGTGACAGAAAAAGATGCATGTAATAGCATTTTTGCTCTCAGAACCCAAGCTGTCATGGAGAATTCTGGGCACAAACCTGGTCTGGAAGTGGTTCAGAAAGAATTTGTGGACCTTCTAGTGCCCAGCAAGAGGGAAATGATTTGCTAATCCCTGGAATATGATTGGGCTTGGTTAGATGGCTTCAAAGTCATATCATTCTTCTGCCATCTTGGGAATAACCCCTGGGGTCTCTGGATCTGGTCTGTGCTGGGTCTGGCAGCTGAGACCATTGCTAAGCAGGGTTCTATTGAATTCCTCTGGCGTGAAATCCAGGAGCTCACATGTGCAAGGACTTGGTTATTGGAGGGTAGTTTACAGCATCTGAAGTGGCCAGATTGGGAGATCATGGAATGTTCAAGTTTAGTCAATCCCTCCCACCTCCACCACCATATACCCCACCCCATCTCCACACCCTAAAGGCTGCAGGAAGCCCAGGCATGTGGACACAAACAATATGTCAGAAGAGCTAAGTCTAGGCAAATATGTCAGCTGGCTAGGTGCACAGTCACAAAGGTCTTGAAGAGGGTCCTGGCCATGTGGCAGGAGACAAAGAATGAACAGAGATTCAGGCAGTGGTTGTGCACATTCCCACACCTGGTCTATACTTGGGGTCAGGCCAGGCCCTAGAGTGTTGGAGAACTGGAGAGAAGAGTCTAGGCTGTTAGCAAGAAGAAGATAGGACCCAATTCCAAAAGAGCATAGAAAGGTAAGGCCTCATGCAGAGCTGTAATTGGAATGGGCCCAGATGCTAAGTGCAAGGAGAGAAATTGCAGTACGAGGCCAATGAGCATCAGGGGATGAGCAGCCAGGCTAACTTGATGCTGATTTCCTTGAGATACTGACCCAGAGCTTCTTACATTCTCACTTTCTCCTAAAAAAAAAAAAAAAAAAAATTACCTATTGCAGAATCTAGGGTGAGGCTGAGCCTTTAGAGAACCCACATGAAGGAGGTATAAAGAGCCAGCTGTTCTCTGTAGAGTCCTTCTATCCCTAATTCCCTGTTTGATGCTGAATGAATCCTGTTGCCACTCTGGGCTTCACTCACCCCATCTGTGAGATGAGGGGCTTGGATCATAGCAGAGATTTCCAAACTGCTGTCCAGGGATTTAAGAAGGGACATCTGGGGCCACTACCAGCATCCACTAAGAGGCAACCTCAGAAAGGGGGGCCACTATCACCTACAGCAGTTCCATCTTTATTTTTAATATGTAATGTTTCCATACAAAATTTTATTTGGAAGCCACAAGAAAAATAAGGAAAAGGGAAAAAAGAATAGACAAGAAAATTAAGAAGAAAAGGAAAATAAGAGTACTGGACTAGATGATCTCTAAGCTCTATTTTTGTCCTGTTGTTCTCTACTCACTGTATTGTTCTCCTGCCCACATTTTCAAGAGCCACTTCTTTTCCTTTTTGACCATCCTCTCAGGGAAAAATATATACATAAGCTCAGGAAAAGCCACTGGTTAGATTTCATTTCCTAGCTCTGAGGAGTGCTGGCTTGCCAAGGAGGAAATTGAGGGGGTTTGTGGGCTGAGAGGGAGGAGACTTGAGGCCCAGAGCTGTAAATCAGGCTCAGAGATTTGGAAACCCTGCTGCTTGACCTTCAAACACCCCTGTCTACTCTAGAAACCCTCATACTTAACATCCAGAAAACATTCTTGGCACCCAGGCTTCCCCTGGAAGCTGGGCCCCACTCTGAGGAGTTGTTCTGATTTTTCAAGACAAATTGCTAAGGCCAAATCTTCCCTCCCAAGAACAACACAGGCAGGGGGTTTCAACTCGATTGGGAGACAAAGGCTTTTGGCCATTGCTTAGCCAGTGAAATCCGCATATAACATCCACATCTGAAACAGAATGTATGGCTCATAATTGCTATTTATTTTTACTCTAAACACTACCACCCTTGCCAAGTCTCTGAGCTTACTGACATATTTTAAATGGTTTTGCTTTATCTCTTCCCAACCTGAATGTGTTGCATGCCTCTTAATGCTCAGCGCACAAGACCAGGAATTCCACAAGAGTTTGGAGTCCTCTATATACACACCATCAAGCGAAACCCTTCTACTACTTTTTCACATGAGAGAATTCATTGAAACCATCTGATAGTGTACGGTAGTGGAATGAGCACCTGACTAGGAGTTAACAGATTCATTCTCTACATGTAGGACCCACCCTCCCTCTGTGTGAGCTAGGATGAGTCACTTCCCTTTTCCTGGCCTGCTTCCTCATCTATGAAATGAGGGGATTCCTTCAGTCGGTCAATTGACACTTACTGCATACCTGTGACCTGGTGAAATTGCTTTCCTTGCCCAAGGGCAGAGCTTGGGGAATGGCACAAAAGCCACACTGGACAAATTAACTCTGGAGACCAGTAGAATGTCAGGTGTCAGAGTCAGTTTTACTTCTAGAGCAAGAACCTTTAGAAATGAATTTGACACAGTCTCAGCCCTGTAAACATTCACAGTCTGGTGAAGGAGAGTGACACATAAAAGGGCAATTACCTAGCAGAGTGGTAAGTGCTTTGGTAGCAGTTATCCAGGTATTATGGAAACACGGAAAGGGTGGTCTTGGAGTGTGTCCCAGAAGAGGTGGCACCTAGGTTGAGTTTTAAATCTGAGCACCTCTTAGGCAGACAAGAGGGCAAAGAAAGCAGAGGGAATATGAAAAGGAAAGAGTTTGGTGGGTTGGAAAATTTTCAGGTAATTCCCCAATGGCTAGATATTGAGGGTGAGAGGAAGTAAGTGATTAGGTAAATCAGATCTCCAGGGGCCTTGTGTATGCCAGGCTATGACGTTTAGATTTTTTTTTCTTAAGGCAATGGGAAAATATTGTCTTAAGCACGGGGATGACATAATCATATTTGTATTTTAGAAAGCTCACTCTTACAGAGGATGGTTTGGAGAGGGGAAAAAAGGTGGGGGGAAAGGGCAAAATCACTCAGGAAACAAGAGGCAAGAGGTGATGGGAGTCCTAAATAGGGTCAGGCACAATGGGAATGAAGAAGAGGGAAGTGAAATCAAAATATATAGTAAGGGACTTTATTAGATGAGTGTTTTCCATTTCTAACTTTCTAGGACTTCACAGCTAAAGAAATCTCACGACTACACACATTTTGCCTCCCATTTCGCCCACCTCTCCTCCCACCTCCCACACATGCTGAAGTCTGGCTGGCCCCTCCCACTCCTCCACAGGCTAAGGCTTAGATAATAGGTGTGGCAGCGGGCCCAGGCATTCCCGCCATCATCTCCACCAGCACACTCTGCTGCCTGAGCATTTGGCCGCCACCATGAGTGTTAATTGGAGAGACATCTGAAGTGACCAGACTGGTTACGCCGTAGCCATGACAGACACACTCCATCTGCTCTAACAAGGCAAGTCTCAGAACGCACATGAGGCGGGCCTGATTCCCGGTGCCCAGGACTCGTTAGAAGTTAGACTCAAAGAAAGTAGATTCACAGGCTTTTAAAGCTGAAACTGCCTCAGAAAACACTGAGTCCACATCCTTTGGTTTGATGAGGAGAAGAGTGATGCCCAGTCTTGTCCAGAGTTACACTATGAGCCCAGGGCCAGGTCTCCTGACCTGGTCTCTGCTCTTTGTAGGAAGATAAGATGGGAAGCGGGGGGAGCCAATCCAGACTTGAGTTTCCAATATCATGAGCTGATCAATACAGTTCCCTACACAGATTTGCTCCAACTAGTCATTAAATGGTAAGTGACATGACTATAGGATGGCATTTTGCATTGGGCCTATCAATATCTTAGAAATTTTTCATATAAGTTATTCTATTATCCAACAAGAAAGGACTTTAGGAATGGCCTAGTCCACTGGCCTTCAGACTGGTATCTATTTGTTTTTGTTTTGTTTTGTTTTGTTTTGTTTTGTTTTGTTTTGTTTTGTTTTGTTTTGTTTTGTTTTAGTAGTAGAGCCTTTTTCAGAAGATGAAACCGAGGCTTAGATAGGGGAGCACCTCGGCAAGATCACATAACGAAAAAGCGTCAGAGCATATTTAGAAGAAAACTCTCATAATTCAAATGCATAGTCAACATCCATCATCTTATTTGTTAATATACTTTTAAATTTTTTTTAAAAAGATAGTTAGATTATATAAATGTTACATTAAAAAATATAGGGGATTCCCATATGCCCCACTCCCAACCCCTCCCACGTTTTCCCACATTAACAACATCCTTCATTAGTGTGGTACATTTGTTACAATTGATGAACACATTTTGGAGCATTGCCACTAAGCATAGATTAAAGTTTACATTGTAGTTTACACTCTCTCCCACACAATTTTATAAGCTATGACAAGATATATAATGGTTTCTATCTTTCACTGCAATATCATTCAGGACAATTCCCAAGTTCCAAAAATGTTCCCATATTACACATGTTTTTCCCTCTCCTTCCCTCAGAACCTCCAGTGGCCACTGCCTTCACATCAATGTTAAAAGTTCTTCCATTGCTGGAATCACAATAAGTCTATAACAGAATACCACTAAGTCTACTCTAGTCTGTCTTTCATTCCCCAGTCCTGAGGATTCTGGGATGATGATGACCACTCCACCTCTAATTGAGAGGGGCCTTAGATCCCATGGGGCAGAACATCCATCATCTTATTTGGTCTTTACAGGAACTCACTGCTTCATTGGTAGGGAAAGAGAAGAAGAGCCCAGAGTTTCAAGATAAATAAGTAGTGGCCACATATCAGTATAATTCCAAGCTCTAAGATCTTCCAGAACAAACTCTTTTAATATTGCCTGATCTTCTTATGGCCTTTTCTAATTATTAATGCACATTCACATTAATAGTCCTGTGTTGACTGTGAGTAAGGTAATGTATGCCCATTTTACAGAAGAGGCAGAGAAAAGATAAATGAACTGCTCCACAGTCAAGAAGTGGCAGGCTCAGTCCAGCTGTCTCAGCATTCCAATGCCCATCCCAAAACTCCAGGACCCCTACAGGTATTGTTCATTCCTGGAGTACCCATACCGGCAAAATCACTCAGGAAGCAAGAGGCAGGAGGTGATTCTCTTTTGTGGGCTGAATTCCATGAGTGAATAAAAAGAACCTCTGTTGCTAAGCTGCAGCATTACAAATAACATCGCAACTTCCTTGATTGTAGTTAATCAACAAGGGAGATGGAAGCCATTAAAGAGATCAGTCTAAGACATGTTACTAATTAAGAGCAAAAGCACCTTGAGGAACCAGCAGCAGTTGGAGGTCTCAGCGAAGAGAAGAGGGAGCCCTCCCTTCTGAGAGTCCCACAGCCCCATGAAGACCCATCTTTCTCCTCTGCTGACCCAGATTCTGAGAAGGTAAAGTTTCTGGACCAGCCCTGCCAAAAGGCCAGAGATGAAGCTATGTATGGCGGACACGAAAGTCAACAAGGTCTGTAATGCAGGTAAGACTGGATACCATGGGACCAAGAAGATGCTCCTAGAAGACCGTGGTCATCTAGATGGGGGAGAGAGGACCATGCCCAAGAGTGGTCAGGGCTGGGTCACCCTTCTCTCCCTCAAAGTCTTTCATAATAATGAAATCTTACTATAATATTCCTGGCAGCAATAGAAAGGTGTGGGGGGGAAAGCAACTATAAGCACGGCCGTGGCTTTTATGGAAGGGGTCTTCAAATGCATTCTATATTAGCCTATTTTTGTTCATATGTCACTGGGCATTGACAGCTGCCTGATTCTTGGATTCAACTAACAACTCCTGCACAATAATAATGATGAAAATAAGAATAGTAGCAGTAATTATAACCATAAATATTATATTAAAATAGCTACTGCTATTTCAAAGACAACACATGTAAACAACTTTTGTCTGCAACATCTTTTATTGCTAGTTATCACATTTGTTTTTCACAAAAACCTGTAGGTAGACAGGGCAGGAATGGCAATCATATCCACTTTACAGAAGAAGAAACTGAGGCCCAGAGAATAAGAGTGGGTTGCTCAAATCACACAGTTAATTTACTGTGTCACTAATTTGTGACAGAGCAGCCAGGATTTGGGGGTAGAAGAGTAGAGGGGAAAAGTTAAAGAATTTGGACATGCTAAGTCCCAATGAAGAAGGATGTAAATTTCTTTTTGGAAGGGATATATATTGTTCATCCTTCTGGGAAAGGCAGAAATGGGAAGCCACATTGTTAAGTGGAGGGTCAAGAAACTCAGTGACTGAAGAGGGGTGCTTTAAAAAGAGAGATTTCAGTCTCTAGGCCTTGAGAACAGTATGGACAGTATTCACAGTTGCCTTGACCTCACCTACATGACTGAAGCCATAGAACAGACAAAGAAAAAGAATTAGCCAGGGATTGTGTACCCACACATCTCTAGCCTAGCTCTTAAATTTTACATTTACACCTTTGCCTTGTCTGTCCTTCCCTTTCCTCTGCCGTGAGCTCCTGAGGGCCAGGATGTTTTCTCTTTTCTTCTCTGTATCTGTATCCTTGGAGCCTATTATATTGCCGGGCCTATAGGACTTGCTCAGGGCATATTGAATTAATCTATTAGTAAATGAGTGGTTTAATGTATGAAGAGGCAACTGACTTCTGACCTGGGGATACACTGAGTACAAATCCTAACTGGAATAACCTGCTTTTCTGGGCCAAGAACTTAGCCTCTTGTGCCTTCCTTTATTACGGCACTAGTATTTATTTCCTTGGAAAGCTCAGTGAAGAAAACAACAATGTGGAGTCTGAATGACAAAAAGTTAAATAACAGAATAAGCCTCAAGACATCACTGTGAGGGGTGGCTTAATACATACCATGCAGACCCCTCTCCCTACCAGTGCTGAAGCTCACATTAGGGCTGGCAGCGCTCATCACCTGAGGAAAAACCAAGGACCTGAAATGAAGCCAGTGCATGAGTTCTTGCCCACTTGGATTTGCATGTGCAACAGTTTCAATCTAGTTATGGGACCTCACCCAGAAGACCATTTTATTTAAATTCAAATACTCAAAAGCGGGCATTTAATTTAAATTCAAACGTATATTAGGCATCTATATGTGCAAAGCCCTGTATCAGGCATCTAGGGGATAGGACAATAAACCTGATTGATCCATGCCCTCAAAAAGTTTATAATATTATGAAGGATACCATAGTACCAGGTAGAAAAAAATAAACACTCAGAAGCATGTGCTAGGTTTCTGTTGCAGCTGTAACAAATTGTCATAAACTCAATGTCCAAAAACACCACAAATTTAGTATCAGACAGTTCTCAATGTCAGAAGCCTAAATTAGTTGGCAGGGATGCATTACATCTGGAGGTGCTGGGGGAGAATCTTTCCTTGCCTTTTCCAGCTTCTAAAGGCCAGCTTCACTCCTTGGCTTGGCTTCCTTCCTCCATCTTCAAAGTCAGCATCTTAGCATCTTTTCTCCTCTTTGACCTCCCTCTTCTAAGGACCCTAAAGATACATTGGGTCCACCTGGAAAATCAGGGATCCCCTCCCTATTTCAAGATCTTTAACTTAATTGCATCCTCAAAGTTCTTTTTGCCATATAAGGTAACATATCCACCTCCTTTGTAAAGCATTCCGTGATTTACCTCCTAGGAAATAATGCTCTCTCCCTGTCTTTGCTTGTACTTCCCTTATAATACTCTGCCTATAATAACTATTACTTGCGAGTATCGTCATCTCTGCATTTAAGCTCTCTTCCTCACCAGACTCAGTTTCTTGGGAGCACAGAATCAGCCTGATGTGTCCCTGTGAGCCGCTTGGCCCCTTGCAAGATGCCGAGCACATCGCCAGTGCTCCATATATGCAGGACAGATGAATAAAAATGCTCATCTCCGTACTTACACTATCCCCTCCTCACTCTCCCATCCTCTAATAAAGAGACACCGCATAACTTTCTTATAAGCAAGGCTTAGCTCTTAAACTTCCAAAACATCTTCCAAATGACCAGAACTCAGTAAATTATTGTTGAACAGCAGAGTGACTTAGACTAATGAGGCTTGGGTTATGATTATGCTGAAAAAATTAACCATGAGAGCTTAGGGACAGTTCAGCCTTGGCCTAGGGGTGGGAGAGGTAAAGGTACATTAGATACTGGAGGGAAGAAGGGTCTGGACAGGAAGCAGGCAGTACTTGATAAGCTGGGCAGACATCTGGACTTGGGAGTCAGCAGGAATCTCAGCATAGGCCAGTGGGAACAGCAGATGAAGTCATAGTTCTTAGAGGCTGGGCCTGGGTCAATTTCTAATTAGCTCTGTGACCTCAGGCAAATTTTTGCATAACTACTTCCTTCTCATCATTCAAGTTTCAACTCACGTATCACCTTCTCCAAAAGGCCTTCACTGACAACCCAAACTATAAAAGCACCCCCCAGTTACCTTCCTTTTGGTTTGTTATAACACCAATCCAGTACCTGAACTTGTTTGTTTATGTGCTTACTTTCTGCTTCCCACTCACCCCCAAGAATGTTAACAGTTGGGGGGCAGGAATTCTGCATGTCTTGTTCAAGCAATTGCTCCAGTATACATAAAAATGTTTGAGGGACTGATTATCTATAAGATGGGTAAAAGTTGGGGAGTGAGAATAGATGATTTCTAAGAAAGTTCTGTTTTTCCCTTTGGTATATTGTTTAATTCTGTATACCTCTGGTGCACTGAATATAAAAGCATCTTGGAAAGTCTGAACTTTCCAAATATAAATTTAAGGGCGTCTTCATTATTATAATGACTTACTCTTTGGTACATAGTTGGCAGCCTTATGGATCTTCAAGCCTCTTGAAAATTAGTATCAGTAACATCCCTTGTTTTAGTCAAGGACTATACTTTAAAATGCATTTTCTCACCTGATTCTATAACCACTTGTGAGACAAGTTATTATTATCCTTATTTTCAGGTGAAGAAATTGTAGCTCAGAGGGGTAAAGTAATTTGCCCAGTGTCACACAGCTTGGACATGGCAGAGATAGTACTCAACTCCAGCCCTTTTGATCCCAGGGCTTATACTTTTTCCACTAGCCCTCTCTGCCTCTTAGCCCCAAGTAAGGTAAAGCTCTATACTCTATGTAAAACAATGTTTATATATCAAATACTCCATCTGCTGATGTGTACTCTTCCATGCTGGCATAAGCAGGTGAGTTCACTGGGTCATTTAATGTTTCTCCTTGACAATGAAAGATCAGTCTGACTGTGTCATAACACTGAGGCCCAGGGACTCAGATCACAGATGGAAAGAATGTTATGATGGAATCGGGGAAAGTACCTAGATATCACTTACTTTAGCTTTTTGCCGAGATGGAGAAATTGAGGTCTAAAAGAGAAAGCAGCTTCCCAGTCCTGAAGATAGATCATTAAGTCATTGTTCCATAACTATTCAGTATCTCATGAGGTCACAGGGCCAATCAAAACTGGATTTTCTGCTTTGGAAAGGAGTGAGCCAGGTTTGCATTTCACCCGATCTGATGGGGAAAGTCTATGGATGAGGGAGCAGTGAGGAATAAGAGCCCCTTCTCTCCGGGAGTGGAGAAGAGGGCACCCCGATGCTCTATGCTCGATGCTCATCTAAGCAAATCCCATGCGGGGAAATTGAAGTCACCTCCCCTAACAGCAGGTGGATAGCCTGAGGGTTTCTGCCCCCTAACCAATTAGCTGCCCCTCTACCTGTGCAGGTGGGCTAGGAAACTGGCCAGGCCCTTATTGCCCTGTGCACTCAAAGAGAGCTTGAACAGCCCCCAACAGGCAACCCTGAGATGTGTCCTCAGGGGAGGACCTACCAGATTTAGACAAAACCCTATAGTA
Organism: Tolypeutes matacus; assembly: GCA_026826555.1. Classification (NCBI taxonomy): domain Eukaryota; kingdom Metazoa; phylum Chordata; class Mammalia; order Cingulata; family Chlamyphoridae; genus Tolypeutes; species Tolypeutes matacus. The sequence continues at coordinate 40,155,447 of JAKSZT010053887.1, forward strand.
ATTAGGTGCGGGACTTGATTTTTCTCTGAGAAAGATGAACTCATGTCCACCATTTTCTCATAAGTAGAATGTGGCAGGACAAGCAGGAAAATTGAAAATAATTTCATCTTTGACAGTTGCTAGCACATTGGAGTATTATCCTTCTGTTTTAACTTCTGGAAAAGCAGACCACTTTATCAAAGAAATGGCCAAGAGAAAGGTGTGTTGTTTGGGGGCATTAAATAGTTTTTCTCCATCAGAGTCTGAGGCACTTTATATATAATCAGTATTTTATAGTTTATTAAATGCTTTTGTTTTCATCATCACTCTTCACCCTACTAGCAACTCTGTGAGGGAGACAAATCTGCCCATTCCTTCTTCCCTCACTCCCTTCCTTCTTTCATCAGGTAATTATTAAAAAGACTTTTACTCTGTGCCCAGAACTGTGCTAGGTGCTGAGAACACATGGGCAAAATTTCAACAGAAGGGAATTCCAAGAGACCCAGGAAGACAATATGATTTGCATAAGATTACAGAGCTATCAGTGGGGGCTTTGGAACTCTAACCCAGCACTGAGATGTGGCTTGGGGCTCTTCCCTTGTCTACAGGTCTCACCGTCCTTCTCTTCACGCAGAAATTCAAAGAGATGATTGCACCTCTTCTGCTGCTCTCTCCCTCTTCCTTTCTTCCCCTGATTTACATATTGCTAAATGATGAAATTATACAGTACATAATTCCACAGCAACTCTGCTGCTTAAAAAAAATTGGGAATGGAGTAATTAGGCAGAAAGGATTCTCAATTAGGCAATGGATTCTGTTTCTAAAGCAGTAAATGGGAGACAGATATATTTTTTAACTGTCTCTTGAATATATTGCCCCAGAGTGATTGCTGCCTTCGTTAGCAACAGCATAGCTCTCTACTAGAATCCTCTGAGCTGGTTTTGAAGGAATATTTTGTCTCTGAGTTTTCTGCCTCATTCTAGACCCTCAGATTTGAGTAACCTCAAACCTTAAGACAGGGGTTTTTTAACTTTTTTTTCCATGGACCCCTTTGCCAGTCAGGTGAAAACCACAGACCCCTTACTAAGTCCACACTATACTGTGTATTATTTAATAAATATATCACATTCATACCAACATGTCTCCACAAGAATAATTTTTTTTTTTTTTTTAATTTCTGCCTTAGGATCTTCAGCAACAAAGTGGGCTGTCAAGAACACTGCTTTATTTCTAGGTGATTTCTTTAACTGTCTTTGTTTTAAGGCAGGAAACAAAGAGGAGAGTGTTGATTTTCCACTCAACTCACTGAGAATAAAAAGCAGCAATACTATGGGTTTTAGAAATCGATTGAACTCCCACTCTCACGTTGTTTCAGAATGGGCTTTTGACTGTGATACCAGAGCTTGCTGTCCTTCTGAAGGTGGACAGTCTTACAATCCTCTGAATAGGAAGAACCATTATCTTTATTATTTTTTGAGCTAACTGCAAATATTTTCTTTCCACTTGACATGGGTAGAGATTCTTTGAGAAAAACCTGCTCTTTTCTTCGGAAAATGCTTTAATCAGCTGTTTGGTTATTATGCAAGGGCAAGGCCCAGGCCCATTATGGAAGGGAGAGTTAGGCTGATGAAGAGATAAATTACTTTGCATAATAAAGTACAGTGGTCTCTTCCTTAGACTACTACAAGCATCTATGCATATGAAGAGATTCCTAGTTTCCCCTAGATAGCTGAAAGGATAAGTGCTTTGTTGATGGGGATTAGAGAAGGAACACTCTTTAGAGAGGGTGGAGCATGAGGGAAAAGCTCACCAGCAAGGGTGTCCCTTGGGTGGTGGATGCCCACAAACTTCAGCATCAGTAATGTCTGATATCCAGTTTTTAGTTGTTTACTGTTCTATGCCCCTTTAAAAAATGAACTATTAAATAAAGACTTTTAGACAAAAGCCCATGTCAGTGGAACAAGAAAGAGCAAATGGGTGGGGGTAGAATGTTGCTTCCATGATTCAAATAAAGATGTGTGGAGAGAAAGCAACATTCATCAGACTTCCCGTCAAGGAAGAAGCTGAAGCCAGAGTTTGGAGGGTGAAATGACAATTGACAAGCAACGTTGGTAATCTTTCCCAAAAATCATCTGAAGTATTGGATTTTTTGTAGTTTTGAAGGAATGGCAGCTTAGATATTTTATTCATATATAATGGTGAAAGTGACAGTTTAGAATATTTAAGGCCAAGTGGCCACATGAAAATACTCTAGTTTGATTTCAGTCTTGATTAGAGTTCACAAGACTTGATAGACATTACCTCCATGTGGCTCACAAAGCTCCTTTGTGCTGGGAGGCAGCAGAATATAATGGAAAGTGCCAGGGCTTTCCAGGGCTGGTCTTGAATTCCTGATCTGCCACTTCCAAGCTGGGTAGTCCAAAATATTCTACCATTCTAAGCCTTGGTGGGCTGATGAATAGAGGGCAATTCTAATCTCATTGTTATTGTGAGGATGATGGAAAGTAGCATTTTAAACTCTTCAGTATATGGTAGGAGCTTAATGAAAGGTTCATTCTCTTCTCTAAGAAGGAATGTTCACAGTGATTATCTTGAGGAAGTATTGCCATGGGGAGAAGGGGGTAGATTTGCTGAACTGATTTCTCTGTTGCATCAAAGGGTATAACTAGAATCAGTGGGGAGAAATTACAAGTCAATTATAGCTCAGCATTTTAAAAAAGGCTTTTAATAAAGCTGTTCAACAGTAGAGTTTAAGAGGGAGTGAGTTTCCCATCTCTAGACATAATCAAGCAATGGTTCAATAGCTATTTGGAAGAGATGTTCTAAGGAGGATTCCTGCTACTAATAAAAGTTGAACAATTTGACCTCTTAGGTCATCCAAAGCTGAGAAACCATAATCCTAAGTGCTGTTGATACCTCCTGAATGGCTGTGTTCAATAGAAGGGCCCGCCTGATCCGGTGCCACAAAGGAGAAACATGTCTGTAAGTGAGAAGGTGATTTATTGTGTATGCACAAACAAAGAACTGAGGAAATCTTCCCAAATCCAGTTCAAAGTGAGAATGGCAGCTAGGGTTTTTATAGGCAAAGGAAAGGGCATAGGGGTTGAGGATCAAGTGATGATTGCCCCATGTCAGTGATGATGCTGGATTTTTTAAAAGGTCTTGTGAGGAGGGTTTCGGCAAATTTCTCAATCCTGCATTATGTCAAGCATGCCAAATTCCTGCTTGTTGTCCTAGTTTCAGTGATTCATCAATTAAAGCTTATAGGTGGATATTGTTGTGTGCAGAGTTTCCATGGCTCTTTTCTCAGCTGACTGTGCAAGGATATTAACCTTCTTGTCTCTGAGGAAAGTTACAGATTTTCTGGGTCATAAGGTATTCCTGATGCTATTCTGTGGTATTGCTTTGAGATGTTATCTTATTCTTCTTATTCCTGTAAGCAGAACTGAGAAAGTCTGGTTATCCTCCTTCTAGGAACTAAGAACAAAGAGTGAAGTACTAAGATTAGATTAATAGAAAACCAGTTTAAGTAGATCTGGGAAAAGGATTAAAATTTTCAGAGCTGCTTAAATGAAGAGATTTTTGGTAAGCACATTTTCCAGCTATCAAGTCCCCCCTTGTGTTTGTACTCTTCTTATTCTTGAGAAGACACATTTTGTGGGCATTCCTCCTCTGTAAGGGAACAGGTGAAGGTCTCATCTTTTGTAGTTACTTCCTGATGCCCATGGCAAAGAAAGAAAAATTTCATATTATTTTGGAGGATGTCTAGACATAAACTCACAAAGATAATATAGGCAACAAGAAGACAAAGCATATGGAAAGCAAAATAGAGGCAGTAGTTAAAAGAGCTATTCTCCTTCTCATAGGCAAGTTCAACAACCAGTCAGAAAATGACTCAAGTCTATTAAGATCTTTAATATGTTCAATATCACTTTGCACATGATCTAGTATAGAGGAGATATTATTATATTCATTAGGTATGTAGGTACAACACTTAACACTAATCAATGCACAAGTTCCCTCTTGAGCTACAGTTAATATATCTAAAGCCATTCTATTTTGGAGGACAACTTTTCCAATCTGGGCTACATCCTTATTTAACAGATCAAGTCCTTGTTTGGTTTCTAGCATTAATTGAGTAGTAACATTTACTACTAGGGCAGTAAACTGCATGAGAGCATGCATGTTGTCCCTTCATGACAGCAGGTCGTAATGCTATTGTGTTTGTTAAGATTTTATTCACATTACTCTGGCAATTATTGATCCTTTTGGTATATCCTTTACACAGCCAGCATACTGCAGCACTGTTGATCCTGGAAAGAACAAGAAAGTAGGCTCCAGTGTTCCACCAGCATGGTACATAGTGCCCTCTGACACCATGAAACAGAGCCAGTCTGGAGGTAATGTCTATCGTAGATTTAGTGATAGCAAGCTATCGCTGGCTGGCAGAGCCACAGGAATCTGAAGTAGCAATATATTTTCATCTACTTCAGGAGCATTATCAGGAGATGTGACAGACAACTTATTTATAACTGATTTAGTCAATAACGTAAATGGAGAGACACCATGCATGGTACTGGGGGCCCGGTTTAAATGCACAAGGGGGTTCTATAACACTGAAGTCTGTTCCTATAGTGTGTAGCTTTAAGGATATGTCCACTACTGTAAGGCAGATTTGTGGCCAAAGTTGAGAACAGTCCTCATAATCTTATATAGGATGAACCAAGTTAGAATGCCTAATGGCTTAGCCATGTGCCACCTTGTGGCAGCCCATTGATGGCCACATTTTTTTAAAGTAGCACCCCTGCTGCCTCCTGAGCAGGGGTGGGGGCAAATCCTGCAGATATGGGCCAGAGCATCAACTTTTTTTTTTTTAATTTATTTATGCCCCTCTTGCTGCTTGTGCTAGCTGTGTCCATTTGCTGTGTTTCTCTGTGTCTGCTTGTCTCCCTTTGTTGCATCATCTTGCTGTTCCAGCTCAGTGCACCATGAGGGCTGTCAGCTCACCACGCCACATGGCTGGCTTGCCTTCACCAGGAGGGCCCAGGAATTGAACCCAGGGCCTCCCATATGGCTCCCACTTGAGCCACATCCACTTCCCCAGAGCATCAAATTCTTGATTCCCAAGTGGTGAGGTTGTTTCTGTGACATATGACATTCTTATTTGTTTGTTTATTTTGTTTTTAGGATGTACTGGGGATCAAACTCAGGACCTTGTATATGGAAAACAGGTGCACAACCAGTTGAGCTACATCCACTCCCCTTATAACATTTTTAAAATAGCTAAAACCATGATTAACATTATATACTGTTCTCCAATATTATGCAGAAACCACTGTCAAATCTCTAGGAATTTTATACAATCTTTAAATATTTATGTGAACATTTTCCCCATGCAACATTGATTAACAGAAGATTAGAAAATCCCTTTTAATTTTTATACACTTTTTAAACACTTTTCATTCAACTTATAACATAGTAGATGAACATAACTATTTCTAGTATTTTACTTTTTATAAGGTGAAAGAACAAATCTTTTTGCAATAATTTGAAATAAAATGATAAAACAAGGAAACAGATGTGGCTCAAGAGGCTGAGCTCCTGCCTCCCACATGGAAGGTTCTGGGTTCAGTTCTGGTGCCTCCAGAAAATACAAACAACAAATGAAAAAACCAACTCAGGGAAGCCAATGTGGCTCAGTTGGTTAGGTGCTGGCTTCCCACATATGAGGTCCCAGTTTCAATCCCCAGCCCCTGGACCCTCAAAAAAAATGATAAAGCAAAATGTTAAAAAGTTGTTAGGTTTGAACATTATGTTCTTTTAAAAGTGAGAAGACTCGTTTTTCCTAAACAACCAAGGACATGATAAAGCTAACATTAAATACAAGAATCTATTTTGATGGAACAGACTTTCTGCTTTATATACTGATTATTCAGGAGAAAATTCTTTATAAATTTTTTTAGTAAAAAAGATGAATAATTTAAGAAACTTTATTATTTTAAAAGAGAAAAAATGAAATTTTAGTTTTGCATCAGTACACTATTTGATACTAAGGTTTTTTAAACTTTATAGATAGACTCATCAAACCTTACCCAAGTTTGACAACAAAAACTACTTTCTTTGAACCTTCTACACTTTCTGTCATTCAGGTTTTGTCCCACATTTTCCTTTTTCTTAATAACCAGTCATTTTATCTTAGGACAAAATTACTTTCTTTTTTTTTTTTTAATTTTACCGGGAGGTCCCGGGGATCGAACCCAGGTCCCTCCATATGGCAGACGGATGCCCAACCATTTGAGCCACATCCGCCCCCAAATTACTTTCTTTTTCCTCCTAAAAAGAAAAAACACATTCTATATACCTTACATATTTAAGCTACCAAAATGATTGTGGAAAGTGTCTCTAAGCAAAGTTTTTTTTGTTTTTTTTTTAAACAAAAAGTTTTAAAGTTTATTATTTGCACAATGGGAAAATATGATTATAAACTCTATATTAGATAACACTGTTGAACACATATTAACTTTTATTAGGTGAAAAATGGTTTGTATTTATGTAGCAGAGGCCCTCTACTGCAGTGAATACAGTTAATATATTTTTTTAAAAAAATATTTTAAAAGATGCTTAGATTACATAAATGTTACACAAAAATTACAGGGATTCCCATGTTCTCTACCTCCCACACCTCTCACAACCTCCCACATAAGCATCTTTCATTAGTGTGGCACATCACCTGCAATGGATATACACAGCCTGGGGCTTTGCCACTAAGCATGGACCATAATTCACATTGTAGAACACATTCTCTCCCACTCAGTTCTGCATGTTATATTCTAAGCAAATTTTTACAACATACAATTATCATTAAAATTAAGTAAATTTGTCAGAATAATATCTCAATTTGATTATATGCAAATATAATTTTTTTTTTTCATTTTAAATATCTAGTAGTAAGTAATACAAGAACATTGTTATGTCATAGGGGTTTTTAGTTTACTATTTTATCAGTATTTTAGAGAGCTATATTATGAAACATTTACAAGGACACATATCTGAAAGAGTTTTCTGGAGGCAAGTTGGCAGGGGAGACTGATTGTTGTCAGGACTAAGCCATGATTGAATTGCAGGCTTATAAATGTAGCTAGCATTTTTTTTTTTTCTCTCTCTCTTTTTCTTTTATAGAGCAGTCCAGTTCAAAAGTTACTAAACTTTAACAGCACCAATTTTATTAATGTGACTATCTAGATCCAATTATAATTAACCTGGAAACAGAACAGAGAACATTAATGTTGCTAAGTTTTTCTGCTTCTCCCACAGTTAAACAAATTCCTTTAGTGATTTTTAACAAAACAAATCCAACTGCAAGATAATATTGAAATTTAAAGACTCATTTTTAGGTTACTTTTCACCATCACCCAACTTATACTGTGGCCAGGCAATATTGCAATAAAAAATCATTTTCTTTTTCTTAAGAGGGTCCCCTCCAAATTTAGACCAATTTTTCAAAATACAGCCCGAAGGAGACATAGCTGGCACATTCTGAGAGTTTCCCATGCCTAGGCAACACCAACAAAAATCATGAAGAAAAAACATAAGGACTAGAACTTTTCAAAGTCAACAGGTTCCCCAATGCAAAAGCAAAATGCAAATACACAAAGTCAGCAGGAGAACCCCAAATCTGAGATCATGGATAGTGGGGCTTAAACCCACCATGTCCATATTTATGAGCTCAGAGCAATTCAAAATTCAACAATCCCCTCAGCACGAGTTGACCAACAAAGTAAAAGTAAACACAGATTAGAAAAGAAAATGTCATACACTTACCTAGCACAGGGAAAGTCCCAACTTTAAAAAATCACCCTCACACATTGTGCCCAGTGTCAGCCTATGGCAGCCCTCCAGCCTGGTCTTCCAGGGAAATCCCCAGGCAGCTGCTAAGCACAGAGACAAAAGATCTGGGGGAGTCCCACAACTGATGAGACACAGATCGGGGCTGTCTTAGGGTTTCACACGAGAGCAGCATGGGTCCCTTCATGGTCATCAAATTGATACTGCCTGAACGGCTGTTTTCAAAAGAAAGGCCCGCCCAATCCGGCACCACAAAAGAGAAACAGGTCTCTCAGTGAAAAGGTGATTTATTGCACATGCATAAGCAAGGAGCTGGGGGAATCTTCCCAAAACCAGTTCAAAGTGAGAATGGCAGCTGGGATTTTTAAGGCAAAGTAAAGGGTGTATGGGTAGATGATCAAGTGATGACCGCATGATGTATTCTTGCTATGTCAGTGGTGATGCTGGACTTTTTAAAGGGTCTTGTGAGGAGGGTGTGGGCAATTTCTCAATCCTGCATTATGTCAAGCATGCCAAATTCCTGCTTGTTGTCCCAGTTTCAGTGATTCGTCAATTAAAACTTATAGGTGGATATTGTTGTGTGCAGAGTTTCCATGGCTCTTTTCTCAGCTGACTGCTCAAGGATATCAGCCTTCTTGTCTCTGAGGAAAGTTACAGATTTTCTCGGTCATAAGGTATTCCTGATGCCATTCTGTGGTATTGCTTTGAGATGTTATCTTATTCCTCTTATTCCTGTAAGCAGAACTGGGAAGGTTTGGTAATCCTCCTTCTAGGAACTAAAAACAAAGAGTAAACTATTGTGATTAGATTAATAGAAAACCAGTACAAGTAGATCTGGGAAAGGTATTATAATTTTCAGAGCTGCTTAAGTAAAGATATTTTTGGTAAGCACATTTTCCAGCTATCACTGTCACTTTTCTTTTTAGCATGAGGGAAAGACCAACAGGTAGTTCATTTGTAAACACTTGTCTCTGCTGCAAAGAGAGTAAGCCCAGATATTCTAATTTTAAGATCCTGACCTTCCTCTTTCAGCATTATTGTTATGTATTGGGGTCAACACAAACAGCAACTCACTCAGTCCCTAGATCTTAATTTCCAGGAGATTGTTAAAAAGAGAGAATCACAGTTGACTGAAGACAATGGAGTGAGCCACATGGCCTTCTGGGTCTTTGAAAAATAAAATCTGAAAGACTCCGTAACTATTCACAAAAGGATACTAGGCTTTTTTTGATGGATTCCCTGGAAGATAACTCATCTTTTGGGGTGGGCATCCATAAGGAGTTCACTACTTATTATCCTAAATTCAGCATGCTCTGGGTTGGACAATGGCGTTGCTATAGGGGCCAGTAAAATCTGCCAAGTGTTTTTAATGGGGAAGCATCAAAAAGCTAAGATTTTGAGTGAAATAGGAAGCTTGAGGGTGATACATCTTAATATTTACAGGAAAAGCAGAGCTTTTCCTATGATTTTCTTGGCAAGATTCAGTCAGACTGAAATTCATTCTAAGCACATGGTGGAAGGACCAGTGACAGGAACCTCACATGGTTTCTTATATAGCCATTACTTCATTTGGCTCTGTCACAAAACTCTGTTAATAAATGCATTAATACCCCTATTCTACCAAATTCATTGGGTACATGAATTTCCCAAGAAAAGATCATAGAATCCATATGTAAAAACCAAGAGTATCAGAGATCATTTATGGTTTAAAATAATTTTTTTTTTTAGTCCAATGGTTTAGAGAAATCAGCAATGTAATTTCCTTTGTGAAATCTTATGCAAAGCTACTCCTATGTATCGAAGAGCTCAAAGTAGAGCTTCTCTGGTGTATTTGGTGGAAGGCAAGAAATTTGCAGTTGGGGAACTTGAGATCCCAAGTAAGAAGGGATTCATTTGGGATCAGACAGTAGTCGGAACATAAACTGAGGCCTTCTTGGGGCTTTTTCCCGCTTAGCCTGGAAAGCATGAAGGAAAAATGGAAAATAAGGGGGAAAACACTATCCTCAATCCTTACAGAACACTGTACTCTCCAGCTATAAGAATGTATCACACACTTCACAATCTTTGCCCCAGCATTATAAACATCTGCATCAGGAGAAGGTACAAGGAATGGAGATTTTAAATGTTGACCTGGTCAGACTGACGAGAAGAACCCGAGAACTAGGGAAGAAGGCATCCAATAGGAAAGGAAGCAGCAAACCCCCAAAATATCAACAAACATTCTGTACACCTTCTGTAACAGCACTTACCTTGCATTTGCATTGATTGATTGATAGTTTTCAAAGAACTTTCACATTCACTGTTTAGTTTTATCTTCAGAACAATCTTGTAAAGTAACAGGGGCACATGCCATTACCTCCATTTTACAGGAGAAGAAATTGAGGTGGTAGGGGCTAAGTGCAAGTCCTCTCATTCTTTTCTACATCTTTTTTCTACATCATTGGTCTCCTGCTGTTTTGGGTGATATGTGGGAAACAGAAGGAAAGATGTTATAAGTCTTTCTAAACCTGTGCAAGGAATTCTCTGATATATTGAGGAGGTTTATGTGATGGACGCCCACTTTCATCCCTCCAAACCAGAGACAGTTATTAGTTAAAAAGATATCAGAACACCCAAATGAGGACAAGCACATGGCTGTCATGAAAACCATCCTTTCTTCCCCCTTTTTATTAAAGGGAGAATGGTGGAAGCAAGTCATGTAGAGGAACATGGGAGCAGGGATTTGGGGAGGCTCATCAGGTTTTAATGCTTATGAGATTTTAAGGAAACCAATGTGTTTTGATCATCAGGAGAAGTGATCATGGCTCTTGCTTTAGTTGGGGGATACAAAACACACACTTTGGAAACAATTACAGAAGAAAATATATCTATATCACATATGTATGAAAATATATAAATATGAAAATGTATGAATTATACAATGCAGACAAGGTGAATTGTTCCTAAATGAAAATAATGTCTTGCAGTTTTAGACAAAATAATAATTATATTTACAGTGGTTACAGCATCAGTATTAAAACATTTTATAATATATACACCATTTATATATACTTATATACTTATATACTAGACACTGTACTAAGGGTTTTGCATGTCCTACTACTACTATTATTAATAATAATAACAAATCCCATGTTTTCTATATACCCACACTATCCTGGCAGGAAATGTGCTATGATTTTAATCCCCGCACGTCCTTTCCTGGTCCTTATCCATGCTTGTTCATTTACAGTCTCCTGTGACGTCTTCCCAAACTATTCCCGAGAAGGTGACTTGTGTGTGTACCCTTTTACAAAACCTTCTTAGTTACCTATGGGGTATTCCATTTTGCTCCTTCTACATCTTTCTGTTGACTTTGCCAATGGATTGAGGGAAAGGCCTCCATGCTGCTACTCCAAATTCAAGCTGCATATCAGCTGTCAAAGTTGTAAACACATCTCAGAGTTGAACCCTCAAAGCATTAGAACTACCTAGTATTACCTCCCTCTACATTTGGATAGTACTGTATTCCATGGGTTCCATATTGGAGCTATCTAGTGCTTCTAATTCCTTATGGACTTTAATAAAACCATTGTTATTGATTTATTATGAGCATCTATTTCCTGAGTTCTGGCAAGCTTTGAGATAGCAGGCAGATCAGAAGGAAATAGCACAGCACACTCTCAGAACTGCCCTTCTCCATTCCTTGTGGCCCATTTTCTGTTTACCTTTATTTGATGCCTCCATTCTCTTCTTGGGTGAGTTCCTTCCCCACAGGTTTCTGGATCACCACTTCAATAGTCACCTGCTGACTTACCCCCATGGACATTTCCAGACCTCTTCAGATAGATCCTTATTCTAGGGTGAACTCAGCCTAGCTTCAAATCAATGCTCTCATATCACAGATGTCAACATTATAAAAATGTAATTCACAGGTAATAATTTTCTAAATTGTGCCCCACAGGCAACTAGAGAATACAAGTGAGGTACGAAACAACTTGGGGCAGAGTTTTAGGCTCTCTGGTCAAGGTTGCTTCCTCTCTGATCTTGAAAAGTACAAAAAACATAGGTTGTTCAAGGGACAAGGAATGGTCACCTGGTTGTGGAATATTCATCCAAGTATGAATGCCATTGATGTGGAATCCATTTCCCTAATTTGAATGTTCAGGCCAAAACTTAATGGGGTACCCAGAGTCTTAGTTGTACTGAAACCTCTAGGATGTGAGTTCTTTAGCCTCTTCTTTCTCTCATTTGCAGAAGCACTCAGAGGTCCCTCAACAGACCAGCAGTTATCAGCCTAGCACTGCCAGGCAAATGTCTGTAGCACCCTGCCTGGAGGTTTTTCTCTTAGAAGGCAATGCAGAAATAATGAGTACAAGGAACACTAGATCACTTCCTACGTCCATTCAGAGAGAACACAATATTTCAAGGAAGTGGATGTTTTATATCTACACTGTTTTCCACTTAGCCTCTGACCTCTTCTATTGCCACTATAAATCTGATGACTACCCAGTCTCCCCAGCTACCATTTCTTTCTTGTGCCTCGCTAAGAGGAGGAAAAGTACCACAAGAGTGAAAGACTGCCTCAGACAAGGTATTTGCCCTTTTCTTTCTCTGAGAACATGGTAAACAGTAGTAGTATGAAATTAATATGAAGTTGAAGGGGGATGAGGAAGAAAGGAGAAATTGTGTGTGCATGTTAATGCATATATGTGTGTGCCTCTTGGAGCCCCATCTTACTATGATCACTTCCTCTTGGTGCCTCCATTGATGTAAAAAGATGTTGCTTAGGTCACAGCTGTAAATGCAACTGTGTCTTAAATGCTGGATCATCTTAAAGTTGAATGTCAATCTTGTCTCTACTCACCGACAAGCTAAGTGGCCTTGTGCAATCCATTTAGAATCTCTAAATCTCCCTTTACTGTATAATTGAGAAAAATGTATCTATTCCACAATCATATTTAGAATACCCACTCTATACCAGCCTTTATGCTCATTGCTGTGTGGATAGGGAAAGGGAGCTGAAGAAGATGAACACAGCATAGTCCATTCCATCAAGCTCTGACTGGACTACTTAATTTTTAGAACTCTTCTCTCTCAGCGACAATATTTTCATTCTCTATGATCAGGCTCCCACATCCTCACCCCCCTACCCAATGTCATCACTCACTGCACTTGCATGTGCACATGTACAGTCATATACTCTCTCTCTCTCTCATGCTCACCCTCTCTATTCTTACTATTTCAGCTGTGAATTACATGTGGTAGTTAGTGTCTCTAAAATCTTTCTATTCATACTCTCAAGGAGTCATGTCTCTTGCCTTCACAGTGTTATCAGTTATACTTCTTTCTTTATTTTTGTGATCCTTTGGTTAATAGCTGTCACTAGGCAGACACTTCCATCAAAGGCAAACCTTACCATTTTATCTGCTGAGCCTAGTACAGTGCCTGTTGAATTGATATTTGTTGAATTAATGAATATTTGGTTCTTACTTTACTCTTCTCTCATATATTCTCCTTAGGGTTTATTTAGCCCAATTGCATCATTTTACTGGTGGGAAAACTGAAGTCCAGAGGGAAAATGATTTTCTCAGGACCACATTATGAGTGGACCTGCACCAGAATGAAACACTAGGCTTTCTGACTCCAGAGAAAGAATCCAGGGCTCTTCACACTATTCTTCTTTTCCCCTTGGCAAGTAGTTGAAATGCCCCAGGCATTATTAACCTGTGACTATTTTTTAAAATAGGGACTTCTTACTCTTTTCTTCTTTTCTTTTCCTTTCTTTCCTTTTTTTTTTTCCACTAAAATTATGATAAAAAACCCCTTTGACTTAGTTGTCAGAAATTAGATTCCTTTTAGATGTTCCCCACCTATAGCTGGGAATCCCCAAAGAGGAGATTCACTTGGACCCACAAAACAAAGTGTCAGCAACAACCACAACTCATCTGCCCGGTTTTTTGCCTCTGCTCCTACTTTCCGTACGTGATTCCTACAGAAACCTCACTTCTTCCACTTACCATTGTTGAGAACATCAAGTTAAGTGTCCAGGCTCTGTTTCCAAAGTTTCACGTCCTCATGATACAAGACTGTCACTGGTTTCCTGAAGAATTAGGAAAAGCATCTTCTTCTTGTTCCATGTCTCACTTTGTTCTCTGTGCTCAGTCTCACAAAGGTCTGTATACTTGGTTCTACCAGATTCTATCAGCCTCAAGAACTCTTCTTCATTGGTACCCCAAACTGGCCTAAGGACCAGTTAGTGACAGCAGATACCAGTGATACCTTGTATCATCTTCCCTAGCACAAGCTACCAATCAAAACTTCTAGGTCTATCAAGGGATACTGATGGATATTGGGGGTGGGAGAGTGGGAAGTGGTGCTTACATTATCTTTGTCTGGGCTCAGCAGTCAGAAATAGATCTTTTTCACCAATAAGTGGGCTAAAGCAACACATAGATTTTCAGTCAGAAAATTGATGGCAATGCTTCTCCCTTGGAAAAGATAGATTTTTTTTCTGGATTCAAAGATTCCCAGGTGTCTTTACCTATTTTCTATCAGGGACTTCCATTATATCATTTCACATCTCTCATTGAATGCAGTCCACTTTGCTTCTCATAGTACATCTCTTTAACATTTATAGCACAGCCTATAGGCTGACCCAATTGTCAATTCTAGCCACTTGTCCAGAAAGCATATGCCAGTCTGAAGGGTGGCAAAATGGAATAAAGCCCTATTTGTCCTCTCCTAGCAAGATTCTGGTGGGGAAATGGAGTTTCTCTACTTTTTCTTCCATCCTTTCATTTATTCAATCATTAGGATTTAGACTAGGATCTGGGGCTACCAATATAGATAAGGCCCAGGCTTGGTCTCAAGATGCATACATAGTCCAGAGGTGCTTAAGACATGAAAAAAAAAAAAATTCCAGAATAGCACAAGTTGTAAAAATGCTGGTCACTGGGGTGTTGGGAGAGAGATAGAATCCATAAATCAGAGGAGCACAGATTAACTCCAAAAGATCGGAAATAAAGAGAGAAACAGCAAAACAGGAAATTGGATAAAATTTAGACAAATAGAGGCCAATAAGCTGAGTAGGGACCCAGATGGCTAAGCTGGACCAGACATTGGACAACATCACTAAATGATGTAGAGGAGTGTGGAAATAGAACCAAGGCAGGAGAAAAGAGACAGTGTGCATAGGATCAGAGCACCTAACAGTACAGATAGGCTTCCGGGAAAAATTGGGCTGACATCACAGCAAACCAGAAGAGGCAGCTCCGACCCTCCTACTGAACCTGACAGTCCTTGAAGGCCACCAATCCTTTTGCTGCCTGTGATCTGATGTGTGGCCCTAATTTTTTTTTTTCTGGCAACTCTAGGTAACTTGTCCAGAGTTATATCAAAGCAAATTTGGGGCTATAAATAGGCCCCTGTACTACACACATTTTCCCTGTTGTCTGATAACTCCCAATTCTGCAGATCGTGAAGACAAGGCAAAGAGAGCTACATTCAGAACTACGGATGTGGTGGGGAAGTGAAAACCAAGCCGACATTTGGTGTGTTGTAGCATTCCCAGCTCTGGTTTAACACAAGCGATGTGTTTCGCTCACAAACTGGCACTGAGAGCTCATTTACATTTAAATAAGAGGCTTGTTAATGCCAGCAGGAGGACGTTGTCAATGCCAAGCCTGGCTCAGGATTCCTGCCAAGGAGTTTCTAAGAGCATCACTCTAGGAAACTCCCCCAGAAGAGAAGCAAGCATGCCTTCTCATTAAGACAATTCTACCACAGTGACATTTGCCTCAGAGCAGAAAGCCTTTGACTGGGCTGGAAGCAAGTTGTTGAGTCGTGCAAAGTCATCTGTTGCGAAGACAGTCTTTTAGTTCAATTCAACTCCACACAGACTCAGATACCACCTGCCACAGGTGAGGTGATGTGGTCTCTTTGGGAGCATGGCACACTCATTCCTGCACTTTGTGACTTCCCAGTCATGTAAGGACTGGGTGGTACTAAGAAACACATGTGGACCATGTTACAACACAAAGAAAGAGAGGTCCTACTTCATTGTTGGACAACACTTCACATTGGAAAGTTCTTCTTGACATTAACAGGAAATACGTTTCTCTGTAGCAGTGATCACATATTTAAATGCCTGTAGATGCATGAAGGGGCCATAGATGAATGAGGTTTATAAAATATTAGAAAGGGGTTGAGGTCCTGGTGACCTGGAACACACTTGTCCAATCTAAAGGGGCAGGTACTACCCATTAAGTACTGACCATTGGGTTTTCTACAAATAGATCCTGTCCTATGCAATTTAAAGATTAATGGGGAAGATAGATGATTAGACACTAATTACAAAACAGCTTGTAAGTCTTATCACAGGTAAGAAAAAAATGCTGTAGAAGCACCTGGGTCTGATAGGGGCACGTAACACCGAATTTAAGGGTCATGAAGTGATTGATATTTAAATTAAATTGGAAGGATGAGCAAAAATTACCCAAGCAAAGAAGTTACCCAGGGTGGTGGTGATAACTGATTACCTGTATTTAAATTTGGTTTCCTGGGCAAGCCAGACATTTACAGGAAATAGAAACTGGCTTAGGTTTTTGGTTTTACTGGTGACCATTGGGGCTCAGCATGGGTGCCTCCATTGTGGGCCTACTAGATTTTATTGATCAATTTCCCCTTTTTGATCTGGCCCTTAGCCATGCCAAGCATTGAGATAAAAATTTAAGGCATTAACACCAGTGTCAGTTACCATTTGCTGACTCTAGACGGCTCCCATAGGTGATTAACTCCGGGTTATATATGTCAAGGGGCTAGTTGTTGTACTCTTCACAATTCTATCATTCTAGATGGATATGCACCATTTGATGAGGTGGTTGGTGCAATCATTTAAAACTTTAGAGAGGATTCAGAGTACCATGGAGACTGTTAGGATTACTATGAGTAGTAAAATGCTCAATGTTTAGAGTATGCTTCCAAGCCAAGGACCCCAAGACTCAAACCAATTGAGATCAAAGAGATCAGAGAATGATTCCAAGGAAGGACTTTCTTGTTTGAGCCTTGTGGCTTGTTTGACTATTTCATGTAACTGCATTTTGACTTCCCCACAAGTCAAATTGTAAGTAGTTTATTCAGGTACTGTAGGTGGTATTGATAACACCACAAGCCCCTTGCTCAGCCAGCAAGCAGTCAAGTGCAACTTTATTATCTGGAACAATTCAAGCTAAATAAAGATTTTTGTTGTGCAGCAATAGTTTTTGCTGTGGATTTAGCAATTTTTCCTACTGTTATAGATACATTTCTGATCATATTTCCATTTATATTAAATCTTAATCAAGGAAATAAGAGTCCAATAAAAGAGGCACATCCAGTGTCAGTGACACCCCCAGGCAACTCAGGTTTGGCTCAAGAGTGTAAATTAAGTGAGGTAGTCCAGTGAAGCTTCAGATTTGTTATACATTTTGAAGAGAACTACTAAGAGGACCAATCCACATTGTCCTGACATATGCCAACCGTCTATACATTGAAATATGGAGAGTGCAGGTCACAGTTTTGGACCCTTCCACAGATGAAAATATAACCCAAAGGTATGCATGGAACACCAGTGAGGGTTTGATTATCTGCTTGGGGAATGTTCAAGTTGGCTGTTACTAACCATGCATTGCTTATGGAATTGTCACAATATCCCTATCTAAAAGATAGGCAGAGCATTATACATAGTGGGAGCTGTCCTGTCAGGTCTCTTGGATTAATGATATGAGGACAAGTGGGTATTGTAGTGAGAGTAATCTCTGGGCCATTCATGTGTGAATGCATAATGAGTCTGGCCATCAGGGAATAGGCTTGATCTGTCTACGTTTGTGAGTTAAAACAAGGCATGAGTGACAGAGCCTAAATACCCCGATCCTATAAATATGGGTGACTTGTTAGCTTGATTGTAAGACATGATGGCATTTGGAATCCTTAAAATAATTGGTCACTGGCAAGACAATAGGATTCCCTGAATCATGAACAAATCATAGTTTGTGCTGGCAGATTAGCAATCAGTTAGATTCCCCTCCTTTTGCAATGGCCTGGAAAAGTGAACAATAGTAATGTCTTTCAAGGCCATGGCAAAGTGGAAGGAAGAGGCAAACAGGAACAGTTTAAACATCTTTGGTGGTAACATCTTCTAAGCAAGATCGAAAAGGTTGCAAAGGGGGTGTGGAAACCATAAAAATGCAAAAATAAATAAGGAATAGTATGATAAGGAATATGACAGAAACATAGAAGTTCATGGGGTTGTATTCTGTGATCTTGGGCAGATGCTGTCTTAATAAATTTTAGTTGTAGTTTGGTCACAGGTCCAATCATTGGAAGGTGGAGCCTGTGTTCACCTGTGAGATGTGAACCCAAGGTTCAATCCCTTCTAGTGTGACTGCAGTGTCTGAAGTTAAAAGTACCTGGTAAGATCCTTTCCAGTGTGTTTCAGGGCTGTTTTGCATTGATCTTGCTTCCAGTATACCTAATCACTGAAAGTTAGGGTGTAAGGAGTCTAAAGGAGATTGGGTCTGGAAATTCATCCCTTACCTTTTGGAGATTATCTTTTGCATAAGTCATTGGAGATTTATAACACTGAGTTATCTCCTGCTGGGGAAGGAGGGGATCAATATCAAGATGGAGGCCAATTGACATAGATTTTCCCATTGAAAATTTCATAGGGAGAAAGTTTATGTTTCCCAAAAGGTATAACTCAAATGGCCATAAGGACCCATGGAAGAACTTTAGGCCAAGGTAGCCAGGTTTCCTCATTTAATTCAGACAGTTTAAGTTTTGATATGCCATTTGTTCTCTCCAGCTTTCCAGAGGCTTGAGAGTGGTAGAGACAATGATAATGCCAACTTGTTTGTAGAATGTTAGTTACAGCTTTAATGGACTGCCCAGTAAAATGAGTGCCTCCTTCACTAGAAATAATTTAAGGCATTTGCCAGGCAAGAAATACATTTTCTAAAAGATTTTTAGCAACTGTTATAGTATCTGCCTGACAACAAGGAAAGGCTTTAGAGTATTGAAATGTTTGTGCCTAACTGTTATCATGAATCACCTTAATTTGACCCTTTAAAATATCCAGGTTATTTATCACTGTACCAGACATTAACATAAATGCAACATTGTTCACGGGCAGTAAGGATATCTAGAGCCTGTCTTTTCATCAAGAACATTGATGCTAAGCTGTCGACTTCAGCCTGGAGGGCTTGAAGAGCACTTAGGGCGCTATTAATTTATACATAAGTGTTTATTTATCTTTAAGCCAATTTGAATTGAGCTCTTTTAAGAAGTTTTAGAAGTTAATTTGGTAATACCATAGGAGGTAAGAAAATATCATACATGAAACATATAGACAGACACAAAGAGAGAGTTTATAGCTTCAATTTAAAAAGTTTTCAGCCATGAGTCAGACATAAAAACACAGAAATGTAGACAACATGGAAATATAAAACTCTCTAGATTATATTAGCTATTTTTAGAGTTTTGAAATGTTTTAGTAGACCGAGTACCAATTAAAATAGGCATCCCATTTAGTTTAATTCAGGAGCCCTTTTCTCCAGTGCCCCTCTAAGATAAACACACTTGTCTAATTAGAACATTCCTCAGGTTGTCTTTGGTGAGGCTTTGTATTTGGTTAGACAGGCACAGCTTCCTGCCCAGTAATTTTTGAACACGTAATATTCTGGGAAGGAGAATCAAAGTTTTAAAGTTTGAAGATCCCATATTTATCATTTCACTTCTTACCTTGTGCACAGGATAAAGAAACTAGCAGTAGCAAAAATGAAACTACAGATTGAACCAACAGTTAGGGATTTAGACTAAAAATTTGAGCTTTCTCATCAATCCAGGGTCCTACTAACCTGGACAGAGACCTTTTTACCTTGTGCCCAGAACAAAGAAACCAGCAGTAGCAAAAATGAAATTACAGATAGCACCAAAAAATTAGGGACTGGAGCTGAGATTCTGAGCCTTCTCATCAATAAAGACTGACTTGCTAACCTTTGGGCTAAAAGCTAATAAGACCTTATAGCTTGAAAACAAAGAGAGTGGAGCTCGAACGGGAGGCAATCACTCACAACTCTTGGGGATGGCAAGGAGAACAGAGAACTCAAAGGGTTCTACGGCACCTTCACTTGTCTTTCTCGTTGTCTCCAGAGCTGTTAGCAGTTGCTTTAGGATCTTATCCTCATCATCAAAACTGATAAAAGAAAAACGTTTCATGCAATTTAGGATCTCAGAGTTTAATTGAGCGGTTCATGAATCGGGCTACATCCCATACAGAAAGTAGTAGGGAGTTCCTTGGGGTGTGTGGAAAGAGGAGGCAATCTAAGGTTGAAGCAAGTAATGAAATGTGCTGATTGATAGACATTGCTTCCATTTTACTTGGTGGGGAGGGGGTCTTACAGAGTGAGGAGCCAGTAATTGCTTAGGAATGAGGAAGTTAACTAGTGATAACTGTTCAGCTGTAATTAAATTTGGTTTTCTGGGCAAGTCGAGCATTTCCAGGAAATAGGAACTAGCTTAGGTTTTTAGTTTTGCTTATAAGGGGCTTAGCATGTGCACCTCTATTTTGGGCCTGTTAGATTTTATTTTTCAGTTTAGAGAGAGGGAAAAGCAGGTGCAAAGGCCCCAAGCAAGAGAACAAAGTATACTTGAACTTGAAGTTTTGTATGGCTGGAGCTTAAATTCCAGGTAGAGAATAGATGGAGGGGTAATCAGAGCCTAGCTCATGACAGGCTTTTCAAACCCCTGAAGGAGTTAGGATTTTAATCCACAAGCAATGAAAGCCACCCCCCATCTACCCTTACCCATCAAAATGGGAAGATTAAGACAGAAGCTATACCCTTGGTTCTGACATAAGAGGCAGCAGGGGATAACCAAGAGCTTCATCCCCTCACCCCCCACTCTAAAACTCTCTCCATCTTTTATCCTCTTTGTTCTAGGATCTCTCATTTTTGGCCTCCTCCTTGGCTACTTATCCCTAAGCTCTTTCCGTTCCCTTATTTTTACAAATTCATCTAGCTCTCCACATCTCAATTTGTACCCCAGTCTAATCAGAGACTTATGAAGGAGTTCTACTTGGGATCTTATTCATCAGCAGCACAGAATAATTGGCATCTTTTGACTTACGATTTCTTCCCCACTCTCTTGCTCTCCCAATGGTTTCTGTACGTGGAAGGAAACAGCATTTCCCCATTCATATGCATGATTCCCATTTTAGAATTCAAAAGTAGCACAATAATTTCGTTTTGTTTTTGTTTGTTTTCATGCTCATACTACCCTTGAAAATAATCTTAATGTCTAAAATTCAGGGCATTAAATAAACTATGGTACAATCATGCAATGGAGCGCAATGCAGCAATTAAAAGGATATTGTAGAACAGGTATCAACATGGGAAAATGTTCAGGATATATGGTAAAGTGAAAAATGAAAATACAAAACAATATGTATATACTATAATCCTATTTTAAAATATGTATTTGCTTGAATATATGCAAGAAAAAAGACTGGAAAATGGTATCATTGGCTTTTTCTAGAGCAGTGATTCTCAGTGAGATAAGTTTGCCCCTGGCAGTGTTTGAGGACTATTTTGGTTTGTCACAATTAGGGGCGGGGGAACAACAGTGCGTTTACAGCATCTAGTGGGTAGAGACCAGGAATGCTGCTAAACATTCTACAAGGCGCAATGACTGTCTTCACAACCAAGAATTATCTAGACCCAAATGTCAATAGTGCTAAGACTGAGAAACTCTGGTAGGTTATGGAAGATGAACATTTTCTTTCTGCTGGTTTGTATTTTCTACTTTTTCTCTACAATGGAGCATGACGTTCTTGTGTAATTCTTTTTTATAACACAGTAAATGGTCACTCTTGAAAATGATCTGGAGTGAATGCTTATGTTTTTCCTAAGAAAGAACACATGTGAGAGTACTTCGCAGGGTTTCGGGTCTCCTCATCACCACAGTGTCTTCTCTATACCTGTTTAAAATGGGGTCAAGGGGCAGGGGACCAAATACCCCAGATTTAGCAGAATGACTCCCCCACATTGTGCTTTTAGTCATGCTACCCAAGGTGGCCTGAGTCTTTGGGCAGTCTCATTCCACAGCAGTGAATTTGCTCTTAACTGAAAATTCTTTGGTTTTGTCATATATGTGGTCCCCCAAAACATTGAACCAGAACTAAAGAGGTGGAGCAGGAATCTGGGCAGAAGAGACAGGCTGTCAGTGCCCATGTAAAGTCCCAGGCTATTCTACCTCCATTTGTAGAGCAATGCCTTGGGGGTCCTATTCTTGGCCTCAGAGAATCTTTGCAAGGGAATGATTCTTGTGGTAACCAAAGTGTGTTAGCTTGGAAGTTTAATCACTTGAAAAGGCAGTTTATTAGCCCCACAGAGACTCCTCTGCTGTGAATATCGGACCTAATTAGTAGCTGAAATAGTGATGACTTAGCAGAGCCTCTGCATTTGATGGCTGTGGTTTCTGGGCCACCATTCGCAGTTGAAAAGAAAATGGCAATCATCTCTGCCATGTAATGAATCCTTCTTCCTAATTCCCAGGGAGCTGAAAGGCCCTCGAGAGGCCGGCTTTTCCTTTAACCTTAAATCTGGTGGAAACTCAGAGGTTTTAGAAATGACTCACATCCCCAGAAAAAGTGAATGTACTGTATTTCCTTGTGAATGCACCTAGCTTCTTGCAAAGAAAGGCACAAAATCTCTCCGAGAGGGTCCCAGGGTTCTCTGGAACTTCCCATGGGAGTGTTGATCTCTTCTGTCATAGGATTTGTCAGCTGAGGCATGATGCTGGGAGCTAATAGGGACTGCAGCTAGGGGGAGTTCGGTGAAGCAGGGGCTGACATATTCCAAGGTTTTGGAAGGAGAGAAGTGGAGGAAGTGGAGGGAATTTTGGAACTCCATTCACTCTGATGGGCTTGGACCAGACAATTTTGTCTGATATGAGAGAAAGGACCTGGCCTGACCTTCCGAAGTCACATTTGATGGGTGTCCTTCTCTGTTTCCAGTCTCTGAAGACATTCCTAAAGCTTCAGTTCTGTTCTTTTCTCCATTTTTTTCTCTGCAGAAGCCATTGATTGAACCTATGTCTGTAGTCATCAAATCCACTTGGAACAAGATTCTGCACTCTTTACTCTCTGCAAACACCACTTGTATCCCAGAAGGCAGAGCAAAAAAGAATAGTCTACAGGGAGGCAGAATAAACAGCTGACAGCCCAAACTTGTGAGGGCTTGCTTTGGGAGGAACAGAGCTCTTGAAGAAAAAGTGTTTACTTCAAGCTTGAACTGCTCAGTGGGATGTGGTGGCAAAATGTCATGGCTCAGATGGGCAGGGAAAAGCATTGGTCCTTACTAGATGATCTGGGCAAGGTCCTTTCCTACTCAAATTCTGATATTCTATGTTGTTTTTATGAATAACCCAGAAATGACAGAAGCAAAAACAATAGAAGCCAAGAGCAAAGAGCTATTGCTAAATTTAGGGGAACTATTGGGAGTTTTTCCTTCAGTTTTTTTTTTCTTTCTCTCAAGTGGTTTTGGTGTGCAGGAGGTAATTCTGTCCAGACAGTTAAATGTAACAACAGCCTGGAAGTTTTCCATTCTACTGAGTTAAAAAAAAAAAAAAAAGCCAGAGGAAGTAATATTAGTCAGTACTTAGTCACACTTCAAAACAATGGGATAGTTGAAGTTGGCTTGACATCACACATTTTAATCTGGTTATGGCCAAGATGAAGACTTTTCAGCTGGCAAATTTTTTCCAGTATTTTAAAGCTTATGAGTTTTTTCTCTTCCTCCTGTATTACAGTAAATACAAAATGGTCCTTAAAGCCCCAGTGGGGAAAAGGTCTTCCATACAAATTTATAGAGAGATTTGGGGAGGGAAAAATGGAGTGGAAAATATCTCAGTGGCAAGAAGGGACAAGTCCAAACTGGTTTATCTTCCTCTCCTGAAGTAGAAGTGAAATTGTCTTCTTTCTGCTCTCTAGTGATACCTCTTAGTCTCCAATTTCTTCAGGGACAGTTCCAGAAAAAGGGCACACTTTAACCCTTACCATCCCACAGAGAAGTTCTTATTACTCATTCATTCTTCATTTAATATGAATTGATTCAAGGCCTGTTATATGCCTGACACAGTACATACAGAAATGAGTAAAACAATTTCAGTCTTTCAGGGCGTAGTTTAGGGAGCAGTTAGGCAACAAAAAGAGTACATTTTAATTTAATGTGATAACTATCCTAATATGTGTCTGTTAGAAGTTGCATGCATGTCCTTAGACATAAAAGAACAACAAGATCCATCCTGGAGGTTAAGGAGATTTCATGGAGTAGGTAATATGAGGACTGGTTCTTGAAGTGTGAGTAGGTGCCAGACAGGAATGGTAAGGCAGATTCTAAATACAGAGAAGTGAGTCCAAAGGCATGGAGAACTGAGAAGGCATGTTCTGTTAGGAACGGTTAGTAGTTTGATACCCAGTATGTAGAGAGGAGTGGGAATAGTTAAGCCTGGAAATACATCCTAGAGTCTTCAAGGTCATGCCAAAGAAGTACTCTTGTATTCTGGGGGTGATGGAAAGATAGCAGGAGTTTAGATCAGGCAGGTAGTGGGGTCAGATCTGGCTGGTTGCAGTAGAGGATGGTTTAGAGGAGGTGGTGAGGTGATAAGGTCAAAAAGACTGAGAGAGACAAGCGAGGACATTATGAAATGATGTCCTAATGTATTGAGAGCATAGACTAGGCAGTGGGGACAAAAATGAATGAAGTGAGTAAGATGGGTATTGAGATGGAAGGGATAGTATGAGGGGAGCCATCATTTGAGGGGATGAGAAGGAGGGGTCTGAGATACAATTTAGGTTTGGACCATGCGACACCCAGTGGATATGGCAAACTTTGTTGACATGGCTGTCCAGTGTGTGCATCTTCCTTCATATTTACATGGCTCATTCCCTTCCTAAGAGATCTGGAAGCATCCAGGATAAGGAGGGGTCTCCGACCCGAATTTAGGAATGTTTGTTTGTGGGACTTCATACAGAATTTGCTACCATTGTGAGTTTTACATCATCATAGGGAAAATAATGAGTTGAGTATTTCATCTGCTTCTTGAGCGTAATAGCCCAAACAGAAAGAGATGAAATGCTTTGCTTGGGTATGAGTGTGGGCCCAAGCTGGAAGAGAAGCAATTTAATTCCCATGGATAGTTGTTTACTTAGGGTCTGTAATGTGCCAGGCCTATGCTAGATACTGTAGAGCCAACAAAACTAAAAAGATAATTTACTATGCAGAACCATAGCAATTATTTGGGAAGACAGACAAAAACAACTGCGAAATGGTGGCATAATTGTTTGCATTTGAATAGGAACTTGCAAGAGGAAGTAACCAGTTTTTTTTTTTTTTATTATGGGTAAAAATCAAAATTCTCACAATACATACAAACATTTGCAAAATGATATATAAATATATATGCATATATGTGTATTTGCTTACAAAAATGTTATTTATATATATATATACATATATTTTAAGAGGTGCTTAGATTACCCAAAATATTACACGGAACCCACTGGGATTCCCATGTTGCCCACCTCCCACACCTCCCACCACATCCCACACAAACATCTCCCACAGTGTGGCCAGTTTTAAGAAAGAAAGCAGTAAAGGTTTCATGGAAAAAGAGAAAAGTCTTCACAGAAAACTACAGAGGCACAGAAGTATGGAAGAAATGGTCCTATATTTGCATGACTCACATTGAGAGTTTTGCTTCCCATTTACAATTTTCCCTTCATCCTCATGTAGGAGTTACTGTTAGGACTTTGTATAAAGAGTGCTGAGAACAACTGGGACTTTTCTTAGCATCCTCCTGAGGTGAACTTTGTCCCAAATGTACTTTTCGTTAAGGATATACTGAGCACTTGACTTTGTAATGGGGAGGAAAATAATGGTACTGGAAGCATTCCTTATCTTCCTTTCTTTTTTTAAAACATATTATGAAATATATGAAACATATAACACATATTATAATGTATAATAATAAAATGAATGCTGATTAACCCAAAACCCAAGTAAAGAAACAGAATAATAACAATACTACTGGAGCAGTGTGAAGAAGAGGAGGCGAGGACGACCCCCGCACCGAGCCGAGCCCGAGCGCCGCTGCACCCCCGCGCCCAGCGCCCGCGTCCCGCCGCCGCCGCCACCATGCCCAAGAGAAAGGCTGAAGGGGACGTTAAAGGAGATAAAGCCAAGGTAAAGGACGAACCACAGAGAAGAGCTGCAAGGTTATCTGCTAAACCTGCTCCTCCAAAGCCAGAACCCAAGCCTAAAAAGGCCCCTGCAAAGAAAGGAGAGAAGGTACCCAAAGGGAAAAAAGGGAAAGCTGATGCTGGCAAGGATGGGAATAACCCTGCAGAAAATGGAGATCCCAAAACAGACCAGGCACAGAAAGCTGAAGGTGCTGGAGATGCCAAGTGAAGTGTGTGCATTTTTGATAACTGTGTACTTCTGGTGACTGTACAGTTTGAAATACTATTTTTTATCAAGTTTTATAAAAATGTAGAATTTTGTTTTACTTTTGTTTTTTTAAAGCTATGTTGTTAGCACACAGAACACTTCATTGTTGTTTTTGGGGGAAGGGGCAAATGTCACTAATAGGATATCTCTGAAACTGGATTAATATGGGAGAAAACACCTTTCCCCTCTAGTTTTTTGAGAGACTTCCTCTATACTCCTAGGAGAAGGGAATCCCTGATGTTTGATAAACACTCACCTTGGCACCGATGCCTGTAGTGTGGAAAAACTAAAATTTGTTTTTATGTCCTCATGACCTTTTTTCTTTCTGCCTTCAGCATACACTTGACTCCCTTAAACTCAGAGACCTGTTGGAGCTTGATCCCCCAAAAAATTGGTTACCAGGATGTCAGGCAACCTGGACTTTCCAGTGATGCCATGGAAATGGCATCCCTCAATAGAGTAGCAATTTCTTTTTCAGATTGTGGATAATTCTGCTGTTTTCATTTTATTTCCTGAAAGTCAGGGTCTGCTCGTGAAAAGTTGTTAAACAACATACTAAATGTGAAATGTCAACCCTCACTCTAAACTTCCCCTGTTCAGAGCATCAAATGAAGACTTCATTGGGTTTTATAGTGGCTTTCTGATTTTGGTAGTCCATTGAAGAAGGGAGTTTGAAAGTTGTTGTATACTGTTAACGATTGTCTGCCCATGTCCTGCCTGAAATGCCATGATTGTTTATGAAAAGTATCTTTAATAAAAGTTGGATACAGTTAAAAAAAAAAACAACAAATGCCCCCCCCCAAAAAAAAAACAATACTACTGAAGTTTCCCACATGCTTTTCACCAATTAAAACAGCTCCTTCTTTTTATCCTACACTCCCAGGAGTAACCATTAACTTTAATTTTGCATTTGTCATTTATTTTCTTTATAGTTATACATTTATCCTTATATATCATATTAATTTTGCTTTTTAAAAAAAATTTCTACAAGTGGTATCATATGAATTAATTTATCCTTCCATGACTGCCTCTTTTCACAAAATCATGTTACTCAGAACTGACATTGTTGGTTCATTCAATTATAGTTCATTAATTTTCACTCTCATATATATTATTCTATTGTGTGACTATACTATTAGTTATTTATCATTTCTTCCTTGGATGGCCATTTGAGTTATCTTCAGTTTTGTGCTGTTACAAACAATGCAGATCTATATATTTTTGTACATGCCTCTGGTGCACATGGGAAAGAACAGAATTGCTAGTTGTGGGTTTGTACTTCATCTTTATTAGATACTGCTAAATTATTTTCCAAAGTGATTTTAGCAATTTACATTCTCCCCATCCATATTGAATAAAATACCCATTGTTCCACTTCATCTCCAATACTTGGCATTATCAGATTTTTAGATTTTTACTGATCTGGTTGATATAAAATGGTAATTAATATACCTTTGTTTTAGTTTGTATTTCCCTAGTAACTTATAATGTAAGCATTCTTTCATATGTCAATTGATCATGCGTGGTTCCTCTATCTATAGAAATAGATTGCCTATTTCTATCTTGTGCCAATTTTTTTCTCTTGGGTTTTCTTTTTCTTAGAATTCTTTGAATATTCTGGATAGTAATACTTTGGCAATTTTATGCACAGCAAAGAGCTTTCTTAGCTTGAAGCTATTAGGGCTCTTTTAACTAAATTTCTTGTTTTTAATGGAGTTGAAATTGTCAATTCTTTCAGTAATAGCTTTCATGTTTTGTATTTTGTTCATAAATCCTTTATAGCCTAAAGGTCATAAAGATAGTTCATTATGTCCTAGTATTTTGCCTTTTCCATGTAAGTCTTTAAGCCAGCTGAAAATTTATTTCTGAATCTGACATGATGTAGGCTTTGGATTTAAATTTTTTCCACGTGGAAGACCAATTAACCCAGTAGCAACTATTTCCACAGTGATCTGCGATATAATCCATGTCACATATCAAGTTATCATCAATGGAACGTTATATTTCAGGATTCTCTGTAATCCATTTGTACATTTGCAGATTTTTGTACTGTCTTAATCACTCTAGCTTATGGCAAGTCTTATTTGGTAAAGAAAATTATCCCAACTTGTTTTTCAAAAGTGTCTTGGCTATTTTTGCATTTGCTCCTTCATGTAAATTTTACAGACAGATTGCCAAAATCCATGAAAAATCCTGTTGGGATTTAGATCATAATTCCATTGCATCTGTGGATCAATTTAGGGAGAATTTACATCTTCCCGATATTATTTCCTATCTTTGTAATTTTGATTTGCATTTCCCTGATGGCTGATCATGTTGAGCATCTTTTCATGTATATCTTTCATTTGTATATCTCCTTTGGAGAGATGTCTAATCAATTTTTTTGCCCAGTTTTTAATTGGGTTGCTTGTCTTTTTGTTGAGTTGAAGGATTTCCTTATATATTCTGGATAGTAAGCAAGTATGCTTGATGGTGTTCCAGAAGTTTCTTAGGCTATTTCGACTTTTTAAAAGTCTTTTTTTCTTTTTGCTCCTCAGTCTATTCATTTCCATTGCATTGTCTTCTAGTTTGCTGATTCTTTTTTTTGTCCATCTGCTATTGGAACTCTCCTGGGAATTTTTCATTTCTGTTATTGTGGACTTCAACTCCAATAGTTCTATTTGGATCCTTTTTAAAATTTCTATCTCTTTGTGCAGATTCTTACATTGTTCATTCATTGTTTTCCTGATATCCTTTAGTTCTTTCTCTGTATTTTCCTTCATTTCCTTGAGCATATTGACTGTGTTCCTGCTATGTTTTAGCTCTTAAGATTTTCCTTCATCTCCTTGAGGATACTGAAGACCATTCAGGTGTCTATTTCTTTATGATGCATTTTTATTAAGTTATAATTTTCCAGAAGTATTTCCATTTCACCTAGGTTTTCAAATTAACCACACGAAATTGTTTATCATATTCTCTTACATCTCAAATATCTGCTGTATATGTAGTTACATATTATTTATTTGTGCCTTCTTTCATTTTTCTTGATCAGCCTTTCTGGGCATTTGTAAATTAAGTTGCATTTTCAAAGATATAGCTTTTGACTTTGTTCATTCTATTATACCCTTATTTTCTATGTCATTGATTTAATCTATTTCATATCTCTATTATCTCCCTCTCTGTATTTTGCATTTTATTCTCCTATTTATAGCCTGAGTTGGATGCTTAGTTCATTGATTTTCACTTTCTTATTTTCTAATATGAACATTCAAGAATTTCCATTTCTTTCTAGGAACCATTTTAGCTGACTCCTACAAGTTTTACTGTGTAGAACATTTGTTATTATTCAGTCCTAATTATTTTCTAATTTCTATTACGATTTTTTCTTTAGAATAAGTTGGTTTAAGGGTGTTTTAAATTTTCAAAATGTAATTTTGTAAAAAGCTACCTTTTGTTATTTTGAGCTAAATCTCACTGTGATCATAATATTTCATCTGTATGGTAGATATTTTGAATTTTGTTGACAATGGCATTGAAGGTGATGAGCTTTAGTAAATTGCTCATGCATGCTTGAAAAAAGAAAACACATATTTTTTTCATCTGGCAAATGTAGAGATTCTTATATATCCATTAAATCAAGATTCTTAATAGTGACCTTAAAATCTTTTATATGGTTAATGAATTATTTTTGCTGGCTTAATTTTATTGCTTGAGTAATTGACAAAGGGTTTGTGTGCATCTTTCCCTGAGGGCAGATTTATGAATTTTACATAAGAGTTCTGTAAATGTTTCTTTTAGGTTTTGAAGAAATATCATTAGATACATTCACCTTTAAAGTTTATATTCTCTTGGTGGATTGGGCCATTCACTCAATAAGCATTGACTTTCTATCAATAATGATTTATCTTAAATTTTATTTTGACATTAATATAGCTACATAATTTTTTTTGTTTGTTTTGGTTAATAACCACTAATAAAATAGTTTTTTACTTTAACTTTACTCTGTATTATATTTTAGGTATGACTTTTATAAATAGCATAAAGCTAAATTTTGTTTTCATTCAATTTGAAAAATTATATCTTTTAACTCTAGATATTAATAATCCATTTACACTTATTGTAATTGCTCATATGATTTGTATCTGTACCATTTTTTTCTCATTTTTCTGTCCTTATATTTAAACCAAATTGCTTTATTTTCTGCTTTCTATTGATTTGTATTGCATCTTACCTTTAGGTGGTAGTCATTAAAATAATTTCATATATACATAACTTGAATAAATATGTTAATAGCACTACTCTTCTCCCAAACATTACAAAAATCTTTGTAATCAGGGTCTACATTCTACTATTGTTAGTATTTTGGCTCTATTCTTTTTTTTTTTTTAGCCCTTCAAGTTAATATTTTCTATACCACCAGTTTGTTTATATTCAACTATGTAGTTGTCATTTGTTTTGCTCATCATACTTTGTTGCATTGCTGATCTTCCTTTTATATTCTTCCTGACATGTATCCTTTGGAATTTCCTTTAATTAGGGTTTATGGGCATTAAGCCCTCTGTTTTTCTTTTCTAAATATACTTATTTTTACTTGAAATGGAAATTATAAATAGCACTCTTTTCCATTATTCTACATTATTCAGATTAGCAAGATGATATAGAAGAAGAACTGGACTGAATCAGGAGACCAGAACTCAAAATCCATCCAATTATTAAAGTATTTTGTGACCTTGGGTAAATCCTTTCATATCTCAGGGCCTTAGTTTTCTCTCATTAGATCAGAGTAAATGATCTTTAAGGGACTTTCCATCTCTTACATTCTATAAATATGAACAAATCAATGTGTAGTGTTAGAAAGCAGATAGCAGGAGGGAGCAAACAACAAAAAGTAAGTAATTTGAGAAAAATAAGCTAAGTGAGGTCAAAGTTACAATGCCTTTCTTTGTTTAAAACTACTTCTGGCAAGAAGTTATGAACACTCCAAGTCCCATGATTTACCTATCATTTGTTTCTCCAAAGGTGTATCTTGTGTCTGATAACTTTTAAAATGCTGGCCTCTTGCACAACCTGTGGTTCTCAGATCCTTCAGCATTTGTAGGCTGAGATGTAATGCTGAAGAGAGAAAAACCCAAGTCTAAGTGGGACAGAGGAAGGATACTCTTTTCTGCCTTTCATGGAAAGGGTCTCATATACCCTTTATTCCTGGTCACTCTCAGGGTTTTGCAGACAGACCGTTGGACTGGGTGTCAGAAAATTTGGGTTCTCCTGCATAACTGTTCCTTGCAAAAATGAAAGAAAAGAGTTTAGTGAAAGAATGAGGGTGATCTTGGGTTATTAACTATTTCTATCAGTCTCAGCATTTTCATCCATAAAATGATAATAAAATAATTCCAGATTATAGGGCTATTATAAATGATATGAAAAATAGTGAAAAGTCTTAAAAAATGTTCTGATCCTTCCTTTCTTTTTCTCAGTTACTTGCATCCATACCTATCAGCTCTGCTAGACTATCGATTTGTTGAAAGAAGGAATTATGCCTGATTTACGTCTGTATGCCTCAAGGTGCTTAGTATAGAGTAGGTTCTAAGTGCTTGAAAAGTATGCATAAAAAGCTGGAATAAAAAGTGTGAAAAAGTCAGGCAGTTGTTGGTTATGAGAGTGGAGAACCCAACTCTACTCAAAGGACCCATTTACTTGGATCCAGCTTAAAAAAGGAAAAATTCTTTATTTGCAAGATTACAATGCAGGGTGATCAGGCGACTTTAGAAGACATCTGTTTTAATTTACTAAAGGCTGCCAAGGCAATATACCAGAAATGGTTGGCTTTTACAATGGAGATTTATTAACTTTAAAGCTTACAGTTCTGAGACCGTGAAAGTGTCCAAATTAAGGCATCATCAGGAGATGGTTCTCCCTGAGCTGTAGCTGTGGGGAATCAGACATGTGGCAGTGTCCACTGGTCTCTCCCCTCTCTTCTGAAACTCATTGCTTTCACCTTCTGGCTCCCAGAGCCTTATCTCTCAGCTTCTGGGGGTTTCTCTCATTTCTGCAGTCCTGCTGATTCCAGTTTATAAAGGACTCCAGTAAGTATTAAGACCCACCCTGGGTTATGCCTTACTGGATAATCTAATCAAATGACCCCTAATTGAATCTAGTCTAATCAAAGGTTCAGAATAGGTTCACACCCACAAGAAGGGACCAGTCCAAGAACATAATTTTCTGGGGTTCCCAAAAGACTCAAACTACCACAATGCCCCATCTTAAGGTCTTATGTGCAGGAATGAAGCATTGACACATGTGACGACATGGATGAATCTCAAAGACCTTATGTTCAATGAAGTAAGCCAGTCACTAAAGGACAAATATTCCATGATCTCACTGATATGACCTAAGCATATTCAGCAGACTCAGAGAGGTAGAGTCTGGAAGATAGGTTAACAGGAGATAGAAAGGGAGCAAAGAATGGTGAACCAATACTTAACCTGGGCAGAATCTATAAGTGGATGGGAGAGGTTTCGCAGTGGAGGGGGGTGCTAATGGTGCAGCAATGTGAATGTGGGTCATAATGTCGGAGTGTGAGTGGAGTTGGTGGGGGTGGTTTGGGTTGATGATTGACAACACCCATTCCAAAAGGCAAAGAGTATCTACAACTGTAAACAAAAGTTTCTTCCTTCAGTCCCTTAAGATCTAAGCCCCATTTCCATCTGAAGCAGAGCACGCATCACCATCCCCAAATCCTCAAGTTTGAGGAATGAACAAACATAATGCAACCATGGACCAAAGTAGACTTATTATTGTGGAAAAAAATTTTAACATTGATAGAAAGATAGTGGTTACCACAGGTTCTAAGGGGAGGGGGAGGAAAGAACAGGTAGAACACAGGGCATTTTTAGGGCATTGGAATTGTTCTGCATGCTATTGCAATGACAGATACAGTCCTTCATACAAATGTCAAAACATATAAAATTGTACAGTGCAAAGTGTAAACCATAACATAAACTATAGACCATGGTTATTACCAATGTGTCAATATTTGTTCATCAATTGTAACAAATGTACCACAGTAAGGTAATATGTTATTAATTGGGGAAAATGTGAGGGGAGGGGGTGGGGTATATGGGAATCCCCTATACTTCTGATCTAACTTTTCTGTAATCTTAAACTTCTTTAAAAATAAAGGTCATTATATGAAGAAAAAAAAAAAAAAAAAAAAAGATCTTCTGTGCTACTACTTGAATGTGGTTAAAATGGGAAATTTTGAGTTGTATATTTACAACTCAAATTAATAAAATAGAAAGTTTTTTTTTTTAAAGGTCTGTGGTAACAGAGGAATGGGTACCTTCAGACCATTGTGGCATCATAACTGCCATAAGAGACATTCCCTTTTTAAGAAGACTATATGGAAAGCAAATGATGTAAAAAGATGACTCGCAGTAATGGGAGATTGAAGAAAACTATACAACTTGGAAAGAATTCCACACATGGACAAGTAAATAAGAAGTTTATTGGATTTCTAAATATAATAAAGTAGTTGCAGTTCTTTTACAGAAAAAAGGAATATGATTTTCATATTTATTCTTACAGAGATTTGAAATAAACCTAATTGATAGAAAAATGTAATTGATATAAGGTAAATAGAAACATATTTTAATATATTTGCATAATGCATAAATACAAAAGAAAATAACAAAATCACTTGCTTATAACAGATTTCATTCTCTTATTTTCATAAGGAACCACGTGGGCTATTCTGGATTTGTCAGTAGTGGAGAATTGCAATTTGCTAAGAATAAAATTAACAAGAGAAGCCTGTATTTTAGGAATAGCATGGCTCTGTCAGTGTTACACTTGTTAAAAAAAAAGGCATATTCCCTATGTTATTCTGTGGCTTTCCCTAAGTCAATGAACAGACTAGCCAATCATGGCAGGGCTGTAATTGTGCTTAACTAGTGGGAAGTGCTTGCTCTCAGTAGATACATTTTTCAGAGAGAAAACCTGGTTTTTCACTGTCTCTCCCTTTCCCTTCATCTATCCACTTTTAAACACCATTTAACTTTTATATAAAACCATATCCTATGGTCATGAGATTCAGACTGAAACCTAAAGCAAAGCCCTATTTGTCTCTTTCCAAGTCCATATTTTTTCCAAGGAGGAAAACATCTGTGTCTCAACACCCCTTAAAACATCACACAGAGATTTTTTAACTCATTTCTAGCACTACAATGCTCATTTGAAAATAACAAGTGTTGAAAATTGGACAAGGTAAAAATAGAAAAGGAAACAGCAACAGGAAGTGGAGACACTATTAGTGAAGAGCTAACTGATCTCATAAAATGACAGTTACAGCGGGGTAGTCCACACTCTTGAACTTAGGAAATGGTGGTCTGTTCCACACTCATCCCAAGTTTGTGCAGTAGGGCCCCTTACATGGAAAACAGAATGGCTGCTGATTGCTATGGCATGGAAATCTTCTTCTATAACCTGTCTCCCTTTACCTCTATTTGGTGAAACTTGGTGAGGTAGGAGATAATTTTGTGACCAAGAAGACATCGAAAGCTTCCTAGGAGAAAGGGTAACTGGAGGTATATCCCTTTTCAAAACAATGGCATATTCAAGTGACTATGAAGCCAACAGACTTAGAAGGGAGCACCATGGCAAATGTAACGGTTAGGCACACATAGATAAAGATCTTTTTTTGAAAGCACGACCTCCCTTTAACCTTTCTCCTACAACCATGCTGTCTCCATGGACCTATTTACCTGGGCCCCCTGTTATTGCCATGACTGGAAAAGAATTCCTCTTTCTAGGCTCAGCTGCTCTTCCATCAACATCTAGAGTTATTCTGTTAGAGAAAGTACTGTGGAAACAAAACCATCAAGTAACAGGTGTTGCTATTTTTAGGAGTCAAAGTAATAGCGCTCTACGTATCTGGCCCTCTAAAGCCTCAAATCACCACAGCCAAGACTTTTCTTCAGTTTTCTTTGTTAGCCGAGAGATAAAAGCAGAAATCTGTTGACATTTTAAACCCACCAATGCTTAGTTTATAAAACCGCACATATGACACATATCTTAATATGGACCCTGGCTCTATTAATACTTTTAAACATGATTTCCCTGACTAAATGTTCCAATTCCATAAAATATATATTCTCTTGAAGCAGAGCACAAGAAACCTGAGAAATATGCCATCATCGAGTAGGATATAAATACAAACTGGCTTTATCAGCAAGGAATGCTCAGGGAATGTGTTTGCAGCCCATTTTATGGTGCCATTCGTTTGGGGATATTGGAGATGAGTGTCTTTCTTCCACTTGACAAGGTTTCCTTATCTCAGCTCCTACTCCTTTTGATGGTATGTTTTTGAAGGCTGCACAGTATGATTCTGGGTACTGTGTGTGTGTGTGTACATACATATGTAGGAAAACGCTTGTTTCCCAGAATAGGCACTTTTTGAAAGCAGTAAATCTAAAAGTAAAGTTAATAGAGCCTATATTTAGTGCTCATCTTCTCACTTTGCTGATGTGTGTGCTGAACAGAAGATCACAGATTTGAGTCAGTCTCGCAAAGAGGCCGGAGTCGGCAAATGGCAATATTCAGAGCTGGGGAAGACTTGCCAACTCCACTGTAGCTGTTAAAAAGGCAGACTTGGAGAAGGTGCAAGCGTTTTTCTCAAAGGTGACGGCAGAGAAGGAGAAAAGCCTCTGACAAAGCCATGAAATAAAAGCTTATGTGCCTGGCTTAGGGAAAATTACTATCCTCAGGCTCTGCATCTTCTTGTCACGTCTGCTTCATGGCACAGATTTGCTACTCAGAAAGTTTTTTCCCTTTTCCTTTTCTTGTGTGCCTCATAATTGCAAATATCCCCATACCTAGCAGTAGAAAGAGAGAGCCTCAAATCTCTTAAAGTAATGGCAAACCAAACAAAAAACAAAGCAATTCATTGCATATACAGCACGTAAAACTTCAATACTACCTCTAGATGTAAAATTTTTGCATCTGAGTTTAAATTTTAACATAAGGCACATTAACTGACATGGTATTTTATTCATGCTAAAGAATCAGACAATTGAGTGCCATCTTTAATTCTATTTGCTCTTTGATATGTTTCCTGAAAAAGAATAAGGGCATAATTCAGAGTTTTATTTATTAAGGAAATGATTCTTGGCTAATTTGCTCATCAGCTTTCCCAAGAGAATAAATGAATAGTAAAAGGAAGAAATATTTTGGCTACTACTTCATTATAAAATATTGGTGACAAGATTTAGTTTTCAGGGTCCTATATCTCTTTCATCAAGGATGCACCTCAGCTCAGACATTTCACTTGAGTTAGGATGGCAACTATTCATGTCAGTTCAACTTTGTTACCTAGTGAGGGAGGTCCAAGGTAACTGGCTATCTAACCCTGATATGCTGACGCACTTGACATTCATCTAAAAACTAAGTAGAAGGTATACAGGGTTGGTAAAATACAAACATTGCCAAATAACCCACTGTTTACTATTTGGAAGTTAAAATATGAAGACGTTCCTATGGTTGCCATTTAAATAAAAAAAAAAAAAATTGTTCCTCTCAAACTCTGTGTTTCAAGGACTGAAGCACATTGGTAGATACATCATAACCTGGATAAGCTATTCTCCT
This sequence comes from Tolypeutes matacus, assembly GCA_026826555.1. Taxonomy (NCBI): domain Eukaryota; kingdom Metazoa; phylum Chordata; class Mammalia; order Cingulata; family Chlamyphoridae; genus Tolypeutes; species Tolypeutes matacus. The sequence continues at coordinate 40,192,412 of JAKSZT010053887.1, forward strand.
CCTTCTGGCTTATAATAACTAGGGGATCAGCACCATCACCCAAAGAGAAAGAAAGATGAGAGTGAAATGGATTTTTTTCTTTATTCTTATATCTCCCAAGAAAGAAAAGGAAAGGAGAAATGTATCCAAGAAAATCTAGCTCCCCCAATTTCACATTTTCTAAACTAGTTCAGAAATGGAGTTAAATAATTTTGTGAGGAAAGACATTCAGGCTTAGTATTTACTCTCTTATGATGGAAGAAATGGAGTCGAGAAAGCAATGATAATTCATGTCTCGGGATGAAGCAAAGGAAGCACTATACAAAGTGGCAACATAATGCATCAATAATAATAGCCCAGGAATAGATTTTTACCCTTTTCCTGACAGATAGAAATATAGAGAATCAAACAGGAAAGAAATACCTTCGTTTCCACCCCCACCTCAAATTGCTTTGGCATATTTTAAGAGATAAATGGATTTGTACAGAATTTAAATAGCTTTTTCTTTTCTTTTTTTGTCAGCCACAGAAATGGGTCAGGTCTAGGAATTGTTAATTTCCTGGCCTGAAAAACCCAAGTGTTTAAAAATAAGAGTACTTTTTAGAAGGATCAGCTTTCTTGGAAGATGTGTGTGTGTCTTTGTGTGTGTGTTTAAAGACAACACAATTGTATTTTCCATAATATGGAAACTATATTGTATAAAATGGAGGAAGAGAAATTTTTATTAGTTGCTTTTGTTACATTATGTGAAGATACATCAGGGTTTGTGGGTTGCTTCTCTGCTTTTAAAAGGCTGCTTGTTCATGCTTACTGCATCACTCTTCTTTCATTCCCTCTAAGACATCACAAGGTCCACCCAAGTGAAGTTCTGCTCAGGTATACTAACCTAGATAATTCTAAGAAAATCTTAAAATGTTTATTCTCTTAATCCATTCCTGGAGAGGGGATACTCCATCCATCCTACAAGAATCATTTCCATTCCACAGGCCCTTAAGGGAGGTGAGGCACCTTCCCAGGATCTTAATGTTGCTGTCTCAGGCACGGCCACCGGTGGGCCCCACAGGCACCTCCTGTAATCATCAGGTGTGAAGACTGGTGGGGTGGGGGGCTGGGGGGGTAGGGGGGTGGGGTGGTGAGAGGCCATTCACTCTTTTACCTGGCTTTCACTAAACTCAGGGAGTAAGAAGATGGATGATAAGACTGACTTGATGGATGATAGACTCTATGAAGCTTACTAGATAAGATCATTTTAAAGGTTTCCTGTACTAGATTTAATACAGGTGGAGAAGGTATATTTTTTGATCAGTTCATAGGGTTTTTAACTTAAAGTCAAACAACTTGAAGAGAGGAACAGGAGGAAATAAAAACCAAAAAGCATGCCCCCAAATGCATAGCTCCCTGAGGAATGCAGCTCAGGGACGGAATGCCTGGCTGTTGAACTGCCATATTGAGCAATCCTTCGAATATACATGGAGGCTTCCAAGTATATATTTTGGAAACAATGCAGGACCAAATTCCTTGTGATAAGGACACACAAATCATAAAACTAAAATGACCTCGGAATTCTAGTCAATCAAATGGCAAATGGCAAATTTCAGAAACACAATCAGTCCAACAGCATTTGTTCTGACATTTCAAGGTCATGGGTTGGTTGGTTCAGAAATGCCTGATAGAGCAACATACATGTGGTGCACTCTCAATAGATGTTAACTGAGAGAGAGACTATTAGGCATTCTTTAATCTATAGTAGTTTCTGCCTCTGTGGGGCATAAATCATAGCCCATAAGAGAAAGGCTTGTCTTAAGGTACAAGTCACCTCTGTACTCCACTGAATTCTAAGTGATGTGGTCTCAGTTGATATTCTGAACATCACAGTTCCAGAAAGTTTTTCAGTTAATGTAATGTAAACCAATTTCTCTGGGGAAATTTGATGTAAAGTGCTTCAGTATCAAGGTTGTTTGTTCTTATCAGTGGCCTTTCTCCACCAACTTCATCACCGTGTTGCCAGACCAGAATACCTGGTGATCTCCCATAATATGACACAGAAGACACACAGAATCTCTAAATGATCTCATTCTCAAAGAAGACACATGTGGATTTGCCACCTGATATGCCTGGATGACTTAACAGGGGGCAAGGTAGACTGTGAGACATACATATTGTCCTCTGTGGTATTGTGGGCCCTGAGTGGTCACTGGAAAGAGCACTGGACTTGCAAGAATGGGTTAAGTCCCCCATCTGCCACTTACAAGCTTTTGGAATATCACTTAAAGATTCTGAGCCTCAGCTTTCTCTTCTGGTATAGGGTTATTAATAACTGTCCTCCCAGTACTGTTTTATGTGTGAAAGTAGTCTATAAGTGCTCTTAGGAATTATTATTTTAGAGTTCAGAAAGCTACCTTCAGGTTTATGTCCAGAAGACTGATGACAGGTTCTGCTTATAGGGCTCTCTAATTCAAAGCTGTGGTTAAAAGGCCTTGTCCTCCCAAAGACTAAATAGCAATCCAGGGCAATAACGTACATTTTCTATGTGATAAAGTTCATAGAGGGTTGCTTCCTGTTCATACTGAACATGCTGGATTATACCCTCATCCTCTTCTCCAATTATAAAGAGAAAAACAAGCAAGTAACAATTGAAGTAGACTTCCTCCATGCCCTTTCCTTCCCACTGACTCTGAATATCTCCTGTTAAGAAGAAATTCCAGAGATAATTTGGCCAAGGAAGAAGGTCTTCTCTGATTGCAGCCTGAGTTTTCCTGTTGTTTCAGTGCCATAAATATTCTTCCCTCAATTCCAGATCTTCCAATTCAAGATTTCTTAACAAATTTCATCTCTTCCAAGAAGCATTACAGGTGTCACCAGGCAAGAATTATTCCTTCCTACTTAGTCCAGATTGAACTTGTTTGAACTTATCACAATTGGTCTGAACTAAAGTTACTTAGTGGCTGATTCTTTTATAGTGATTAGTAGGCTATTATTAAATTGAAGAGATGAGTAAAGGATAAGAATATTGGAAGGACACAAGAGAAAACATGGTCTCCTAAGTCCCCAATTGATCATGGAGGGAAGCTGCTCTGTTTGAATAAGCACAAGAACTCTGGGTACAAACATTTGAGTTAAAATGAATGAAAATGAATCTCAAAACCAATCAACCAGTAATTATTTTGGTAGAACTTAGAGTGTTCAGACTCTTTCCCCATATTAAGTATGAATATGGGTAAGAAAAGGTCAAGAGACTATGAATATTGACCACGAGGTTGGTCTCTCGTGAATGGCATATGTATTAGTTCGCTTCCTCTTTCCAGGATGACTTTGCTTTTGGCAATATCAAAATACAGTAGAGGCTATAGAACAGGGGTTCTTAACAAGGGATCTGTGAGTCTGAACTGAAATTCAAAAACACATTATTCTTGTGGGGATGTATTGGTGTGGGTGTGATGTGTTTATTAAATAATACACAGTATAGTGTGGACTTAGTAAGAGGTCTGTGGTTTTCACCTGACTGGCACAAGGGTCTGTGGCACAAAAAAGGTTAAGAACCCCTGCTATAGAGTAAGAGGGCTGTTTTATATACATGGGAGATCTATCGCCATCTAGCTTTTACTCTCCCAGGTCAGAGTCCTTGGGGTAATTTCCACACTGAATATCACTTTCCCTTTGGTGATCCCAATTCTATTTACTTTCACCCCTGAAGAAAGTGTTTTCAACTAGCCTGACCCAAGGTGATTGCAAAGTTTAATTGAGTAGATTGAAATAAAAATTAAAAAAAATACTTTTGGGTTCAACTGTTCAAAGATGAAGCAGAAGGATGATGGGACTTGATACTGTGTCAGTAAATAAGGAAAAGTTGAAAGAGTTGGTGATATCTGACCTAAAGATGCAAAGATTTAGACATAGACTTATTTTATGTAGCTCTAGAAGCAGATTTAAGCTCAAAATGAAGAAGAACATTTGTAGATAAGAGCTGTCCCAATGGTATAATGGCCACATACTGGCCAGGTCTAAGAAGATGTGGGATGGTGACTTGTCAGGAAAATTACCCAGGAGATTAAGATCCTAAGCAGTTCATGATTCTATGTTTAGCTAGGAACAGCACTAGTGTTTAGGGTCTGCTAAAACCATCTACACTGGTGTAGAACAAAAGATGCTATAGCTACACTCATCTCATCAGAACATTTTATATTAAAAACCAGATAATTTTTAAAGGTATGAAATAATATGCTAACCAAACAGCAGCCTGATGAGAAAAGGATCATTCTACTTATCTGTCAAGTAAATAAGCTGACCTGAAATGTTCATGGTTGTACCATAGATACACTCAGTATTTCACTCCTAGTGTTGAGAACTGAATTTGTAAGGTAATTTCAGTGCCATGATAACTTATTGCATTTGTGGACTGATAATAAGGCTTCTAATATTAGGTAAATGTCTATCAGAGTTAGATGAATAAGGTTTTTTATTTCCCCTAACTAGATGAGTATCTAGGAAAAATTAATAAAGATATTCAAGGGGAAGGACTAATACAAACATCTTGTTATTAATTACAAAAGAATTAGTTGCAGGGTTTCCTCCTCTCTCTAGTATATTTATGTGTTTATTTGTAGAATATTAATTGTCATTTTTAAAAAAGGATGGAAATAGAGATATTTATTAGTGTGATTGAGACTGCTGCCAATTAAAGATCAATCAGAAATAAAGAGCAAAGATCTTAGTAATTTTAGTTTGACTTCAAGGGGAAAATGTCAATCAGTTTAATAAAAATTTATCTTCCATACAACTTTCCACAAAAACAAGTCACATGCATATTGGGTAACTTATATTTTTTGCACAAGGCGTAGGTAAGTAAAACAGAGAAAGGAGTAAGTGTCCTTACTGTATTCAAGGGAAAACATGCCATTTTAAATTTATTTTTCTTTAAAGTTAGTAAGATAAAGTCAATTTTCTGTATTTGCAACTAACAAATAGTGAACTAATATAAGTCAGTTATAGTAGAGTTTTTTAGGTAAGGCATTAAAGACAGTGGTGATTGGATTTGAATAAGAAAACCACAGATCAAAAAACTACTTATTGTCCTTTCATGTAAGTACATTGAAAACAACAACTTCTAACCTTTAGAGAGTCTTAGGGTGTAGTGCAGTTTGCCTAGGAATATGTCAGAATATGTGTCACCATTTGTCAGAAGGAGAACAAGCTATGGACCTCTCTCAGAGGTTGTAAGGAAGGACATGTCTTATAAAAGTTCTGATGGAGTTATGGCTATACCATCAGGTCTAATGGCAGCTCCCATTTTATTCTCGCCTAACAAGGGAAAAATATCTCTATTGTTAGCAACAGTGATTTTTAAACAGCTCATATAGATTGGCAATATAAATATTTTTACCTGTTTAAACAACTACAACTGCTGATCCCTAAGGTCCTTAAGAAAATCCTGTGTTATACTTCACAAGAACTCTCTTGTCATAGTTTTAATTGGACTGCCTCTTCTCTCAAATTCCCCCTTCCCCTTCTTAACCCTACTCTTCTTGGAGACAGGTTCAAAAAAAATCTAGCTATATATTAAAAAAGGATAACCACTGAAACCATCAGTAATTATAATTTGTTAGTATGCTTTACATTCCTCATATTTGACCCTTTCAAAATAAAAAGCAATGCCAATCTTGAAAAACGTACAGAAAATGGAAGGGTAGAAACCACAAATGGAAATATAATTCTAGAATCACAAGCTTTTTCCAAACCATGAAAACGGACACAAAAGAAATATTTTTATCATTATCCAACAGAGTTCAAAAGAATCTCAAACCAAATTTTAACAAATTAAAAGTGGTTCACTGAGGGACCCAGACTTGTTCTTCTCAGGCTGCTTTCTGTCAATAGCATAAACACCTGTGATCTGTGCTCCAAAACAGAAAGAGGAAAAACAAAACAAAACACAACTCTGTTGTTGACATACCCTGTGGGGGGAAATTTGTGATGTGGCTATTATATTTAATATTAGTGTCATAAACACATTAAAATTCTGGAAGGAAAATAGTTTTTCCTTGCATAAAAGTCAATATTGCCAAGTTTCAATGGAATATAATCACATGCCACCACTAAAAATTTGTTTTGTCATATGCTTTGGATTTAAAAAAAAATCTTAACCTAGTGTTAGAAAATCACTTTGCATATAGCTGAGAAAACTAGATCAGTCATAAGTGAATTTGCCAAGGATTATTTGACCTGAGTCCCAGATGCAAATTCATTCAAATAAAACTAAAAGATACTATTATTCTCATCTCACCTTATGAAAAACATAACCTGAAATACATGCCTTTTGAAACGAAGGCTTTAATGGATGCCACATATAATGAGGATAGTGATATGTTGATTTAGTCTCTTTATGAAAAGCCCAAGCATAATAGGATCAATAAGAAGGGTGAAATGAAGGAAGGGAGACAAGAAGGGGGAAAAAGGAAAGAATAGAAAAAGGGAGGGATAGAGAGAGGGAGGAAAAATTTTCACTAAGTCATAGTAGCCTTAATTGGATCATTTTTAGAGGTACAGAATAATATGCTAACCAAACAGCAGCTTTATGAGAAAAGTATTATTCTACTTATCTGTCAAGAAAATAAACTGACCTGAAATGCTCATGGTTGTAGCATAGTAATGACTTGGAACCAGGATTCTCAACTTGTTCTGTCTACTATTTCCTTAAAATTAAAATAACAAAAACAAAACTAAACTAAAGCAATGAAAAAAGTGGATATGCTTAATGGGTGTTAAGGGCTCCAGTTGAAGTCTCTGTCTTCATTATTTGACTAAAACCAGAATAAGATCAAATCTAAACACCAAGAACATCCAATACATGGCCTTCTGGCATAAGAATGTTCTCCAAAGTTAGGACTATATGAGGTACTTCCAAAAGAGGAGAAAAGAAATGCTACTAGAACACATTAAGATGGAGAGTTCTTTACTTCTATGGATTTTGTTTTTTGACTTTTTTATGAATATATCTGAGTTTTGGGGCTGCTATTTACATTATGGACTCTTATTGGAGCATTCAGGGTAGTAAATGGATTCTTTAAAAATAAGGCACACATTTAGGTTGCTCTCTGTGATTGTCTCCCACGAAAGTGCACCAAAAGAGCGATCCCAAGAAATAGATTTAAGGCACATTTTACAGAGGTATATTTTTTCCAGCCTACTGGTTTCCCACAGATGGCTAAAGCAGGGGTATGGAACATGCTGTCATATTTCATTCATAACACACATGTACTGGAGCTCTAGGCAACAGATGGACAATTGCTTGTTTAAACTACAAATGTGAAATACTAAGGTAGAACAGCAATATTTCTAGAAATGTATATGAAAAAAAAAAAGCCTTTCTAAGCCAAGAGGAATGGTGAGAGGCTGTGAGGTTACATCAGTGTTTCCCTGATCTTCCTAACAGCTGCCATAATTTCCCCAACACCCTTCAAAACTTGATAATGGAGGGATCAGGGGGCAACCGACACAGATTTGACAAGAGAAGCCCAAACCATATCAAATAGAAATAACACTGTTATTCCTGGCTGGTTCACATTAATAGGATTTTTGCTAACTAGGAAAACTGTTGGAAGTTGTTTTCAGAGTCCTGTGTATAGTTCATTAACTCTTTATTATAGCCCCTTTGAAAAAGTGCCCTCTTTCTCCTCTGGACCCAACTATAAAATACTTATTTAGAAGTAGTTTGAGTTTCATCTACTTTAAACATCACCATAAACATCTTTGCAGAATCTTTCATAGTCAGAAAACAGATATAGTGTTATCAAAACTCCACTGCATTACTTAGCACATACCCAATGAACTAATTTAGACCAGAGAAGGTCCTGTGGAAACAACAATGTGCTAATGACAAGAAAAAGAACCCACATCTTTGAGCTACAGAGATGTCCAGCCTCTCAAAATCTTGATGCCTTATGCTGAGACACATGGCTTAGACTTTAATTTTAAAGACAATTTTGCTTGCCAGATGAGATTCCACATTGAGTCAGTATGAGCTAGGGATCCAGACAGTTAAAAATTCTTATTTTAAAATGGTCTACAGAGCCCATGATATAGTGGGGTCTTTTTCTTTTCCATTTTTCCCATGTTACACAGGATTACCAGATATTTGTGTTGACAACTTTTTAAAACCAGTATATTTTTAGCCTTATAGATTCTATTGATGATAAGCTTTTCTACTATTTATATATTTAAGTGATAACAATAAAGATGACATATCAAAAGATAATAGGATATACTCATTAAGGTAATATGATTTCTGTTAAAGGCAAAATTTAATGTAACTTAAACAGTAAAGACTGACTTGGCATTGTTTAAATCCAATGATTAAAAGAACAAACAAGAAAGCAGTACAAATCATATATTTAAAAAATATACGGAATAAAATAGTGTAGGATCCTTTCCTTATTATACCTTGTGAAAGAAAAAAAATCTAAAACTAAATATTCCCACATATGTGTGTGTGCACATTCATTATCATAAAAGCATAATAAGTATATTTTAAAATCTTTGGTAAAGATACTCTGAGGTTATGTGATAAAAATGTACTCTAAAGACTGTAAGCAAGCAGTATTTTTCTGGCAATGCCACTGTGATAGGTCTGTGACAGTATTTCTTATAACTCTGTTTTTGGCATGTAAACATTCAGTTACATAAGCACTTAAATGTAACAAACAAGTAGGATGGTATTGCATTTTTATAGTATAAATATTTCATAAATTCTTCCTCTTTTGGCAAATTTTATAATAATATGACTGCATTTCAAGAAATAAAATCCATCTCTCAATAGATTGGGCTCTTTACTTTTGGCCAAAAGACAATTTCCCCAAAAATATTTCATAGAAAACAAGTTATTTAATCAATTCAAGCTGATTTTAACATTGTGCTAATTGTCTAATAGTGCTCTTTGAGGTTATCAGCATGGTCTGGCTTTTATGTTAGAAGACAGAAATTCAGAGATAGACTGTTGCCATAGTATCCTAAAACTCACACACTACTCTTCTGTGACTCCCCATTATATTTCACATTATGAGAAATATAAGATGAAGGAATAAGATTAGCAAGGTAAGGAAATAACAAGTGGGCAAAAGAAGCTCTTAAAAGCTATAGCTTTGGTGCTTCTGAAACAAAATTGCATGGTGATGAAAGCAAATGAGCCCCAACTTAAATTAGATGAGCTATAGTGATGATAGCGTTAAAAGTCTTTATAAAAAAAATAATAATTGAACTACTTTTATGGTAATTCCTATTCAAGTAAAATAAATGCAATTGGAATTCCTGGGGCATGGGTTATGATAGAAAATATGCACAAATATTGTTTCACTTTTATTCTGGATGTTAAAATTGAAAAAATAAAAAAATGAAAATAATCAGACTAGAAAAACTGACTCTATAACTCTATAATAATGAAAAAGGTATTTGTGGAATCAAGAAATGGTATATAAGGGGATGTGACTATATTTGTTATAGCTGATTTCTAAAACTGGGTGGTAGTTATACAGGGATTCATTATATTATTATCTATACTTTTTGTATACTTAAAATAGCTCATAATTTAAAAGTATATATTTATGGATGATCTGAAGAGAGATTTAAGGAATCTCAATCCAAAATACTTAGTTTATAAAACAGCAAACTGCCATTACTAAGCTAGGTGTCTTGTCTTAGATGACACATGTTAGAACCTAAAGAAGCATGGTTCTACAGTTGGCAAGCAAGCATTTCACTGGCCAATAAGAGTTTGAATGAAGATTCTAGGCAAAGACCCTGCATATTTTTAGCTCAGAAAGGCAATTTTTTTTCAGTGATTGTCTTGGAAAGTATGGTGTAAATGTCACATCCATGATATGAAAATATCTCTTGCAATATGTAATTTGAGTTACAGAAGGATTATGAGAATAATGAAATGTGGCTTCGCAATCTTTCTAAGCTCTTCTTTTTTAAAGTAAACTAAACAAAATGACAATTTTATTTTGTGTGCCCTGATTTGTAATTGTCAGACAAAAAGGAACTGGGCCTGGGCTGGGGGTTGGGGTGGCAGTAATTGAAACTGTTCTTTATAGCTATCTTCCTTGAGAGAAAAAGTCAATTTTGGTATTGTATTGGATATTAGAAAGAAAAAAAAAACATGCCAATACTTCTTTAGACAAAAAGTGGAACAGTCTCAGAAATGTTAGATTCTAGAGAAAACCAAGGTTGTGTATATTATTATGTCCAGATTGTGGAAAAGGAAGATCTTGATAATATTGTGGGATAAAAATGGGCTTTTCAAACATACCCTCAAAATACTTTTTCTAGCATGATCCATCTGTAGATTCTTTGAGGACTGAAGTTTTGTTCTCCCTCATCACTCATTAAATATGTGCATATGATTGTTCTGAAATGAGCCTCGATCATTGGTCACTACAGATTTCAAATTTGGACAGTTGTAAATTATATTTGAGATGGTTTTAACCTACAAATCCTACCTAGGCTAACATATAAATTGTTCACTTGTTTCTCCCAGGGACAGGGCTGGTTTACAGCAACAGAAAGATATCCAGATATATTTTGCAAAATGCAGAAAAATAATGTCTAAACTTTATGATTGCAGGCAATGTGGAAGTGATAGGATGGCGCCTTCTAGTGTAAGTACCTGTGAGGTGGCAGCTTCATCCATGAAAAACTGTGTGACAGCAAATACCACACTAAAAAAAAGTCATTCATCCAGATGAAAAGTGAGACAAACATAGGGCTTAAAATTACAGGAATGCAGAAGTGAAAGGGATGGAGCGTAATCCATGCAAAAATGTGCAAGTCCTTGGGAACAAAGGCCCATCAAGGTCCTACATGATTAAATGTGAAATGTGAATTTGGTAAGAACTTAAAAAAAAAAAAAAATCTCATTCTATGTGTTTCTAAAGAAAGGTTAATAGCCGATGAAGAACAGAGACCATCCCATAGCTTGATTTTCTTTCTTCTATTTCCCTATTTCTTTTCTTTTTTTTTTTTTTTAAATCTTTTCCTTGTGATTCGTTCTTCTCAGGGCCACTAACCAACTAAATAGGACGCTGAGCCTAAAGGTCAGTGCTAGCCTTGGCGGTCAACACCCTGATGCGGGCAGAGTTGCAGGTCTTGCAGAGGATGTGTCCATCCAAGGGATAGCAGCCTTGGTTATCACCTTCAGACAGAAGACCACCACAGTCCTAGAAAAAATGAAGACAGACAGAAACTATGTAAGTGAAACTGCAAACGACATATATGGAGATGAAATTCCTTAGCTTTCTACTCAAGGCCCTGCATAATGTGGCCTCTTACACATTTTCTGCTTCATATACCCCCTTCCCTTCCTTCCTTCAATACATAAACATATCTTGAATTAAACTGAATTAAAGATTGGGGGTAGAAACTGACCTTTCTAAATTCACTTAAGATGAAATACAGATACAGGAAGAGAAAACCCCAAGGCTCTAGGTTCCCAAGTAGTGGTTTTGCCCCACCCTCCTCCTGAAACTATAGCAGTGACAAGAGAAAATACAAAAATAGGCCCCTAACCACTAGCGCATCTTTACCCTTTATCGTTAGTGTAAGGGCTCTTAAAGGGAATTCACCAGTGTAGGAATGAAATTTCTTGAGCAAAAGCAAAGCTGTAGAGTGATTCCTATCAAGTAGAAGGGCCACCAGTGGGCACCTTCACTCCAATTGCTAGTAGGAAAATAAAACCCTACAATTTGTGGGGAGAAATAATTTGTTTTACTTCTAAAGGGGCCAGCACGGTGTAGAGAATGAGTGCTGGACTAGAAGCCGGGACCTCTGGCACCACCTCTCAGGCTAGGCCCACTGCCACTCTGAAAATGACTCCTGTATTTTCTACCTTGCCAAGCTATTGGGAGGGTCAAAGAGGATAATGAATATGGAACTGAAGCACTGCGAAGTGCTGTGTAACTATAAAGCATTATATTACCATTGTTAGCCCCTCTGAGGGTCCTTTTCGGAGCGTGTTATATCTCCTTACTTTTGGGAGAAAATGGAAGTTTCTTTGGAAAATAAAAATGAAGTACTTGATCTAGTAGCGTCTGCTCCTGCTAACTTGGTAGAAACTCTAAAAGGCCGCAGCTGCTGCATGCCTCCCCTCTGCTGTACACCACAGCAGCAAGGAGGTCAATGGGGCTCGTGTCTGTATTTGACAAATAATGAAATTTAAGGGCCTGAAAGGGCAGCTCCCAAAACACGACGGCAGTGGCTGCAGTAGCAATGGCAGCAACAGTTATATTCCCCAAAGAAGGAGCCAGAGGATATTTTGCAGCTCTAGGGGCATTAGGAAAATGAAGCAATGGAACTCAATTAAATATTTTCATTGCAAAAAAAGTAAGAAGGTCATTTCATAAATGACGTGGTTTTAAGCATTTAATGAGCTAACGCCTACAGTCACCTGGATAACTTTAAGAACAGAGTAGACCACAGCCTGGGAACCATTAACCCTGTGAATCTTAGAGCTGAAAGGAGCCAGCGGGGGTAGCCAATCTAATCTCCTGGTTTTATAGATGAAGAAAGTTAGGAGTGGGGCAGGGAGGCGGGGCGGAGGGAGTGATTTGTCCAATGTTATGTAGAGAGTCAGTGGCAGGACTAGAACCCCCGTTTGCGGTCTTCTAATTCAGTGTTCTTCTCATTCTACAATATTGTTTCTAAAGAAAACTTCTCAGCATTTTAAACCAAACTTATTGTGTATTGCTACCATTTAATCTGGGAGGAGAAAAGACATTTGATGCAAACTTCTCCGCCTCCCAACACACACATACTTTCATCCTTTAAAAATCAAAGCCTATTATCAAGAGTGTAAGGAATGCTGGGAAGCCTTTCTTCTTTGAGTCTCAGTTTCCCCATCAGTAAAATGATCTCTAAAGTATCTCCTGGCTCTTCTGATTCAGGGTGATTTTGGAGGTGATGGCTAGGAACGGTTGTTCCTCTTTACTTGCCATTCATAAAACCTGGATGAAAGTTGGTAGTTATTATCTTTCCTCATTTTATGGCCAGAGAGAGGCATGCAACTGGGCTCTAGGGTAAAATGAAGTGCCCTGCGTCAAGCAGGTGTCAGCTATAGCAAAGGACGTGCCTGGAGGGAATGCAGTCCCAGGGGGCCCAGGCTCCTCCCTCACAGCACCACCAGCCTGTGTCCAGGGAAGATCTAGTTGGACCAGGAGAACCAATCTCATGGGATGTGGAATAGAATGTTTTTATTATTGCTCACAGATGGAAGAGAGGACTGAAAACTGCTTTACTCAAAAAAGCTAGTAGAAAACAATAAAACTACTTCAAAGGAGGGGGTCTGAGTAACTTGGAGAACCAGGATAAGAAAGTGTTTTAAAGTCATTTTACTTTCAGAATATGGTGCCCTTTAACGCACAAATTATAGATAGAAAGACTTCCTGCCTTTTGCTGCATTAATGGATATACATCCCTCAGACTTCTGCTGACATCCTGTTAGAAACCTTCCTTTTGACTCCCAACCTGGATTACAGCTCTCTTTTACGTATTCCCATTGCACTTGGCACATAACTGTCCCATAGCCCTTAGCAGTCATTTGACCTCTCATTTTAAGTACTCAGTCAATGCTTGACAAATAAATGAATCTCCATGACTTCGCAGAGGAAGTTTCAACTCCTCTGAGATGAATGAATTCTCAGCCTTCTCAATGGTGACAATGGCATCTCTGCCCCATAAGTGTAGTTAGTTGTAGTATCAGTATCTGTAGTTAGTTTTAGTATAATGAAAATAATGCCATTTCCCACAAATTTAACGCTTTGCAATTTACAATGTCCTTTATGACATTGTGTGTGTTTTAGTATCACAGCGACATTGGGGGAATTAAGAACTTGAGTCCTTTTTACAGATGGGGAAATTGAGACTGGGACAGGTAGAGTGACATACCCGGTGCCACCTGCATTTCATGCCAGTGTCGGAACTAAAACACAAGCCCTGTGAACATAAGTACCTGGGTCTCTCCCAGATGAATTGCTACATTTAATAAAACCCTGCTCTCAGGAGACTGTCAATGCCTGGGGGTGCTGCCCACACACCTCACACCGGTAGCAGTGAACATGGAAATCACGATCCAGAGCCACAATACGGACGGTCTCCTCCTGGCCTGGGGCAGGCATGATAGGCTCCTTGCACACAGAACATCGAGGCGCAAATTTTCTGAAAACAGAGAGAATAGTAGTGGTTAGATACTGAACATAAACACAAAGTCATGAGGCATAGAGGTTAAAAAGAAGAAGTGGAAGGCGACACCTGGCCTGCCACTCTGGTGACCTTGAGAGCAAGTCGCTCTTTTTCTCTGCGTCTGCTTCCTCATCTGTAAAATGAGAGACTTAGACTTGGTGACTGCTGAGGTACTTTTATATCTAAAATATCATGATTGGGGTGCATGTGTGTGAACTGCTTATGCATGAAACACTTCTAAGTGCTATTTACCACACAGTAGGTTCTGAATACAGCCCTGAGCTGGTGCTGTGCTGAGCAGTGGGGAGAACAAAGGTCCTGGCCAGCTCTTACTTGTTTCTGACTCTTGTTTCCAGAACTTTCCTATGGGTGCCCAAGGCCCTACCCAAATATCCCTGTGTTGGTATCTTTGCCTTGTTCCCACTCTTTCTTGGAAGCAAGTCTGGAATTCTAGGAAATGACACAAGAATACTCAAGTATATAGCTTTTCAGAGGCTAGTGAGTTTATACATGACACCAAAACTTAAATGACCAAGTCTGCATTTCTTCCATTTTGGTTGTGATAAACTTTTGATTGCAAAGAAAAAGTTAAAAGGCTGTCAAATTTTTAATTCTTTAAAGGATTTTAGCATGTCCAAAGAATATGTACATGTGATGACATATATATGTGCATTTTCTTATATACAAGTTGTTGAGGCTAAGTGTTGGTGAGGAATTTCTACACTTCTTTACTTCTTAATATTTCTTAATATGACTGATAGTCCTTAACATTTTTTTTTTCCTCCTAACAGATTAATAGGCTGCAAATACAGCTCAGGTATCCATCTGTATCTTTCGGAAATTAGGGTGACATTTTTGAAGGTGTGAAATGAGACATGATTTGAAATGGACATGGATAAGAACTGAAGAGATTACCAATAAAAAAAACACAACACAAAACAAAACAAAACAAAAAAACTGTGCAACTCAGTTTTTCTCATGGTAATGTTTTTAAAGACTAACAACATTAAAATGTATCTATTTGTAGTAAGAGTTAAAAAGAAATAATGATAGTAATCTAATACTTTGTAGAGCACTTTATGGTTGTCAAAGCATTTTTACATACATTATACTCTAAATGTACATATTAATTTCCCTGGCAGCACCCAAAAGGCATCTGTATGGCTGCAATCTAAATAAATATGAATTAAGTAGCAGATCAATTGATTGCTATGAAAGAAAAATTAAAAGGATCATGGTACAACTGCAGCAGTAATCAGAGCTGTTATAATTCATATTTTATGCAAGAAGTTTATACTCAGTGGCAAAAAAAATTGCTTTGACTCTCTGATTATTTTTGAATCTGGGTCATCAGTAGTAAACTGAGCAGGCTTCTGGGATCAACCGCAAAATACTCTTCCCCAGAACCCACTGGGACTGTAAACTCTATCAAGTCAGAACTATGTCTTACCTATCATTGTGTCTATGAGCCTTCCTTAATTTTCCTGAGTAGAATTACTTGCTCCTCTAGGATAAATTTCTTTTCACTGAATCTGCCTATTTTAGTAGTACTTATTTGTCTATCTGTGGGGACTACAAAACTGTGAATTCCCAAAGAATAGGACTTTGCTCCATTTCTAAGTCTCCTGAAACAACCACTGTGACTGGTACAGAGAGGGGAACTTCAGGCTATAGCCAATGAAATGACGCATTTGCAGTATTTCTCTATAAAAAGACCTGACTTGGGTCTTAATTTTCAATCTCATGGTCCTTTCTCTTTTGGAAAGGCATAAACTGTATTCTTGTCATGACTTTTTCCTACCCCTACCCTTATTTTCATGATGGGAAAAGTAAAGTGAAGAGACAGGAGGTAGTTTCCACATCCCACGGTGTCCCCTCAGCTGGCAATGTGAGGAGGGTTCAAAATTCAAGGCTTAGCTCATTGAGTGAACAATAGCAATAAAAATAAATCTGATGAAAAGAATTTTGGTGATTAAAATAGCTACTATTTATTGGGGAGTTATTATGTGCCATACCCTGTTAAGCACTCTATATACTTGACTTGACCTGATTTTCTACTGACAGCAACCTTATAAGGAGCACTTTGATCATTTCTACTTTACAGCTGAGGGCACCAAGGCCTTGAGAGGAATACCCTTAAGTTTTGTATCCTGGCACGTTCCTAGCAATCAATAAATGGGTGCTGATTAAACAGATAAATGGATGAGTGAAATATCCCAGCTAAGAAAGCACAGACAGTAGAATAAAGGCTTAATACACTAAAAGGGTCAGTTACATAAATCCGTTCTTCTGGATTTCACTGTGTCACGGCTGAGAATACAAAAATAAACAAGAATTGCAACAGACAGACTAATGAGAGAGATTCTATATATTTCTTCATTTGTTCTATTAATTTATATATAGATAACCTGTCTTATTGCAAAAAATTATGTAATGTACAATTATATTTATACACATATATTCATATATCATACAAGGTCATTTATATGTACATATGTGTGTATATGTATATATATATAAATATAAATGAACTTATTTTATTACTAGTCAGACTATGGCAAGTGCGATCTGTAGAAGATTTACAAAACTCTATAAAACATAGGAAGGAGAAGCAAATTCAACATGGGGATAGGGAGAGGTTGGGATCAGAGAAGGCCTCTTAGAGGAGATGGTATTGGATTTGGACCTTGAAAGATGGACCTTTAGGTGAAGTGGGAAACTGTGTGTGTGTGTGTGTGTGTGTATGTATGATAGGGGTAGGGGTGGTGGTGGAATAGAGTCAATGGGCCAGGGAACTGAGTTTTCAGGGGTCATCTGAAATGATATCTTGGAAAGGTCTTCATGCCTAATAGGCTGGAGGATGTGAGCAAACACTGATCAAAGGTGATTGTGTAGAAGATGGCCCTTAGCAAGGCCTTGGAGATAGTATTTCAGAGCCTTGTTACTCAAAGTGCAGTATAAGGCCATCTAGGGACTTGTCAGAAATACAGAATCTCAGGCCCCATCTCAGACCTACTGAATTAGAATCTGCAGTTTAACAAAATCCATAGGTGAATTGTAGCTACATTAAAGTTTGAGAATTACTGGTTTGGAAGACAAGATACTAAATAGGCAACAGAAATCCCTTCTCATGGGTCTCCTGTATCTCACCATAACCTCCACTTCCAGGCTGCTCCAGTTACAGCAAAGCAAGTCTTCCTTGAATGGAGAGATTCCTTTTCTAACTCTGTGCCTTTGCTTTGTGCATGAGTTGTTCCTTCTGCCAGGAATCACCTTGTTTTCCACTTAAATCATTCCTGGAATTCTGCTTCCATGAAGCCTTCCATTATCCCACAGTGATAGGGTGAGCTATCTCATGGTGTTTGCGCTTTCCTCACATCATGGTTATGTCTGCACTTATTTCTTCCCTTGATGATGGAGATTTCTCTCTATGTATCTGTCCAATTTCTATCTATGCAATTTACTTCAATGTATTTCTAGCTCTGCATCTCTTCCCTTCAGCACTTAGCACAGTAATTGGCACACAGAGGATTCTATGTAAATGTGAATTGAACTGAATTGAAATAGATTTCCTAAATGCTCACAAAGATGAGACCCATTCAGAAGGACCAAGAACAAGAGCCCCCAAAACTCAGTCTGGAGAAAGAGACTGTATTCCCCTACTTAAACTCTCCTTGGCCTTACAATGCCCATCCTTGTGCTGGACTTTTAGCTCCTTTGTGTTCTAGTACTTTCAAGGCTTGGATACAGGATTCTGTAAATTTTCTCTTATTTTCTTTTAGGAAATAGGGAAAAGATCAAAAAGCTTCTCTCCCTACCTGCCAATCATGCCAGCATCATTACTTTAAAAAAATTTTTGTTTTAATATGCCATTGAACTAGTGGGGGGGGGGAGGGGGAGATAACTGGGGTTCGAGATTTTCATTCTCTTTTAGTTGCTCTAGTTTGCCTTTTTGGAGCTTTCAGACACACACACTTATGTCCCAGTTGCAAATCTCCAGTTATGTTCTCCACCCCTAGAAATGAAAGCTAATGGCAGAGATATAAACTTACATTTGTCAGAGTTGATTTCCTGTTTTAATTGAGTGGTGTAATATAGCAGTCTTTTCCAACAACAGAAACATGTGTGCTCTGATTATATCTATCAGTCATTCTTGTATTAGGTTTAAGAAAAGAGAGAATCAGTGACAGAAACACATTCCCTATTGGTATCTTTTCACTTCCCTTAAATAGATGCAGTTTTTTTTTTTTTTTTTAAATGTGTAATTACAAGCTAAAAATATCAATAACATGAAGTACAATTTATGCTGTGACTGCCCTTTAAAAGTGAGCCCTTCTTTGTCTAATTCAGGTTGAAAATTTCTGCCTCTGGAATTTTCTTAAATTCATTCAGCATCACGTCTTTTGGTGAGGATTTTCACTCTCTTTGCTACTTGGAAAGTGGTCAGGAAATTCATTTTTAGAATATGAATCTCAGGTCTCCAAACTGCTTATTGCAAGTACCTCCTGGTTGTTGACAATCAACAGAGTGAAGACTGCACATTTGGGTGCAGTAGGATATATACCTAAGGTGGTGAGAAATAGAGCTTCATCTCTTTGGCCTCCACAGACTATCCTCAAAGCCACTGCCCAGAAACCAGAAACCTTTGTATCTACCATTTACAAATGACATCTGCAGCTTTTACATAGTTCTTAAACAACAGCAAAAAATAAAACAAGTGTAATCAACCAAATAACCAGTTAACTAACCGGCCAAATAAGAATAAGCAAAATAGTAAGCAATAAAATTTTCATGAAAATCTCAGCTTTATGTAGGGATAAGATCTACATGTGAGAGAAATGAGAAAGTTGAGACATATTTTTCCAGGCCTGTCAGTAAGTGGTCTTGACCTGGATGCTTTCTTTTTCTAATCCTCCTCAAAAGGTTGTACAATACTGGATTAGTTTACTTCCTTAAAAAAATATCCTGAAGAAAAGAAGACTTGGATGGGGAAAGAAGTTAGGGAAGGTTGTGAATATGTTGACTATGGCATGAAATTGCCTTTGAATGTGTAAGAGACTTGCAATAGTAAAAGGAACTGGATTGTCCTCTGTGTCTGCCCCCTCCCCCATAACCTCCCATTCATGGAATAACAGAGAGACAGAGTCATATCTAGAGACAGCCCTAGGCTGTCACAGCAGGAGGAGCTCAGAACAGGATCTGGTCTAATGACAAAACTGGAGAGCTCAGAGAAGTTGAATGATTTGACCAACATCACACATCTTGTTCTTTATGCCAGGGAGGGCTACCTCAGTATCTTGACTCTTTCTATTACACACACTCTGTGGCTGATTCAATTGTCTCCCTATTAGAGCCACACAAAAATGCAATGGGCAAGCCCCAGGGAAGTCTTCCATCAGAGGCCAGATGACCACATTGATTACTTAGTATCAATTCCTGCATTGGGTGAGGAGAGAAATCAGGTCTTTTAAAGGTCCCGTGTAAACCTGAGATTCTATGCCTCTAAGGGAGATGAACGTGGGACCCAGAAGCTAAGCAGATTCCAAGAGGACTGGCAGGTTGCAAGAGGGAGAGTCAACTGCCTACTTGTGGAAGTCCTCAATGCAGTGAATGAGCCCGCCAGCATCCACGGTGAACGGGATCCCATCCAGGCTGCGGTGGCACATCACACAGGTGAAGCAGTGAGGATGGTAGGCCTTCCCGGTGGCACGGAGAATCCGCTCCATGATGGGCTTGCAACATACAATGCACTGCTCCAGGGTATTCTAGGGAAGGAAGAAAAACTCTGATGTTAACTTGGGATTTGAGGATTACTGTTTATGTGGAAACTTACAGCATAATAGGCATTTTTACACAGCACATTGGTTCATGTGCTTATCACAATAGTCTGAGGAAGGCAGAACATATAACTTTTTTATAGAGAGAAGAAAACACAGCTAGATGGATCAAGCTACTTTTCCAGTGTCAACCAGGTAGTAAGCACTAAATCCAGGATTTAGAACACATGACTTTTCCTTCATTCCTTCTCATTATACCAGTGTCAGCAACCTTCCCTTTAAAAGAGCCATATAGTAAATACTTTTGGCTTTGTGGGCCACACAGTCTCTGTTACTGTTAACTCAATTGTGTCACTGAAGAACAAAGGAAGCCATAACATAAATAAAAGGTCATGGCTGTGTTCCAATAGAATTTTATTTACAAAATAGGTGTTGGGCTGGATTTGGCTCAGGACTGTAGTTTGTACACCCTTGCAATGCATCACCAGGTTCTCCACTTGGAGAATGCTCTGCTGTTACTTTGAAAACGTGATCCATTAGCAAAGACCTTGCAGGAGTCACCAAGGCCTTCTTAGAGAGGGGTCCTTCTGAAGACTGAAGACTGAGACACCCAGTATGCCAGCTACTGAACCCAAGCATAGTGCAGCCCAATCAGTAAGGCTTTTGATTATTTAAAGCCCTGAATCAAATAGCGTCTCCAAGTTTTGTGTTCTTGGTGGAAATGTTAAACCTACAGGGAGTCTAGTTTTGAGAAGTGAATTGAGAAAGTCATGTTAGCTGGCTTTAAAAATTTGCTGAGATTTAAAATTCCACACCACCTTAAAAGAGATCCCTTCATGACTCAGAAAGATTGACAAAATTAGCTTTTAACTTTCCATCCATCTCTAGAATCCCATGTTCTCTTCCCAAGCAACCACATTTCACCTGTAATATATTCCAACTGACATATTTAGACGGACTCACTGAGTTTATAATCTGGAATAAACCCAAGATGTGGGTCTGATTAGAAAGATGCAGAATTTGGATGGGACATAGAAATTAAGGAGTATAAATTGCTCTCTTTCCATGACAAACTAAATGGCCATGAGAGGGGAAGTACCTGTGAGTAGATCATGTGCTGATACCTGAGCTATAGCAATGATTTCCAGGACTGGCTTCCTTGTTTCTATCTCTCCTTCTATAGTATTCCCCCTACTCGCCCCCATCCCAAGCCCCCAAAATGACTCCCAATCTCCTTTGCAAAACATGGATGTGACCAATTAGTTTTCCTGCTAACAAAAACTTTCATAGCTCTGTATTATATATAGAGCTAGTTCCTTGCATGGCTTTCAATCTTCCTTTCTAGGTTCAACTTCCTCTAACATCCTAGTCTGTTCTCTCTTGTTCAGACCTATGGAAACTTCCATACTTCTGCACCTTGGCGATGACGACAATGTTTCCCAGTCTGTTATTTTGATTTTTCAAGGTGCAGGTCAGAGGGCACATCCCAGTTGGAATGAGTTGTTTCTTCCTTTACCCTTTACAAGCACTTTATTTACTTTGCTTACAGCATTTACAGCATGAGATTTATTAAACTTATTTGCATGTACAGCTGTGTCTTCTACTAAGACTGTAATTCCTTTAAGTGGAGGGACTATGCCTTAGAAATGTATTCCTGTGTCCCATAATAATAGCTAGCATAATTATGTGCAAAAAGAATGAATGGAGGAATATTGTTTATGCTTACGTCTAACTCTGGCAGCACAATGCTGGCCCTGACTGCCCTGACTCATTCCAAGAAGGATTCGTAAACCCATCACCATCCTCTTCCCAAAGCTGTGGTTTGTCCAAGGTTGTGAAATTGCTTAGTACTCCTCTGGTCACAAACTAAATTCATGCAAGTGATTAACCTATTTTCCCCCCATTTTGAAGTAGTGAAATTAAAATAGCAGAAGAACATAGAATAAGAGTCTGCAGGTGATGATGGCCTGGACAATGAGGCTCCCTACTTCTTGTCTACCCTGTTGATTTAGGATGGACTGCCAGAAAATGTTTTTGTTTGCACAGAGGCTTGGCTTCAGGGTTCATCTCATGTCACAAAAACAGCAGCAACACAGAAGATTTAGTCAGTTTCTAAGGAAAGACTTTTTGGCCTATGGAAGTCCTGCTTGAAGGACAAGTAATCAGAACATTAAAAAAAAAAAAAAAAAAAAAACCAATAAACCTAAACTGATACTGCTACAAATGTCTCCAAATCAGAAAATAAAGCTTCCAAGAGTGCAGTTGACTGGAAGCTTGGGCTAACAAATGGTAGTGTGGACATGCTGACCTTCACTGGCCAGCCCCCTAACTGTTCTTCTTCGCTGTCAATCTCCAGCTGCTTCACTAAACTCTTGGACACATCTTCTCTTCCTCTGCCTTAAAGAAGTGATACTCTCACAATGTCAAGAAGGCAGGCTCTGAGAGATCTTCTACACCAGGCCTCTTATTACACAGATGAAAAGCCACATCTAGAGAACTCTTATGGGTGAACCTGTGTCATGGAGTTCATTAGGGGTAGAGCTAGGACTAGTACCCAGTTTCCTGACCCCCAATTCAGAGAGGGATATGATGGATTCATTATGTAGCAGAAGAGAGGGAAAGTCACTATGTAAAGAAAATGAATTCTACTTCGGCTTTGTCAAAATCTGCCATGTGACCTTGGGTAAATCCTTTCTTCTCTCTAGACCTCATCTGTAAAATGATGAATAATTTCAACTCTGCAATTCTGTGAATGTGATATATCAGTCCTAACAACAACAGGAAAAGATCAATGCTTCCATTACTAGAGATATACAAGGAAAAACTAGATAGCCCCTTATCAGAGGTTTGAAAGGGGAATTCATGTTTTAGAAATCTGGAGTATATATTCGTTATTATGTCTTCCCACTTAATATTCCAGAAATGGCTAATGGTAGAATTTCAAGCACCATAGAGGGAGATCTTTGTGTCTTTTTGTAGATGGTTATTTTAAAAGCAGACAAAAAGATGTGCTCTTAATATCAACATGAGGTTTTTCTGAACTAGGTCGAAATGAAATTGTTAATAAATGAAAAGTTTTTAAGAAAATAAAAAGAAGTCTTCAAGGAAAGAAGTGGAAAAGGGAAGTCTCTTAAGTATATCCTCTGGATCACTCCCTTGTGTACGGGGTAGTGGCGTACATGTTTGCTAGATGCACACTCCGGCTTAAGTGCTTTCAATCTCAGTAAGGCACATTATGACCTCTCTCCAGATCCATCTCCGCTGTTCTTCCATGAGGACCCCAGCCTTCAGCTTCCACACTGAGCTCCCTGCCACATCTTAAATAAGGTGAGCCCTTTCACAGGCCGAGACAATTTTACATCCTTTTTGCCTAGGGAATACTTACTCATTCCTCGAAGTGAAGCTCAAATGTCACCTCTTCTGCAGAAGCTTTCCTAAATCTCCCTCTGTTATCACCTAAGCAAAATAAGTCACTCCTTCCACTCCTGTAGAACTGTGTAATGCTCCCTCTTTGATACTGAGTACAATGCACTTGATTTAATGATTTGTGTCAACTTCCATGGCCGAACTGTAACACTCCCCCACCCCCATGTAGAGCCATAATAGGGGTCTTAGGATGAGCTCCCCAGAAACAGATTCTGAAACAAGGATTTGCACCAGGGAGTTTACTGGGGAATGCTCTTGGGATCAACACTCTGTGGGAGAGTACAGGCAGTAGACTGGGCCTTTGCTGGTCCTATGAAGAAACTCTGGAACTAGGATGTCCCTCCAGAGTTGTCTTGCCTTGAGGCTAGGCGCTAGGGGTAGGACCCTTTTACCCTGAACCTACCAATCTTCAGTGAATACAGACTGCCCCCAAGAAGCATCTACGACCTTGGGTGAGGTGGTTCTCTTCAGTTGAGGATAATTCCCAGAGAGGGACTCAGCTATGAACTATCAGCTGCCCACAGTCCCCACAGCTGGAGCAATGAGAGCCTCTGTTCTGCAGGGGCTGTGGAAGGGGAACCACCACTGTCTACAACAGTAACCAGCTTTGCTCAGGGCCTAATAGAGTCCATAACACATAGGAGGTAATTGCCAACCAGTTGTGGAAAGCCTTATCGCCTAAGCTAAATGAAGAGTCTAGATTTTATTCTTTATGCACTACACACTGTATGAGGATTTGTTTTCCACAGAATATGTTTTAGGCAGTTACTCCAATGAAAGTATTATTGAAGGGAGAAGATGACAGAGGAGCAGAAAAAAGCAAGAAATTAGTCAGGTGCTGAAGGCACAGCTTATAACTTCTCCAAAATGATGGCAATACAATTGTGATTAAAACCAAAAAGTTAAGTGAAAATAAAATAAAATCACAAACAAACCTTGTACACAAAACTCCCAAATGCAATTAGAGATACAGTCTGCTTTGTACCTTTTCTATCCTGCATACTGTTTAAGTAATATCTCTAGTTCATAGGCAGAAGAGCTGGAAGAACCATCTGCATATAAATGAAGCACATAGGTAATATACATACTAGTTAAATGACAAAGAAAAGAAATTCCTATAATTTAAACATTATATAAATGTATATAAGCATTGAATATTTTAAATCAAAGGACATGAGTATTTGAAGATTCAAGACTATACAGTGATTGTTGACATTTGGAAATGTTAAAATTTTAATTTCATAAAATTAAAATGTGATCTTATATTCAGTCATTATTTTCTTTTAAGTATGACACCAATGTTGAAACAGGAAGGACTCTTGGAAAGATAAGAGGTTACATCTCAACTTCTAGATCCAGTTTTGGAGATAACAAAATATTGGCCTAACAGGCCAATATTTTATTCTTATTCCAGCCTTTTCTTCTCTAGGAGCTTGATCCCTTCCAGCTAAAAGGGGCAACTACCAGGAATAAAAAGAAACAAAAGAAATTTAGAAAATATAAACTCTTGAAAAGTCCTTAGGGATTACGTAGTCCAGGCATTTCTAACTCCCTGCACTTGCTTCCCTCTTCCATAGTGTTTTGTTCAGGGAAGCAGTTTCTCAAGGAGTCAGCAATCACTTCTGGATGAAGAGTGTAAAATGATAGAGCCTGTGGGGATCCACACTGCAGTTTGAAAACCATGATTCTAGTCTACTATTGACTTAAGAAACTAAGGGACAGAGGGGGAAAACAGTGGCAGATTTGGAGTTAGACTATAGGTCTCTTAATTCTCTACCCAATGGACAAGCCCCCTGCTACATCATGCTATACCTATTCTGTATTTCAGTAGAAACAATGCCATATTGCAAATATAAGACATTCGGGCTGACTATCTACAAGATACATGCATATAAATAAGGAGAAGAAATGTCTCAAGATTTTAAGACAGTTTTTTAGTAAGTAGGTCAGTTCATTGGCTCCGAAAGGATAGAACAGAAAACTCACTGTCGGTCTCTCAGCATTTATAACAGCATGTATGGTTAAAGGTGAGACTCCCACATATTGGTGAATGATGAGTTAATAAACTCTGGGTAAGTACTTTCCATAAAATGAAATGATTCTGTTTAACCATACAAAGCAATTGTCTAGTCCAGAGTTTCTCAACTGATAGGCCTCAAATAGTTTCAGGGGTACCACTGTTGGGAAGTAAGAAGGGGCCAGAGGTTTCCAGAGCCATGGGTGGCCACCTTGGACCAGGAGAAGCCTCATCCATTTACTCCAGTGTGCTGAATAAATGCCACCATTTTCTGCATAAACCATGACGTGAAAAAGATCGGGAAGCACAGCTCAAGTGTAGGTGTTATAAACGGAATGGCAAAATGGTACAAAAGAGAACAGGACAATGACTCAGGAAACTGCTCAAGCATCAGTGCCATTATTTAAATTCAAATAATTATATTACTTAACTAAATTTTGGAATACAAACCTAGTGCATATCTTGAGGCTGGTGATGAAGAGGGCCTTCCAGATGATGCCAGTAAGTCTGGTTTCCACTATAGATTAAGGCATCATTTCACCTTGGTAGTTCTATTAAAGAGCCTATAGTACAATACATCATAACAACTCTGTTTTCTTTATTAAGAGTTTTTTGGCTCTTTTTAAATGTCCTTCATCTACATCTATGACTATATCTAATTTGTGACTCAAAGGAAACAAAATAATAATGGTAACCAAGTATCTGCATTACTGTGATTTTCTAATCAGGATGAAAATCCCTCATCTACATATGGGAATTCTAATTTTTCCAGATAGGAAAGTTTTTGAGAAACTTTATTTGATGGCATCAAATCCTTAAGAAATACTTAATTTTGATGTCACAAACTATAAAAAAAATGATTGCTATTAAACACATAATGGAACATTTAAAAAAAGAGAAATTAGACATTCTTCTTGTTTTTTTTTTTTTTTTTTTGGTTCATTTCTACTATTTTTTAGCACAATTCTTTGTCTCCAATGCCATATTGCCTCAGTTTCCCCTTTGAATAATCTTTTCATACACTTTTCAGGTGAGCAGCTCTGCCTCCTCATTTATTTTAGCATCGCACAAAATCTAAAGAGTAGAGAACTAAGTGTTCAAGATCCTGGCAGCCAGCAAGGAGGAGAGTGATGACAAAGACACCATCCATCCCCTCAGAGATTCCCAGTGTAGTGGAGAGGGAGGCACTTCTACAAATAACTGATGTGAGGCAAAGGCACAAGAAGTTGCTATTTTAGGGGCACAAATGATGTGTGAAGGGAACACAGAGAAGAGTAATGACTGGTGGGGAGTGAGCTGTGTGGTGGTGTGTGATTCCAGGGATATTCTAGGTGGGATTTGAGTTGTTGCTTTAAGAAAACCTCCTTATGATGCTCTTTGGATTTGATGTTACATTATAACAAGAATCTTCATTATTTAACCCTCTGAGCGGCATCCCAGATATGTCTGCATTAGGACAAAATTCATTTCACAGGAAGAATATGGTAACAAAAGCTGGGATGTGTGTATTGGCTGCATTGGGGAAGGGAAACTTAATGTCACCAGAGATGAACATCCACTGATTTAATAAGGACGGCGTGTCAAACTAGCATAAACTAAACACATGCATTGAGAAAACAAATTTAGAAAACAAATGATTTTTCTTACAAGATTTTCTGTTTATACGTGGACTCAATAAACTAGCTTCAGAATGAAGAAATATGTCCTAAAACCATAAGACAAAAACACAAAAGAAGGGACAAAAAGATCAGGACATTCAGGCCAATTTTATTTTATTTTTGCTATGACTCATAAGTCACATTGTTCACAAAGAAAATTATGCCCTTTCATTTATTCTTAAACACTAGGGTTGGGATTGCAGTCTGAAAAATAAAATCTTAATAAAGAGCATTTAGTTTTTCTATTTTAAAGCCTAGAGAGGCGTTATTTTATCTTATCAAAATGTGTAGCTTAGTGGTACAGGAGGCTTTTCCAGAGTGCTTCTCTTGAATGTCTCAAAGCTTTGAGAAATGTGAAAGAGGGCAGAGACTGATGTTCATGTCAGGGGGAAAATCAAAAGATCACAGAACTCCACTGAGACTATTGTGAGAGGGAAAAAAAGAATAGAATTCCTTTCAAACCAAGTCAAATCATAGATTTGACAAACATCTTCAATGTAGTCTATTGGGACTTAGGAATAGGACCAGAGGTTCTGTCATATATGGTAAGAGAATTAGTGATTTGTTCAGGAGAAACTGGGTTCTAAAGTCTTGTCTCCTCCTCTTACTCGTTGTGTGAACTTGGACAACATTCTTTATTTCTGGCCTTTACTTTCATCTATTAAACAAGATAAAAAATATCTCCATTGCAGTGTTCTTGTATATGACGGCAAGTACGCAGTGCCTGACTATACAATAAATGTTAGTTCTATATCATTCCCCATATAAATTCTAAGGGGCTAGGGCATATATTTAATTAACCCAAAGCTTTGGCATCCCTTGATCATTTCATTGAATTACCACATCTAAGCACTACATTTCTATAATTATTTTTTCCTTTGCCATCAATTATCTTACTATTTATAGCTTCACTTTCTGTTTTAAGCAATGTGATATCTAAAGAGTCCCATGATAGCACTCTGGGCCAACTGGATAATGTCATAACATAAAATGGGCTTCTGGATTCCAAAAAGACTTTCCTCTATTTTTCAAGGAATTTTGTGGAAAAGCTGTTCTCGCTTCTATGGAAACATTATTATACCCAAACCCCATAAAGTCCTTAGTTCTGCATAAAAGTAATTTGAAATTCTTTAGTATACCCCAGATGAAAACTGACACCTTGCCTTGGAAGAGTCTTTACAGTTTACTAAAGCGTACACAAAACCAGATCAAGTTTAATGTCAACAACAAAGTTTGGTAGGTAGAATGGTATGGTTCTTAACCCCATTATGTACTCACTTGACTTTAAAAATGAAATCAGGATTTGATCACATTTGTTCTAAGTCCAAAGTCTATGGCTCTTTCTTCTACCTCACATTGTCCTCTAATTACCATGTTTCTTATCTTTCTATCAAGTTCCATATAATGGCTATTACACTGAATGCATCTGTTAATCTATAACATGCTGCTGTGCCATGTTCGCCTTTCATTAATACATAGTTTTGTTGAGCTTGAAAGAATTACTAAAATCATCTTATCCAACTTTCTCACCTTATATACTAGGACACTCCATTCAGGGAAATAATTTACCTCAAGTTCTATAGTGATTTAGCAAAAGAGCAGAGTCCAGGCTCCAGATATCCTGGTTTCTATGAAATGTTCTTTCCCCAACCCTACTCTGGATCCTCGTCTCAGTACCAAAATTTCTTTGGAATTCTGGCTCTTATTGACAATAAGAATATGATATTATTAGCATAATAACTTATGTTACCAATTTAAAAAATCATTAGGTGGCTATATGGCTTAGGTTCTATTTTCAAAACAAGGTTGTTACATACACTGATAAATATGGCACCCTCTTGCCAAGAAGTCAGATGGGTTAATCCTATCCTCAGCCCCATGTCATGATATCTTAGGTGCAGCTTTCATAATTCCTGGCATTTGTTACATGTAACTAGAGATTATTAACAGACATTCAGACCTTTTCCACTGAGGTAATACACTTTCCAGAGTATTGAAATGGTATTTCCTAGCAGCTCTGTTACCACCTTGTTCCATAATCTATTTGAGCATCCATTTTCTCATCTATAGAATTTGGGGTACTAATTATTCTATCCTGTGAACTTTACAGGATTGTGAGAATTAAGTGAGATAAGATGAGAGAAGCATTCTTTAAGAATGTAAAGAAACGTAAAGATATTGCTATAAAGATAAATTGTTTTCCTCTGAGCAAAATTATTTTTCCATGTGAGGATTGACTCTAAATCTTGGCTGATCAACTCAGCTTATTTTCCAGACACTTATAAGATATACAAATATATATATACACAAACCTACCCATGTTGAGCTTAAGAAAATACCATGACAGTTTTTAAAATTTCTTTTTGTTTTGTTTTCAATGGATATTTTTTGTTAGCTTTTCTTTCAGTTTGCATAACTGGAACACCTAATAGGGGATAGAATTGTTATGTATTGTGCATTCAGACTGAATACGGGAGAGTCTTGTGGAGTATATAATTTGGCACAGATACACTCGGCAGCATCCGTTCTTTTGACTTAACTTTAATCACAGCCCAACTAAGCCCTAATGGCTAAACCTGTGAAGGATCACCTTAACCCTCAATGGTATCTTCACTTTAAAGTAGGCAGGAGGTCCTTATGGGGGAGATGATTGATTTTGGGATCACAATGCTAACCCCAGCACTAGAATCGAAAAAAGGGGTATTTATGTAGACCCTGCATGGAACATGGATAAAGAGAAATGAGCCAGAAGCCAAGAGCTATGTTCTAGTTTTCTCCCTGTCAAGGCTAGCCACTAGCAGCGAGGCCTGTGCAAACATTTCCCTATCTGGGTCTAAATGCCTTCACATTAAATATAAAGACCTTGAGTTAATAGACCTTTGGGTCCCTTGAAGTTCTGCAGTTGATTTTAGAACTGAATAAATGTTTCACCAGTGCAGCAATCTCTCTTTTGTTCACTGCTTCATCCCCAGTGCCTGGCACTAGAAGGCAATACATGTTTATTAAATAAATAAATGAATGACTGTCTATGAATACTCCAAAGATTCATCCAACAGCAACTACTCTCATGGACCTATCTGAAACTTCACTACCCTCAATGGGCCTTCCATCACCCTCCTATTTAAGTACCCCCTCTCCTGAGCCAGAATCCATCTCATTACCCTATTATTTTCTTCATAGTCCTGATCTGATATCATCTCATTCATTTAGTTGCTGACATGTTTATTGTTGATCTTCCCCACCAGTCTGTAAGCTCTGTGAGAGTGGGGCTCTTGTCTGTCTTGACCAGTACCACATTCACAGCCTCTGGAGCAGTGCTTAACACATAATGGACACTAAGTATTCATTGAATGAAAAAAAATGAATGAAGGGCATCAAACTGTTAACATTTAAGGTCTTTTCCAAATCTTGGGTTCTTTGATTCTTTCTCTGCAAGAGTATACTTAAATAAATAAATAAATAAACAAATAAATAAATGTTAATTATAAGTTTTCCTAAGAATATCAGTGATCTCAAGTTAATTACACAATATAGCAGATTTTTACTTTACAGTATTTGCCTACCTGTGGGTAACTGATTCATCCTGGTGAAAAATCCAAAACCTTGGCTTATGCAATGATGTGTATATATCAGAATTAAACCCATTGTGAATCATCTATTAGAATCAAGATGGGCAAGCAGAGACTAGAAATGTTCCCAATACCATTCTGCTCACGTGTTGGTTTCCTTCAGAGTTGCCTGAAGCTCAGACATGCCAAGATGTTTATTTTCTACCTGGTTTTATGAGATGCAATTACTTCCTAAATTGTAGCAAACCACAAGTGGTCTGAAGCCAAACAACTTGGGTCACTGAAGATCTCTCCTTGTATTCCTGGGGATGACGGAAAAGCTTATTTAAACCAAACTTGATCCTCTTTCAAAAGAAAGGGAAAACATTAAGCCTCTAACTCCTGGGAGTGGTAAAGAGAACAGCCAGAGGGCCATGAGCTAACTTTGATTCTCTAGAGATCAGTTGAATAGTTTTGGCAATTATTTTGCTTCTGTTGAAAACAAGCCCTTCTAATTATACCTCTGCTAATGGAAGACTAAAAAGACAGCACCATAGCTTAGAAAGGCCATAACGACATGCCAACATCATGGATTTCTTCTGAACCACAAGCTGCTGACCAGTACAGTCCAACACCCAGCTCTGGAATCCATTCATGAGAATGTAACCTAGTGAGGAGCACAAAGGGAAGCTAGTGAACTGATTTGTTTAATTGTATCTTGGCTATAATATTTTCTGACACTAGAAAGAAAGTAATTCTATGTTTTTGTTGTTCTCTCTACCCACACCATGCCAAAAGTGGTTTACATTAAATAGGTATGAAAGGCACAGACAGCATACTTGGTTTTCCATTCTGTAACTGCTGAAAGACAAAGGAGACAGAAAATGCAGATGTTTTCTCCTTGCTGACTCAAAAGGGTTAGTGGACTAACTCTTTCAGTTTCGCTGGAATGCAAATTTTCTTTCACAGTTTAGCAGTCTTTTTTGGATTTCAGCACAGTGAACTAACACTTTCCTAGATTCCAAGACCTCCAGAGAACCAGATGGATGAGAGGAATTGGAAAAAAGAACCCACACTCTTTGAAAAAGGTATGAATTTCTCACTTTGCATCTAGCCAAAAGCTCTGAAAATTAAAAGAGTGAAATCACTTTTGGTTTGTTCAAATGCATGCCATCCTAGAGTTGTTTGTGGTGGATAAAAAAAAATCCAAAATGATTTGATGGTTTGGAGTCTGCGTTCAGTTTAAGCTAGGAAGCAAACTTTAACAGAGAAGATATGTTTACTATCAAAGGCAGGAAAGAATATAGATGGAAGAAATTACTCAACCATCATTCTAAAGCCAGTGACTGCTCCCCAGTGCCAACCTTTTTATCTTGACATTCAAGGTCCTATTTTCCTTTTCCAGGCACATGGAACTACCACTATCAGCCATCCTCCCACCCCTCTGCCCCTCTTCACTCCTGTCAACCCAAACTAGTTAACACTACACACTCCTTGCTCTTCCATGCCTCTCCATCCACTCTTGCCTCTACCTGAAACATCTTTCTTAAGTTGAATATCTCAATTTTTAGGGTTGAGCAAGCAACCATTCCCTCCTTTATTATTTCCCTACTCATCTGATTTTCTATAGCACTGTTCATTCCTTCAGTACAGCAGGGACCCTGCTGCCTAGTGTTATCTGTGTATATGCTGTGGCAAATGCTATGACAACCTGTAATTACCAAAAATGACTGTGCAAATATATATCCTATCCCACATGCTTCTTATGATGTAATATAGAGAGTTCTCCAATGGGAAGTAGGGTCTTAGAGCTTCTTTGACTAATGCATTGCAGTGGAAGTGATGCTATATGACTCTGGATGCTAGAAAAAATCTGATATGGTTCTCTCTTGAGACATACATTTGGAGCACTAGAAGTCATATTAGAAGTCAGGCTACCACAAAGCTCCCATTCTGGAGAGACCACAGGCAGTTAAAGGAAGATGCCAAAAGAAATCCAATTGTTTCAGCCCCAGCTATTCAACTATTACCAGTTCAGGTAATAGACATGTGGATGAAGAAGACTTTGACAGACTGTGGCCCCAGAAACTTCATGAGTGACCCTGAGCCAGAATCGCATAGTTGAGATACTCTCAAATTCCTCACCCATGGAAACTGAGTGATCATAAATAATTATTATTGTCTTTGGCTACTAAGTTTTGATGTGATTAGATATTTAGCCATAGTACTGAAGCAAATGTACAGATACATATTTGATTATAAGTTATTGGAAGATAGTATTTTTTAAAAAATTATATGTTCCCAACACTGAAGATGGTTTCTATCATACAGTAGAGGTTACTTGTTGAATAAATGTTTGAATGGATGAATGAATGAATGAATTTTAAATTTTGGAGATAATCACATAAAAATGATACACCATAACTTCATGAGGTTAATTCAGTGATGGCATTTTGAGCCATAACTTCTAAACCATAAAATAAAACAAAGGCAAAATAGATGATCTTCTCTTCCATTCAGGGAGCAAAGTGTTTTTCAGACCATACAATCTATTTATTCTCAGTAATAGCAGGAGAAAAGGTTGGTACAGGATATATGTATAGAGTTCCTATTTTAAAAAGTATCCAGTACTATTCTTAACATCACTACTTGTGAAAAGACAACGGGGTCCTCTATGTGTGCCTCAATTAATAAAGGCAAATTATTTCTTTCATTATACGGTCAATGAAATTAGAAATTAAGATGCTAGAATTTAGTACAGAATCATAGATTGTCAGAGTGAGGAGGACCTTACAGGTTATTTGGCCTGGTCAATCTGATCCATAAACTCCTTGTGCAATGTTCTCAATCAATTGAATGCTTGTACAGCCCCTCAGGCTCTGTGCACATGTCCAGTGAGAGGAGATGCTTTTTGCAGGTGTCTCTTCCACTGGTAAATCTGTCAGAACATTCTTTGTTCTTTTGACTTAAGTACCTTCTACCCCATCGGCCCTACTTCTGCCCTCTAAAGACACGTGTGTTGCCTTTTCTGTGTAACAGACCTAGAGGGTGTTGAAAACAGTGTCCCTTCTTAGTTTTCCCTTTGCTTCAACCACTTCTTATGGAACATGGTTTCTGTTATCTTACCCTCCTGACCACCCTCTTCTGAACAAGTTCTGGTTTGTCCAAGTTTCCTTAAATGTGTTCCCTTAAAACTTAACACATCACCCTGGGAACTACCACTTCCCTTATTCTGCATATTCCCCTTTTTGAGTACAGCCAAAGACTGCATTTACTTTCCTGTGGTCCTGTATATTATTATGGATCTTGTGGTCAAATTGTTTCTTTTACAAGTTTCTCTGTTTATTTATTTATTTATTTTATACACAAACAGCTCTTAAATTAAATGAGCCTCATGTATTAATTTTTTCTCATATCATGTGTTAATTTTTTTAAAGCATAAAGTAGGATTTTACTTTTATCCCTCTTACATTTTATTTTGTTGGATTTGACTCATTGTTCTAGATAATTGAGAATATTAATGATCATATTTTCATATTTACAATTCCTTCTATCTTTTACTTCAAACAAATAAGTTTATTTCAGATAAACTTTAAGAGCTATGGCTATTTGACATCAGAGTTGGCATCAACTTTTCCTTCTTCCACATTCAATCAGGTACCAAGTTCTATTAATTTCACCCACTAAATAATGTAATTCCATCCATTGCTCTATATGGCCTCACATTATCTTCTCATCTCTCACTTAGATAATCCTAACAGCCTCCTAACTGCTTTCAGCCTTTCAGCCTCTCAGTACTCCAGTCTACCATCATACTGATCTGCCTCTGACAAAATCTGCACATCAGACTTGCTCAGACGGCTTTTAAAATAAATGATTTCCAGGCCAACCCCTAGAACTATTTAATCATTATTGTTGGGTTAGGGCTCAGGCATGTATAATTTTTTAAAAAGTTCCATGATTCAGAGTTGTGCCAGATCCTACTGATCTTCAAGATTAACTAGAAATTTGAGTTTATAAAAAGCAAAAAGAACAGACTATGCATCTAAACAAATGTGTTATAGATAAATTTGGAGAACAACTTTGCCAAGGATTTAGATTCCTTTCAGTTATTGTTTGGGAAACTTAAGTCATCTTAGGTTTGAAGGAATCCTGAGAAAGGGAAGAGACAAGGAGAAGGAAACTGACATTTGGTACTAAGCACTGGGCTAGGCCATTTCACAGACATTATCTCATTTAATTTTTACAACAACATCTTGATAACAATATTAATAATTAATAATAATTATAATAACATTAAAAAATCTTAAGGAAAGGGGTAAGATTGCATCTAGTATGGACATGTAAAATGATGAATTTGTATGTATTCGAAGGGGTCTCACTGGTTTCTTAAAGATCACATCTCCATGAGAATTAAAAAATGTGGTATAATTAAGAGCATTGAGCTGGGAGTTAGGAAGTGGGATAACAGTCCTAGAAATGTCACTCATTTGCTGTAGTAGGCTTTAATAATCATTTCCTTTTGCCCCTCTTCCCTTCTTCCTTTAAAACTTCCAAATTTAAGCTATGTATATGCTGACTAGAATGACTGCATTTCTAAGCCTTCCCTGCATCTAAGTGTGGTTATGAAACTGAGTTCTGGCCAACAGGATGTAGGCAGAATAGACCTTAGAGGGAAGGAGCACTCCTCAGTCCACTGGAAAGCAGATCTGCTGGCTACTGGAGCAGGGTGGCTATCCTGGACCCTCCAATGGATACCACCAGCTTAGCATGGCAGAGTAACAAAACAGGTGACTGGGTCCTTGACTACATTGTCTTGGATCTCCTACTTTCACGAGAGAGAAATAGGACATTGACTTGTTTTATCACTATTACTTTCTGTTTCTTGTCACTCCAGCTGGCCTTATTCCTAACTAATATACTTGGCTTTGTGATTTGAGTGAAGTAACTTCCCTTCTCTGTGCCTCAAGTTTCTTATTTATGTATCAAAGGGTTGGACTAGATGATATCTAAGATATGTTTTGGGTTTCACATTCTCTATGACTCAATGGTACCCAATAAGAAGATTCCACTGGGAAAAATATCTAAAACAACTTTCCTTCTTGACATGCTGGCTTTCTATAGTAACTGGCCCCTCAAAATCAGTAAGCCTGCCAAGTCAGTATCAATGGAAGCTACTCTGGAGAGGGATCCCTCCTGTGCAGAATGCTGGTATAAACAGCTATCAATTGCCAGCCATTGGAGAAGTGGTTAGTTCAGACCCATCTGGAAACTCACAAGAGGCTTGAGGCTTTGAGAGTATCACAATCCAGAGCTGTTTCTTCACGTATCATCCCACAGTGGGTATATATAAAGGAACTAGGCATAGCCATAAATCTCAGATAACTATTATAATTATGCCCATGGAATGGAATCATGCCCATTTTATGAGACAATCTAATTATTTGAAAAATAACATCAGGGTGAGCACTATGGTGAGGCAAGTAAGGTGCTTGGGTGCAGTCTTTAAGGAGGCACTCACGCCCAGGTCCTGCTTGAGAATGAGTACCTCCTTAAATTTTGGTTCACTTCACATCCCTTACCCTAGTCTTGACCTTGCTTCAGGTTCTGTATTACATTTTTCTTCTTAAGAAACTCCACCTAAAGGCCAACATACATTTTAAATCTGCATTCTACATAATTCATTTGTTTCATATCGACTGACCAAAAAGACTGCTTCTACTATTCACATTGTGTAATATCTTTTATAGTTAGAAGCCCACTCTAGGCATTTCATACATTCCCATTTCCTGAATTGTTTTCCTGGTTTTGAGAACAAATATTTGTTAACAACTTGCTGAAGTTCAATATAAAGCATATGACACAGACAATGAAAAAAAATTATACAGTTATTGGGGTCAAATGATGACTTTTCATCCTTAAGTATAGTGCTTTCTAACCAACTAGGCAACTGACCCACAAGTGTATTTCCAACAGTGTCATTAATATTTTCCAAAACCGCAACCTACAAAGGGCCATACTAAATACTTTTCCATCTTTCCAAAACCTTCTCTCCTTCCTGTGTTTTGGATCTAATGGGAATCCCACCTACTTGTCATCTAGAATAAAAACCCCAGAGTCTTTTGACTCCTCAATTTCTCTTACCCTCTACATAGCTAAGCAATCAGCAAGCTTATCCTTCTTCCCTCCATCCCCACTGCTTCTGCCCTAGTTCAGGTTCTCATCATTCTCGACAAGTACAACTGCAACAACATCATCAATGATAATTACACCACCATATTTACTCCAGGAGTCTCATGCTCAGGTACAAGAACCAGAGAGGTAATATCAATGAGTGACATGCTTTGAGTGAAAGTAATACCATACCATGAGTGGTGGGAACCATGGCAAATTGCAGAATACATGTCCCAAATGAAGGTGGAAGACACTTCATATCTCTAGCCAACTGCTACCAAGCAGAAACTGTGAATTTCAGTTTTTTAAAATTAAAGCTGGAAATGTAGATTTTTATGTAAATTTTCCTATATTTTAAGTGTTTACAACTAGTTTAGAAATTTATAAAGAATATGTTTTGAGTGTCAAACAAAATACATTTGCAGTTATGTGGCCTGTTAACAGCTCGTTTGTGACCTCTGCCCTTCTCTAGTTGATCATCTAGACTAATCTACCAAAAGTACTGGATACTTTTTATGGACTGGGTCATATCTCTTCTCTTCCTTACCTAGAAACCTTAAAGCGGTCCTCCAACAACAAATCCAGCTTCTTAGCACGGTAAGAACCTTCACAACTTTGACCCAGCTTGAGGCTCAGTCATTCTTCTTGAGTACCCTACATTCTAGCCAAATCAGATTACTTTCAGTTACCTGAACATATCTTATACCTTCCCACCCTGGAACTTCTCTTCATATTACTCTACAAGCTGAAATACCTTTCCCCACTTACATCTTTGATGAAACAACTCCAGACTCCATTCATATATTCCCTCTTCTCTGAAACCTCTGATTTAGTCCTTCTCAGACAGAGTTGGTTAAGACTTCTTTCTTCATCTATAAAACTATTGCATGTACACTTTTGTGACATTTATTGAACTGTGATCCAGTTTGGGGTATATGATTGTCTCCTCCACCACACTGTGAGCTCCTTGAGATGGGACCAAATCTTTTGGATCCCCTAGCCCAATGCCTAACACAAAGAGTAGATATGCAATAAATATGTCCCCTGAACTAGAATAACTAAGTAAAAACACATAGGTAATGAGTTGATTTTACTGAGATTAACAGCATGAAGGGTTAGCTGAGGCTGGATTTCATAGAGGAAAATGGGCTTAGAACATTAGAAGGGAATACCTGGAAGTTTGGGCAGTAATTATAACCATTTTCCTTATCAGAGCTAAGCAACAATAATAAACAGTTTGTAGTCATGTAGCTCCATTCTCTATTGAGCTCTAAGCCTACTGCAGATATGATGTCCTTTACCTTGTTTGTGAATCAACTTGTTCCAAGGTCACAGAGTCAGTCTTCAGCAGAAACAACAGACATACGACCTCCCAATTCTCACACCAGTCCTTTGAGTTCCAGAACATACTGTCTCTATTAACAGTGTTCTCCTTGTCAAGGGTACATGGAGTATACACCAGAGGAAATTTGGAAAGAAGTTGACTGTGAGACCTACTTAAATATTCTTCTCATTCACTCATGTTCAATCAAGGAGAACAAATCACAGACACTCCAAACAGTTACCTGAAGAAAGGCCCATTCCAAAATTCTAGAGAAATAATGCATTTCTTGCAGGTAAAAAGGCAGTTTACTGTGCATATACACATTTTTTAATCTCAGTAATCTTATCTCAAATCTATCCAATTTTTAATCTCTCTCAAGCTTTTTTTTTTTTTTAACCCTTCCAATAACAGGGACAGATGACTTATGATTTTCAGATACTGGGAATGTCTGACCCTTGAGTATCTAAGCCTTGACTGCAGAATCAGGAGACACCTCCCCCCCCCATACAAAAGCCATATCTCTGCAAGGCAGTACAGAGTAAGGTTGCTTGGTAAACATTCTGATTCTGTCCTTCTGGATCCTTCATTGGAAAACTTTACACACATCAGGGCTTTAAAATATAATTTTCTAGATTCAGTCACCATTTGGTAAGATAAAAGGCAATGGTGAAAGATCCCAGATTCTGTGACCTTGTCAACTTCATTTTGGAAGTTCTAAAGTTAGGGCTTAGAGCTTTGGGCTATGTAAATATTGAAGAACTAATTTTTATATTATAAAAAGATATAGCCAGAAATGTCAACTCCTAAATAATTACATTATTATTATTCTTAGGTTCATAACTTAATGTTCCATGAATTTTATATGCATTATCTAAGGTCTTCAAAACAACCTTGAAACATACATTATTATCCTCAATTTACAGATAAGAACACCAAGGTTGAGAGAGGTTAAGTAACTTTCCCAAAGTTCCTTAACTAGAAAGCAGCTGCGCCAAGGTTCAAAATTTTTTGATTCTGCAAGTCTATGCTTTTTCCTCTCTACCATGATGTAAAGAATATCTCCAATAACATGGATAATGAAAATGGTGGACTTCCCAAATTCAATTTTGGTTAGAGATGTAATTTTGAATTTTCTCGGATATATGGGTAAATATGCTAGCCTAGAAATTCCCTTTTTATACAAAATAATTATATCATCGACTTAGGAGAAGCTAGAAAAATAGCCTCCTTGACTGTACCGCTCCCTTCAGCTTATTGGGTGCTAGGCACCATTTCTTAAAGAGATATAAAGTTTGCCTTTTATAAAAATATTTCATAGAAAGTATTTTCCATAAGAGGAAGGAATGGCCTTTTTCTCTGTGATTTTGAGGAGAAAGAGAGCCTGCTCTCTTAAGACTTAAGTAAAATAGATATTGCAAATGAGTAATATCAGCCAGGGAATGGCGGAAATATAGGTAGGCTAGCACTTTGACTATCTGGTGCCTAAACTCATGTCACACAACTACCATTCTAGATCAGGAGGAAAGAAAGTAAATCCATCATTTAAAAGCTACCATTAAAGATAATGGTTAAAAATGGGAGGGGCAAAGGAAGCATATATCCACATTGTTGTTTTAAAATGACACCTATGATTAGCTATAAATTAATAGTATTCCAGAAACTTGGAAAAAGATACGAAATGGAAAGGTAATACTATTTTAAGATCCAACACGTTTTACGGAAATCATTTTTGCAGCAAACTCTTTAGACAACATTTCTTTTCTATGCTCCATGCCTAGAAAAGGGAAGAGTGCACAGAGGGAAAGGAAGAGGGACCTGAGATATTTTCTCAAATCTGATACTTTGGATAATTTACCACAGAGGTACAAAAGAAAGAAATTGAAAGATCACCTGAGAAGGATGAGTTGTCCAGAGCCCATGGGATTTTTGAAGGAACACTGGGTGTCAGAGATGGGACTGAGTGAATATCCAGTCCAACCACATTGTTTTACTGATGGAAAAACCGAGGCCCAGTGATGAAGTGACTTATACTAACAAGTTGGGACAGAGATGCAGATTGAAGCCAGGTCTCATGAATTTCAGGCCAGTGCTCTTCTTTAACAGAACAACAGTATAAATGATGGGTGAGTAATGGCTACCAAAAGAAGCAATATTTCAGGTTGGTGTCAGGGCCTGTGATGGTTAGGCTTAGGTGTCAACTCAGCCAGGTAATGGTGCCTAGTTGTTTGGTTAAGAAAGCACTGGGCTAACAGTAATACAAAGGCATGTCATGGACTTTAACCATTAATGAGTTGATTGCATAGATGGCTGGCTACATCTACAATCAACTAAGGAGACTGCCATCAGCAATGAGTGATGTCTCATCCAATCAGCTGAAAACCTTAAAAGAAGTGATTTCAGTTTTCAGAGAGAGAATCCCCATCTCTACTTCAGATAGCCAGTGTCTCCTGGGGAACTCATGAGGACCTTCATCGGAGTCCCTGGCTTGCAGCCTGCTCTACAAAATTTGGACTCATGTATCCCCACAGATGCATGAGACAATTTTATAAAATCTCATACTATTTACAGATATCTCCTGTCAAATCTGTTTCCCTAGAGAACACTGACTAATACAAGGTCCCTCATGGCAAATACTCTAAGTCCCTTGGACCAAACAGAAGATGGACCTGACCCAATGATTCAATGCTTATGTTCCCATGCTTTTCACTTATATAAGTTCATGATAAAATTTTAAAAAAAGAAGAATAGATGAACTAATTGTAACATATTCATATGATAAAATATCATATGATTAGAAAAAGTTATAAGGGGAACTTTCTGTGGTGATATATACAATCATTAAATCTCATCAAACTCATCATTCAAGATATGAGTATTTTATTATATGTGAGTTATATCTCAATTAAAAATGAGAACAATGCAAGAAGAAAACAAACAAACAAAAGATGGGATGTGGGAAAAGCATGAATTTTATAACCCTTCCACCAAAGATAAATGTTCTAGGTAGAAGAGCATTTTTCTATAAATGTAAACAAAATTTTTTTACCTTTTTAATTTTAGAGATGGGCATGTTTATAAAGAGTGTGAACTATTCCTTTGCCACCTTATATAGCTGCTGCTCATAATGTAACCTTTTTTTCATGATGAAATCTGCAGCTCTTTTAATCAATGCTTTACATAAGAAAAGTTAAAAAAAAATAATTTCAGAGGAAGAAAGGATATTTGAAATCATCTGGTTCAAATACATAACTGAGGAGTTGAGAAAACAGCTTTAGAGCAGATGACTTTACTGGAAAAAGCAGGAATAGAATTTGGTTTTCTAAATTCTAAATTCAAGAGGAATACTTTTCACTGTACCCCACTATTCTATGGCCTTGAGAGATGTTTTAAACCTCTTCTAATTTTAGACATCCAACTTCATAAAGCACTATGAACCATGGTTATTAAAAGCAGAAAGATACAAACTGTAGAGATTGTTTTACTGATGTGCCTTCCACATGGCTAACAAAAACAATTCACATGTATTGTGATTCATGAATGCATCTTATCGACATGGTGGTTTTAATGAAGACCCTACAGTATCTCTATCCACCAGCCCTGGTGTTCTCCTAATTCTCCTGATGTGGCCAGGGACAGTCTGATGTCTGGTACAGCCTACAGCAAGCCCTGTGTTGGAACCCAAGAGAAAGAAAAGAAAGTCCTAAACAGAGTGCCATTTCCCAAGTAATCTGGATGCTTGCCACATCAGATCACTCCACCTTCAGTGCAAACTGAGCCTGAGCTTGCTTAGGAGGTCAGAGGGAGCCAGAAACAAGGCTGGAGGTAGATTTCTGAATGGACCTGGATACTAGCACTGTCTCATGCAATTTCAGATCATAAGCAAGTCACTTTACTGTGGTAACCTCATCAGCAAAATGAGTATAATATGTCCCTTTATCGAGAGAAGTAAATGAGGTGGTGGAAGTCAAATTCAGCCTTCTACAAATGCTCAGGATTTGCTATTATCAGGGGTAGCACAGTTCTTTCCTAGCTTTGGAAATGGCAATAGGGCTTCCTTTCCCATTTTCAGTATCTGTACCTTTAGTTCTGACAGAAAAACCTGTTTGCATGTAAGTGGAACACAGCATTTGAGTGACCCCAGCTGTCCCTTGAATTCACAGATACCGGTTGCTGAAGAGACGAGGGGTGAGACAAAGATCTGAGCATATCATTCTTGCCCTTTCCCCCATCACCAACAGCTGGAAAAAGGAAGAAGTCTAAGGTTTTTTAGGAGAATACAAGGGAGAAGGGAAACCCTTCTTCTAGGGTTAAACCTTTGTATCTCTGGGTATTCTAGAAAGTAGGGCTAGAATAATACCAGTTACCTTAAATTAACTTGATTGGCACATTTTTATGTCCTAAAAAGATATGTCTTTAAATCTCAACTAGAATAGCAATATATAGTTCACTATTTGTGAATAGTAAAACTAATGCTCAGAAAAGTTAAGAAACTTATCCTTACTGGGCTACATAACATGTAAGTGGTGAAGCAAGGTTTTTTAAGAAGGTTTGTCTGACTCTGAATCCTATAGTTCTCCCTTTCCCCTCCTGCTGTTTGTTCATATAAAATAACTTTGCAACAGATTTGTTACCCCAGTCTTGCAATGATTACCACGTTTGCTGCTCTAATCATAAAACAAACATCAGTTACCCTTGTTGACTTCATACAAGAGCTGTGGACCTTGGAATCTAACCTAACAATTAACAATTGACAAGTGCAGGAAGCTTTAGCTATTTAGATGAGACTCCATTAAAAGCACAGATAAAACTGTTTCCCTGTTTATACCTAAGACATTCAGCCAGTTTTAGAGATGAAAGTGGCCCAAATACCTATTCCTATTTGCAGAGACAAGTGGTGTTTTCTCTCTTCTAGGGAATTTTAGGTAAAAGAAAAAAATCCTCTTTGGTTATTTTCATCAAGTTGTTAGAGGTCAGTAGTGTGTAAGATACCATTGCAAACTCTGATCTTTATTCCTAAATTTTAACCTCCATCTTCTTACAAGAATTATAATTAAAAATTTCCAGTGACAACCACTATTGTGAAATGGAACTGCTTCCAAACTAAGGTTGTACAATTTCAAGGAGCAAAGTTTCTAGAGGATTAACTTTTTGGAAGATAATGAGGAAACAGTGAAAGGTGAGAGCCAGATAATCTAAACTTTTCTATTTGACTCTGATTAGGTCAAATGTCTGAGACAACTATAGCCTTAGGGAAAAGCACACGGGGGTAAGCAGTTTCAAAATGTGGGTTGGAATTCCCCCTCCCCCATCATTTAGTAGCTAATTTATGTCAAGAAGTCCTTTATCTTCCTAGAATCTTTATCATCTGTAAAATGTAGATCACAATGTATCTGATGAACAGAAATAAGTTATAAGAATAAAGCAATAAAGAGACGATTTATTATAATAGTAAGAATATAGTAGCTAATATTAGCAATACTAGAATAATAAAATAATAATGTACTTTGTAATCCATAGAATGCTAAACAAATATTAGTCATTATTTGAGATTGCTATTAATCTGAAGCTACCCGATCAGCAAGACTCAGAATTGGAGCCACTAGAGATAGCATTTTTAACATAATGAGTTTGCATTCCAAAGTTTCTCACCTGACATAGACAGGGAGACAAGGCTGCCAGGATTACTGGCTTGCCTAAAGTTAAAGCTAATAGGGCCAGCATTCAGACCTAGCTCTTATAAAGTGAAGGTTCTCCTCATTCCATTCATTACCCTTCTGCCTCCCTTTTTGATTCTCGGGTAATAACGATCCCTTTATATTTCCTAACTCATTCTTGTTAAGTTTCTTTTTCTCAAAGCAAATGACAATATTTAGAATGATCTCAAAGGTAGAAAGCAGAGCTGCTGCTTAGAAAGCACATAATAATGGCTTTCATACTTAGTCATTGTCCATCAATCTTGAAATAGGGGCAATTTCAAAATGTATCACAAGATAAAAACAGGATCAGCAGAACAGATGGAATTTCTTAGTTGGTGATGAGGGTGACTATTGGCTCCTCTTTTCCCTGACCAAAAGCAACCCTATTTTAGCTATGACCATGAAGGACAGCAGTCTTGCCTGTTGGTAAGAATAGCAACACTGGAAGTTAAGCAGGAGGCTCTGATTTCTTCCCAGCTCTTCTCTATCCCTAGAAGCAGTCTAGGCACAGTCACAAAACAAAGTGATGATACATTTTTGTGAGAAAAAAAAAAAGAGAATATCCACATAGTATCTCCATTAAGGAAAGTTCAACCCACTTATTCATACACTAAAGATAAATAATCACTTAGATAGGATCTTTAAATACCCACGCAGCCCTAACTCTTTAGGATTTTATGCCACATGAACACAAAGTTAGGCAATCATGCTTGATCATAAAACCTAGGAATTGAATCTCATGGGCCCAATGAAGATATGGTGGGATTCTGTGGGAAGATATTGAAAATATTACCTCTCTAC
Source organism: Tolypeutes matacus (assembly GCA_026826555.1). Classification (NCBI taxonomy): domain Eukaryota; kingdom Metazoa; phylum Chordata; class Mammalia; order Cingulata; family Chlamyphoridae; genus Tolypeutes; species Tolypeutes matacus. The sequence goes on from JAKSZT010053887.1 coordinate 40,237,035, forward strand.
TTGGAAATAATCTACTTTCTATTTATTTGGGTTCTACTAAAAGTAACAAGCTATTTTTTTTAGTATTAAAAAGAAATAAGAAATATGTATCAATTAAATAAGTGTCTTATGGAAACCTAGGTGGTGTATCTAATAGAATTAAGCAGCTCGAGGAATCACACTGGAAAATTCATCCATGCATTCACTCATGCATTAAGCCTCTATTGTGTGCAAAGAATAATTACAAGCCCTGCAGGGATAGAAAGAAGAATCAGATCATGGATGCTGCCCTTGTCAAATTGCTCACACAGAAACAATAAGAAGGAACTCCTTACAGGACTGGAAAGTTGACAAAACTGAAAAGTCATGGAACACCAAATGCTTATTGTATAAGGCTAGGGCAAAGATGACAGCCCTAAGACTGGCATCAATTATTGCTGAGAAATGTGAACACACAAGAATGTTTCATGTTTGCCCTCCTCCAAGCCTATAGACTAAAGAGAACAATCTTTTATTTTCTGCTTAAAGGGACAACATCAAAGAGTTTAAGGCTCAAGATGTGGGGAAGCCAAAGCTCATGGCAAGAGAAATCAAAACAGTAGTTTGGCAGTAGAAGCTTCTGCTACATTTTTTTTTCTTTATTCTCCTCTTCTTTAAAGAAAATTAAACATTTCCTGGAGTTTTGTAAAACCTGGCATGACCCTACAGTTTTGGACAGAAACAACCTATGAAATATATCTGAAATAAAAAAAAGGCAAAATTGGCTGAAAACAGTTGTTTTCTAAATCTTGGCAGAGGAGTGTTTACAAGATAACAAAAGCCCTTGCTTTCTCATCTAAAATGAAAAGAAATGCACAGGAACCAGGATGTACATGTGAGACAATTATAATGGTTTCTCTGCAACCTAAACTATTGTGGCTCTACATATGAAGACTGGGCAGGAAGACTTCCCTCTACTCACGAACTGCTACTCTATTTCGGGACACCTTTAACTTTAGGTAGGATTGGGCTCAGCCACATTGTACCCATATACCACTAATCTCACAGTGGAGCTCTTCCTCACTGGAGGTGATGTCCTTTCTGGCTGCCATCATTGATGCCATTTCTGTGGCAGTCCCAATCTGCATCTGGCTGTATTTCTCACTTGCCTCATAGCTTATTCTCTAGTAGGTCTCAAGACCATGTGAAAAATTATTTTATCTAATCCCAGATTAAATCTGACTCTTTGTGGGCTAGTTTAAGGATGCAACTAATTTGTATAAGTGTCTAGGATAAAATGAGAATAGGCAGAAAGGAAAATATACTGAACTAGGTAGGAGTTGGTTCTGCCTCAAACTCTTCCTGGGACTTTTGGTGAGGCAATCCCTCTCTAAGGTCTCAATCGTCTCATCGGTAAAATGGGAAGGCTAAAATGCATCCCTTCAAGCTCTATGAATTGTAATATTCATTCACCTCTGAACTATTGGGAAATAACCCATATTTAATTTGAGAGTTGCCCACACTAGTGGGTTTTCTCTGACCACTCAAATTCTTGTACTTGGTGTCCTATATGCTGTGGCAAGATCTAGGATTGCACAGTCTGGTCCAGGGGAAGATGCAACCTATGAATATTCATTCACTCATTCATGAAATAAATAGTTCTGGAACATCAGCTTTCTGCTAGGTCCTGTGCTAGTCAGTGGGGATATAATTACGAACAAGAGAAACAGTTTCTCTGCTTTATAAAAGCTCACCATGTAGTGGGGGAAACAGGAATCAAACAGATAAAACTATAATTCTCAGTGGTGTTATAGTTGCTCGGTGAAAAGTTCTCATGGACCGAAGATGAGAAAGCAGGTAACTTTCCCTAGTGAGGAAGGCTGGTAGCACCATGCTCTAGAGCCACTGAGATAACTAGCCAGAGGAATGTCTAGGAACCAAGGTCAATTATTTTGCCTTAACATCCAAATTATAGCTTATCCTCAGGCCTAGATTAGAAAACAAAAATCAAAACCAAAAGAAATTGACATGATGAAATATGAAAACACAAATTGTAGAACTGATAGCACATTTCTATATGTTCCTGCCACTTTATACCGTGACATGTATCATCATGCTGACAAGAGAATAGGGTGTGTACAGAGAAAGGTAAAGCTTCAGACTGAAGTTAGGGAAACATTTTTTGTGGGACTAGGTATAAAAGAATATATAGACAGTTGGCTTATTGTGAAAATGTTTTAATGTAATTTTTTAAAAGCAGAGATTTTTAAAATAATGGAATGTTGGACCTGTTCTTCCTGAAGTAGACAAAAATAAACACGATAAAAGAGAGTTACTTTATATGGTAATGTGAATAGCATAATAGAAACAGATACATGAAATATCTCCTGCAAAATACAAGTATAAAAACACATTTTTCTCTTCCCAATAAGAACAGAAACATGTAAATAGTCTTTCCTAAAATAATTAACAGTGTTTGCTGAGACACCCTTGAATGGATTAAACATCCTCATAACTTCTTGGGCTCTTGGGGATTAATTTACTTCTTGGTGGCTAGCAGTTGTAAGAAAGACTCTAAAGAAAATAAATGAATTTAGGGTTGACTGGGAGCGTAAAGTGGTTGGATTTGTAAGTGAAGATATTTTGCTTAGTGAAATCTTTCATCAGATAAACTTCCAAGGTTGCAACAGTCGTTTAAGAACAGAGAAACATGTTGAAACCAGTTTTGCCTACAGACAGAAGGATGCTAATTGCTTTCCCCAGATTCTCTTGAACCTTCTTGCATGCAGAAACATAAAAATAGCTAAACTGTATATACTGCCTCTAGGAGCCTATCCTCCACCTGTGGAAAGGAATTCAAGTTCCAACTCTATCTCGCTGCTGCAGGTTTGCTTTGGAGCCTAATTACCAACTAAGTTTGATGACAGTGTAACTGGCTCCAGGGCCTTCTTGTTCCTTCCAAAGAAAACAAAAAACAAATTCCTGAAGCAAGACGTGAAATGTACCACTGGGAATCCAGAATTAGTGATGCAATTCCAAAAGGGGCTGGTCTCCTCATCTTCGCATGAGCAGTTCCCTGGAGAGCCTGTCTCTATCAGTGTGGACCAGCTTTGACAAATATTTACTGGCAAATGACTATTATGTTAATAATAATCATCATTTGTGATTATTTGCAGATTTACAGCCAACAAACACTTTCATAGATGTTATCTCACTTGATGGTCACAACTCCAGGAGGAAAGCATTAAGAACAGTAACTTTTTAAACTGGATGAAAGTTTACCCTGCTGGCAAGCAGTAAAACTGGGATTGTTACTGATTTGTCACATGCATTCTCCTCCATTCTCCTTTCATGAAGAAGGAAGACTCAAGACCTTACAAAGCCACTTGAGTAAGTCCAGGGCCAAGAGAACTGGGACCCATTCACCAGCCTACCTGGGAATCCATAACATATCTTAGTCTGCCTCTGTAGACTGCATCGCTCTCTGTAAAGCCGTACTTGACAATGTGTAAACTTGCTTAACACCGAAACCGGACTGTGCAATGAAATGGTAAACTCCCTACCACTGAAGGTTAAACACTGAAGGTGTTTAAGCAGAACCTTGATAACCACCTATTTTAGAAAATAATAAAGAATACTGTATTGATTTCCAATTGCTGTGTAACAAATTACCACCATTTTAGCAACTTAAAACAATACATTATTATCTCATGGTTTCTGAGGGTCTAGACAGGGCTTATCACAGTCCTCTGCTCAAAGTTTCACAAGGCTGCAAATAAAGTGTTAACTAAGATGCATTCTCATCTGGAGGCTTGACTGGGGAAGAATCAATTTCTAAGCTCCTTCAGGCTGTCTTCAGAATTCATTTCCTTTTGGCTGTATGTCTGAGGATCCTGGCTTTTGGCTGTCAGCTGGAGGCCACTCTTAGATCCTAGGAGCAGCCTACAGTTGTGAAAGGTCACCCACATTTCTTTACCAAAAGAGCTCCTCCAATATGGCTGTTTACTTCCTTAAGCATAGGTCGGTCTATTGAGCACTTATAAAATACAAGACAATATAGATACACAGTTTCAAAAAAATTTCTATACAACTTCAATATTTCTGAGTCCCAAAGGATAGTCAATCTGTGAAGCAAAAGTCACTTAAATGGCAATCCAGTATAACCAAGGAGTTTAAATAGGTTTTTGGAATATGCACTGAATTTGACCCATAATGCTGAACTTCTTACTGCTAGAAACATGTCACTTCTAGCATCACTGTATTTTATTTATTTATTTTCATGTGATTGTTTTTAATTATTTATTATGAAAACTTTTAAACATTCAGAAATTAGAAAGAATAGTACAATTAATACTATTATAACCACCAGCTAGATTGAACAATTACTAGTATTTTACCATATATACTCATCCTACCTACCTATCTATCCATCCATCATCTATCTATCTACCTAACATCACTGTATTTTACAGATAAATGTAGAAACCTCTGGGGTTTGCTCAGTATATTGTAAGTTGCCCAGAAGCATAACCTCCTTCCCTCTCTACCAAGTGTTTGTTTGTTGGGAGGCGAGCTCTTTTTAAATAAATTTAGGCTCCAAGAATTGTGCATACTTATTGACTTTTTTAGTCTATAAGTCTCAATCATTAAAAATGTTTTCCTTAACTCTGCATTCTTTATCATCAATGTAAAACCTTAGTTATACCTAAAAATTCTGACAAGCTTTTGTTTTATGGTATGTGTGGAAATGGCATAAAGTGTCCATTGGTTTCCTATGGTGGCTTAGTACTTTGTAACCCAGAAGAGCATGTTCTTAAACTTAATCCATTCCTATGGGTGTGAGCCCTTGAAAACAGAACCTTTTGATGCGGTGACTTCAGTTAAGGTGTGGCCCAGCTGAATCAGGATGGGTCTTAATCCTATTACTGAAGCCCTTAGAGGGAAGGTCACAGAGAGAATAGCCAGAGGCAGTAGCCATAAGCTGACAGTCAAGGGAACCAGGAAGCCAGAAGAGGCTGTCATGTACATTTCCATGTAACAGAAAAGCCAAGGACCAAGGAATGCTGGCAGCCAGCCCCAGAATGCCACAGTCTTTTGGGAGAAAGCATTGCCTTAATGACATCTGGATTGTGGACTTTTAACCTCAAAACTGTGACCTGATAAATTCCTGTTGTTTAAGCCAACCCACTGTATGGGGGTATTTAGGAAAAGAAAACATTTCCTTTGCATAGGGATGCCATCGGCGATTATATTTTCACAGTGCTTATTCTACTCCTTACATTTAAACATGACAATTTTTAAAAACAGTTTTTCTTTATTAGAGAAGCAATCATACATGATAATTTATACTTTATAAAATTCCTTTGCATTATCTTTTAATTTTCAAAATATTCCTGTGAGTTAAGGAGGTCAAGAATTATTTGTATTTTACAGATTTGAAAACTGAGGCTTTAAGGCACTTTCCAAGGTAATTGTGAGTTAGTTGCAAAGCTGGGACAAGGATTCTGGTCATTGAATTGCCAAGTGTGAGTTTTTTAAAACTCATCATAATGCTTCAGATTGTATGATTTCAGGTGTCCACTCTACCATATTTAGCCATGTAAACTTGGATTTTTCATTTCACCTCTCTGAGCTCCCATGTACATACATGTAACTGAAAATTCCTGCAGTTTGTACTTCACAGAGTTGTTGTATGCTTCAAATGAGATAATGTATCAACTTGGGTCCTCAATGGGAAGTGTTACATCATTGTGAAAGAGCATTATTACTGAAGGTATGGGCCACCCACATGGTATTCGGGATGGGAGTGGGTGGATCCTACTAAGCAGAAATGGTTGAGGTTGTGTGAAGGTGGAAAGAGGCTATAGGAACTGGCTAGATCTGTAGTAAAATGACTTAAGAGAAACTTCTGTGAAGGGACAGAGGAGTAGGTGAGTCAGTGAGACAAGCATTGTGGGTATTTTGTAAGAGGTTGGGAGGAATGGTGAGTAGAAGGGAGAGGATGTGGAGAGAAGGCAGCTCTTCTTTAGATGTGACACAAGATGATGGGAATTAGAGAAGAGTTCTAAAAACTGGTTTGAGGGGGTGGATGTGGCTCAAATGGTTGGGCACCCATCTCCCATATGGAGAGACCTGGGTTCGATCCCTGGGACCTCCTGATAAAATAAAAGAAAAAATATAGAAGGCACACGAGACGTTAGGCCCTGCATGTGGGTGTGCCGTCAGGCCCCGCAAGCGGGCAAGCCCCCAGGCCTCGTGCACGGGTTTTTAGGTCCTGCCAAGCCACGCAGCAAGATGATGACGTAACAGGAGAGTGACACAAGGGAGAGCCAATATGAGACACGCTGAAAAACCAGGAACTGAGGTGGCGCAGGTGTCAGAATGCCTCTCTCCCACATTGGAGGTTCCTAGGATCGAATCCCGGTAAAGAAAGGAGGAGAAGGATGAGAAGAGAGGGCAGGAAACAGACACAGAGAATTGCCCAGGGAATGGATGCAAAACAACAAAAACGGAGGGGAGAAGGGGGTTAAAATGGATAAAAAGTAAAATAAATAAATCTTAAAAAAAAAGAATAAAAAAAAAAAAAACTGGTTTGAATATAAGCTTATTGTGCCTAGGAAATGGGTACCCTGTTTGTCTAATTCAATAAGCAAACAATATTCTATATATGTGTGGGACATTATGGGGGATAAGGACATAAATAAGATGTAGTCCCTGACTTTAAAGAATTCACAATCTAGTAGGAGAACGATCTAGAGATGTAAATATAGACATTTTTAAAAGAAAGGTATATTAAAGGTACAAAGTTGGATAATAATACAAGGAGGCACTCACTAAGTGTCTACAGGGGCCAGACCCTGTGTTCAACACTTTACATGTCTCATCTCATTTAATTCCTATAATGACCCAGGAAGTACAAGTTTCTTTTCCACTTCTGATACACAAATGAGGAAACTGAAGCCCAGTGAGGTCTATTAACCTGTCTCAGGTCATATGACTGGTAGGATGGAGCTAGGATTCCAACCCTGACTATGTGACTAAAGCTGAAAAATGTTTGCTCCTTCTCCAGCTCTCCCTTTTCCCTCCCAGGTTATTTCTCTCCCCAAACTTACTACTTTCTCATACTCTATATAACTTACCAATTATTTTGTATATTGTCCTCTCATTAGAATATAAGCTCCATGAAGGAAGAAATTGTGTCTGCTATGTTCACTGCTGTATCCTCAGCAACTTCAACAGTGCCTGGTGCAAAGCATGTTCCCAATAATATTTGCTGAGCAGATAAATGAATAAATGCTAAGGAAAAGAGACCATGTTAGCCTTTTATGAAGTCTTATAGGGAAAAATGTGGCCAGAGGAAATCCTTTAAAAGAATGAGAAGCACCATGAAAAGGTAGACAGAGAGAAAGGTAGGTAAATGGGAAAAGTTATGGAGATAAAGGTGGACTTAAAGCAGGTCTTGGGGAGCAGATGGGAGGAAAAGTGGTTATTTATGGATCAGTGAGTAGAGGGACGATGAGAAGAGATTTACAGTCCACATGCCAGCCAGCACACAGCTCAGAAAGCTCTGAATTCTCTCACGTAATGCTGTTACATAGAGGGGGAAAGGAACCTTTCCCCCACCTACCATTTGGCTCCTGCCCTCTGCTCCTCCTACTGCTTGAGTACAGGACTTGCAGAGCCTTACTACTCTCTACTTCCCTCTCTGTGGTAGGAATGTTGGCCAGGTCCAGCTCCCACTTCCTTTCCTGCTTACAATGATTTGAGGATTTGAGCTTCAGTCATTAAGTCTCTCACCAAGAAACTGAGTAAAATTGGTCTTATCTCCTTACCCAGATTTCTGATTCTACTATGTATAACCACACATGCAAATACTAAACTTTCCCTCTGAAGTTGATGTTATTTTATATAAGCAGGGAAATAAATGTGTGAGGTGATGGGCTGTGGGGAGGGAAATTGTCTTTTCACAATCAAGTGTCATGTATTATTGTATTCTAGCCTTATTTCAAAAGAACATGCTGGGTTGGATTCTAGATAGATCTGAGTTAACAAGTCTTAGTTCTATTGAATATACTATGTGACTATGTGGCTCCTGGGACTGTCACATCTGGATTTTAAAGTTTTCTTATCTGAAAATGAAGATGGTCTAGGCAGGGAGGTAGTGGCTACTTCCATACATTTGGGAATGTATGAAGGGAGTTGGAGGAAATAAGAGTTAGAAATCAGATTATAGAGGGCCCAGATGCCAGTCTAAAATGCCTGGATGCATCTCAATAAATATTATTGTGCATTCTCATTAAGTTACATTCTTCTTCGAATACAGTCATTTGCCCATTAAAATGTCTATCACAGATGCACTGCTCATGTGATACTAATAGGACAGAACTTTACAGATGATACTTTGATAAACTAACTAGAGTTGAAAGCCACAGGGCAAGAATTCCCACTGAGAGCTGCAGAATTTTTCCTTTAAGTAAACTTGAAGAAACCAGAAAGCACTGTGTTGTGCTATACCCCCAACCCCTAAACAAATATAATTGGACCCATTTGTCAATGGTAAAAACCTCAATGCATAAGAAGGCATGAGCCTCTCTTGTTGAAGAGGTAAACTGTCTGCTGGGAATGTTTGCAAGTATACTGTTCTTTCCAGACAGTCGTGTGGCAGCTGCCTCTGAACAGAAATAAGTGATGGGCTATAGAGTATGAGAGGTGCTTCACTGCTCCATGTAGAGAGGCAGATAAAGACCCGGGCAAGGGAGGGGAAGGTGAGGGGTAAGCTTGAGGGGGTGGAGAGAGGAAAGAAAGGCTAGGTATGACTTTGTCACTAAGTATCCTTGGTAACCAGAAAACATCTTGTACATTCTGCTTGAGAGTTTGGTGGCACATGGAGGAAAAATGTGCTCTACTTCTGTCAATGTCAAGAGCATGGGAACAGGACATCTCTGTGCCTCAGTCAAGGTGGGAGCAGAGATTTCTAAGGCCCTTAAATCTTAAGCATGTGGCAAAAAAGAAGCACCTGGAGTTGGAGTGTGTGTGGGAGTGGGGTGGGGTGGGATGGGGTAGGTTGGAGTGAGGTGGAGAAGAAAGGTCTCATAGATGCGGGAATTCAAAGGAAGGTATTGTGAAGGTCCTAGAGCATTGAGTTTAACTATATCTGGAGGCAGTATCCAGTCATCTCAAGATATGGGTGGACACCTTGCAAGGGAAGGGCTCAACCCAAGTGGCTCATTCTCTCGACAGACACCTTGCTATCATCATCAATGTGGCAGATCACAGGTTTCTGGGGGAGAAAGAATAATACAGCCTGTAGGTTCCTGCTCCTGAAGATGCAATGGGCACCTAGAAAACCCAACTGTTAAACTTGGGGTCCACAATGGCCTTCTGACTATCTCCTTTGTAAGCCTTTGTCAAGACATACAAAGTTTCCCCCTCTTTGCTGAGAGCTCTGGGATACCAATCAACAACAACCATATATATTTTTTTAATTTAAAGATTTATTTTATTTATTCCCTCCCTGCCTCCCCTGCATTGTTTGCACTCACTGTCTGCTCTCTGTGTCTGTTCATTGTGTGCTTGTCTTCTTTTATTTTAGGAGGCACCAGGAACGGATCTGGGACCTCCCATGTAGGAGGGAGGCGTCTGATGGTTTGGGCCATCTCTGATCCAAATCTGTTGTATTTCTCATTGTGTGTTTTCCTCATTGTGTCTCTTTGTTGCATCATCTGTTGTGTTAGCTCGCCATGCCACCCATTGCATCAGCTCGCTGTTTTGCTCATCTTCTTTAAGAGGTACTGGGAACCGAACCGGGACCTACCATGTAGTACGTGGGCACCCAACTGCTTAAGCCACATTTGCTTTCCATCAACAACCATATTTGAATGTCCACTAATGAGCATGTCAATGGCCTAATAATGATAATTAGTTTATAGCTGCATACTTAAATAGCACCTGCAATGTTCCAGGAAGATATATGTATAATACATACACATACATATATACATATGCATATATGTATATATGTAAATGAGTATTCACATATATAAATATACACAAACATTCTCATTTAACCCTCATATTGATCCTGTCATTGTAGGAACTATTACTGTCCTCATTTTAGATAAGAAAACTATGTCCAGAGAAGATAAGTAACTTTGCCAAGACCACCCAGCTCCTCTATGGTAAAATTGGGATTTGAACAGAAGCAGTCAGGTGATACAACCAGGTGATACTGCTATGCATAAAGAAAACAATGCACTTTCACAGAATGTGAGCACAAGTGTGTGAGAGCCTGTGTGTGCATGCATGCAGAAAGGCAGGGACCACTGCACTGTACATATATGAACCTCAGACTAAAAGGGCGCATAATGATCACCACCCTATGAGTTTATTATAATGTTAAATAATGATCAATGATATTAATCATTAATAAGCTTTTATACAGTATACATATTATATATTATATATTTATATATTATCATATTTTTATACTCATATATATAGATCATAAAGAGCTTTCAAAATCAGACATAGCCATAGTATGTAGTGGGGTAGCAAAACCTAAGCAGAAAGAGTGAATGTTTTCTGCCTATTATGCAGCTGCTCCTGGTCCTTAGGATGAATTTTTGCCAATCATAAGAGCAACATGATTCTCAGATGTCCCCTTACTCCAGCGCCACTATCCTATCCCACTTCAGGCTTCTAAAGCTCAGTCTATCATTATCATCTTAGCCTTGATGGCTAAATTTATGAAGGAGATTGGGAGGTTTCACTTTGGAACTTGGATAAAGCCAGAGAAATGTGCCAAAGATGACACTGGACATATGGTACTTAAAAATGATTCTGATGGGATTCAAAATAAGCATGTACACTCATTCCACATCCATGGTAAGATCAGTTGACATGCCACTCAATACGAAATAACCAGTCCCTCATGTATACCAGTTTCATGATCTCACATGTGATTCAAGAAGACAGACTTATCTGAGGATTGTACTCTTTCTGGCAGCTCACAGACCAATCCAGGGACGTACCATCCAAGCTTATTTTCCAGAACTCTGGAAGGGGTCATCATTCTAGATCAACACTGTCCAAGTGAACTTCTGCATTGACTAAATTGTTCTTCTGTGCTGTCCAATATGGAAGCCACTAGCTATGTGTGACTAATGAACATTTGAAATGTGGCAAGTATAACTGAGGAGATGAATTTTTAAATGATTTTAACAAGTCACATTTGGCAAGGAGCTACTGTATTGGACAGTACAGTTCTCGGTCATCTTACTCTAGCATCTTCACTTTACTCCTCTCCTGAGACATCTCCTTTAAACTTCTTACCATCACAATGACTGAATTAACTTTTCAGAGGACAGCACTGGTACTACAAACCATAAATGACCTGCTCAAAGTCACACTGCCAGTTTGCAGTGGAGAGCCAGGACTACAATAAAAACTTCCTGATTGTTACTCTGATCACTCTTTCCACTTAAATACACATTTCTAGATGAAAGTGTGGTATGAATAAACTGGTGACTTTGAGTCAAATCACGACCGCTAACCACCTTAAAATTAATTACTTTGGCAGTGGAGTATACTTAAGTGGCTTTAAAATGCAGCAACAGCAGCAACAAGTAGATACGCATAGGACAGAACATAAAAAGTTTATGACTGACAATAGAATTGGCAAGTTGAAGACATAATTTGAGAATCTTATATTAAAATTATTATTAATGGTATAATCTTTTTGGACTAATAAAAACATGTTTGAAAAAACATCTTTACCAACTGACTAGTATAATTCCACATCGTTTTCTATTCTCTGAATTTATTTAACCTCGTTGATTCTTTGTCTTTCTACACTAAAGCAGCTATAGATTGTCATAAAATCCAAAAGTTATTTTGGAGACATAGTAATGCAAAAAAGCCTCAGCAAAACAAAAACACTTTAATTTGCTTTACTTGTTCTTTTTTTATTAACGTTTACAACATAAAAATTGTTTGTTTTCCCCTCCCCCACCCCCTTAGATCTGTACCCAATAAAAAATGTTTCCAAACTGGGATGCCAAGTTTCCATCCAAGCCTCATTTTATTTTATATCCCTGGGTGAACCCTCCTTAAAGGAGAGACTTACACTGCAGCTCAGATGGACCTACTGCTGAAACAGAAAGATAAGCCACACTGTGGCCATCTGAACTCTTTGAGCATAGATACCTAGGAATGTTGGCTCCTTCAAAGGACAAAGGCTCAAATCCAGGAAAGTCAGAGAGATTTCTCTCAGGAAAACTCATTTACTGATCCTGAGGACATTTATTCTCACCATCTCTTATATAAAGACTGGGAAATTCCACACCTCTTTGTCACATTATCCTTATTACTCTAGCTTGCTGCTCTCTGTCTCACAGATGGGCTGGAGTTCTAATTCAAAAGACAACTAATTCTAAATAGGTTGAAGAAAGGAAATGAATCATAAAATGTCCATGTAAGACCTCTACAGAAAAAGATGCCATCTAGCCCTTGCCCAAAACTTTGTGTAGGACAGCTTCTCCCCTTCCCCAAACATCTACCCTAGTATAAGGTTTATAGTTTGCTGTATATAAAAACAAAACAAAACAAAACAAACAAACAAACCAAAAAAAAAAAAAACCCAAAACCATGGAGGGGGATTTATATTGGAAGGATTTCAAATTGACATAAGAAAGAATTTCCTGTACATATGGTAACCAATTTTAGACACAATGCATTCCTGGAAATTGTATCATAAAGCAAATCACCAGAAGGGAAAGTTGTGATTGTCTTTGCGTTCTTCATTCAACAAACATCTACTGAATGCCCACTATGTCCCAGGCACACACGGACTAAAAATATTCCAGCATCAGAATGTTAAGTGAGTAAGAACAGAAATAAATGATTATGAGGCTGTGTCAAGTAAGTAGAGCAGCTGAGGGGTGAAAAGTGGGGACTTTTAAGCTGAGTTTAGAACTTAATCATAATACTATTCCAAACTATGGACTCAGTTGTTCCATTTCTGCCTTGCTTTTCAGGCAGACTATAAGAATATAAGAATCTTTTGAAATACACCATGTCAAACTTAGGCTATCCAAATCCCAATGGGCTCTCAGTGCTCTCATCAATCGGCTGCTTTCTCTAACACCCTTGATTCCTTTTCTTTCAGAGTCTATTTCAGACCTCCAAATCTAGGCTCACTTCTCCTAGCCTGAGTAGATGATCTCATGCCATGGTTCCCCAGTATTTCTCCATTTTACCTCAAAGAGTCCTTGGCATCATTTCATGGCCCTGCCCGTCCTGTCTTGAAGAGGAAGTGTACCCAATCATTTCCAGGATAAGTTTTTCAATTAGGAGAGACTCAATGCCAGGGATGGATGCTTCTATAACTCTAGAGAGTTCTGTATTAAGTTCTGAGTCTTTAGGAACACCAGAAAACAATCATTCCCTTATATGCCAGGGAAAAATGAGGTATCAGAGAGTGAACCACTTCTTAAGGGAGCTACCATGGGCAAAACTCAGTCCACATAGAAGAGAATCAACAGATAATCTCATTTATTCCCAAGGTAAGATTTGGATATGTGCCCTAAAAGTTAAGGATGTATATTACAACTTTAATGTATAAGAATAAAGAAGTACATTATGGTGTAACCATGTAGCACAAATGTTACAGTTATTAACAGCCAGATTCTCAGAAAATATTTCTGGGAAAATATGGGAAAATGTACCTAGGAATAAAATAAATTTGTAATGAAAACTATACACACACCCACATTATAATGAACGTACACATAAACATACATTTATATGTTGTATATATTTATAGATCAATTTATAAGCATAAATATATAGCTTTTATATGTATAGCACATATAAAGTATATTTTTGTGTGTGTGTATGATTCCAATAGTCTAAAGGAAGAAAAAAACAAAGAAAGAAAATGCAAATTTGTCTATTATATCATGAAAAAGATTTAAAACAGTGGTTCTCAAGAATGGGATCATCTGGGGAGCTTTAAAATACTACGGATGTGTAAGTTCACTGAGGGTGGTGGGCCACACTGTGGGAGATGTTTGTGTGGGATGTGGGGGGAGGTGTGGGAGGTGGGCAACATGGGAATCCCAGTGGGTTCCGTGTAATATTTTGGGTAATCTAAGCACCTCTTAAAATATATGTATATATATATATATATAAATAACATTTTTGTAAGCAAATACACATATATGCATATATATTTATATATCATTTTGCAAATGTTTGTATATATTGTGAGAATTTTGATTCTTACCCATAATAAAAAAAAAATAAAAAAAAATACTACGGATGCCTGGGACCCCTTCCCCTCCCCCCATGTGTGATTTAATTGGTCTGGATGCTACCTGAGTATCAAAAGCACACTGGTAATTCTAATGTTTAGCTAAAATTGAGGGCTACTCTTTTAAAAACATGTTTCTTTTCAAATATATGTTTATTTATTTTAAATATACTTTCAAAAATAATTTGACTTGTTCTGCAATTAAAATTCACATTCAGTAGTATTGTTTCAACTGACCATCTGAAAAATGATCAGAGACTCCAGAAGGAATGGAGGAGAGAACTATACTAGATACCTAAAAAAAGATAGTTACTATAGCAGAGCATTGAATTTAGGCTTGGCCAGACACAAAAGGACACATATTTCATGATCTTACTTGTACAGAGTTTCTGTCTGGGTGATGGAAAAGTTTTCCTAATGGATCGTGTTGATGGTAGCACAACATTGTGAATGTAATTAACACTCTGGACTGTACACTTTAAAGTGGTTAAAATGGGGATTTTTATGTTGTGTATATGTTACCACACACATACATAAAAAATAAAACCCAAAGAACTGCATAATACAAAGAGTGACCCCTAATGTAAACTATGGAGTTTAGTTAATAATATAATTATAATAAGGTTGGTTTATCAACTGTTACAAATGTAGTACACTTATGCAAAATGTTAATAATAGGAAAACTGTGTGTGAGGGGAGTTATATGTGAACTATACTTTCTGCATGATTTTTCTGTAAACCTACAATTGTTCTAAAAAATAAAATACAAAAAAATACACTCCCACCCCCCCCCCCCACCAAAAAGTTAGGAATGGGCTTTCTGGCAGCCAGGACAAAGAAGGAAACTTAATATGATGCAAAATGATAATTTCTCTGCAAGAAGCCTAGGCTTAAAGTCTAAGAGAAAAAATATTTTGTGCATTTTTAAAGTGACAATGACATAATGGGAAACATTTAATAGCAGTTTCCCAGAAAACAGATAGACAACTTTTCTTATGGAAGTTTCTTACAGAAGTTTCTTACATGGAGTTCTCATGAAAGTCAAAGATAAAATGTTAAAATTTTAATTTTAAAATGTGAAAACATTTTAGTGATGGACTGAGCTAAGCAATCTGGATTATTATATAGGCGATACTATATATACAATAAAAAGGAGTATTCAAGAACACTGAAAATTAAAATGTGTTTCCTTTTAATTGAACTTCTGTATGTCTGTAAAACAGAAGTTGATTTCTCAGTTTAGCAATTTCTGTTATGTAGACAGACTAGATTTAGGAAATTAAGTTGGAGATGTGTTGGGGGATGGGAAGCAAACACAAAGAAAGTAAGAATTCACATCAGAAAATATGAAAGTAGGTTTTCTGGGGGAATATTTGGTATGAACTTTTGAGAACTGGTCTCCTACTTTATACCAATTACATGCCCAGATACACACAAACACCAAGACATGTATACACTTTTTGCTTTTTAATGACAATTTCCAAAGTACATTTTGAAACATTTTACTCCAAATTACTTGAAATTTTCTTTTTGAGTCTCCAATGGTTTTTATTCCAACACGCTCATGTATGCACACATGCATCCACATGAACTTTTAAACATACACACGCTTTCACAGGACAACAAAACATACCAGGGAGTATAATAAAGAAGTTCTAAGGGGGAAAAATATTTGACCTTTAACACATAAGCAATGATTTATTGCTAACAGTACTTCATGTGATGGTTTTAGAAATGTGCTTACCACACTTCCTTGGGAGAATCTGCTAAAAACAAAACTAATCCTATTACACAACAGTGAAAATAACTCCTGAGTCTTGTGGACTAAGCATGTGTAGCTGAAGTGACAGACACTATGCAACCCTCCAAAACCTCTAGTCTTCTTTGAGTTAGGGCCCAAAACTTTTTTCAGATAAATTGGAAAAAAAAAAAAAAAAAAAAGTAATATTTTGGGTATCTAAGCACCTCTTAAAATATATCTATATATATATACATAAATAACATTTTTGTAAGCAAATGCACATATATGCATATATATTTATATATCATTTTGCAAATGTTGGTATGTATTGTGAAAATTTTGATTTTTACCCACACACACACACACACACAAAAAAAGTTAGCCATCTTGACTTCCTTGGGCTTTTAACTTTATTTGCTTAAAACACAGGTCTGGTTTTACAAACCTTCCCATTGACCAACAGAGTGAGTCCCATCATTGGACTGCTTGCTAAATTATCGGTCTGCCTTCATTTCCTACTTCTGTCTTTCACACTCCAGCCCACGGGCCACATCATCACTTGTCATGTGTTGCCCTTTCTACCTCTATCCTTGGGCTCAGCTCTTCAGTCTCTCTCCTCCCTCCTACCCCAATACCATCTGTCAAAGGTGCTACTCAGTCTTTATGCCCCAGCTAAAAATCTTACCTCCCCACAAAGTATTTCCTGATCACAGAATAAATTCCTTTCTCACTCAATTTGTACTTCTATTATAACACACTTCAAAGTCAACTTTCATTATTTTGCAGATTATTTAAGCTTTTTCTTCCTCTTTTAACCCCCCAGAGGGCAGGACCTTGTCCCTTGGATCTCTGTAGCCCCTACACCAAGGCACACAGTAGGGACCCGGT
The DNA here is from genome assembly GCA_026826555.1 of Tolypeutes matacus. Lineage (NCBI taxonomy): Eukaryota > Metazoa > Chordata > Mammalia > Cingulata > Chlamyphoridae > Tolypeutes > Tolypeutes matacus. Next base: position 40,253,933 of record JAKSZT010053887.1, read on the forward strand.
ACATACTTTTAAAAATATGTTTGGAATTTCAAGACCTGGCCAATCAAATAGACATATAAGGAACAACAAACATGGCACAACCGTCATATATTATGCACATGTGCACCTATTCCTTAAATTATCATCAACTGAATGATCATGACAAACTATCTTCCTACAGCTCAAACAAGATTGAAAATATTTGGTGACCATAGAAAGATGGGAAGGAAGCTGGCATGTGTTATGTGTTTATAAGGAGCCAGGTGCTTCACATATATCATCCCAAAATAATAACCCTTCAAGTAAAGACTTAACCCCCTTTTTATTTGAAGAAACTGAGCCCCATTGCTAGAAAGCAGTAAAGTGGGATTTGAACCCTGGGCTATAAAACTACAAAGATTTTTCCACTGTACCAAGCTGGGTCTCACATTAGTATAGCTCAGAATTTAGCTGCAGATTAACAAGAGAGTAATTCTTATACTATATTGCACTTTTGCAGGGCTTTAGAGCAACTACCTGCCCAACTAACATGGAACTATTAAACCTCTGGCACTTACTGAGAGACTAAGTGGAGAAAACAGCCCAAGAGACAAAATAGTAATAGAAATGATTACAGGGAAACGGATGTGGCTCAAGCGTTCGGGCTCCCGTCTACCATATAGGAGGTCCAGGGATCGATGCCCGTGTGCCTGCATGGTGAGCTGGCCGGTGCAGGAGTGCTGGCTCTAGTGGAGAGCTGGTGCAGCAAGATGATGCAACAAGAAAGAGACACAGAGGAGAAACAATAAGAGACGCACCAGACCAGAGAGCTGAGGTGGTTCAAAAGATTGAGTGCCTCTCTCCACTCTGGAAAGTCCCAGGATCGGTTCCAGTGCCGCCTAAAGAGAAGACAAGCAGACACAAAAGAACACACAGAGAGCAGACAGCGAATGCAAAACAACAAGGGGTTGGGGGTAGGGGGAGAGAAATAAATAAGTAAATCTTTAAAAAAAAAAAAAGAAGCAATTATAGCACTCAAAGAGCTTGAATGTTATTAAGTAGAGCATGAACATTATCACCTCTTAAATAGTTTTGATAAATTATACATAATATACATTATTATTCACAAAAAGGTATTGGTAGCTGCACTAGAAAAATAAAAGAACACTGATTAGAAGTCATGCAACTTGGATTTCAGTCCAGAAAACCATGAACTTGCTGTGGTGTTTTGAGCAAGTCATTTCCCTTCCTAGGATGCTGTTTTTGCCTGTTTGATCAATAAATGATTGATTAGACGATTTCCTAGGCACTTTTTAGTTCCAACATTCTATAAGCCTGAGGCTATTATTACCTGGTAGACCTATAGGGTGGTCTCACTAACAATGAAGAGAAATCTAACTCATACCTGCTATCTGAGCATGTTATTTGATTTGCATCAAATTAGGATCCACATCACTTTTCTAAAAGTATTTACAGCTCAATGAAGACACTAAGTTAGAATCAGAAGGAAGAATAAAAATGTAAACGTATTTTTACATTTTTGTAAAAAATGTAAAGGTGCTTCCTTCTGTGCTTTCCTTTGAAGTGAGCCTAGACATTTGTTCACACTGTAACATCTGTCATTTCACTTCAGGTTAGATTTTGGAATTTCAGTTTTGAGACAAACATAGGATCTGGTTTTCCATTTTTGCTCTATATACAAAGCAAAGTTGCAACCATTTCAAATTAAAACAAAACTCTTCCCCATCCCACAGCCTGAACAAATTGTAACAGAGCTGAGTTCTGTTTAGGGGCGGGTACCAAAAAAAATACTTGTAAAATCAAAGAAGGTGTGATATGCGGCAGAAAGGGATGAACTGCCAGGAGCAGGAGGGATAGTAAAACCTGGCATCCTAATTGAAACAGCTGCTGAAAAGGCATCCAGTTCATTCTATTCATGTCTGTATCTCTGTACTACAGAGCTAAGTGCTTTAGCAGCCCTTTTGAAAATTTAAAGTGGATTTTCCATTCATTCAGAGCTATACTTTGGCTGAAACTAGCTCTTCTTCAAAGAGGTCATCTGGCAGTTCATTGCCCATTGTACACTGACTCTGCATCAAACTTTGATAAGACTCTGTAAAAACAGGGTGGGTGCTGCTAGAAGGATCTGTAGGAGATGTTCCACAGCAGAGTCTACCTCCACTCCAAATACCTTGGTTGCCAGGACCCTCAGCACAGGGCATTCTTACAAGCTGTAACGAAGAGATGACAGGAAATGGACCCATTTGCACTGAAAACTTTGTGTAGCTTCTGTAGTAGTTGATTTCAAACTTACTCGGAAAGGTTCCTGTCTTTTCAAAACAGGAGCCATATCTTCCTCTCTTGATTATTTACAAATACCTGTTTCCATACAACAATCAAAAAGGAACACTAGGCTCCTACTTGTTGCTTAGTGCTTAGTGCTTAGTCTTGGGGGAGAAGGAAAAAGGTCAAAAGAAGCCTTTTCTCTATCAATTAAATGGTTGTCACCAATATTTTATAAGTAATTCAGATTATTACAATTTTTCTGTACCCCTACTAGGTGATTAGCACTGTGCTAAGTGCTGAAACATATATAGGATTTTTTACAGTGTTTTAGAAGGTAAGATGAGCTATTGCATACAATTTGGTCTTACCTTCTCAAGTACTTTCTTTTTTTTTTTATTTATTTATTTTATTTTTTTTTTTATTATGGGTAAAAATCAAAATTCTCACAATACATACAAACATTTGTAAAATGATATATAAATATATATGCATATATGTGTATTTGCTTACAAAAATGTTATTTTTATATATATATATATACATATATTTTAAGAGGTGCTTAGATTACCTAAAATATTACACGGAACCCACTGGGATTCCCATGTTGCCCACCTCCCACACCTCCCACCACATCCCACACAAACATCTCCCACAGTATGGCCCACCAACCTCAATGAACTTACACATCCTGGAGCCTTGCCACCAACCATAGACCACAGTTCACACTGTAGACCACACTCTCTCCCACTCAGTTCTGAGTGGTGTGTGCTGATTGAAAATGGCCTACATCCATTGCCACAACAGTACTCAGGACAACCTCCAACTCCCAAAGAAGCCCCTGTATTTCAACTGCTCATCCCCTCCCTACCCAAAAACTGTCAAGTGGCCACTGGCTCCACCTCATTGTTATAATTTCTTACATTGCAAGAATCACCATATGTGAGCAAGAGAATACCATCAAGTCCACTCTAGTCCATAGTTCTTCCCCCAATCCAGAGGCGACTGGGATGGTGATGTCCACTCCAAGTGAGAGAGGGCTTATATCCCATGGATATGGTGGGTGGGATGATCCTGCCTGCAGATGCAGGCCCTCTCCATTCCCTGGGATGGCCATTTCCCATCGTTGTCTCCTCACCAGGTGACTTGGATGAGTCCATTGAGCTGTAGGGTAGGAGTTGCAGCTCCACCTAGATTTCATGCACACCTGGCACATAGGTAGGCGGGAGGCTCCAGTCTCTGGAAGTATACCTAAGAAACTCCAGCATCACATGTAGGTTTGAATAGAAGGGACTGGTGAACCATGTGCAGGGAGGACTTATTTGAGTCTAATTCTGTCACTCTCAGGTTCTCAAGTACTTTCAAGTCCTGTTCATTCCCAGCAAGCACATTAAAAACATGCTTGTTTAGCACTGAATCTAAATGTCATAGGATTTCAGAAAATAGAGTAAATAAGAGAGATCTCTAGAAAGATTTCATTAAGAGGATGAACTTGATTTTAATATTTGTTGAGGGAAGTATAAACTCTGTCTAATTCAGGAAGGTGGAAAGCAGATAGCAAGGTCAGAGAAACTTCCCAGAGGATGAGGAGACATTCAAGTTTAAGCTCAGACAATGAGAATAAAACCAATGACTATGAGGTATAAAAGCATATATAGCAGGGTATATAATGGCCTGTATCTATTGTTGCAATTTCATCCAGGACAAGTCCAAGTCCCGAAAGTGCCCCCATACTACACCTCCTTTTCCTTCTCCCTGCCTTCAGCACCTCCAGTGGCCACCATCTCCACACCAACGATAAAATTACTTCCATTGCCAGAATCACAATAAATCAATAGTAGAATATCAGCAAGTCCACTCCAGTCCATATTCCATTCCCCGGTCCTGAGGACTCTGGGATGGTGATGCCCACTCCACCCCTAATTGAGAGGGGGCTTCGATCCCATATGGCTGATGGATGGGACTCTCTTGCCCGTAGCTGCAGACTCTCTTGGCTCCCTGGTATCGTGGCCATACATTCTCACTTCCCCACCAGTTTTTCTGGGTGATTCCAACCAACTGGAGAGTAGGTGTTGCAACTACACTGAGGCCCAGGGCCCAGCTGGCACATGGAAAGCCCAAAGATTCAAGTCTCTAGGGCGTACACCTACCAACTCCACCACCAACTATAGGTTCAAATAGAAGGGAAAGAAGAGGCATGTGTAGAGAAGTCACAACTGAGCCCAACTCGGGAGCACAAACTCCAAAGTAGGGTTCACTGGCAAGGCACCAAACCCTGGAGCTATCTGCCATGATTGTAGGATGTGGATGTCTCCAGAGCCCTCAGAAGCCCCACTATTTGGGGAAGTATCCACTTTGGCAGTCTATGAGATCTTCCTGAGACGTGCATAGGGTTTCCTCTGGGATGACCTCCCGACTCACTTTGAAGTCTCTTAGCCACACAAACTCATTTGTCTTTACCTTCCCCCCCTCTTATTCAAGGTCTTTTTCCAGTTGTACTGCCAGCTGGCACTTGGCAGCAATTTCTCAGTGCCAGGGAGGCTCATCCCCAGGAACCATGTCCCACACTGGGGGGAAGGCAATGCATCTACATGCTGAGTTTGGCCTAGAGAGAGGCCACACCTGAGCAACATGGAAGCTCTCAGGAGGTAACTCTTAGGCACCCCTCAACACCAGGCTAAGTTGCAATCTCAAGAGCAAAGGCTCATAAGCATAGCTGTCAATATCAAGGGCCCATCAATGGACCATCCTCCCTCACCAGTCAATGCCCCTGTACTCTGGAGATTGTTGCTGTTCCACTAGAGAACATGGCAGAGCTCCCCAAGATGGGAAATCAATACTCCCTTGGTTACCATGTGAATCTCCACCCACTGCGACAATGTCCCATGAACACTTGAACACACCCATATACATTATATGCATGCTTGATGAACCTCCTCCCATGCATCCCCCATCACTGACACCCCACACCATGATCTTCCCCCGCCAAAGCTGCAACTCCCCTGCAGTCCAAAACCTCTCCAAAAATGAAGCCAAGAACATTGCCAAGCACCACCAATAGGAAAATGGAATAATAATGATAGGTCCAAACACAAGAAATAAAATACATAATAATTTAGAAAAACTAAAACTAAATTAAAGTAAAAAAATTGGGGTATTAAAAAAATAATGAAAAATATAAAAAAATTTTTTTGACGTTTTGCCTTTTATCACCGCACCATTGCTGTCCTGCATGTATAGTGACACCCCCCTCCATTTCTTCCCCAGTGTCCTACTCTTCTTTGTCTGTCCTCAAAGAAGCCCCAGGTCACAGTAAAGCCACATACTGAATATAGGGGACTCCCAGACACCCAACATCCTCCTCCCGTACCAATAACCTTTTTTTTTTTTACCGGGAGGTCCCGGGGATCGAACCCGGGTCCCTCCATATGGGAGACGGATGCCCAACCAGTTGAGCTACATCCAACCCCCACCAATAACCTTTTCATGTGTGGATGGCACATTTGCCACAACCGATGCACAAAAATCAAAACATAGCCACCAACCATGGTCAATGGTCCACACACCATGGTCTACATTCTAGACCATACACTCCTACAAATTTTTGCTGAAATTTAACATGGCCTGTATCCAATATTGCAAGATCATGCAGAACACTTCCATTGCCCCCTAAATACCCCCTCTTCCATTTATTCTATTCCTTCCTCCCCTTCCCCTCGGGGCCCACGGTGACCACCAGACCTCACTCCTTGAAGGACAAGATTCATAGTTACTTGCAACAACACTGAGGGCTTGACTCACTGGTCTGTACTCCCCTATTAGAAACTGCCCATGCTCTTGAGAGACTCCCGTCCCTCTGAGAACATATGGGGCCTCCCAGAATGGGAGTTCAAATCCTTCCCACTCACTGTGTGGGTCTCCCCCTCCGATACAACATACTATGACAAAATGATCACTTGTACATTCTCTAGAAGACTGCCCCAGGTATGCCCGGTCCAAATGCACCCCCGGCCTATCGAACACCCTAAATCAGTAACGCTTCTTTGTCATATTGCCAAAAGAGCTTTCCCAACATTGTAGTTTCAACCACATACTCACCAATCCCCAGTGTTCACCTGTTTCCTCCTCTAATCCTACCCCCAGTTCTTTGGACCATCCAACCCACCCTCCTCACTCTACACCCCTCTCAAACTTGCACCACCCAACCCAATAGTATCACTTTCATATCCCTTCACTGGACAACTACTCAACTTCTACCTTATCATAGATTTTGTCCATATGGGCATTGACTCACAGCCTTCTTCTCCCTTTCTATTTCCTGTAAACCTATCTTCCAGACTCTAGCTCTCTGAGTCTGTTCAATTTGCTTAAGTGAGGGAGAGTGTAAACTACAGTGTAAACTCTGGTCCATCCTTGGTGGCAATGCTCCAAAATGTATTCATCAATTGCAATGAATGTACTACCTAATGAAAGAAGTTGTTAATGTGGGGAAAAGTGGGAGATGTGGGGAGTGGGGCATGTGGGAATCATTTACATTTTTTTGTGTAACATTTTATGTAATCTAAGTATCTTTTAGAATAAATAAAAAATATATTTTTAAAAAATCAAAAAATGTTTTCATGGTTCAATATGGGATTTCTGGGTTATACCATTATTTGTATGTCAATATCAGTATGTTGCCATGCATAAAGCATGTATTTTATTTATTTTACTAAATTAATGATAATAGTGTTTTCATAGTTCATAGTGAATCCTGTGTTTTAATATTGTTTATAAGTCAATATCATGACATAGCAGTGGATAAAGCATGTATTTTAGTTAATATAGAAACTAATCAAGATACTGTTTTCAAAGTTCACTATGTGAATTCTGTGTTTCAACTTTGTTTCTAAGTCAATGACAGTACATAGCAGTGAATAATCATGTATTTAGTTAGTATATGAAACTAATCAAGATAGTATTTTCACATTTCTCTATGTGAATGATGCGTTTTAACATTGTTTGACACCTTTATCAGTACACATCAATGAATAAAGCATGGATTGTAGTTAGTATTTGATACTAATCAAAATAATTTTTCACAGTTAACTATGTGAATCCTGTTTTACCATTGTAAGTCAATTATCAGTACACAGCAGTGAATAAAGCACATATTTTAGTTAGTATTTTAAACTAATGCAGATAGAATTTAAGGTTCACTATGTGAATCCTGTGTTTCAACATCATTTTAAAGTAAATATCACTACATTGCATTGATAAATAATGTATTTTAGTTAGTTTTCAAAACCAATCAAGATTGTGTTTTCCAGGCTCACTATGTGAACATTGTGTTTTAACATAGTTTGTAAGTCAATATCAGTATATAGCCATGAAAATATCCTGTATTTTAGTTAGTATATGAAGCTAATCAAGATAGTATATTCACAGTTCACTAGGTGAATCCTGTGTTTTAACATTGTATGTAAGTCAATAGCAGTACATAGCAGTGAATAGAGTATATATTTTAGTTAGTAATCAAGAAGTATTTTTAACAATTCAGTATGAAAGACCTGTGTTTTAACATTTTTTGTAAGTCAGTATCTGCACATAGCAGTGAATAAAGTATGTATTTTAGATAGTTTTCAAAACTAATAAAGATAATGTTTTCACATTTTATTATGAGGAAAAAAAAAGTATATGTAGAGCATTTTGTAGTTTATCAACTATAGTTTCTGATTTCATATTCATTATCTCATTTGATAAAAGATCAAAAGTGGCTCAGAAAATATGCTCAGTTTAAAAAAAAAAAACAAAAAACAACAACAAACTAAACTAGGGTACCAGATGTGGCTCAAGCAGTTGAGTGTCAGCCACCCACATGGGAGGTCCCAGGTTCAGTTCCTAGGGCTTCCTAAAGAAGACAAACAAACAACGAGCAGACAATGAGAGAGAGAGAAAAAAACAACCAACGAGCAGACAATGAGCAAAAACGAGAAGAAAAAAAAAAGAGCAAAACAAAACAATGAGCAAACAGATGAGGGAGCCATCTTGGGGTGGGGGAACTAAACTAAGAAAAAAAAAATCACATCAGCATGATGCATATGCCTTTTTTATTGTGAAAATTACTTTGGATTCCTCTGAACAGCCTGAAAATAACCCAAGTGATTTGTTAATATTGAAATCTGCTTCCCTATGGCCTGCACAAGCATGTCTGCAGCCCACCATTTGCTTGAGGTAGAGAGAGCAGCTAGTCTACCCTGAACAACTGCCAAGGGAACGGCCAACTTTTTATGACATTATGGTCGGATTAGGGGGAAATAGCCCGACACTGTAACAATGCCAGAAGAAGACCAGCTGCTTGGAAAATCACAATGATTATCCAAAGTCATCTTTCAAAACATTCACACAAATACAGAAAACCCAAACCAACACATTACAACTGTGAAAACAATTGCTTTTTTCAACAAATCCATTGTGGAGCCCTGGTCTCAACATAAAAGTCAATTACTGCTTTTGTTTTGTTTTGTTTTTCTTTTATAAAATGGCAGTTAGAATCTCCTGGTATTTTCTCTCATTCAGAGGTATAAACGTAAGTCCAACACCAGCCAGAAAGGAAATGAGTCTAAGTTGAAGTGCTTTAAAGGAAAACCTGTACCTGGCTCTTCAGTCCTTGAACATCTTGGCTCTCTCAACATAATATTCTGGGGAAGAGTGTCAGAGTCTACAAAGTCTGATTACATTGCTTCAGTGTGTTCATTGAAATGCCATAAAGATCATCCAGGTAACCTAAGAGCTGGCTTCAATACAAGAGGCTAGGGTTGGCTTTGGAGCTGAATCCAAATGGCATAATAGAGCTTGTTATCCATATGGTAACTATCAGAGGCTTAGGGGTACTATATTCTAGTCAATTCAGTTGCGCAAGTACTTATTTATTACCTAAAACACTGAAACTGTTCACTACTTGTTGGTTGAGGATAATAGCTAGTGTTTATTAGGCTCTTACTATGTGTGAGGCATTGAGTTAGCTGTTTGGCATGAGTTTTCTCACTTAATCGTCACAATTACCCAAAGGCAAGGAGGCATAAGATCTATGTCCCCATTTTATAGATCAGAACATTGAGTCTTGGAGAGGGGTAAAGTAATTTGCCCAAAGCTCCACAGTTCATGGGCAGAAAAGTCTGCCTCCTGGGTTCTGGCTCTGACTATCATATTGCCTTTTAAGGTTGAAAGATCAAACCAATGCAAGGCTCAGCCTCACACAGTGGGAGACATATGGATCACACATTTTTTTCTGCCTTCTATCTGTCTAAGGGCTTACAATAGTCTGCACTGAAGTATGTGTGTATGTCTGTGTTTTGGTGTGGGGGTGGAGTGGAAAATACACATATGTACAAATAACTCTCATCCAAGCCAGAATGAATTCAGTACTACAAGAGAGGAAAGGACATTTTGGGTAACAACAGAGAACAATTCTAATCTCACTTGTCCTGGAGCAAGCTATTTAATTTACTTGAAAGGGAATATATGGAATCCATGTGAAGAGGCAGTTGGGTAGAATTTCAATTACTAGAAACTAATAGAAAAGCTTAGTGCTCTAGCCAGAGCCATTTCCATATGAGAGTGGACTGTAATACTACAGGGATGTAAAAGAGAAAGGGAGAAGGGGAGATTTTAAATTTACTCCTGGGACACTAATTATATTCACTTCTACTTCTAAACTGAATCAGTGGTATATAAATAATGCTGATGAAATAGGCTTTTAAAATTTCTCAAGCTAACTCTTTTATGGTGGTCTTATCTGCTCAGACAGTACTTCAGTATATATTTTGGGGTATCCTTGTATATTAGATGGGCTGGACCAAATGTCCTTGCAAGTGAAGGTCTTTTAGCATCTCCTAATCTGATATTGGGATAAACTGCCCATGACAGATACTAAATGAATGCTTTGTTAGCCACATTCCTGTGGGGAGCGGATTCTTTTCAAATAAGCTAGGGGTAATGGATATAGGTCAAGTGACTGAGTGCCTGCTTCCTACAGAGGTCCCAGGTTCGATCCCTGGTACCTACTAAAAACAAAAACAAAACAAATGAAAAAAAAAACTCAGGGGAGCAAGTGTAGCTCAGTAGTTGAGTGCCAGCTTCCTGCATATGAGGTCCCAGGTTCAATCCCTGACCCCAGTACCTAAAAACAACAACAAAAAAGCTAGATTTGCTCAAGTGGTTCTTTGCCCTATGCAACAGTATTTTTTAATTTTGTTGAGCTTGGCCATTCCAAGGGGGTTGAGTGGGGTCTTTGCATGGTGTCTAGTGCTATCTGCCAAGAGCTAAATATTGCACTAGAAGAGGGCCTAGAACAGTACCTGGTTTACAGTAGGCAGTCAGTAAAGCTATGTCAAATGAATGAACAAATATATAGTGATTAATAATCCATGTACTGGAGACACTACATGGAAAGGAATTTTAAAACTACTTATGGGCCTTTTAACCTATGGGAACCTTCTTAACTTCTATCAATTTCCATATCAGTAATAATATAACTATAATAATCATAATAATCATTATTATCAGGGATAATAGTGCCAATTTCATAGATTACTGACATGATAGAATAAGATCATGAATGTAAAACAATGAGCACAAAAACTGACACAGAACAAAGCATTAAGTAAATATCATTAAGTGAATATTAAGTGATATTACTGGAGAACCCATAGGGCCATGCACAACTGAATAAATGAATGTTACTTCAATTAAATAGCTAAGTTATTTGTTAATCTTACTGGGGACTAATAGGTTCATGCATATGAGAACTGTACACAGGGTATATTTTCTATTATTCAAAGACCATTTTCTAATCCAGTTCATGAATTCTGCATGTGTCTATGTGACATGGGCCTGTAAGCTCAAAAAGCCTAATCTGTTGTCAGGACTACCTCTAGAAATTGGGGAAAACAATAGAAAACTTCACACTGTGTCAGAAGTTATATTTTTTCATAATCATCCATCCATTCATCTATTAGATTTGGGTCCATTCTCCTCCTCTGCCTGGTATTTTCTCTCATTCAGAGGTATAAACTCTCATTGATTGATACTTAAAAAGAGAAGCTAAAGGACACTAACAGAAATGTAAATTTTTCTCTGAGTCAAAACAATATTTGGAAAATTAGACCTTAGCAGTAAAATGTATTAGATATAATATACTAAGAAAACAAAAAAATTAAATATAATTAAATCCTGGGGTGGGATTTCAAAAATTACACATGAATAAGGGAAAAATGTCGTTCTGGGTTTAGTCCACTGAATTATTTAATAATCACAACCCACTGAATTATTTAATAGTCACATCTACAAAGACAACACATCAATCTACCCTATCAGAGAACACTTTGGAAACTATTTATTTGGTTTTTAAAATACTAATCCTAAAAAAATCCTCAATATGCATAAGAGAAAGAAAAATATACACAGATGTGAAAGAAACAAACTGAATTGTGCTTTTTTGGGTACTCCTAGTCATTTTTAGATCTTTTTATGTTCTGATTATATTTGCCATTAAAATATTGGGTAAAATCCTACCATCGCTATCATTACGGCATGGGAAGTTTATGCCAGCTGCAAGAAAAAAACTTTCAGAATTCCCTTGCCCTGTGAAGAATGCTGTTTGCCCACTGGCATTGCAAGTGCCAATAAAAGGAATTGGGAAGCATTATAATGAAGAACTATGTAGCTGAAATGCAGAGAAAACAAAAGAGTAACCGGTGTTCTCCAGATTTTATTTTATTTCCCTTTTACCAATCATCATCTGTATAAACTATACTTAATTTTGAAAAAACAAAATATATTTATAGAATGTTTTCAAACTTGCCTACCCTTAATGTTGAACAGGCCAGGGGGAATCTAAGAGAATAGGGGTTCATTCCTTATTTTCACAAAAAACAGCTTTTGTGGGGGAATAAAGAAATGTGTATCATCCATGGCTCTGATCTTTCTGTATAGCTAGGGGATTTCAACAAGTACACATATCAGCAAAGTGCAATGCTGCGTAATTCCCTTTCCTTCCCTGGGTCTTAGCTTTCACAGCTGTAAGTGAGAAACCCATTGATCCCTAAAGATCTGCCATTCCTGAATGAATGGTTCTAAGATCACTCCTTCCAAGGCAACAAATCTAAGTTGTATGTTTCTTTCCTGACATAATGACTCCAAGTTCTACGAAATCACTGAAGAAGAGAATTTAAGAAAAAAATTGGTATCGGAGGATTATAATCATTATCATCATGAGAGCAGCTAACAAAGACACTTAAAATGTGACAGGCAGTTTTTTTTTCATTCACGTTGGCATTACTATTATTCCCATGTTAGAAAAAAGGAAAATGGAGACTTATCCATCTAGGGAGTAGAAGAACCAGGATTTGAGCCTAAATCTCCACATTCCTGCTCTTAGACACTATCTATACTGTCATCCTTAAAGGTGCAAATCAAATTGACATCTTCAATATGCTTTTCCTGATTTGCCCAGTCATAATTTCTCTCTCCCCCTCTGCTTTTTTTTTTGTTTTTTTAGTATAGCACTTGATTACAACCTGTCGTTTAAGTTCCTTAATGGCAGGGATTCCTCCCTCATCTTTTATTTCCTAAATGCCTACCATGGTAATAGGCTCTCAGTTAATGTTTGGGGATGTGAATATCCATAGGTCTATCAAGTAACTGTTTATAAGATACTCTGTGGTCACTTAAGATGGGTGTATTTTTCTGTATGTTATACTTCTGTGAAAATTTTTATAAAATTAATGTAGTGAAGTTGAACATACATATATCCTATAACCCATAATTTCACTCCTACATATATACCCAAAGAAATATTTACATATGTGCACCAAAAGTCATGTGCTCATAGAAGCGTTATTTGTAGTAATGAAACCAAATTCTACATAATCCAAATGTCTCTCAACAGTAGAATGGACAAACTGGTATTTTCATACAATGGAAAATGTTATAGAGACAAAAATTAATAACATGAAAATTATGGCTGCCACAGAAGATGGAGAAAGATAGAAAGAACACTACTCCATCCTTACAACAAAAAAGCATGCCAGGGGAGTGAATGTAGCTTAAATAGTTGAGCGGTCTCCTAAACAAAACAAAACAAAACAAAACAAAACAAAACAAAACAAAACAAAA
>JAKSZT010053887.1:40267340-40460034 GCA_026826555.1 Tolypeutes matacus
AACAAAACAAAACAAAACAAAACAAAACAAAACAAAACAAAACAAAATAAATCAAATGAAAAAAACAAAACAAAAAAAACAACCTCATTGGGGAGCAGATGTAGCTCAGTGGTTGAGTGCCTGCTTCCCATATATGAGGTCCTGGGTTCGATCCCTGATACCTCCTAAAAAAAAAAGAAGCATGCTAGACAATCTGCAAATTCACCACTTTTTTGGAACCCATCACACACTAAGGCTGTAGGACAATTAAGTAACTTGAGATATAAGGAAAGATGCCTCTGAGGAGACAAAGATATGAGCACTTACTTACCTGAGGCAGAACACTTCCTAATGCCCTACCTATTTGGTAAGAAGTATTCACCTAAAATTATTAACAAATTGGTAAAGGTCTATTGTATGGTAGCATGAGAATATTGAATGCCTGGGCGGTACAGGGACAAATGGAATTCATAACCCCATGTAGGCTTTTTAACACAAATCTCACCAGATGCTCACACAAAAAAGACTTAGAGACTTGGGGTATGTTAAGAGTCCAGATAAAGTGTCTTTTGTGGTGAAGGACTGGGGATGGGTAACAGCCACAGCTGTGGGAAAGGCTTGAAACCCTGCCAGTATCCTTTTCACTGAAGTTCCCTTCAGAACAAAAGCCTTAAGCTCCTGTGAAAAGGTTGGTGAATTCTGTTTCCCTTAGGGCACCGGTGAAGACCCATTGCAGAAGAGAAGGGAAACACACACAAAAATCCTTCTATTCCTGTAGGAGAGGCAGGGTCAATGAGATGGTCTGCCCTTAAGACCCAGGGGCACAATGCCCTAAAACCAAGGCTGAAACAGAACAGAGAACAACTCCTGACCCATAAACATCAAGTAAAAAGTAACAGCAGTCAAGTATTAGACAAGAGAGAAACTGCCTCTGATCTATAGGTGCAGAGGGAAAACCTAAATCTGAAGGTGGAGCACATGGAGCAAATCCCTCTGGCAAGCCACACCCACCCTTCCCAAAGACAAGGGGACATTAGACGAATTATAAAACTGTGGTTGCACTGAGGATAACCATAGCAACAACAAACCCAAATCAAAGTCAGTTCCTAGCTAGATTGGCTCAATTACCCACACTAAACGCCTCATGAAAGAAAAGGAATGCCCATTTCCAGGGCATAAAATACATTACCTAAGTCTCTACTATCCTATGCAAGATGTCTGGTTTTCAAACAAAGCTTACAGGGTATACAGAGAAGCAAAAATAACAACACACTGACAAGAGACAAAGGAACCAACAGAACCTGCCTCAGGACACAGGGGTTAAAACTACTGAAAAGAGAATTTACAATAACTATGATTGATGTCAAAGGCACTAGTGGAAAAAGCAGACAACATGCATGATTAGCAGAGAGAAACTATTAGAGAATAAAAGGGAAGTGCTAGAAATGAAAAACATATTAACAGAGAACATGGGTGCCTTCAGCTGGGTCATTGGTAGACTCAACAACTGGGGAAAGAATCAGGAAAATATAAAGCTAGTTCAATAGATAAACAGAAAAAAAAAAAAGGATAAAAAAGGACAGAACAAAGTATCTTGGAGCTATAAGAAATATCAAATGTATACATAATTAGAATTTCAGAAAGAGAGAGAGAATAGGGCAAAAATAAAACCAACCAATCAACAAACCAATCAAACAAAAAAAAAAACATTTGAATAGATAATGGTCAAGAATTTTCCAAAATTAAGGTCAAATATAAAATTATAAATACAAAGTCCAAAAAATTAAGGGAACACCAAGCAGGATACAAACAAAAAATTACAACAAAAAACTCAAACACCTACCACTTAAATATATTATTCTCAAACTGTTAAAAATAAAGACAGAAAATTTTGAAAGCAGTCAGAGACAAAATACACATTGTATAGAAAGCAACGAAGAAAAAAATCAACACAAGTTTCTTGTTAAAAACTATGCAAGTGAAAGTACAAAAACAAAGAAAAAACAAAAAAACCCCCACAAAAACAAACAAACAAACAAAAAAACTATGCAAGTGAGAAAACAATAGAGGGACATATTTAGAATGATGTAAAGGAAAAAAAAGTCAACTCCAAATTCCTTAGCCAGTGAAAATATCTTTTAAAAGGAGAATTAACTCCTTCAAGAAAACATAATTTTAAAGAATTCATTTCTAGCAGATCTTACACAAGAAATTTAGAGTTCTTTAGGCAGAAGAAATATAATACCAGAAAGAAACTTGGATTTACACAAAGAAGAGTGTTATAAAGACCTACATTTAAAAAAAATCATTTTTTCTTGATCTTAACTGTTCTAAAAATTAAGTCTAACATAAATTTCAAAGCAATGTACTATGTGTTTATATCATATGAATAAGTAAAATGAATGACAACAAGAGCAAGAAAAGACAGCAAGAAGAAATTGGAACTTTAGTATTGTGAGTTCCTGAAGCTACACATAAAGTAGTATATTGTTTAAAGGTGGGTTCTAATTAAAGATGTATATAGCAAACCATAGAGTAAAAGCAAAAATGTTAAAAGAAAGAGTGTAAACAAGAAGCCAACAATGAAAAAAAAAAAAAAAGAATCCTTAAAAAATACTGAATTTAAAAGAATGGCAGAAAGAGAAAAATAGAATAGATAAAAAATTAAAAGAATACTTAACAAAATGGTAGGTTTTAATCCAAGCAAATCAATAATTACATTAAACGTAAATAAATCCACCAAGTAAAATGCAGAGATTGTCAGAATGGATAAAAAAGCAAGACCCAATATTTGCTGTCATAAGAAACTCCCTTAAAATATGAGGATACAGATAGAATAAAAAACAAAACCATAGAAAAAGAAATATTTTTTTTGACTTATCAAAACAGAGCTATAGGTGAGAGAGGATGTAGCCCAAGTGGTTGAGCACCTGCTTCCCATGGTTGAGGTCCTGGGTTCAATCCCTGGTACCTCCTAAAAAAAAAAAAAAGACAGCTATGGAAAGCTATATTAACATCAGATAAAGCAGAATGCAGAACAAGAAATATTGTCAGAATCAAGGGAGCACATTAGATAATGGTAAGTTGGTCAATTCTGAAAGAAAACATAGCAATCCTAAAGTGTATTCACTTAACAGCAGGGCTTCAAAATATATTGAAACAAACAAACACCACAGAACTGAGAGGAGAAATAGAAAACTCTACAATTATAGCTGGGGATTTCGATACTCCTTTTTCAGTAACTGAATAAAACAAGCAGATAGAAAATCATTAAGGGCAGAGAGAATTTGCATAATACAGCCAACTTGACCTAATTGATATTTATAAAACACCCCACCCAAGAAAAACAGAATGTGCTTACTTTTGAAGTGCACATGGAACGTTCCCCAATTTAGCCCGTATACTAGGACATAAAACAAACCCAACAAACTTTTTTAAAAAACGAAGTTTTGCTAAGTAGGTTCACAAACTCAACAGAAATAAACTTGAAGGTGGAAACAGCAAGGCATAGAAAAAATATCCAAATATTTGGAAATTAAACAACATACTTCTAATTAACCCATGAATCAAGAAGAAAATTACAAGAAAATGCTTGAATGAAAATAACAACACAAAATATAAAAATTTGTATGATGCAGCTAAATCAGTGCTTATTAATTTAATGTTTACATAAGAAGAGAAGTCTCAAAGATTTAACATTAATAGAGAAGAACAAACTAAACTCAAGGTAAGCAAAATGAATGAAATAATAAAGATATCAAATATTGATAACAGAAAAACAATGGAGAAAATACAAAGAGAACCAAAAGCTGGGGAATAGTTTGTAGAGAATAATTGTGATTCTAAAATTTATACCGAAAGGCAAAATAGCTAGAAGCCAAGTCTATTTTGAAAAAGCAGAGAAAGTTGATGGATTCGTACATTTCCAGATTTATTACAAAACTATAGTCTAGAAAATGTGGAATTGGAGAATGGATAGATATTTAGATGGATGGAACAGGAAATCAAGAAATACACTGACATATATTCAGTTTATTTTCAACAAATGGTGCCAGAAAAATTGGATATTAATCTGCAAAAAAGAACTTTCTAGAATAAAATGAATGAACTATAATTACATATAAAACTGTAAAAAGATCTGGGGAGTGGATGTAGCTCAAGTGATTGAGTGCTTGCTTCCCTGTACGAGATCCTGGGTTCAAATTCTGGGACCTCCAAAAAAAAAGAAAGCTGCACACACTGAATTATAAATCTGAATATGGTTAAAAGGAAAATTTTAGGTTATATATATGTTAACTAGAATTAAAAAAATTAAAAATAGCACATTACAACACAGTGAACTCTATTGTAACTGTTGTACTATAGCTTATAGTACAATTATAAAAATATTCTTTCATGAATTGTAACAAATGTACCACACTGATGCAAGGTGTTAATAATAAGCTAATATATGGGAACTTATGAAACATGCTGTTGAGTTTTCTGTAAACCTACAATTTCACTAATAATAAAGAAAAAACAAGAAACCTACACAAGAATATATACCTTATAAATTGATTTGTATAACAATTGATTTGTATAACTATTCAGAAGTAGGTAAAACAAATATGTGGTATTAAAAGTTATGACAGGTCACAGGAAAAATATTGGGGTGGTATGAGAGGAGCTTCTGAGATGGTGTGTACTGCTAATGTTTTATCTCTTGGCAGGGTGGTGAGTGCAGCTAATTATATGCTTTTGGCATATATTTATCAGTATGTATATTATACATCAATAAAATTGTTTATTGTTTTTTTTTAAATGATGCTTAGTAGATTGCCTTTTGATAGTTATTTCCCTACTTTGAGGCTCATTTCTTCATGTATAAAATTAGGAGTTTCAATTAGACAACATTGTTTCCTTGCTTTCAGCAAAGCAGTAGCTTGCTGAATGTTTCTTAAGTTAAACTGAATTAGTTTAATATTATATATTCAGAATTGACAGAATAATTTGAATTTCCATCACTGATTCTATGCCTTGAGATGAAGAGTTAAAACTCACATAATAAATGTAATTTGATCCATAAACGGATCTTTCTAAAAAGTTGGCACTCTATTCTCTGACCTCTCTGATCTCATCTACTACTACTACCCAGTTTGCCCACTTCCCCATGGGCACGCTGGACACTGTGATGTTCCTTCAACATCAAAAGCACACTCCTGACCTAGCCTTTAACAACATGCCCCCTCCCTCACCTCTTTCAAAACTTTGCTCAAAGGTCAGCTTCTCAAAGAAGTCTACCCTTACAACTCTATTAAAAATGGCTATTTCCAAGTTGGTATTGATTCCCCTTATCCTGCATATTATTCTTTCAATAGCATAGATCACCTCCAAACATTCTATCTAATTTATGTTATGTCATGATTATTGCTTAGTACCTGTCTTTTCCTGCTAGAATGTAAGCACCATGAGGGCAGGGATTCCTGTTTTGTTCTATGTTGCATCTGAAGAGCCTGGAAGAGGCTAAATGAACTGAATGAATAATTGTAAAATAACTGGATAACTATAAAGGAATTTTAAAGTGAACATATTTTTAAGTTTGTGATAATTGATTATCTTATCAATTTCTCATTTGAAAATGTTTTAAATAAGTCTTTGGATACATCCATTACAATAAATCTTATTTAAAGATTAAACTGGTACAAAAGAGTCAGGTGTATGACTGCAGAAATTAGGTCCTTCTTAAATGGACACAAAAAGCATTCAAAAGAATGTCATCAGGCTGTTGCCTTGACTATTGAGAGTTATTACTTAGCTATTTTATTCCAGTGACATGAAAAGAATGAGGTTATAAACTATAGTTAACAGAAATACAGTAATATTCTTGCATCAATGGCAAAGAAAGTATCAATGCTAAGGGTCAAAAATAGAGGGATATGGGATTTTTTTCTATTAGAATAAGGAACATGTTCTAAAATTGACTGAAGTGATGACAGCACAACTCTGTGATGAAACTGAGAGCCACTGAGTGTCCACTTTGGACGGCGTGTACAAGGCTGTATATGGGACTGTATAACATAGCCAGTCCTGTGGTAGATTATGTATTGTAGTTAACAGAACAAATACGAGAATGTTCTTTCATGAGCTATAAGAAATATTCCATACTAATACATGGTGTTAATAATAGGGTGGTCTATGGAAAAAAAATACACTAAATTTAAGCTATACTTGTAACTGAGACTTAGCCTGCAGTTGTGGGGTGCCTAAGGATTGCCACCTGAGAGCCTCCTTGTTGCTCAAATGTGGCCTCTCTCTAAGCCAAACTCAGCATATGATTGCATTACCTTCCCCCTAACGTGGGACATGACTCCCGGGGATGAGCCTCCCTGGCAATGAGGGATTAATACCAAGTGCCAACTGGCAACACAACTGGAAAAAGACCTTGAATAAAAGGGGGAAAAGGTAAAGACAAATGAGTTCAAGTGGCTAAGAGACTTAAAAGAGAGTTGGGAGGTCATCCCAGAGGTAACTCTTATGCACACCTCAGTAGGAGCTCATAGAACATCTAAGTGCCTATCACTCCACACAGAGGGGCTCCTGAGAGCTCTGGAGACACCCAGGTCCTATATAAGTGGGGATAGCCCCAGAGACTGATGCCTTATCAGTGGGCTCTATTTTGGAATCTGTGCTCCTGAGAGTGACAGAATTGGACTCAAATAAGTCCTCCCTGCACATGGTTCATCAGTTCCTTCTATTCAAACCTATATGTGATACAGAAGTTTTTAGGTATACTTCCAGAGACTGGAGCCTCTGGCCTACCTATGTGCCAGGTGTGCGTGGAATCTCGGTGGAGCTGCAACTCCTACCCTACAGCTCAATGGACTCATCCAAGTCACCTGGCGAGGAGACAACGATGGGCAACGGCCATCCCAGGGAATGGAGAGGGACTGCATCTGCAGGCAGGATCATCCCACCCACCATATCCATGGGATATAAGCCCTCTCTCACTTGGAGGTGGAGTGGACATCACCATCCCAGTCCCCTCAGGATTGGGGGAAGAACTATGGGCTAGAGTGGACTTGATGGTATTCTGTTGTACACATATGGTGATTCTAGCAATGGAAGAAATTATAACAATGAGGTGGAGCCAGTGGCACTTGACACTTTGGGGCAGGGAGGGGACGAGTAGTTGAAATACAGGGGCTTCTTTGGGATTTGGAGGTTGTCCTGAGTACCGTTGTGGCAACGGATGTAGGCCATTTTAAATCAGCATACACCACTCAAAACTGTGTGGGAGAGAGCGTGGTCTACAATGTGAACTGTGGTCTATGGTTGGTGGCAAGGCCCCAGGATGTGTAAGTCCATTGAGGGTGGTGGGCCACACTTGTGGGAGATGTTTGTGTGGGACGTGGTGGGAGGTGTGGGAGGTGGGCAACATGGGAATCCCAGGGGGTTCTGTGTAATATTTTCGGTAATCTAAGCACCTTTTAAAATATATTTATATATAAAAAAAAAAAAATTTAAGCTATAAATTTTAGCAGTATTATTTTGATGATGTTAATGTTTCACAACAATACAAGGAGTTGGTGGTGGGGTGATGTATGAGAATTCTGTATGTTAAGCATGATTGTGATTGTTTGGTAAGCTCACTTCTCTTAAAAAAAAAAAAAAAAAAAAAAACAGAATGAAAGTCTGGGCTATAACAAAAACCCTAAAGCTCATGTTCTTTCCTTTATCCTTTCCCCTCCCTCCCCTTCCAAAAACCATGTACAAAGGGTTAAACTTGTATAACCTCTGACAATATAATATGAAAAATACAAATAACCCAACAACCAAAAAAACAACGGATAAAGAATATGAATAAGGAAGTGGATACTAAACACGTGAAATGATGCTAAACCCACTAAAAATCATACAAATGCAAATTAAAGCAATGAGATCTCATTTTAGACAATATGTTTGGCAAAAAAATAAAAAGGTGGAGCATACTCAAACTTAGCAAGAGTATGGAACTCAGATAGCCTTACATTACCAGTGAGAATAATGTGAATTGGGGTCCCCTTGATGGGAGGGCTTTTTAAGTTGGTATCAAAATTGAAATGCTTATACACTTTTAAAAATGCTTATACACTTTTAGGAGATACTGGGGATTGAACCCAGGACCTTGTACATAGGAAGCAGGCGCTCAACCACTGAGCTACATCTGTTCCCCAATGAAAGTCTCTTTTTAAAAATTTGTTTGTTTTTAGGAGGTACCAGGGATCAAACCCGGGACTTAGTACATGGGAAGCAGGTGCTTAACTACTTGAACTACATCCTCTACCCTGCTCATACTCTTTTGATTCAGCAGGACCATTATAAAAACCTTATTGCACAAAGATATTTGTTTTTAATGGCAACAAAATGGAAACAATGTAAATATCCATCAGTAGGGAAATGACTGAATAAATTATGGTTCATGCATCCTATGGAATATCATGCAGCCATTAAAAAGACTGAGGTAGACCCATATGTACTGTAGTTTTTAGAAAGATACTAGTCATACATTGTTGGGGAAAAAAACTAAGGCAAGATGCAGAAAAATGTGTCTACTACTATCTGGGTATATACATATGCATATATGATATATGTGTTTATGATCCATAAAAAATCTGGAAGTAGATACACAGAACTGTTAACAGTGGCTTCCTCTAGGGACAGGAGTTGAGAAGAATTTCACTTTTTACTTCTAGAAACTTCTGAATCATTTGAATTTTAAATGAATTACTTTTATAATAAAAAATAAAATAAGAACACTATAGTATAGCATGCTGCTACCCCTCTACATATAAGTTTCTTGAATCAGGAAACTTAGGCCTAAGTTATACTTTAAGCAGAAGAGACTGTTTTGAAGGCTGTTTGCTCAATCTTTTGCTGGAAAGGCCTAAAAAATAAAAGTGGTAAGCACACTTTATGGGAAGTTAAGCACTTATGCATTCTGAAGACAGAAAATATTAAATACATCTAATGATGGAAAGAAAAAGGATTTCAACAACAATAAAAAAGGATTTAGTGGCATTAATAAAGAACTTTCTTAAACCAGCAAGACACTGCTAAAATAATTAAAAGGGCAAAGAGGACATAGAAGAGGAAAGCAGTGAATGGCAAAGGCTGAAAGTTTGCAGTGACCCCATGTCAAGCTTCAACATTCTTGCAAAAAATATCTTTGAGAAAAAGTGGATCCGCATACAAGTCCATAAAAAAGAGAGCTTTAAATGTAAGTGGTTTTGCATCCATAGTGAATATAAAGGTTAAAAGAACATTAAAAGAGCAATAATTCTTTCTGATTAAATTTTTATCTCAAGATAGAGTAAAATGTTCAAAATGAAGTAAAGATTTTATTACAAGTTGCAGGAAATGCTATGAACGTTAAAATCTAACTGGCTGAGTGGGAGCTTTTATTTAATTATTTTTGAGCAAAGGTGATGTAAAATTGGAACCTTCTTGCTGTGCCAGACTGAATGAAAACCTGTTAAAAGGTGGTTGACTAATTCTGTATTATTTTTCTTATTGAGAAAACTTGGCTTACACTAAAGGGAAAGAAGCAAAACAACTACACACATGTAGCTGAACTGGTAATTAAATAATTATTCATCACAAATACTTAATCACCCTTTTAAGTGAAGAGGGTGGAACCCAAACTGCAGCTGTACTTTAAGACACAGAGCAAGAAAATTCACTAGCAAGTGACAGAGTTCATAAAATTTAAACATGTAGAGGCTTCACAGAGGGGTAAAACCTCCCTTCTCTGAGGCATCATTCATTTCCATCCAGCACCTTCCCAAGCTACAGTTAAGAGCACTTGACCCAAGTCAACATGTAGCTACCTTAAGAGTCTCACCAGACTGTTCCTTGAAACCAGGAACTGTATTTTCTTTGTCTCTGACCTTTCTAAATAGCATCTCAAAATAACTATATCTCATACTTTAGGAGGTACCTAAAAGAAACGGGGCCTGTCTGGGGCAGAGTGACCAAGATGAGCACAGGGAAAGAGTTGAAAACCTGACCTTTGAGGAAAGGTAGAATGGACTTGGGATGTTTAACCTGGAGAGAAGGCAGCTTAAGGGTCAATGGAGATTTATCTTCAAATGTCTGGGAGAGTGAATAGACTTTGTTACGTTCCTGGAAGGGAATCTATTATTTGCATTGTCTATCAAGAAAGTACTGTCAAGAAGAGCACAGGTCTAGGAGGCTGATCACCTGAGTTCAAATTCCACCTCCTTTAATATTGGCAAGTATTAGTCAGTGTTCTCTAGAGAAACAGAACCAATAGGAGACATCTGTAAATAGTTTGAGATTTTATAAAATAATCTTATGCGACCGTGGGGATGCACAAGTCCAAATTCCATAGGGCAGGCTGCAAGCCAGGAACCCAGATGAAGGTCCTCGATGAATTCCCCTGGAGATGTCTGTCTGAAGTAGAGATGGGAATTCTCTCTCTGTAGGCTGAAATCACTTCTCCTTTTAAGGTCTTCAACTGATTGGTTGACACCTCACTCACTGCTGAAGGCAATCTCCTCAGTTGAGTGTAGATATAATTAGCCATATATGCAACCAACTCACTGATGATTAGTCCAGGAAATGTCCTTACATTACAATTAGCCCAGTGCTTGCTTGACCAAACAACTGGGCACATTACCTGGCCAAGTAGACACATTAGCCTGACTTATGGCATTTTGGACAAATTAAACATCAGTCTCAGTTTCCCTTATATAAAAAAGGATAGATCATATTACCCGTCTCACAGGATAAAATACACAGCGCATGGCTAAAGTAAGTATTCACTAAATACTGAAAGTATCATTTAGACTTAAAAGAAATTTTCTATTTCATACAAGTATTAAATACAAACCACAGACATATAAACATATGATGTGCTCTTCTTGAGTATCTACCGTGAGCCATGTCCCCCCCAGGAGTTCGCCTGTAATTCTCATTCCCCTGGTGAAGAATTTAGGATGTTTTCAGAGAGGTTAAGAAACTTGTCCATAGTCAGAAATAAATGTTTTAGTTATTGAGTTCAATTTGAACTTAATTCTTACTGATCTCACAGCACTTTTTACCCCTAGAAGGAGTTCTAGGAAATATAAATACAAAAATAAGTTATGGAGGAGTGGATGTAGCTCAAGAGGTTGAGTGCCTGCTTCCCATATATGAGGTCCCAAGTTCAATCCCTGGGGTGGGGGGGTGGGGGGGTGGAAATGACTCCCCCCCCCAAAAAAAAAAAAAGTTATGGACCCTCTTTCAAAAGCTGCTCTTACAGGGTATATGACATACCCATATAAATGACTATGAGGGAAGTGGATGTAGCTCAAGCATTTGGGCACCCGCCTACCACATGGAAGGTCCCAGGTTCGGTTCCTGGTGTCTCCTAGAGAAGACAAGCAAGAAAGCGAGCTGACACGACAGGCTGTAGCAGCGAGCTGACACAAAAAGATGACGTAAGAAGGAGACACAAAGAGAAAACATAATGAGAGACACAAAGCAGGGAGTGTTGGTGGCTCAAGCGATTGAGCTCCTCTCTCCCACATGGGAAGTCCCGGGTTCCGTTCCCAGTACCTCCCACAGAGAAGATAAGCAGACACTGAGAGCGCACAACGAATGGACTCAGAGAGTACAAACAACAAGGCGTATGTGTGGGGGGGATAAATAAAATGAATCTTAAAAAAAAAATAAATGACTACAAAAATAAATATATATAATCTAAGTCATAAAGTGAGCACAAGAGGGAGTGATTACTTCCAAATTAGGAGACAAAGGGAAAATTCAGGAGATGAGTTGGCAGTGGTGCTGGTGATATAAAATTTGGATATAAATCTGTGGGGAAAGGCATTTCAATGCAGGGTACAGAATGAGCAAAAAAGAAGAGGGTCAGAAAAGGATGGGACTTTGGGAGAATACAGGGCAGGCCAGTAGGCTGGAAGGTAGGATGTGTGAAATTAGATGAGATTGGATAATTTAGGCCAGATCTCTACAAGTCTTCTAGAAGTCTAGAGATTCCACAATTTTAATCTGTATGCAATATTTAATCTGTAGGGACATGCATTTAGCAGCAATGGACAAGAGAGACTGTATTAACTGCAAAATATCTTACCATCTTTTAATCATCACCGCAACCCTCTTCTATGGGATGCAGTCACTACACTTGGCCTATGAATTACCAATTGAGACAGAAAGCTCACTAACTTGAACACAACTTTCTAGCAAAACCATGACAAAGACAGATTTCACCTCATTGGTTTCTGTCCTCCTTTACTTTGTGTGGTAGTTTGGAATTGTATGGACCCCAGAAAAACATGTTCTTGAACTTAATCCATTCCTGTGGGTGTGAACCCATTGTAAGTAGGCCTTTTTGATGAGGTTATTTCAGTTAAAGTGTAGCTCAACTCAATCGGGATTGGTCTTAATCCTATCACTGGAGTCCTTTATAAACAGAATGAAATTAAGACAGATAAGAGAGAAAGCCATCAGAGGCAAAAAGCTGAAATTCGATGGAACCTGGAAGAGAACTGAGACCAAGACAGGCAATCATGTGCATTTCTATGTGATAGAGGAGGCAAGGACCATGGACTGCAGGCAGCTAGCCCCAGAACACCAGTCTTTGGGAAGAAAGCATCGCCATCGTGGCACCTTGATTTGGACTTTCCCTTAGCCTCAAAACTGTGAGCTAATAAATTCCCATTGTTTAAGCCAACCCTATTGCTTGGTATTTACTTGAGCAGCCAAGGAAACGAAAACACTTTAAGTAACCAAAGCCCACAATCACCTGCCTAGAGTCCAGAGTTGTGTTTGTGTTTCCAAGAAAACTAGATGAAGACACATGCCTCAAACAGCACTTCTATTAGTGGAAGAAAATGCCAACAGATTTGTTGAAGGGCAGATTTTGTGGAGATGAGACTTTTGAGCTCTAATTTTAAATTTAGTTCAAAATTTAAAAGGAAATTA
The DNA here is from genome assembly GCA_026826555.1 of Tolypeutes matacus. Classification (NCBI taxonomy): domain Eukaryota; kingdom Metazoa; phylum Chordata; class Mammalia; order Cingulata; family Chlamyphoridae; genus Tolypeutes; species Tolypeutes matacus. The sequence goes on from JAKSZT010053887.1 coordinate 40,280,283, forward strand.
GAGCTCTAATTTTAAATTTAGTTCAAAATTTAAAAGGAGAAGAGGGGATGAAGGATGGGAGAGCTGGTTTGATCAGAAGAGATATTTTTAAGTTCATGAAGAAAGAACTACAACTGAACTACATGGAAAAGAGGAGAGTGTACTGGACTAGTAATCTATAGTCTGTAATCTAGACCCTAAATTGCTGATAAGATGGAACTGGATTGCAGAGGAAAGGCCTGGAAATATGACTCCAAATCTCCAAATCCAAATCCCAGGAAATATGATTTAGTCTTTCTACTAAATCATGTATTAGAAAATGTAGACAGGGCTTACATTTGAAACAGGAAAACCTTTCACTCTTCAGGTTGTATTCTTAACTAAGTCATCTTTCCTCCAAGCTCACCTTACTTTTAGCTCTATGAAACAATGAGGAGCTTTGGAGAGAAGTGGAATACATGACATGTGGCTAAAAACCACAACACTAAGGGAAAAGTTTCTACCATTCAGTTACTCATGATGTTGCTTCCATATCTCCCCTATTGCCAAAGATCTTTCAGGAAAAGTCTGTGAGGGACAAGTAGTGTAAGAAGTAATGAAATGGCTGGGCTTTCCTTTACATTTGGGGGAAAGGCCAAATCCTTAGCATGGCCTAAGTCCTCATGATCCAACTCTCAAACCTTGACTTGCATCACGCTTCTCCCTCAATCTCTGAGCTAACCACATTGGCCTTCTTTCAGTTCCTCAAATCAGCATTCTCCACTGTCTGAAATGTCCAAACTCCACTCATTCCTCATAGCTCAGTGAAGTATCACTTCCTCAGGAATGCCTTTCATGACCCTTCCGTCTAGGTTAGGTTCCTTTACTTTAATTCTTTGAAGACAATAGTTCTTTCTTTTAAACACTTTGTCCATCTCCCTTATTAGACCATAAGCTCCCCAAGGGCAGGCCACTGGTCTGATTTTGCTCATCACTGAGTCTCAGTGTCTGGCCTGTCATAGGCGCTCAACAATATTTGTTGAAAAACTGAATAAACTTTCTCTTTCTTAAAAAAAAATAAATAAAATAAGGTATCCCCCCAATTGTTGACGTAGATTAGTGGGATATGAAACAGAGAGTTAGAGGTTAAATGATCTAGTTGGAACAAATTGAAGTACTTTGTTAGTCATTAATTCAAATGCAACCAAGATAAAAAAAAAACATATATAGTTATAAAAATAATTTGTATTAGGTAGGAAAAGTATCTTTCGTATATTTTGTTAAGCTAACCATTTCAAATAATTTGATTTGGTAAGCTCTGTGAAAGCATACTAATTCAAATTAGGCTATTATTATTATTATTACTGAAGCATGGCAGACACTACCAAACCACTCTCTCTTCTTTCTTGGCACACAGTTTGTCTGTATTTCTAAGCCTTCCTCCCAATTAGTGACTAAGTCCCAGGAAATGGAATATGGGTAGAAGAAAACAATGCTACATTTGGTCCATAACCATCACCCACTACCTCACAAGAACACCGATGCTCTCCCTTTCCTCCTTTGCCAGAGGCAGAGGATCTAGCTGAGGACCCCAAGGCTCTTGGACATGGTGGAAACACCGAATGGAAGAAGCCTGAGTCCTTGAACCCCCATGAGAAAGGCACCTGCTAAACATCCAATTTGACTTTATCAGAGAGAAATAAACTTCTGTTGTATAAAATCACTGAGCTTTAGGGGTCTGTTTACTATAACAGTTAACATTAATCGCCCAAACTAATGCATAAGAAAAGATATTAGGAAAATTATGTGTGTGTGTATATATATATATTTATTTTTTTTTAAGTATATTTTATCAGTAGTACTGATACTACTTTGGGAGAAAGCATAGGGTAGATGTGATGAAATAAATGCACCTTAACATGGCTTTTCTACCCAGTTCTGTTGGGCTAATTCCTTGCTTCTGTGGTTATAGATTTCCAGGGCTGGACAGGATCATGGGACCATTTTGCCTAGCTCTTGCCTATGGAGAAAGTGATCCTTGCTATCACCAGGTCATCAACAGCTTCTGCTTTAGACCTTTGTTAGCAAGAATATGCTAGAACCCTTTGAGGTAGCACTTCTTAACCAGTATTAATTGTTATCAAATTCTTACTTTTTTTTTTTTTTTTAAGATTTTATTTATTTATTCATTTATCCCCCCCTTGCTGCTTGTGCTCGCTGGGTCAGCTAACCACGCCGGGTGGGCGGGCTTGCCTTCACCAGGAGGCCCCAGGAACCGAACCCAGGGCCTCCCATATGGTAAACGGGAGCCCTACTGATTGAGCCACAGCCGCTTCCCCTTACTTGTTTTGAACCCCCAAATTCCATGGATTTTTCCAAAGAATTATTCTTCTAACCCTAAAAGAAATGGGTTTGAAAGAGGTCACTCTCTTCTATTTGTTCCTTCCCTGCCCTCTGATATGAATTCAGCTAAACATAAAATAAGAGCAAGGCAGAGTGGTGGTAGAAAACCATAGTCACTTAAAATGCAATTGCAGAATATGCCAGAAAATTTGGGAAAAAAATCTATTTCACCTTCTAGGCTGGTAGTATTTGGGGACTGGAGAGTTAACTTCCTTACAAACAAACCATTAAAAATCAGACTGTTACGTGATATTTGATTTTTAAACTTGATGTAATAATAAGCTGTCAATACTTGGGCCTTACTTCTAAAAAATTCTGATTTTATTATTCTTGGGTAGTGATCTGGGCATCAGAATTTAAACAAACAAAAACTGTCCCAGAGCTTTTAATGTGCAGCCAGTTTTGAGAAACAGTGAAATTAGCTTCTATGCAACTATAACTATCAGTATAAGTGAATACCACAGGAAAAAATGTTGTAATATTACTTACAAATATGTCTGTCAAAAATGCTCCTAAAATCAGTCAGAATCCATTGCCTGGCTAAAAGCAGCTTTTCTTGTCATGATTTGAGCTCCTTGAGTTGGAGGCTAATGAAGAGTCTCAGTGAGAAAGTTCTGGCTGGATGTCAACCAAGACCAGGACTTATGTCCTGCAAACTACCTACTAAGGAAATTACACACACAAGTCACTTTGTTACACAGGAGGAGCCCAAATCACCTTACAGACATGGGGATATGAACTTCACGTGGACAAGTGTGCCTTGGTTCCTTGCTATATCCCGGCACCGGCAAAGCTGGCCCCAGCATGTAAGGGCACAAGTTCTCCGTAAATGTTTTTTGAATTGAATTGAACCTGGCTGGATGGCAGGCTGGAAAAGCTGATCACTCACCCATATGGAGAAGGAGAGAGCTTCCAAGAGGCGCTGCAGACTCCTTTGCTAATTAATAAAGCTTACATGCATATGAGAAGGTGTCACTTAAAAGGGCAACTCTTGCCTCAGAATGTCTGTGAAATAATCGTTTATATACCTGATCTGGGCCTCAATTTTGCTGTTGTTAAAATGGCAAAGATGGGCTTGTCCTATTATCTTCTAATCTCTCTTCCTTCTAGATTTGTAAATACAAAGACACTTCTCGGCTTCTAACTGCATCTGCCAGCCTCTCTGATGCTAACAGCCACCTCAGCTGGGCTTCCTGTGATGTGGACCAGTGCCCACAAGAGGGACTAGAGGCACACTCGCTCACAGTCCATGGCCCTGGCTTCTTCGCCTGTATGGAAGCTCCAAGATTCTGTCACTTCTACTCTTCTTTTAAACAATCTTCTCTAACACCAAAAGGAAAGTGAGGAAATAAACCAAATTTAGCATCATCTTTACTTTTCGATAGCCATACAGCTAATACTTGAATGTAATGTAGTGACTCAAGTTATTCACAAGGTCTTGCTCTCAGGGTGGGGTAAATGGGCAGAGGAACTCACTTCGATTTTAATTTACTTCTGATGAGATGGGAAGTTGGGGTACAAATTAATTTAATCTATTCTTGCTTGCTTTTTGTTATTGCTCTTCTGTCCTAGTATCAGCCAGATTTGTTTCTTCCTAGAAGAAATCCACGGGCTTTTAGAAGGTTTCCATTGCACTGAATCAGGGAAGTTAGTCCTGCCAGCTTTGATAGAAGAGGGAAAGAGCAATTTTAAAATCCTGCCAAGTGCAGAATTGAATTGTTGTCTCAAGAATTTAACAAAAGATTGACTGAAACTTACACAGTATGGCAAGTTATAGGATTCAGATTCTCACCAGCAACAAAAGAGGCAATGTCCAACATGACTGAGGGACAGGTGGTGACCTTACATTAGGCAGAAGGAGGTTTCTATGATGTCACCCCAAAACAATTCTCAAAGCAGGAACCATTCCCAGTTATTCTATCCTTTCCCTATTAAGCAAACCTTGAAGGGTATTATACTGATAACTCCTGTTCTGGCCTAAAAACTCAGAATAGGGTATACAAAAGATTAGGTTGCACACAGGGCTAGGGCCGAGGGAACAGAACCAGGGTGAAGACTGTGGGAAGGGAGCCTGGTATAGGAGCAGAAGCAGGGCACTTGAGCTCAGAAGACTTTGGCCTTGCCTTGTCTCAGCCCCTTCCCCACTGGAGCTCCTTCATTCAGTACATACTAACAGAGCATGTCAGGCACCAGGTTAGAGCAGGGGATACAAGAATATTCTCAGTAAAACAGGAGAACAGAAACTTTCTTTGTCCTCAAGGAGTGGGACTGTAGACAAGTAAAACCAAAATCCACCATAAAAAGTAATGGGTGCTATAAAGGGAGATGTAGAGTTCTACGAGTAGCACATATAAGCAGGACAAAATCATCCTGAGAGGCCAAGGAACACTCCGTAGAGGAAAAATTAGTTGAGACTTGAAGAATGCAAAGGCGTTGCTTATGCTAAAGCCCAGGAAAGTGTTCTAGGTAGAGCTAGATTACGCACGAAGGGCCATGAGTAGACCAATCACTGTGCAATTGGAAAACTGAAAGTAATTCCATGTAATTATCGCATATGGTGAAGTGATGAGACTATGAAGATATAAGAAGATCACTTAAACAAGGGCATATAAAACATGTTAAGAAGCTTTGCTTTTATATAAAGATTAACTAGAGCCAGGAGGCATTGGGAAGAAGAACCCACTGAAGGGCTTTGAATCGGACAGCAGCATGCCAAGGTTCGAATTTTAGAAAGAACATGCACTTTTCCTTTAGGAAGATATTTTGGAGTAGGAGGCGAGTACAGGGATGTAGGCGGCAGGGGGCTCGCATAAATATCTTTCCTGGAGATGCAGGGACCTGATACGTAGAATGAGGGTATTGCTGATAGGTCATAGATGACCTCGCGTGCCCTTGCTCTCTGAGGCCTACATTCCATGACTTCTAACAGAGCACAAGGTCAGGAAAGGCCAGGAATAAGTCACGTGCCTGCCCATTCTCTTCTGGGGCCACAGGCGAGTGTCCTCACTTACTGAGTGGGGTCATTAATTATTTTGACTTTATAAGTGACATAAATCTAAATCTTCTCAAGTGTTTTTTAAAAAGATTTTTCTATTTGGCTTGGTTAAAATATTATAGTTTATTGGAAAAAGAAAAGCTGAATTCTAAGCTGGATGTTTAAAAACTTCAGTAAAGATTTTGGTATAGAAGGGTACAAAGTGAAAAGTAAAACTTATTATTTCTCATAAATATCTATGTTCAATTTTTTAAAAATACAGATGAGATCCTTTATATACTGTTCTGTACCCATCCCCCCCCCCCTTTAAACTAGTTTTGCTTGGGTGTCTTTTATTAGTACATATAGATTTATCTTGTTTTTCTGGTAGCTTCCATGTTATTGTTATATGAATTTGCCATATTTTATTTTGTGATTTTAGTTAGCACTGCCCCTTTGTGTTATTACAATGTTGCAATGTGTATTCTTGAACAGGTACCTACTGTGCCCTTGGGCAAATATATCTGTAGTATATTGCAATTTGAAATAGAACCACAGGATCAAAGTATGTTTACATTTAAAATTTTGAAAGATAGTACTAAATTTTGATTCTAAAAGCTGATATCAATTTTCACTACAACCAGAAGTATATGACAGTAAAAGCCTCTCCATACCTTTGCCAATACCGGTTATCAAATTTTAAAATCTTCGTCAATCTGATAAGGGAAAACGAAGGCATTTTAAACTGCATTTCTTTAAATAAAGTTGAACATCTTTTCATATGTTTATTAGCTATTTTTATTTCCTGTTCTATGAATTTCCTGTTCTATGAATTGCCTGTTGATGTCCTCACTCTTTTTTCCCCCCTATTGGATAGTTCTTTTAAGATCTTTATATATAATGAAGATTATTGGCTTCACTATTTATTATGTACACATGAACAAGTGACTGAGTCTCAGTTTCCAAATTTGTGAGGATTAAATAAGATAATGGGTGTGAAAGCACATTGAAAACTGTAAAGCTGTATAGAAATATAATTCTTGTATTTTATAAAGATTTCTTTATTTGTGTGTTCCATTGTACATGCACAATTTGGTGGTACAGCAGGACAGAATGAGGTAAGTGCACACTGTCATAAAATAAAGAGACCCTTTAAATAGAGCTAGGTAGCTCCTTGTGAACTAAATGGACAGGCATGGTCAATGGCTCAGGGCCATTTCTCTGATTAGTGGTAGAGCTGGGACTGGGCCCAGCTTTCTTGATTCTCAGTTCAGCGGTACTTTCCATTAAACCAGACATATTATAATAACTGTTAAGAAAAACAACAACAAAAGACTGTCTCTGGATGAAGTAACATATAGGTAAAATAACAACTGAGGTTAGAATTGGCCACAGACTGAGAGGATCGTAAGGTAGTATTGTGATGAGGTCGCCAGCCCAACAGCTACCACAAAAGCCTGAAGGGGATCCAAAAACTGAGGATGCAACACTTATAGTCAGCATTGGTTAGACCTTGATTTATTATAGTCTATGCAACTTGGGAGAGATGGAAAGAACCTAACAAGAAAAAAAAAATTAGAAAGAGTGCTGGCAAGATTCAGAGGAAACGACTGAATATTTTGGAAATCAAGGGCAGTGAAGCAGGGTTATAGAAACTGGGATCATTTATCCAGTTCATGATCATTTACCTCAAAGCCACCCTTTCAGCATTTATGTAAATAGCTTTGTAGGCAGTGATCTCATCTTTGTTCAATTCAATACAATTCATCGGTCAATGGACATTTATTGAGTGCTTACTATATAGGACTCAATGAGGAACAAAATATCATCACTGACCTTAGGGAGAGCTTATAGCTAATGAGGTACATGGAGAAATAAATAGGTGATTTAAATACAATCCTCTAAGTGCCAGAAAGCAGAAGATGCTAAAATAGAAAACTGGGGTGGATAAGCAACAAGCATCACACTGACCCTTGAGGGAAAAGGAAAATTTCCTACTTTCATAGAGATGGAAGGAAAATTGCGCATTCCAAAAAGGGAAAGCACTTGCCCAGCTCCAGAAGTAAAAGACAATCTCCTTGTTTTGGAAGTGTGTGTGTGTGTGTGTGTGGGGGGCGGGCCTGTTGGAGGAGTGTGGATGTTCTCTTGAAGGCAATGAAATATCATCGAAGAATTCTGAAGTCACTTACTATATACATGAAGGTAGATATTAAGGAGACAAAAGTAATATGAGCAGTTGGTGAGAGACTAGGTAAGAGGAGAGAGTGAACAAGGGCAGGGATCCAGGGCAGCTCCAGTGCCTTTAGTTGGGGCACGAGATGGTGCCACTCATTGAATGGAACACAGGAGGAGCAGCAGCTTTAAAAAAGGAAATTAGGAGTTCTGTTTTGAGAATGTTGTTAGTCTTTGACCTTATTTATGGAGACTCTCTGATAAACCCATAGGCGTGTGGTTTGGAGCTCAGAGAGATCTGGGCTGCAGACCTTAGCCAGAGATTTTTCAGCATCCAGATTAACTTTCTCTGGAGAGTGCAGATGAGAAGAGGGATTAGGGCAGAACACTCAGAAAAACACTGAATTTAAGGGATGAGGAGAGGAAGGGAAATCTATTAGAATGAATAGAAGTTGTGACTAGCGAGGTAGGAGGAAAACCCAGAATATATGGTGTTACAGAGGACAAATAAGAAAATCACAGAAACCTAATGAAGAAAATGTTTCATTAAGGAGAATGTCAACAGCTTCAAATAGTACAGAGGACCCAAGAAAGATAAGGATCGAAAAGCTTTCAGTGTATTAAGCATCAAAGAGGTCACTGGTGATGTTGAGGAGTGCAGAGAGGTGGGGAAAGAAGCAGGGATGCAGAGACCTGAGTTGTGAGTGGGAGGTGAGGGAGCAGAGAGAGAGAAAGGAAGAGAAAGGGAAGGCATTTCATTTTGATGTTTGCTTTATATTTATTGCTTAAATCATTTTTTTCAGTTAAAGCAGGAATTTTCACTAGGTAAATTTACTTTTTTAAAGTAAATTTAAAATTTTGTGATAACTATAAATTTACATGAAATTGGAAGAAATAGGGCAAAGAGATCCCATGTATCCTTTACCCAGTTTTCCCCAGTGGCAACATGTTGCAAAACTAAACAGTACAATATAGCGACATTGATACAATCCACAGATCTTATGCGGATTTCTCCAGTTTTACTTGTACTCATTTGTGTGTGTGTGCATACATTTGTGTGTGTGTGCATACATTTGTGTGTATTTACATCTACACAATTTTTATCACATGTATAAGTTCATCTACCACCACAGCCAAGATACAGAAGAGTTCTATCACGACAATGAACCCTTCTATTGTCCTTTTATAAGGCCCCCATCCTACCCTTTTCCCCAATTCCCTAAGCTGATAACCATTAATGTATTCTCCAAGTTATTGCATGTATCAATAATTCATTACTTTTTATTGCTAAATTGTATTCAAAAGTAAGAATGTACCACAATTTAAACTTTCACCTGTTCAAAGACATCTAGGTTGTTTCCAGTTTAGAGCTGTTAGGAATACAGCTGCTATGAACCTTCATGTACAGGATTTTGTGGGAAAACAAGTCTTCATTTCTCTGGGATAAATGCTCAGGAATGCAACTGATGGTCCCTATGTTAGGTAAATGTTTACCTTTTAAAGAAACTCTCAAACTGCTTTCCAGAGCGGTTGAATCATGTTACATTTCCACCAGCAACATAGGGGTGATCCAATTTTTCCATGTACCCTACCAGAATTGATGTTCAACATCATTAGCCATTAGAGAAATGGAAATTAAAACTAGAATATTACTACTTACCTATCAGAATGGCTAAAATATAAAACAGCAACAACTCCACCAAGCTATCAATTTGAGAAATGGCAGCATACTGATGGTACTTAAAACCTTGGGAGAAAATTAGTGTGACTAAACAAGAGGACTGAGGGAGCAAAGGCGCCCAGAAGAACTGAACCATTGAGGGATCATTTAGGAGCAGAGCAAACCATCAAAGGGATTTGAGAAGCAATGGTCAGATAAATTGGCAGAAAATCAGGAGGTTGGATGTGCCAAGGGAGTGGGGAGGAGAGCACTATAAGGATGAGATGATCATATCCTGCTGAGATATCAGATGAACAGATATTGTCATATGGTTTGGAAGTCAATGGTGTCCTAATTCTGTGTAATCAAGGTAGAAGTGGTAGGGCTAGGGGCCAGGAGGGAAGCTAGAATGTGAAGTAAGAAAATGGAGGCAGTGTATGTAATAACACTTTCTAGAGTTTGACTGTGAAGCAAGGGACAAAGCAAAAGCTAGAGGATGCCATGGGGTCAATGGAGGGAAATTATAGGCCATGCTAGAATACAACTAAACACTGTTTACAAGGATTCAATTGAGAGAGGTAGAAGAGGCATGATAAATAATGGATAACTTATGGAGTAAAGACCCTGGAAGATCAGGAGAGAATGAAATCAGAGCAAATATGTACACCAATTGGCACTTGAAAATCAGATGGACACAACTGCTGTTGTAACAGAAGGGACAAAGAGGATAGGCTCAACTTTGATGGTAGAAGTTGAGAGAGTTTCTTCTGGTCGGTTCTATTTTCACTTTAATGTAGGAGGCAAAGTCATTCCTTGAAAAGGAGGGAGTAGAGATTTGGGAACAGTTAAAAATAAGGATAGAATGGAGACTGTATGAAATAGATGTGAGTAGAGTCTAAAAATGTTCTAAGAATGTTGGTGGGATCAAGGACCAGGTTGAGATTGGTCATAATTTATAATGATATCAATGAACTTGGCTATGAACTGTAAACTGTGTACATATAGTTGCTTTGGTGAATAAGTGATGAGTGGTTGGATTTATCCAGATTATTGTATTGCTAGGAAAGTATGACAAGGGTGAGTGGCAAAGGGTTGAGGGAAGATTTTTATAACACAAACTATTATAGAGTGTTTACATTTGCCAGAGAAGGTACTGTAAAGCATGATAGTTGTATTCAGGGTAAATCTTGGATAGTAACAACATCTAGCATATTCAGGTACTGTGCTAGGGAGTTAACTTATATGAACTCATTTAATCTTTCTGATAGCTCAACACAGTAAGTACTGTCAACTTCCTTCCACAGATCAGAGTCTCTTGTGATAGAAAAGTAAAGAACCTTGACGACTGTCACAAAGACAAAGTGAATCAAAGAGAAACCTATCTCTTTGATTCAAAGGCTAAGTTCTGTAACCTGCCTTGCTGCCTTTGGATACATGTAGACTGAGTTAAGTGGCAAAGATGGTCCTTAAGTCACAAGATACTGAAGTTTGGTTTTTGCATTTTGATATTTCCTGATGTAAATTTGCAATTGCAGATAAATCCAATTTTCCTTTAATTGAAAAAAGTCATTGACTAATATTAACATATTATTTCTATCAGGGAAAATAAATACTAAGCTTTTCTTTCAAGAAGATAGGATATACCACTGGGGTTTGGAGACAAGCCTATCAGGGGATCCATGTACAATTAGTTTCTTTTTAGGTGTTTCACTTGCAAGTTGGAAGGACCAGTATAGGTCATCTTCTTCAATGCTCATCCTTGGGCCAGAGTCTTGTCTATTGCTTCTCTGACGGGTGGTCATTCAGCCTCTGTCCCTTCCCTTTCAGTGGCAGGATACTCCTGTTTCACAAGGAGCCCAATTGCTTTGGATAGCTGTACAGTATCTACCTCTCTATTCATGCAGCACATGTTACTGAGGACTGAATATGTCCCACATAAGATATAAGCACTTTCTCAAACATAATTTAATTTGATATTCACAAAATCCCTATGAGGAAAATATGTTACATCTATTTTACATAATGAAGAAATAGAAAACCAAGTTTACTTCTCCCAGTTGGTTCTTCCCAGTGAATACTCACAGGACCAGTCTAACTGTCCTTTCACCCAAAAGCTCTCCAGTGCAGGCAGTCTGGGTCCAGAAGGGTCTTTCAGTATCCAGATTCATGCTCTAAAAGCAACTACACAAGGGGATTGCTCAACTTCTGCTGGAAGTATGACCCATTGCCTAACAGTTCAACGAGTCTTCTCCATTACTGGAATCAGCTGCTTAGTACTGGGCTTACTGGAAAGGGCTGTTATGATTGGAACACTTCATCAGATATGCAAATTTTAAGGATCCTCCTGAAAGGAACTGTAGGCTCCTTTTGAATAAGGACATTGATCTCAAAACAGAGGGATGTGAAGGGAAGGCAGAGGGAGTAATCTTGAGATATAATGGGTGTGATCGTGCTGAGGTCAAGGAAGTGGTGAGGAGGAAGGTTTTTTCTCAACAAGGGAGAACAAGAAAAAGCAGTGGACTTTGACTGAAAGTCCAGATTAAGCATGAGCTAGGGCTTCTTCAGAACCATGTCCAGCTGGCCAGAAAAACTGGCTAGAGACCTAGGAACTCCAAGCTCTTTTCCCAACTGCAGAGCTGATTCATTTGGGAAAGTCATCCTCTTTGCTGCAGTCTCATTTTTCCTATATGTGCTTATGGATTTGGATATAAAGCAAGCCTTCTGTTAGGAACAAAAAAGGTTCCATTTGTTTCCTCAGTACTGGCCTTCATAGAGTACCGTTTCTCACAAAATATTACAGATTCATTTGGGATAATAGAGTATCTGCAATACTCCCAGAGAAATGCTACTCTAAAAGCTTCTAGAAACCCAAGAGTTTCTTTCAAATTTACAAAAAGTTCTTGAACTTGAGTAACACTCCTGACAAGTGTAAAAATCAAAACACTCTCTCCCTTCAAGCCATTTACAAATACATCCTATCCAGATAGACACCAAGGAAGTGACAGGAAACTGACTGACAGAAGCTCCAGGCTAAATGACAGGGTTTGGATCCACAAAGCATTGCATTCAAATCTTCTGGCCAGCTCTGGGTTCTTGGGCAAGTCCCTTAAGCCCTTCCAAGCCTTGATGTCCTCACTTAAGCAAAAGATGATGCCTGTTCACCAGGCTCAAATTTAGGCTGGAATGTTTTACAAACTGCAAAGCACTATCTATTATTCCTTAATTCAACAATTAATGAACATCACTTATACCAAGTGGTATATAGCTCATGCTAAAGTGGATAAAGAAATGAATGTTACCCCTGGATGGAGATGATAGAAGCATATACTTAAATACAAGCTGGAAAAATGATAAAAGTCATAAAAAGGTTTCAGATAAAATTATAGTATAAGCATCTCTCTGAGTCTCCGAATCACGTATACAGTCTATCTACTAAAGTAGAAAAGAATACCAGAAATACAACTTTGTATTAGTATCTCATTTCACTTCTGCTTAAAATAGATTGAAGAGAGCAAGACCTAATATACAACCTCACTTTACTCCACCAGAACTTGGAAATGGGCTGTAGCAGTTTAGTATTGTTTATGAATTCCAAAAATAGATATTGGATTGTGTTTGTAAACTGGTCTGTTCCTCTTGGTGTATTAGATTGTATTAAATTCAGAGGTTTTCACTTTTACTTGAGTAAATTATGATTAGGGCTTTCATAGGGCCACATCAGTAGGATGTTGAGTTCCCGCCCCCTTGGTGGGCGGGGACTCATAAAGAAAATAACATGGCAGAGGAGGAGGTTTAGTTTTGGACACTGGAGCCCCAGGGAGAGAGCCAAGCCATTTGCCTGATAGTTTGCAGCTGAAGAGACCAAAGCCCTGAACATCTGAGAAAGCCCGAAAAGAAACAAGCCCTGAGGAGAGAGACAAGCCTTATGCTAACCTACAGCTGAGAATGGAAGGAGCTGGGACCACGGAGCCTTAAGAGGAAGGCTGAACCCTTACAGAGACCAGCAGCCATCTTGCTCCAACACGTGGCAACAGACTTTGGTGAGGGAAGTAACAGGCTTTATGGCCTTGTGACTGTAAGCTTCTACCCCAAATAAATACACTGTATAAATGCCAACAGATTTCTGGTACTTTGCATCAGCACCCCTTTGGCTGACTAATACATGGGCTATAAATCTGTCTTTCAAATTAAAAAAAAAGTAACATGATTCAGAATCTTCTTGCTGCTGTAATTTATTTTTTAAACTAGTTCTATATGGTCAATTAGGTAAATTATTTAAATCAATGGAAATTCTAGGCATTATACTAGAAGGATGGTCTTAATATGCTGGACCAATCCAGAGGAAAGTAGTAATGATGGTGAGAGGCCTTCCAACCAGGACATACAAGAAATGGATGGAGGAACTAGGATTAATACAGAATAAGAGAAGATTCAGAGGGACTTGAGAACTTTCTTCAAATGCCTCAGGAGTTGTCAAATGGAAGATGTACTATCTGTCTTCTTTGTGGACTAATGAGTAAATATAGTAAGGAAATAGACTTCTGTCCAAAATAAGAAGTAACTTTATAACCTTTAGATAACACAACAACGGAAAAAACCTGCTAGAGAACCAGTATATTTCCTGTCACTGGAACTATGGTAATTCAAAAGAACATAATGGTAAATCCATTGCAAAATCAAAGACTACTTTAGGAAAGAAAGTAGGCCCTCCTTTATGTTTCTTTTGTAAATTGTTCACGTGGTTAATTGGCACAATATGAAAGTAGCCTGCCATATTCCAAGGCCCACCCACAGAAAGTGAACCAAGTGGCACATCTGACGAGTGTGAAGGGACCTTTCGTGCATGCTCGGTGAGCCTTTGACATCATCAGATCTCTGTGCTCCAGCCCTGCATTGATCTATGTCCCTTCCTGATTTTCTGCTGTCAATTGTACTAAATGAAATAATTCATTGTCCATAAAGTCTGCCTTACAATCCAGTTCTACTCATCAAGGGACTGTGCCTACAACACACAGTCTCTTCAACATCGCTGTCTCTTGAGCATATTATGATCAGGTACTTTTTCCGAAGGGGAGGTGGCAAATTACTTCAAACTGCATGAGTTTCTATAAGTGCAATAACATTCCTCAGTTTTTAAAGGGCATTTTTTTTTAAGTTGTCATTTGAATTCAAACTCTTTGGAAAACATGCATAATAATCTTAATGATCCCATTGAGTAGTTTAAATTCAAATTGTGGAGCATTTGAAATACCATACTGGCAGCACTTTCCATAAATTACTCTCAAATTCAATACATCTCTACATGCGGGCACACATACACGCACACATGCGCATACACAACACACACACACACACTTATAAGTACCACACTAAGAAATCTTTAAATTACAGTTTCTCTTTTCTTGTCCCATTTAAATTGTTACTTGGTTGATAAATTAGTGCTGTAGTGTCTGCTTATAAATTTCCATATTATTTTGCAAAAAAAGAATTTTGTGACAGGCATAAAATTTGATTTATATCTCCCCACAGGGTAAATGGAGCTTTGTTTTATTGTAGGGTCCCTGGCTTTGGTATGAACCAGGGCTTGTGTTTTTAAGTGCATATGGGTCTGGGCCTTGATGTTTAGTAAATCAAGCCTGGTAATAGCAGTGATTCATTTACCTTCCAGTTCACTCTAAACACCAGGATGTTTAGGGAATGATGGGAGACTGAATCAAAAAGGTCACTTCTGCTAGAGAGGCTGCTTATCTACAATCTTTTTTAAAAAAAATACTTTATATATATATATATATATTTTTAAATGTTTGTTTGTTTGTTTATTTCCCCACCCCAAATGGCTCCCTTGTCTGTGTGCTCCTCTTCTTTAGATGGCACCAGGAACCAAACCAAGGACCTCTCATGTGGGAGGTTGAGTGCCCAACCACTAGAGCCACTTCAACTCCCTGCTGGTTGTCATCTGCTGGTTGCGGCATCTGCTTGTCTTCTTTAGGAGGCACCGGGATCCGAACCTGGGACCTCCACGTGGGAGGTGGGCACCCAATTGCTTGAGCCACATCTACTCCCCATTACCTAGAATCTTTATAATAAGCTCCCATCTACAGCATTAAATCTCGGGAATTTAATGACTAAAGGAAAACTCTTTTAGATGAGAGAAAAAGACCTGTTTTCACTTTATTTCTAGTGATTTTGAGAATTAATATTTGTTTACAAAGTTTGCCAATAAAGTTTCAGAAACCAGGACATGTATATAAATGAACTTGGAAATATTCTTTGTAAAATATGACCAAAATAAAGCAATAGAGAATGGAGGCATACCGCAGCAGAATTTCCAAGCTTATGTAATTCATAATCACATCTTCACCCTGAGGAAGAATTTCCTCATAATTTTGAAAATGTGAGTGTCCTTTGCCACTGTACTGTATTGAAACCCAACCCCTTCCTGTGGAACACAGTGGCAATGTTTGCTACCACTTAAAATGCCAATGAAAGAGTAATGATAAGATATTTAAAATAATTTAAATTTTTGCAGAATGATTAAAGGCTGTTTTGATGTGTTAACAGCCCCTAATGAAAGTAACAATTCAGACATATGAGAACAGTCATAAAAGTACAATTTTCTAAACTTCAAATCATAGCTGGGCATTAGATGGCTAAAATAGACTATCATTACTGTTTTGGTATTTAGAAGCGGTCTCACATAATGCTATTTCTTTTAGTTGCCAATGATTTTAAAATGCTACCTTAAATTTGTAAATACAAGTCTATTTTGCCTCAGGGCCACTTTTCCCCCCAAGCCAAAAATCGCTCCAATGTTGTGGAAGTCAGAGAGAAAAATCATCACCATTATCCTCAACAGATATTAATTGGATGCCAACAGAGGTGAGCCCTGTGCTAGATGTCTCAGTGGAGGCAGAGAGACATGCTATATGCTAAGATACTTATAATCTAGTTGGGGAGACAGAAGCTTGATATACTTATAAAAATATTAACAAAATTAGTCCCCCAATCTTTTGTGTCTCCCCTAACCACAAAGAGAGTCCATATAGTTATTATGGCACTTACTGATAAATTCACATTTATCTGTTTTTGAATATCTGTTTCTTGTAATCAAATGGTTAGGTCCCCAAGGCCTGGGGATTGTGTCTTATTCAATTTTGTACTCCCAATGCCCATTACAATATTTGACATATGGTGTGGATGGATGTCAAGAGCCCTGATTCAGTTCTTTAGCTGTATGGACTACGCTGGCCAGGTCACTTAACTTTTCTGAGCCTCAGTTTCCACATTTCTAATCTAGGAATTACTTTTGCCTCTAGGATTGCTGTCAACATCAAATGAAAAACAACTCTAAAAGTACTTTGGGCACACACATTTAAGTATAAGATATTATTATGCTAAGCGGTTGGTACAGGTGGTAAATGTTGAAGGATATATAATTAACATAACTAGAAAAACAGGCGGATTATTAAGTGAAGTTGCCTAACACCATCCAACAGTAATTCTGGGAATCAAAAGTCAAAGTTATTCTTCCCTGAAAAAGTCTTACTACTCCCTTTTATGTGAATGTAACATAAATATGAAATACCAAACTGGCTATTGTATTACTTTAGGAAATTTACATGGCTTTCTTTTACCTAGGAAAATGGTACTTTTACCATTTCAGAAAAAGAAAGATAGCACCAACATATTTCCTTAGGCTCTTGTTTTTCCTTGTGGTCTCATTACAAAGGAATTTGGCCTTTTTAATGAATTCCATTAAGATGCCAGCAGAGGAAAGTGATATTCCAAGAGTATCTGTCATTTAGGTAGAAAAACCTGTGTACCTGAAGGTACTTTTTTTTAACCTCCCCCACCCAAAAGATTCTGCAGAATTATATACATATAACGAACGCTTAATCCTTACTGCTGACAGGCTGATTTATTTTCCTTTGATCCCAAAAGGTCTAAGGGAATTCACCAGGCAAATAATTGTTCAGAAATTAGAATTGTTCTCGTTCTTCTTTTTCCCCCTATCAAGTCCTACTTCACTTCCAGGGCCTACCTCCAATGCTTCATTCTCTTCCTTGATGCTTGGTCTCTCCTCCCCCCCACTTCAGGACCAGGCATGCCCTTTTCTGAGCTCTCACCACCTCATAGATAAGTCAGATTACCTTGCCTTGAATTAAATTTGTTCATGTCTTGACTCTTCTACTCATCTGCAGGCTCCATGGGAGCATGGACCAAATCTCAAACTATTTTATATTTGCCATTTGAGTGCTCACTCAACGTCGCTTACAAATCAGCAAATAGTTCACTCTTCAGGTAAAAATATTCAACAGACATGTTTAAATGCTGACTTTTCCCAAGACAATGAAAATAGTAATCCCCTCCATTTCCTGAATTCTCCTATAGAAGAACTCAGAAACACCCTTGAGCAAAATCTGACAGCACAATTTCACAAAAACGACATTCTTCATTTTATTTTACTTTTAACTTAATAGTAATATTTAACCTACCACCTCTTAATTACATTGGCAAGTTGGTAAGGTTTATTGAGCTGTGCATGAGGAGTTAATTCCAAAAGAGACTTTGACAAAAAGCACTTTATCGGAGAACACATTGTTATTCCAACAGCTCTACCGGAATGACCCGCAGACACTGCCGGCCAGACTCAGGCCAGTTTGGCTTCCTGCCACTTGTGACAATTTCCTAATGATCTAATAGGAATGTGAAACAACCCTTGGAAGAACTAAATTTTTCTCTCACTTTCTCTCCGGTCTTAAAAATGAGAAGATCAGGTAGGCAAAACTCTGTACTTAAAAGAAAATGCACCAGGGGCGTACACAGTTTCACACTTTAAGAGGGCCCTACTGATTTTCTAGCAAAATTCTTTAAAGTCCACAGGATGCTCAACAAACACCCATTAAATAACAAAGTATGTAACTTCTACATCTTTAAATGTAGAATATTTTAATCCTGTGATGATGATACATTTACAGACCTATAGCCCAGAGTCTAATTCATTAAAAAAAAAAAAAAAATCTAGTAAATAACCCTTAGGGTAAGAATTATTACTCTAGGCACTATTTGGGGGAAATTAGAAGAAGGTTTTGGGTAGATTGGGAAAGATGATACAACGAACTTGTTCCTAAGGAGTTCATAGTCTATATGAGGATATGAGGATGAGATTATCCACAGATAACTAGAATACAAGGTAGAAGCAGTAAAGGTCTAGATAAAAGCTCTGGGGTTCAGAGGAGGATGTGCTTATCTTCAGAGAGAAGGCCAGAGAGGAAAAAAAGCTCTATCTGATGACAGGGCATCTGTGAGCTTGAGTATATTTAAGAGAAATGTGGAGCCTCAGATTTAGAGAACAGAAGCTCAAACTTCTATTCTACACAAATTCCTCATTTTCCACAGCCCTTGGTTTTCTAAGCATTGATTTGGTTTATTTGTAAAAAGCGATATGGCATTAGAAAGAAATAACATTTATCAGACACATGGGCACAGACCTCTTCCTCTATGAGGACTTTCTTGTTGAATTCCTTCTTTCCCATCAAATGGTCCTCCCTCTCTGTGTGCCCCACACTGATTCCTCTGAGGCCTCAACACATTTAGTACTTTCTACTTTGTAGACAAACTATTTGTATATTTGTCGTGCTTTGTACTAGAATTTATTTAGACTCTTTTCCTAAACTAGATGAAAAATACCAATACTTTTTTTAAAGGGAGAAACTCTAAATGGTTCTGTTTTATTTGAATAATGTGCCCCATGAACTTTATTAATATAAATTGCCTCAAACAACTTTTAGTATTATTAAATGGCTCAAATAGTAAAAAATAACTTCCGTAGAGGATGTTTACTATCCTTCCAAAAATATTTAATATAATTTTAAAAGTTTGACATGTATATTTGTGATTTTCAGATTGCTTAAAGAGTTGTTAGTGCAACCAGCCAATTGTGGTACCCCAAGCAATCTTTCCCTTGACCTCCTATTTCCTTATACTGTAAGCTTAAGAGACTGAATTATTAAATAATCTCTAAGTTAAAAAAAATAATTCACTCAACAAATATTCTTTGAACATCAACATATACCACCAGGAAGTGTTAAAAAAAAAAACCACTTGACTTGCTGTAATGATGAAGTCAGCCTTAGTGGACTTACCTTACTCTGTAGGAAGGTTAGCCAAAGAAGAGATCTAAGACCAAGATGTTTTTGTTTTGTTTTGTTTTAAAGTAGGCTTGGCTGTGGGAGGAAATTATCATGTCTCATTCAAAGTCATCAGAACATCAAAGAACTCCACTCAAACTCCTTGGCAATTTTCATCTGCAAGTCAGGTCTCTGTGTTTGACCTTGAATGTAGCAGCTCTTATGATAATTCTATGGCTGGAAGCTAGACAGCTGGCTTCATTATCACATCTTTCCTGTCCATCTTTTATATTTACATTTCATCAATGACTCTGTTCATAGGCTCCTGGAGCTAACTTTTCCTCTTTTCTTCTTATACATACACAGACAATCTCAAGTCCAAGGTACATTAAGGAGCAAGCAAAGAGTTTGTGAGTCAATGACTCTGGAAGGAGATATTGCGCTCTAGAATGAAACAGCAACTCCCACCCCCCCA
This sequence comes from Tolypeutes matacus, assembly GCA_026826555.1. Taxonomy (NCBI): domain Eukaryota; kingdom Metazoa; phylum Chordata; class Mammalia; order Cingulata; family Chlamyphoridae; genus Tolypeutes; species Tolypeutes matacus. The sequence continues at coordinate 40,300,055 of JAKSZT010053887.1, forward strand.
TGTACCCCCAATATGAAAGCAGCAATAGGCCTAGCTACTGTGATAAGAACTCTAACAACTGCAGAAAAAATGAAAGAGAATCAGATATGACTCCTCCAGCCACTCCTCTCTCTCCTCTATACTCATACTGTTTAAGAATCTCAAATCATTAAGGGACTCTGTCAAGTACTCAGTCAACTTATAATACCAGTTGTAGTGTGGTTCTATCCAATGTGAGAGGGAGAAACAAAAACCTTGCATGTTCGGGATATCAAGTTGGGGAAGTTCCAGGGAAGCTTTAGTTTTTCAGGCTAGTTGACAGAATCTTACAAACCATGGAGATGGGAGAGGGCCTAAAGCAGACAACAGAGCAGTCTGAGACATCAATGTCTGGGGGAAAAATGCAGTTTGGACAAGAGTTGTAAAGAATGTGAAGGAGAGAAATGGGGAATAAAAATAGGGAAGTATTTTGGGGCCATTTTTTGCATAAGCTGGGCTGGAAGTACAGATACAGAGGATTCTCAAACTTGAGTGTGCTTAACAATCCCAATTGCCTTGTAAAAGATACACCCTTCCTGGCTCCTTCAGCAGAAATTCTGGGGAGGGGCCCAATGCTCTTTTAATCAGGACCTCCAAATGATTCTGAAGCAGGTGATCTCTGACCACATTTTGAGAAAACTGAGTTTCCAGAGGCTCATGACTTGCTGTCCCTCAATTCTGCAAGCTCTCAGACCAGCATTATGCAGGTAACATTCCAGTGGTTGTGAACATTGACTTATAATTGTTCTTTGATGAAATCAAGTTAGGCAAAACCCTCCTTTGTAGATTTTGCTCACATGACCTTGGGGCAGGGCCCTAGCATAGTTATTCCCTGCTCAAAACTCCCACATTTTGAGGGGAGTGTGTGGGACAAATGGGAATCCTCTATTTTTTTAAATGTACCATTTATGTAATCTAAAGCTTTTTTAAAAAATAAAAATTAAGGTGGGAAGATGGCAATGGACTAACAGGCAGAGCTGAATGCTCTCACAAAGGCAAAAGAGAAAGAGCCACAAGCTGTCCGAGGGACCCGCTTTGGGGGTCAGCAGCCTAACACAGTGCTACAAAGATCCCAGGAGGATGAGGGATACAGAGACAAAGAAGCATAAATGACAAACGTGAGTTACCAAGCCCCTGTGACAGTCAGGAAGGGCTTCCCTCCCCTACCCCCAAGATATTAAGCTGGGGTAAAACCCCTGGCTCGGGGCAGCTGACTGAGAGGGAAGCAGACATATTCCTCCCTTTCAGGTGTTTCAAGGGAAAAGGGAGGAGAGGTCAATGTGCTTTTCTTCAGAAATTCACTTTGAATTTCTGATCTGAAGAGTCAACACAGGAACACAGGAAAGCCGACACTGAAACACCTCCATGGACAGGTGCACTGACTAGTGCCATCTGCTGGCTGGTCTGGAAACTGCATGAACAAAAACTGTTCACACACTCTGTATTCAACCCCTGAGAGAAAATCTGCACCCCACTAGTGAGTCCCTGGCCTGATTTTGAAAACTTAAGCTGGGAAATTTTAAAAACTGAGAATAAGTTGAACCAAATATCAAAGAAGAATTGTGGGGCAAAAAAACAGAGTGAAATTAGCCATTGGAGTAAATTCGGCAACATATTCAGATGTCTAGACATCAGCAAAAAATTACAAGCCATACCAGGAAACAGGAAGGGAAGGCCCACCCGAAGGAACAAACCAAATAATCTGAAGAGATACAGGATTTAATATAATTAATCAGTGATAATCACACAACTCTCCAAAAACACTTCAAAGAATTTAAAGAAAATATGACTAAAGAAATAAAGGATATTAAGTAGACACTGGGAGAGCATAAAGAACAATTTGAAAGCCTACAAAGTAAAGTGATAGACCTTATGGGAATGAAAGACACAATGGATGAGATTAAAAATACATGAGAAAAAAAAAAAAATACATGAGAGGCAGATAAAAGCAGATTCGAATTGCTGGAAGACAGAATTAGTGATTTTGAAGACAGAACATCTGAACTGGAAAAGACAGGAGAACAAAAAGAGAAGAGAATGGAAAAAAAAAATGGAACAGAGTTTCGGAATTGAATGACAATGCAAAACACACGCACATTTGCATTATTGGGGTCCCAGAAAATGAAGAGAATAGAAAGCGGGCAGAAAGAATATTTGAGGAAATAATGACCAAAAACTTCCCAACCCTTATGAAGGACATAAATATCAATATCAAAGGATAACACACCCCAAACAAAATAAATCTGCATAGACCTACCCAAAGACACCTAACTTTTCAGAATGACAAATATCATAGATAAAGAGAGGATTCTGTAAGCAGCCAGAGAAAAGCAAAGCATCAACATACAAGGGAAACTTGATCAGATTAAGTGCTGACCTCTCATCAGAAACCATGGAGGAGAGAAGAAAGTGGTATGATGTATTTAAGGTACTGAAAGAGAAAAACTGCCAGCCAAGATTTCTCTATCCAGCAAAGCTGTCCTTCAAAAATGAGGGTGAGTTTCAAAGACTTCATAGGCAAACAAAAACTGATATAATATGTTACCAAAAGACCAGATTTGCAAGAGATACTAAAGGGAGTGCTAGAGCCTGAAAGGCAAAAACAAGGGTGAGAGATTTGGAGACAAGTTTAGAAATGAAGATTATTAGGAAGGTTAAGAAGACAGACAATAGAATGATATGACACCAGAGAGCCAAAGGACAAAATGGATGAAGTAAGTAATGCCTTTACAATAATAGCACTGAATGTTAATGGATTAAACTCCCCAATCAAAAGACATAGACTGATAGAATGGATAAAAAAAATATGAGCCATCTATAAGTTGTCTATAAGAGACCCATCTCAGATGTATGGAAACAACCGGGTTAAAAGTGAAAGTCTGGAAAAAGGTATTCCATGTAAATAGTAACCAAAAAAGATTTGGAGTAGACAAGATAAATGTAAAATAACAACCTTATAGTATATGAATAATAATTACTCAGTGCAACTAGCAAATTGTTCCTATGATCAGTATTCTGTAATTTTTTTCCTACAAAATAACACTTGCTTTTAATTGAGGACTAGAGAAAAGATATATTTTTGGATACTTTATTTTTCTTTAACCCTTTATTGTTCATACTCTTTAATTAAAATAATATACCTGGATCAATAATGATTTAGCATGAATACAGTTGAACAAGTTTTTGAGTTTTTCTGCCTCATAAAATTATGAGTTGGCAAATTGTTATCAGCTGTAATTCATTCCAATAAGATGTGATGAATTCTCAAATAGGTATTTCCTTATATAGAAAGAATTAGGGCCTAAATGGAAATTAAATTACTAAATCAATAATTTATTTCATTCTTAGAGATTATTATATCCAATAGTTAGAGCTGTAATATAAAAATTAGAATTATATTATAATTAATTTTAATTATATTTGAATTATTATTTACATTTATAAATGTTTGTTGCTATTCTATTTTTTATAATTGATTATATTAAATTTAACCTGGCCTTGCACTCTCTTTTAAAATTTGTAACTTCTTTCAAAACTATTTTTTTATTTATTTTACAATTTTACAATAAAGGACTTTTTAACAGCTGAAAAAAAGCCATGGTTGTACACTTTGGATAGATCATATGGTATGTGAGTATATCTCTATACAAATGCTTAATAAACAAATAAGTAATTGTGCAAGAATAGCCAGAAATAGTAGCTATGTACAGCAGGGGAAACAGAAAGATTGAGAGGTGAGCAGTTTCCTTGTTTGTCTGTTTTTTGTTTATTATTATTATAATTGAAATAATGAAAATGCTTTAATAATGATTGAAGTGATGAACGCACAACTATGTGATTATACCAAACACCATTGATTGTATATTTTGGATAAATTGTATGCTTTATTAATATGTATCAATAAAATTGATTTGTTTAAAAAAAAGAAAAAAAATAAAAATTAAAAAACAAACAAAACAAACTCCCACATTTTGATTTCTGCTCAGCCCTGTCCTCCTCTCTGAACTCTCATTTATCCCACGGAACCATGTGAAGTAAGAAATCCTACTTTAATTCCATAGGTGGGGAAATTGAAGCTAAAGGAAATGAAATGAATACATAATAGTAACTGGCCAAGCTGAGAGTGAACCCAATCTGACTCTAAATTCCACATTATTTCTTCAAAATCATTCACTGCCTCATACCAGGCCCCTCTAAGTGAAGGATTGAATATCTTACCTAGGACCCTTGAACCTATGTCAAGTTTATTTTTTAAGGTTGATTTTATAGCACAATAGCACACATATATACTCCTCTCTGCTCCAATCCTTTTCCTTCTAATAGGACATGTAAAGGATATAGATAGTTCTCTCTTTTCTAATGGTGCAGAGGAGTTCAGAAGACCCTTCTAACAGATTCCAGGCTGTAGGTGGGTAATTATCATTCCTTTATCCTTTAACAGATAGAAGATAAATATGAAAGAAAATGAGGAACAGACTCCTTCCCTATTTTCTTTCTATCCTTTTATCTCTAAAGGAGGAAGTTTACTGAAGCACTGCCAACAATTCACTCAGCCTAATGAAGTGTATAAGTAATGGGATTAAATAATCTTAAACCATTATTACAGTGGACTGATGCTGACATTCATCCAAACTCTGGCAAACAGAGAGTGGTGAGTTCATACTTGATTTAAAAATAAACAAAGTAGGGCAGTGGGAAGGTTCTAGCATAAAGTTTCAGAGGCATTTAACCTGGAAATCTGAGACCCTCCATACTTGTAAGGGCTGAAGCAAACACTGTCCTATTTCTACACTTTCCAACCAAAATTTACCAAATCCAACATTTCCTCTGGATCTTTAGCCACCTATGGTTAAATCTCTTCATGTCAGTCCCAAAGAAAGCAGTTGTTTGAAGGCATCATAAAGGATGATGGTTTCTATTCCTGCCTCTACCATTAGTAAACCATATAACCTCAAGGCAATTCTTTCTTGGGCTTTAGTTTCCTCAGCTATAAAATGATGCTATTAAATTTCTAGGGTTCTTTCTGGCCCTTAAGAAATGTTCTAATTCTATGACAACAGAAAGAAATTAATGTAGTTTGGGATAAGAACTGGGAAGAAAAGGTTATGTTCAGCTAGGCCTCTTTGTTGTTCTGGTCAACCTATTTATAGGTCTGTGCATTTTCCCTACCAATAAATGCCTTCCCGGAGCTTGCAAAGATATGGCCAACAGTAACCAAGATCAGCAAAGAGCTGGGAGCTATTTGGGGAAAAGGGCTAAATAAATACCAGTAGCAAAAAACAGTGCAGTGACTATTTGCTCCCCCACTGAAAGCGCTGCTGTTGTATAATTACAGGGTGATACTATGAGCGCTTGTTAAAGCAAGAGGTGCTTTCCAAAGTATATTCAATCCCGAAATCATCTTGCTCATGAGTTAATTACCCCTGTAAAAATTTTATAGAATTCTTCCCTTTGATCCTTTACACTTTTAATGTTTTGCACCTAGGTATTTTATAATTTTTTTGGTAGCTTCTGTGTACTGAAGTTTTTCCTGTTATATTTTCTAAACTTAAGTGTATCAGTTTATTTTGTCAGCATACCAAGCTTCCATTATATCTAATACTTTAGATTTTCTCAGGCTTTTGAGAAAAATTCTCCATCCTAATCTCATAAAAATAATATTCAGTGAAAAAGCAAGTCTCAGAAAAATATATATGATATACTGTCATTCACTTAAAAATTATGAAACACAGTAACCAAACAATACCATGCATTATTTGGAGATTTACTTAAGTAATAAACTATAAAGAAATGAATGGATTAGACTAAGAAGAAAACACAAAATTAGAATTTCCTCTGTATGGAAATTTTGGGAATGTGATCAGAGATGAGAACCCAAAGGATTTCAACTGAATTTCTAATATTTTTATTTCCTAAGTTGGATTGATGTATACATGGACCTTCACCATAATACACTCTATATCTTTATTTGTGTTAGAAATATTACATAATAAATTTAAACATACATTTAATTATTTGTTTCCCAATTTACATGACAAAGGCTAAAAAGTCAAGAGCAATATTAAGATAAGAGTGGTGATCCTGGATATACCTGGCTCCAGGGAGAAAGCTGGCCATTGGTTTATTTTATCTCATTAAACACATATCCTCTTTTTTCAAATTTTACTTAGAACTTGTTTTGTATTATTGAAGTAGTTTTTGTTTTTAAATTAGAATATTTGATAAATTTCATTAAATTCCCTTTTACCATCTATGGAGTTGACTATCCACTTTTACCTATGATATATCTAGACATATGAATTATGTTAAAAGTTTCCTAATATTGTCCTAACATTGCAATCATAGAATAATCTGAACTTGACCATGTTTTTTATTATGACATTCAATTTGCTAATATTTCCATTTGGGATTTCTGTGTTTGTATAAATTAACTTAGACTTTTCTTTTGCAGGCATCCTATATTAGGTAGCACTATTAGGATCAGGCTAGCTTTATAAAATGGTTTGGGAAGCTTCTTTTCTCTTGCCAGTCTCTGAAAGTTAAAATGGCAAAGGAATCAGCTGTTCTTTGACAATGTGAAAAATCCTGTTAATGAAATTTCCTGGGTCTTTATTAGTTAATAGCTCTGCATTTCATCCATGTTTTTAAAATTTTTTCAGGTTTTCCTCCCCTGTTAGATTTGCACAGAAAATAGCTTCTTTTATGCAAAATGTTAAGTATAATAATTTTTAAATGTCGTCTATAGCTATGCTTAAAGCTTCTTTTTCATTCTGAATTTCCTGTAATTTTTGTTTTCTTTTCATATTTACCAAATGTTTATACTATTGCTATTTTTGAAGAATCATCTCTTGGACCTAAACATTCTAGTACTTTTCAATTTATCAGTTGCACCTTTTATTTTCATGTTTTCTGTCTTCCTTTGGGTTGGTATGTTGACTCTTCCTAGATTTTAAGGTTAATTTATTTGTACTCTTTCTTGTTGCAATTAACAATACTGGCATTACTTGGAATTCTACTTTGGCTCCATCTCATTCCCATGCACTTTCATCATCACTACTTTACCCCAAGAGTAATTTTATTTGCTTATCTTTCTATACACTTTTTGTTTTACTGAACTGCTATGTGCAACATAGGAACTGCCTACATTTTCCATTTAGACTTTGATATGATAAAGTAAGTAGGTAACTAATATTGTTTTCTTTTGGTCTGAACTTACTATTTTATGCATGGCTGTCTTTTATTTTAAATTGCTAGATTTATTAGTCCATTGCATATCACCTTTTTAATTTGTTCTGGATTTCCCTTAGCCTTCAATTTGATTAATTTATTTGTCTGCTGGAATATTTCTTTGAGTAGCTTTTTCAGAAAGGATATGTAGGTGACTGTAATGGCTAAGTTCATGTGTCAACTTGGCTAGTTATAGTGTCCAGTTGTTTAGTTAAGCAAGCACTGGCCTGGTTGTTACTGTGAGGGTATTTCATGGATTTGAATCGTTAGGCAATTGATTGCATCTATGGCTGATTACATCTATAAGCAACAAAGGAGATTGTCTTAGCAGTGATAGAAGTCTCATCCAATCAGTTGAAGGCCTTAAAGGTAGAAATGATGAATTCAGAGTCAAAAAGAAGAATTTCTGTCTCTACTTCAGCCAGTCAGCTTCTCACTGGCAGGAACCTTCACTGAACTTCTCAGCTTGCGGCCTGCCCTATGGAATTCAGGCTTGCCAATCTCCAGGATCGTGTGAACCAATTCCTATAATAAATCTTGTAATATCTCCGTGTGCACATGCACACACACACATATTTCCTGTTTCCCTGGAGCACCCTAACTAATTGAGGGATATACATTCTTTTGTAATGCCCATGGAATATTTAAAAGAGACTTAATACTGTAGAGAGCAATGTTTGATATAATGCTATGTAAGAAAAGCAAATTATTAATTAGTATATATGGTATTATCTCACTGTGTGTGTGTATGCAACCACATATATATAAATATGAGGTTACAGAAAAATGCAAATCCCCATATAAACAGGTATAAAGAAATAGAAAAAGAGTCTATGGTAAAATGGAAATGTGATCATATTTAGATGGGGGAATTATTGACTTTTACTTCTGTTTTAAAATTTTTCTTTCATGATCATTTAGGATTTAAAGACAGGATTTTAAAAAAAAGAATTACTAACATAAGAAATATTATTTTATTCTGAGCTCTATAATTCTTTAATAGATCTAAACATAAATTTAGCAGTTTGATATTATTGGTGAATTCCAAAGAGAAATATTGGATCATGTTTGTAAACTGGTCTTTTTCTCTGGGTGTATTGGATTCATAGGTTTTACTTTTACTTGATTAAATGATGATTAAGGCTTTGATTGGACGTTGAATAATGATTAAGGCTTGGTGGTGGGGACTCACACAGAAACCACACCGTAGAGAAGGGAGGTTGGAGTTTTGAGCTGGAGCTTGGAAAGTAAACACACAGGAGAAGGACATAGAGGAATAGAGACGGCTCCTTAGACATGGCAGAAGCCCCAGGGAGAGAGACAGAGTCATTCGCCTGATAGTCTACAGCTGGCCTTGTGGAGAGAGCACAGCAGCTGAGCCCGGAGAAAAACGAGCCCTGTGAAGACAGGAACCCAAGAAGCCTGAAGTCTTGGCAGACATCAGCAGCCATCTTGCCCCAACACATGGCAACAGACTTTGGTGAGGGAACTTACGCTTTATGGCCTGGTAACTGTAAGCTTCTGCTCCAAATAAATACTGTTTATAAAAGTCAACAGATTTCTGATATTTTGCATTAGCACCCCTTTGGCTAATTCAATAAGGAAAAAAGACTACATCTATGAAATTCAGAGTTGTGCTATTTTTTTTTTTAAACTTCACTTTATAAAGAAATGGTAATGGGGGGGGGGGGGGAAGCAATGAGAAAAAAGGAAACCTAGCAATAACAAAGGAAATTTCTGTTGATTTCTGCTGGATACATGGAAACAGCTTGGACTTGAGAATTAGAGGCCATGGTTGAAGTCCTGGCTTTGACATTCATGATTTGTGAATTGAGCAAGCTTACTTTTTCTGAAACTCAGTTTTTTACTCCAGGAAATAAAAGCAATTTAATTGTACCTATTTCCTATGACCATTAGAGGATAAAATGAGATTTTTAAAAAGTGCTTTGTAAAAGTTAAATCATAAATTGAAGCCCTAAACAAATGTTATGATTTTTTTAAGCATCAAAAAAAGTTTTTGCCTTTTAATTTGAAGCATTTCAGGGAGAGCAGTAGGTAAACGTTCAATAAAAGGCAGTGGGCTTATGGGTTTCTGTCTGCAGCATTTCAGGTTTTATTATACTAGAAGGCGTCATTCTCACAGTCATCAATTAAAATCTTGGATATAGAAAGTTATAATCACGGCTGATTTTAAGTGTGAGGAGTGGGGTGCTATCAGTACCTTCATGTCTTTAGGAAGTTGATCATTATTTGCAAGGTAGCAGTACTAGGCCAGCAATAAACTGCAAGTTAAAAGATCTGTTCCTGGTCTTTGCCCTTTTATAGTTTGAAAACTTCAAAGCCACATTTGTAGACTGGGACTGATAATCTACGCCTTATCTATTTCACAGTATTCTAATAGATATAACATGTAATAATATAAATCTCTCAAGAGAATACTTGACAAATTTTCTTCTTTTTTGAATCATTTTCTACTACCTGGGAAAGTGCTCATGGGATGATGAAGGAGAGATCAGGAAGGACATCAAGAAGAAAGCACATGTGTGTGAGTGTGTATATGTGCACGTGTGTGTGTGATAAGAAAGAGGCAAGGGAGACAGACAAGCACTCCTTGGAGATGAGGGAGCAGAGGTGGGCAATATGAAAAGAGAAGGAGGGAAGTTCATGGTTATGTATATTTTTCAGGTTTAGTCCAAATTCTCAGTTCTTCTTTTCCAACATTCATGTAAAGCACTGGTCATAACTACTTTTAAAACATTTTATTAGGAGGGATAGCGCATATAAAAGAGAAACTTTCCAGCAAAGATACAAAAATCTGTCTCTTAATGTAGATTGAAAGGTAAGCATGTTTTAACTGTAGCCATTTAGTGACATAAGGGAGCAAAAGGCTGCGAGTGTTGTTTGCCGTGAACGCGCCAAGTTCAGGCACCTTAAGTGTTTAGACTCCTGTGGACTTGGCTCCTATTTCCATTTAATCATTTGGATTTCAATTTAATAAAAATGTCTGTACTGACTTTCACAGTTGGAGAGTTAGGAGTTGGGTTCCATCCACTTATTTCTCTTAGTAAGAGCCCTAGTCTAGGAGAGGATCCTTGGCTGCCATTTCGTAAACAAACTTGCTGAGAATCTCTGATGTGCGGTATCCCTAGGCCCAGGCTCCTTGGCAAAGCTAAGAAGAAAACAGCAATTCTTTTGCTAAATCTAAACTTAGGAGTAAGTCCATCTCATTAAGGGCAGAAGGGCAAATAAGCAGAAGACATTGTTGCTGCCCTTTATACTCACACGGATACAAAAGTCTTCCTAAGCAAAGCATGAACCTCTTCTTAAATCTATCCTCACATTCCTTCTACAGCATCTATTTATTTCTGTATATCCATAGCAACTGCAGCCAGAAAATTACCCCAAATTGGAGAGTTTCTATACTATATCATATTATGCTAAAGGGAAAAGCAACAAGAATGTTAATAAGATTTAGTCCTTACATTAGTAAATAACATTATGATTTATAAAATATTATATCCATTAACTTGTTTATCTCTTCTCTTTATTTATTTATTTTTGAGGTACCAGGGGCCGGGGATTGAACCCAGGATCATATGTGGGAAGCCGGCGCTCAACCACTCAGCCATATTGGCTCCCCTGAGTTGGTTTTTTTGTTTGTTTTGCTTTTGTTTGTTTTTGTTAGGAGGCACTGGGAACTGAACCTGTGACCTCCCATGTGGGAAGCAGGTACTCGACTGCTTGAGCCACATCTGCTTCCCTATCCCTTCTCCTTTAAAGCAGGGAAGAAGTTAGTATCTCCCTTTAATAGAGGGTACTGGTTCAGAAAAGTTAAATGATTAACCCAAGGTTATACCAGGAAATCTAGGACTAGAACCAATATATTCTATTTAACCCACTTGCTTTCCCAAGGAGATTTTATTGCTCTTAATTTTAATCTGTTCATTTATATAAACCTATAAGAATAATCAAAGCTAAGCTTCCAAGGGATATGTCACCAAAAGAACCATCTCATTGATTTTGCTAAAAACTATATAAACTCAAATTAAAACTACCATGAGGGAGTGGATGTGGCTCAAGTGAATGAATACCTGCCTCTCACATGGGAGGTTCTGGGTTCAGTTCCCGGTGCCTCCTGAAAAAAAACAAAAACAAACAACAAGCAAAACAAAAGAATAATCCAACTCAGGGATGCCCATGTGGCTCAGCGGTTGAGGGTCGGCTTCCCACATATGAAATCCCAGGTTCAATTCCCAGTCCCTGGTACCTAAAAACAAACAAACAAACAAACAAAAACAAACACCTACCATGAATTACCATAATGCATTTAATAAACTGGTATAAAGTAAATATAAATATGAAAACTTGATAGTGGAGAGTTTTCAGTTCAACATATGTACTCACTGCTAATGATTCTATAAATTAGAAAATAAAGAAATCTAACAGGATAAAGCATAAGTCACCCAAATTACTTTAAACTTAACTTGGTAATATAAATCAAAGAATTCATGCTAAGAAATTAATTCAAAATAAAAAAAGTATATAAAAATTTTAGTCAGTAGTTTATAGGATGCTATTTAAAATACTAAAAGGTATTAGAATGGCAAATGGTTTTAAAATGTAGTATGTAAACACAATGGAAAACTAAACATAAATAGCTAAAAATGAAGATTAACAATGTAAAACTACATACACATTTATATTAAGCTAATCGAAATAGAAAAAAAATGAAGCACATGTAAAATGATTAGGGGGACAATTACAAGGCCTTATCAGATCAAATTTGTTGAATTACACCTATGTTTGCACAAGATTAAGGATTAAAGAAACCACAGGAAAATATGAATCATCATTGAATCAAAATTGACAATATTACTGGTACAGTTCTCTAAAGACTATTTAAATGTTTGATTTAAAAATTAAATATAATTTAGGTTGATCAGTGAACAATGTATTTAAAGAAATAAATTTAATGTATATTAGAGTGGTCTCATATGTGCCTGGGTTTGGTATCAAGCATGGGTGGTCCTTATACAAAAATCAGGAACCAAGGTGCTATCTTCAGTATTTTAATTCTATAATAAAATGAAAGAAAAAGGAGCAGTGATTGATCCCTGGGGCTGGGCTCTCTGTTGTGTGTGCTTTGTACAGGATGTCCACCACTGCAATATCAAACAATTTGGATGACATCTCTAGTGCTTCCTTCCTATTCTAAGGGCTTTGCAAGAGAGAAACCCATAGCTCTAGGTTCCTCACGAATACTGATTCTATCTTCAGAACAAACTTGTTTCATTTATTCCCCTCACCCCTCAAAAAAGAGGAAATCTCTTTGCATTTCTAGTGCACAATTTACGGGACTTACCTAAGTTCAGAAGAAATTAAAGTGCTAATATATCGATCTGAGGGCTATGATGAACTGTGAAATCAATATTGAACATGGGTCTTTGAGTACAGCTTAACTGAATTCTGATTAGAATTAAATTCCATTTTAAAGTCACCATGGATAGATCCCATTAAAGAAAAATCTTGATTAAAGTTTCTTATGAGGGAAAGAAGTCAAAAAGCATGGTAAGAATTTCCATTACTTGAATTCACCCAGCTATTTTAAGTATGCGATTGCATATCTCCCAGGTCAGTTTTGTTGACATAAGAAGAGTAGAGTCACAGGCAACCAAAGCAGATAGGCTAGATCCTAAATAATCCCAGAGAGCCCAGGCCTGGAATGGAGACTGAGACTCAAAGCTACACATTTTAGAAACCCACTATTTAGTTAGGGTATACTTTCTCTAACTTTATTATACTCCCAGGAGAGCAAGCAAAACTTTTTAAAATGGGAGGGGCGGTACTTCTGAAAGGTTCAAACAATTTTCCTAAAGCCCATGAATCTTACTACACATGTAAAGTCCTCACATTCAGAAATATTAAAGAGATACAGAGGTCTTAGCAAAATAAATAGCAGAATAATATGTATTTTAACATCAATTCCTGATCAAGAGAAGTATACTTTACAGGGATTTCCTCACTTAATCTACAACTGTTTGGGGTAAATACTGCAATTGCCTCCATTATATAGATGAGGAAAGTGACATTTAGAAAGATCTGGTAATATTCCCAAGGAGACAAAGTTTTTAAGTGATGGGACAAAATCCAAACCCATGTCCTTCACATCGTGTTATATTGTCTCCCGATACTGTATGTATGATTCCTTGCTCATAAGGGATAAAAAGAGTGACTGAAGAAGGCTGCCAAAGGGGCATAAATTAAGAAAGCAAGAATCAACAATCTAGTTAAAAGGGTTGAAAAACATTCACAAGAGCTATAAAAACAACAGCAGTCTATAGTCACTTAGTGTAAGGACAAACAGCCTATGGTCTCCATAGGCTCTGCTGACATCTCTGTCATAGAGCTCACTGCAAGAAACAATTTTATAGCGATGGTCTCAATTCACTGTGGATAACAATCCACATAAAGGCATAGAATTATGTAAAGCCTGTTTTCAACAAAGATTTCAAAGGATAATATTTGAAATATTCTTATTTCCTAAAGAGGTAACTTTTTAAATGAGACTTTCCTTTACATGTAATTTCCCTAGTCCAGAGTGATTCCAGATCAACAGAACAAGCTAAAACTGTGGTGGATATAAAGGAAATAGACTAGGGGTGTGAACAAACTGACTATAAGCCCTGGTTCTGACCAGGCAAATGATCAAAGGTAAGTCAATTTCTTCCTTTCTGAGTCTCTGTGTTCTCACTTCTAAAGAGAGGAGGTAGGCAAATGATCTTAAATTTTTCCAGCTCCAACATTTTATGGCTCCATTCTGATGCTATATGTGTTTTGCCTCTGGGGAAAAGAATGAAATGAAACTAAACTTAAGAGATGTAAAACAACATTTACAAACTTCTAATCTTGAAGAATTTTCAGATCTGAGTTATAGGTGCCACGGCTACAGAGAGTTACAGACCTGTCAGATTATGGGGAAAATACCAATGAGGTCAGAAACTTCTGCAATAAATTTGAACCTTGAGGATCTGCAAAGATATGTGTAACTTCCAATACCGTGCACCAGGTATTCTTTTATGTTGAAATGCATGGACACTAAGGACCAAACTGTGCATCTTTTGTGCATACTCTAAGAAGCACTACTTTCCCACTAACAAGTGTTAAACAGAGATTAAAATCTTACAAAAGACTAGCAAAGAAATATACTTAAGATTTTTAAAAAACATTTGTATTCATTCAACAAATTGCTATATCAGTGAATAGTTTAATGTGTAAAAAGGTAAGATCTTGTGACTTTTTTTTTTGAGTCAGCCAGCTATGTTATGAATATATAGTTGTGTTCTTTAAAAAGAGAAAACAATTATCTCAGTTATCATTAGTATTCATCTCCCTTTAAGGTATCCTATAATAAAAGGCTTCTCTGCATCACTGAAAACCTGTGGGGAAATGGGTGGTAAGAAACATCCTGGGTAGCATAAGAGGTGATTCAAAGGGTCCAGAACTTTAAAAGGCTCTTCCCAGCAGACCACTAATTGAATGTCAGCTCATTCCAATGCACTTTTTTGACCTCATAATGACCAGGGGATATAAATAAGGAGAAAGAAAGAAAATATACCAGTTCACACATATTTTAAGTCTGGGGAGGATTAAAGCTCTAATGGCTCTATTCTAGCTGAATTGAATGGTAATTTGCCAAAGAAGACATCTTTACAAAGCCCCTGAGGAACGAGTCTGGAACTTACAATGTAGCAGGGTTCACAGTATGCTTTCTTTTCCACTGCATAGAAAGGCTGCCCACGGAGCTTGTTGTTACAGATGATGCAGGTAAAACACTCCACATGGAAGACTTGATCCATGGCAGTACATCCTGTACCTTCTCCAACTACGTTTTCCCCACAACGAGCACAGCGGCCTGAAATAAAAAAGGGGATTGATTGTTAAAAACAAACCAAGGCAGACACTAAAGGACAAATATTGTATGATCTCACTGACATGACATAATTAGAATAAGCAAATTCAGAGAGTAAAAAATTAGAATATGGGTGATCAAGGGATGGCATGGGAGTAGGGAATGGGGAGTTAAGGCTCAAATTATTCAGGGTTTCTATTTTGGTTGATGGAAAAGTTTTGGTAATGGATAGTGGTGATGACCGCACAACATTGTGAACATAATTAACAACACTGAATTATATTTTTGTATGTGATTAAAAGGGGGAAATTTCAGGTTGAATATATGACACTAGATTAAAATAAAAAAAAACATGAAAATCAAAAAACATAGGACTGTAAAACACAGTGAATCCTATTATAAATGATGGGCTATAGTTAATGGTACAATTATGCAAATGTTCTTTCATGAATTGAAACAAATGTTCCACCCTAATGCAAGGTGTTAATAGGGTAGTATATGGGAACTCCATATTTTATGCATGATTTTTCTGTAAACCCATAACATCTAATAAAAAAGGAAGAAAATTATTAAAAAAAGAACAAGGGAGCAGATATGGCTCAAGCAGTTGGGCACCCGCCTCCCACATGGGAGGTCCCAGGTTCGGTTCCCGGTGTCTCCTAAAGAAGACGAGTAGACACTGCAACCAGCAGGCACCGCAACCAGCAGAAGCCACAACTACCGCAACAAGCAGACGCTGCAATGAGCAGACTACACAGCCAGCAGTTGACGCAGCCAGCAGGGAGTGGATATGGCTCAGGAGGTTGAGCACTCGCCTCCCACATGGGAGGTCCCGGGTTTGGTTCCTGGTGCCTCCTAGAGAAGATGAGCAGACACAGCAAGCAGACAGACAAGGGAGCCAATTCGGGGGGGGGGGGAGGGGGAGTTGGGCGTGGATTAAAAAAAAAGTATGCCAGAAATAATGATGATATTAATTAGGCACTTTCAACCACAAAACTCTTAACCGTCATCATGGGGGGGGGGTGTGAAAAATATAAAAAACAAAACAAAACAATCCAAGGAATACTTCATACCTTCTAAAGAAGCCAACATGGGTAAGACAGCAGATTCATAATGTTAGTAGCAGCAATAGAACAACCACTATCATCACCACTCCCACCATAATCACCAGTATAGCCACCACAATTCTTTGTAATACTGGTATGATGGAGAATTTACATGACTCAGTTGAGGAAATTGACCCTCAGAGGCCAAGGCCCCACAGAAAGTGACAAGTAGAACTCTGTTCTGCATTCAAGTCCAGTGCTCATTTGGCTACACCTCATCTGCTTTTAATCTCACATGCAAAAATAGAGGAATATGACTCAGGGTATAGGAGTGGAAGACACAGTCTATAAAACACTCCAGGAAACCCTTTCTCCTTGAAAATCTATGCATTCCATTAGACTAAGGGAACTGGTTCTAAACTCAAACTCCAGTTCATTTCACCAAAGCCCTGCTTGCAAAACCTCTGTTGCATCCCTTAGTGACAGGCAGATCACAAGAAAGACCTGTTATTTTTAGACAGCTCTGTTAAAAAGTTCTTTCTCATATTGAACCAAAAAATGTGGAGTCACTGTAACTGCTACTCAGCAGTTCTAGTTCAGTCTTCTGGGGCCTCACGGAACAAGTCTCATCTCTCTTGGACTTGACACCTTTTAGGATAATGGAATTCTATTAGCTGTGCCTCCGAGTCTGTTCTGAGTTTGACTATCCTGAAATCCTGCAACAGGTCCACATATGGTAGAGTTATGAGTTCACTCATAGCCTTGGTTATCATAGTTCAGTCCAGTGTTCTGAAAAATTCCAGCATTCTTAGATCAAGTAATGGGGCATCTAGGCCTCATATGAACTTCAGGTGGTTTTGTTAAAAAAAAAAATCACATTAATTTTAAAATAATAAAATATAATAAAAGAGAAATATTTACATCACTGTGAGGCATTGTGTTGGCTGCTATCTTTCACCAAGATATCTAAATCTGGGCTCCATCATGGGAGGCTTGAGGTCATCATGGGAGTGAGAGGTCAGGTCAATATTCTGTTTCCCTTCTTATTCTTTTTTTCTATTAAGTTTGAAAATCCTAACAAGTAATTACATGCCATTGGGAATGTCAGCAAGTAGTCTGTAAGCACTTCAAACAAGTTATATCAAGTTACAAGTTACAGCAAACATACATCTTTATATACGTCAGGGACTGTTCTAGGCCCTTTGTATATGTTAACTTATTTAATATTCACAACAACCCATTTGGGTAGGTACTATCATTGTTGCCATTTTACTGATGAGGAAATTGAGTCACAAAGTGGTTAAGTAACTTCAAATCCAAGCAGTCTAGTTTTAGCATCTATGCTTTATTCACTATGTTGTATTGTCTACTAGTTCTGTGGATCAGGATTGAACCCAGATCTAACATTATGGACAATTTCTCACTGAAGACTGCTTACAGCACTGAATCATGCTGGACTGACAACAGTTTTGCACTAAAAAATGGGAGGGCTAAATGTTTCAACTTAGGAGAAAAGAGACAGACATATTTCTAATTCTCTTTGGTTGCACTTGGCCCTGGAAAAGTATTTCTTTATATTCCATTGTAGGATCTGGATTTTCTTTTTTTTTAATGGCCTATTTGTATATTATTAATTTCTTTTATTCTAAGGAGTAAGAAATATTAAGTGCTAGGAAAGAGTTAAACTCTTGGAAACTGAGTTCCATTACAGTTGATCTTATTATGAAGTCTTGATATCATACTCTTGACATTTGATAAAATAATTTTTGTATATTATTTGTAGTAAACTTTGTGCCAGGTTTTACAAGTTTCTGTAAAAC
The DNA here is from genome assembly GCA_026826555.1 of Tolypeutes matacus. NCBI lineage: Eukaryota > Metazoa > Chordata > Mammalia > Cingulata > Chlamyphoridae > Tolypeutes > Tolypeutes matacus. The sequence continues at coordinate 40,318,075 of JAKSZT010053887.1, forward strand.
ATTAACTTTTACCTGGTTTTATTGTAAGATGTATAATTTGGAAAGATGCCTTTGAAATTTTGAACTTTCCCTGACATTAGTAACAAAACAAGCTATTTCAGAAGGCAAAATTTTTGTGATCTTTCTAGGAAAAAAACTTAATAGGTTTACTATTAAGTTCACTGTTCTATGTTTGAAAATGCTAAAGTTCTGAGAGCTTCTTGGCACCATTTGACAAAGTTTCATAACAGAAAACATCTTGAGGATCAGAGGTAAATGGATCACCAAACCATAAAATCTAATTTTTACAGATTTTGTCATACTTCTATTCAAACTTTTTTTCACGTTGCTTGTATAAAATCCTCACCTTTGCCCCAGCACATACAGATTAACTTCTAATATTTATATTGGAATCCTTTTCACTAAAGTTTACATTAATAATGTTATTCTGAAGTGGTATTTATGTTATGCTGTATATTTTATATTTTTTACTTTAATAAACCATATTCGAATCACTGATCTATTTTGTTAAACTGAAGAAATAATACAATAGGATTAATGAAAAATACAAGTTTAGCAGCAGCAGAAAAAATACAAATGACATGAAAAGACTCTGAGCTGATTGGCACTGTTACTGATCATGGCTAAAACATACCAGTCACCAGAGGTTTTGTGATACATGTGCAGCTTTTAAGAATATGATGATTATTAAGAGCTTCTTGGATTTCTCTGAAAATCATAATTTTACATTTCAAATTTGTTACATGCAGGTAAACACAATTATTTTCATTTATTACTCTTTCATTTCTTCACTTAAACTGGACCACTTGAGAGTCTACCAGGGACTACCAGTAATCTGTAGACCACCCTTTGAGAGAAAAATAGCTTTGGCCGAATGTTATCACCTAATGGCGATGGTAGTCTACAAGGCAGCTAGAGGCGGCAATTTTGAAATCCAAGAGTCTGAGCCTCCATGGAGAGGCTGATACCAACCCACGTGCATCAGTGAGAGAACTTCAATCACTGGTTAAAGGGAGAGGTCTGAGCAGAGTCCTGAAGATCAGGCTGAAAAGCTTTGAAATTTTCAGTCTCTTCCACAGTATTTTCCCAGTCCTATATATTCTGCTTTGGTGGGATACAAAAAGGGATTAGACAACATCTCTGCCTTATATGGTCATTATAAGGCTATGTATATCCAACAAGCACGTGACAAAATGTGCAAAGCAGTATATGAGAAAGTGCCATGGTAATGTTGAAGGAATAACATATCTGAGTTCAGGAAAGGTTTTGTGGAGAATGAGGCAATTGAGCTTGACCGTAAATGATGATATTTTGCAGGTGGAGATGGGAGAGAAAACATTTCTTCAGAAAAGGAATATGTGGCTGTGGCTTGCTGGATCCAAAACCTCTGCAATGACTTGGTACTACTGGCACAACAAGGTTTTGTCTTCTCAGCTATGAAAGTAGATGGACTGTATTCATAAGGAAACATTGTCTTCTTTATTTTCTGGAGAATATTCTTCCTGAGTGGGTCAGGTTAATTTGCTGGACCTAGGCATGACCAGATCTGCTGCCACCCGTATTTTTCCTATTCTTGGGAGAAATTGGGCACCAGCCTCAAGGGCAGTCTGGCACCTTTAAAATCACAAGCACAGAAAAAGAGCGAAGAACAAAAAATAAAAATAGCCCTACATATCAGCAGGATAGAAAAGGTGGCTGAATGTTCCCTTTTCACATTAACACAAATTTACAAACCATGCCTTTTAGGGAGGCATTCAGAATGGAAAGAAAGTTACTCAAGCACAGTGTATCCTTGCCTTTTGAGGGGCTTACACTACACATCATTAAATGCACACCACAGTCTCAACACCAGTCTTTTTAGACAAATGTCTCAGTGCTTTTAAATGAGAAAAACCAGGGGAATGGTACCAGACTTGAAGGAATAAGGGCATGAAGGAAATATAGTTGATGAGAGGTTGGTAGGAAGCTGAAGTTTAGGCTCGGGAGCTTTTTGGCATTTAGCACTGTTTCCAAAAGGTCCAGTGACAGAGGACCAGAGAGTTTGGGGAGAATGTTCTCAGTGAATTAGGATTCCCGAACCATATAAAAGTGAAGTTTGTTTATAATGGTTGCTTATTTTACATATTGCTTTATATTGACTGTGGAATCAGCCATGGATTCCTTTCATCCCTCATTTCCTTTCCCACATCTACAGCAAGCTCTGCAATGTCTCTGAAATGCTTCCCTTCCACCACATGCCTAAATAAGGCTTTGTTACTTTTCACTCAGCCACTGCAGTAGCTTCTTGATTGTTTCCCTATCTCTGATTTACCTCCTCTTATAACTGGAAAGGCTCTATGGATATCTTAATACTTGAATTAAGTCTGGAAGGTTAGATAGGATTGGGACAAGTCATTTTTAGGAATTGCATGGATGGACACTGACATTTCTGGCAAAGCAATAGGTTGAGAATGGGAAATGGAATATTAAGACATGAGTATTCTTTTTTATTGGTCTGTTTTTCTCTTCTGATAATGTGAATTTATTCCCTTTTAATGTCAAAATACATTTTTATTTAAAACATGTTTTTTCCTGTTAACAATGCACCATTAATACAATAGGCCAAAAACTCTCTTCAGAAAATATTGCTTGTTTTTGAGGTGGGACTAAAGAATGTCCAAAGTCATTTGGAGAGTTGGTGCCATGGTAATTGGGGGTGCCATATGCCTAAGCTTGCACATTATTCAACATCAAAAGTAAAATAGTGAATTTATGCACATTTTTCTGCATGTCCTCCTTACTACTTGAATCCGAGGCACAAGCAAAATTAATATTATATCTTTAAATATTATAATGAACTGAAGCTCTATAGTCCAATTGCATGATTTTCTCATTAACCCGCCCCCCCCCCTTTAATATATTCTGAAAGAAGCCCTAGTGCAAAAGTTAAATCAATAAGGTTATATAAGGGTAGTGAAATGATGGTAAAGCATTCCTAGAAACAAAGCCTGCTCCAATTAATCTTCCACACGGTCACTGGAGTTATCATCCCAAAGCACAGTAATGATTAAGCCGATTCAGAAATTATCTTCCACTGAAGGTACAAAAAGATAAAAGAGTGAGTTTCCATCCTTTATATACCAGGTTCATATGACATCACTGAAGGCTCGAGAATGATGGTGTTTTCCAATCAACAAAGCTTTTATTTTATGGAACCCTGTAGCATTAACACAGTGAAAAATAGGTAACCTGTTCTTAAACTGCTTAAGTTTTAGGATGGTGGTTCTCAAATTTTGCCTGTACGTAGGAATCATCTGGGGGACTTAAAATTTACTGGTCTGGGGTGGTATGTCCTGGTACTGGAATTTTTAAATGCCTCTAGGTAATCATAATGTTTAGCCAAATTGAGCCACTGTCCCAGGCGGGGAAGGGGGGGTACTTATTTCTGCATGGCTTGCTAGAATAAAAGCTGGCAAGTATCACAACGGGTTTCATCTGCATGCAAAACAATTGAGGGACAGACTGTTCAACAATAATTTGGCTGAAAAAAGAATTCTGTGGCATCATAATATATGTTATTTTTTGCCAACGAGATTACTCTCCCTAAGGCTAGGTCTTTATGGCTGTGTTTGAAGAGTTTTCAATGACTTTCCACCCACTAAAAACATCCATGAACAGAATTGGCTAAATTTTCTCATAAAAATATTTTGCCAGCACTGAGTCCAAGAAAGCAATTCACTTATATTAATAAGAAGGCTTCTTTTGTGTCATAACGGAATTTATTACATGGCACTGCTGTAGGGCCTTTGACAAAATAGAATCCACAAAGAATGTCAACTGAAAGCCATTTAGGCTGTGATATCATATTACATCTTTCATCAAACTGAGTTTTCACTATTTTCTTGGACTTAGCCTTTAAATAATGTACCAATATTCATTTTTCTATGGTTAGTGCCATTTAGCTCTGTGAATACTGGAGTCCTTATGTCTTTACCTGTACTGCAGACAAATCCAGTTCTGTAACTCTGCTTGTGTATATATACTGCACTATAGTACTTCACTGTGTTATTACTTAGATGGTCCTTGCAGAGGTGCTTGCAGTTTCAGTGGGTATGTAGATGGGAGTGGCAAGGATGCTGTATATTGCTATTTCCTTCTCTCCTTTACTTCCCTACACAACGCCCCCCCCCCCACACACAGAGCAACATCTGTAAACACACACAGCAAAATTTGCAGGAAGAGAAGATTTGGAATGGTGGACAAAGGTCAGGAGGCAGGCAACAAATCAGATGAGTTAATCCTCTGGGTGCAGGCTGAAGTCTAACCACAAAGGGGTTCATTTATAGATATGTATTTGCTTAGGCTGGGCCTTTGGGTAAGGGTAAATTGTGAGGGAGAGTCCCACAAAGGGTTGAAAAAGCAAGAACGTTTCAGCGATTTGAATATCCTGCAATTATGAAGAAGTGTATAAAAAATGTAAACGAAAATTGTATTTTTTTCCTCTGTGCCAGGCACAGCTCTAAGCATTTCACATACATTTTCTCAATTTAATCCTATCAACCAGTGTCTATTGTACTTATTTTATAGATAAGAAGCCCAAGATTAAAGCACTTGACCCAGGTCTCAAAGGTAGAGGAGGTGGATGAGGTTGGAACCAGGCCTGACTTCTGAAGCCCGTTTTCTTAAGTAGTTTGTTTTTTTTGTGAATATTATTTGTTATTCAATTTCGACTCTGACATTTTCAGCATTCCTTATGAGTGGGGCCCCAGCCCACTCCCAGGAAAAGAAAAGCAAAGCCAGAACATAATTTTTTTTTTTAGGAGGTACAGGGGATTGAACCTAGGACCTCATACATAGTAAACAGGTGCTCAGCTACTGAGTTACACTTGCTCCCCAGGATAGCATTACTTCTGCACACCCCAAGTCCAGGATATGCTCCTGAACGATGGCCTCTGCTACAGGTGGAGAAATGGGTACAGGTGAGGGCTCTGCATAGCAAGCCTTCAAATGCTGCACCCCAAACCCTGGCTTCCCATCAGGAAAGCTTTAACATGGCTCATCTCCAGAAATCCTCATTGTTTTGGTTTGGTGTAGGGCTCCGAAATAGCTATTTTTAGAGGCTCTCCAGGTGATTGCTATGTGCAGTAGGTTTGAGAAACACTGCACTTAAGGGAACTGTGAGTGTGTGTGTTCCACAAAAGGCAGTTTGTCCTGGAGTATTCCCAGAAGTCAATGATGGCTAGTGCCAAAAGACCTGGCCCTAAGGAAACTGCAACCTTAGTGACTGGGCTGACACGGGCAACGAGTTGGCACCATCTACACTGGTCCCAAATCTTCACTAAAGTAATTAACATATATATACGGAGTAGTCATGACAACAGCTTTTTGTAACTTCCATTCTTGGGAAAAGAAGCCAAAAAATAAGTAAATAAAATAATATAAGCCACCCTCCAAAAAAACATAGATATGTAGTTTTGGATAAAATATGGTATCCTTTAAACAAAGTTACATATGACATGGTATAAAGGAAATCAGACAAAACTGTGAATCATGCCTTTATTAGTTACTATCAGTGGGACTCTGGTGAGTTTCCCAAATTTTCTTAGCCTGAGATCTCTTGGCTCAAAAAAAAAAGCAGCGAAGTAGACTCACCCACTAGCCAGGTGCTCTTAGTTGAGTCAGCCAGCCAGCCATTCTGTCAGTCCCTCAAATAATGCACTTACAGTGCCAAATAGCATGCAGAGGAATAACTCTTCCTGAGCTTCTGTAAAAAGCTGATCATAACGGCTGCCTTGACTCTACGTGACCATGCAGTACAGTAAAGGTAATAGCTCTAATGTGCCCAGCATGGGCAGGGACCTATTTCTTCCTCCCTCCAGCTATAGGAGGTGTGGCCAACTTCAACATAATTTAATTACTAGAGCTCATAATAACTAGGACCAGAGAGATGTATGCTCTGGACCACCTTCTAAAGATGATAATCAATGTGCAGATAACAGAGGTAGCTGAATCACTGAGGGAGTTTTGTAAGATTTATATTTACCAATATTTTACTAATAGAATATAGCACTAAAAATTCAATCCTGATCCTATAAGTTTGTGGATTCCGGGGTGATTAAAATAATAGTCAATATTTATTCAACACCTTTGTGCCAAGCATTGTTTAAGTATATGATTTCACATAATACTTCCAATAACCATATGATGCTTATTTATCAATATCTCTATTAGAGTTGAAGAAATGGTGGCATATAGAGATGAAGTCATTTGCCCAAAGCCATGGAGTTAAATATTAAAGGTTGGAATTGAGGTACAGGCTGTCTGTCTACAGAGTCCATCCACTTTACTACTCCTCTAAACTGGCTTATTATTTAGTACTCGAAAATTCCTAAAAACATCCACCTTTGGAGGAAATGTATAAATCTTAGAATATCCCTGACAGGTATATCAGTATTTATGTTGGCTAAAGCAAGATTTCACTTGAAGTTAATTTCTGCCCAAGGATATTTTCATATTCTACTCTTAAATTTTAATCTATTATTATATTTAAAATATTGCTATATTTAAAATTCATTTCGTGACTGATCTGTGAAGAGAAAAATCAATATTTACAAGTATAGTTACAACTGCTATTGCAATGGTTATTTCTGACTTTTGATTTTAATCTGTTTCATGGTACCTCTCAGGGGAATTTTTATTTCTCTCAAACTCCACTCAAAAGCCAAAAATATTCCATTTGTCCAATTACGTTTAGCTTTTGTGGTGGGAAATCTCCAAATTTGGGTTACTTGAGAGTAAACCAAGACTGAGGTAATCCAATGGGGTGTTTCTAAAGCTACTGTATTTCAATGCCTGACAACAGCCACAATCTTCTCTCTGAGGTCATTGAGCATCCCTTATATTTATTCAGTGCTTTATAATATTATAGGTATTCTGTTATTTATCAATGTATTTGATCCTCTTTACAACCCTTTGAGGCAGGCAAAGTGGGCTATTATCATCCTTATTTTATAAATGAAAAAAACTAAGATTTAAAAATGGAGTGTTTTATGGCCTAAAAAACTAGTTAGAGTCCAATGTGTAGTAGAAGGCTATCTAACTTATATAATATGAAACAGAGCTTTATATATAATGTAAAGGAATATATTGCAAATGAAGTGAAATCCACCTACATAACATGAAATAATCTTATTGACACCAAGACAAACCGAGAGCCACAGTTTGCAGATGGAGAAGTATGAATCATCTTAAGGGGCATTCGGGTTTTGCAAATGTCTATCTTACCTTCCTGTTTTTCTTTCTGTTTCAAAAAAGAAGAATGCAGACAAACAAGAGTGTTAACATTATGTAGATCCTTTGGATAACTGTATAACTGATATTTAAACCTTTATGTAAAGGAATCAGTATTTCACTTGCCGTTTTCTTCAATGGTCATATTACTCTTCTTATCTTAGCATCCGTGACAGCTAAGCCTCGATGGGGGATATAATTTAGAATATAGACCAAAAAGGTGGGGGTAGTGAAAGTTATAACTAATATTACTCTCTTAATTTTCTGATACATATATCAGATTGAGAATAATCCTAGTGAGTTCACATAGGTTTTCATAATTCCCGTGTTCACATTTGAATCTTACAATTCTAAGAGCTAGATAAGGCAATTGTCCTCCTTTTTTACAGATGAGCTAACTGGAAATAACCTTGTGAATAACTCAAGAAGTAGGCAGGGCAGTTGAAATTTAAAAACAGTTCATCTGGCTCCAAGTCCAGTGGTCTTTGAGTTCACTGCCTACGTGGCACTAGAACTAAGATAGGCCATGTCCTTATGCTGACGCTCCTTCACTGGGGAGCCAACATTTACAGACGCAGAAACAAAGGCTCAGGGGTAATGACTTCCTTAAGACTCAAAAGAAAGTCTACAGCAGCGATGACACCTGAATCCAGGCTGTGGGGCTTTCTGTACAGTACTCTTTCACAGCTGCACACAACTACCTCCTAGGAATGCTACCTTGAATATTGGTTTCTTCCCACTAGTAGGCACTGTTGCCTTAGCATGAGGAACCATCTCCACATCATGGCAAAATTTCATTGTAAATGCGAGCATTGTGTGGGCCACTGCAAAGCCTAAAGGGATGACCACATATGGGATTCCAAGACAAGGCTGTCTCCACTACCACCCGAATAAGCATAATTATTGCCTTTTTCTCTGAAACACCGTGGTGTGTTCTGGATTTGTACATCTGTGTGTTCTGAAAAGCAAAGGAATGGCAGCAGGATCTGGCATCGTGAGGTTCTACAGAGGTACCAAAGAGGGCAAGGCTCTGGGATCTTGGTCGTTAGCACTGCCCTGTTTGATCACGGCTGGTCTGAGTTCAGGTTTTTTCTACATTGGAGTTATTTATGACATTTCATTTGACAATAGGTTTACAGTTTTGATTGATTGAAGAATCATAATAGTAAAAAAAAAAAAACTACTCAAATGGAATAACTGGTAGATATGTGGTTAGAAGACTGGATTCTAGTCCTGGTTCCATCATACATAAGCTGTGACTTGGAGTGGCTATTTCATCCATCTGAGTCATAGGTGAAACAGAAATAGTAATCCTAGTCCTAGGTACCTCAAAGTGAAACTGGGAGGAATATACATGTCAAAATGTAAAAGACAACAGAATATAAGGAATTCTTCTAAGATATATCACTATAAAATACTTTCTTTTGCTATGATTATTGACATTAATCACAATAGGGCAAATGTACTTATATATCTGGGACTTCCATCCAGAGGCCACACCCTAAGGAATTCCTATGCAAAATCTACAAGATGGAATGCAGTACTGATGTGTCTGGATAGCTTTTGAGGATATGAGTTTACAAGTAGTGGCAATGCTATTTATATTCTCACTGGAGTGTGCAGATGGATGCCATGAATACTTGAATTATGATGATACGTCAGAGCTGAGAGAGCCCTAGAGGGCATGGAGTCTTATGACCTCAGCCATCTCTGCCCTTGAATCTCTAAAATTCTCCCTGCTAAGCTGCAGTCTGCATTTGGTTCCATCTCTGGCACTTGAATAGCAACACTGAGATCTCTGAGCACTAAAGTGACATCTAGGGAACAGTTATTAATACATGTATGTATGTACACAGTATGCAAAAATATGAAAGATTGAAAGTGATTATTGTCTTACTTTTAGGTAATACTTCCCACTGGGACTATGCTACTGGAAAAATTCATCTCTCAAGAAGCTTTCACAGTTGTCTGCTATCACTTTCTAGAATGTTTAGGATAAAAATTGTGACAATTTTAAGGAAACACACATCTCAATTTTCTTTGTTAACATCTGAATAAAACATGAGAGGGTTCCTACATTTCCCCTCACCCCTTTCATTCAGAAAATAACTCCCTTCACAATCTTGCTTTAAGTAACAGAGGAAATAAACAGTTGCCCTAATTTGCCACATACAGATTAGCAGAATCAATGATTTTTAAAGTAGAAAACTTTAAATTCCATTCTAACAAACTCCACTGGCTACATCATTTCTGAGTTACAGGGCAATGCTTTATAATAAGAACACAGAACACAGAAAGAAATCACATTTTCACTCTTATAGTCCTGTGAGATTGTCAGAAAAAAGGGACAGAAAGTTCTACAGGAAGGATTTGGTTAGGATTGAAGGAACACTTTCTGGACCATATGAGAGTTTAGAAAAATTGAACATTTCCTTAGGAAACTATGTATTGAGCTGGGCCATATCTTCTCTCTGTATCTCCCATCTATAAAATGAATAAATTGAATCAAGTGGTTTCTAAGGATCTTCACAGTCTTAAGTTTTTCATTTTAAGATAAATTTATCAGATGAACACACAAACAGAATTTGGATTGAGACTACCTGAAGGTATGAGGAATCTATTCAGTGGTGATCTCTGGGTAGCCCTTCAAGATTCCAAATTTGTTAAAATACCCTAGAAGTTATGAAATTAAAAAAATAAAATAAAAAAAGAGGGAAGAATGGTAATAGGCATGCTCTGTTTATGTCAATAGAGCCATGGAGTATTTCCAGGCAATTGCTCTTGTACTAGTGTAGTTTCCACATTTAGATTATCACCCTCAGTAAACACATTTAATTTTTACAGGATGACTAATACCAAAGTGTCTAATAACTGGCAAGATAAGTCCAGGGCTCTCCCTTACTAAGGTTTATGGGGAGCTCCCAGAAACCATGTAAATCCACAGAAACTGTACAAAAACAGATAAGCTCAGTAATGGGTTCTTGCATCAGCTCCTGCTATGTGCTTTTATTTGAAGTTCTGTCTTGGGCAAGATATACCACACATAGGGAGTGCGAAGTTGAAGGTCTTTAGCAAAAATTTGGACTGTAAATACAGCTTGGCATTATTAGCATTCTGTTAAGTTCAAAGAAAAGATAGTTACAACAAATACAGCTTGCTTTATTTCTGAAACAAAACTGTGCACATATTTGTGGCCATACTACTAATTAACCTGTAAGATTGTTCCTTTCATCTATTCAGTGTGTTTTTCTCCCCCCTTGTTGCAACATGTTGGGGTTATTTTTCCCATCTGGAATATAATCAGACTGTTCTCTTACAGGCACTAGAGAGTAGAATGGTACCAATGATTAAGGGCCTGGAGAGACTGACTTGTAAGGGAAGAATACAGGAGCTATATATGTACATACAACGAGGCTGAGGGATGACTAAGGAGTGCCATGATGATGATCTATAAATATTTGAAAGGTGTAAACACTGAGGAATAATTTAGCTTGGTGCAGGTGGTATAACTGGGAGTGATGGTGCATCTTAAAGAAAAGGAAAGATCTCTATTAAAGAAAAAAATATTTAAGCATAAAATGTTATCCATGAGGCACAACAAAATTGGAACATGGAGGGTATAATGGAATGAGTCAGAAGCCTTGGGCTTAGGGGTTGGCTTTACCATATATAGCTCTATGACCTTGGAAAGGTCATTTAATTATTCTGGACATCAGTTCCATGTCAATTAAATGGTTGGACCAGAAACAGAAATTTCTAAAGTGGGTTTCAAAGAACACTAAGAATTCTGAGGATCCTGGCAAACTGGTGGGGAATAAGAAGAAAGATGAAGGGGAATAGTGACTGACTAGAGCCTCCTCATCAGGTTCATCACTACACCCTCAGCTTCCTCAGGATAATTTGTTAAGGAAATTACTGACTTAAAGAAAAAAAAGATTGAAAGAGGTTTTGGAGATTATTTCTAAGAATGATTCTAATTCAGAAATATTCCTGACTGGCAGGAGACTCATTAAAGTTATGCGTTCACTACATTTTTATAGAGGACCTACTGGGTGCCAACACTGCGGATATAGAAGTAAGACATATGCTTCTTGCCCTCACAGAACTCAAAACTCTAAATGGAACTTTTAATATAGGGTTAACAAAAATTCATAAATGACTAGAGGAATAACTCATGTAATTTCCCATAAGACTGAAAATAATCCAATTTAACATTTATTGCGCACCTAACCACCAGTCATTGAGACCTCTGACAGTTTAGAGGATAAACATTCAAATTAAACAAGCAGATAGTGAGGATTTAATTGGGTGACAGGCACTGAGAGTCAAAGATGAGTGAGGCCTGGCTTCTGACAGAAAAGTGAAAACTAAGCAAGTGAGGAGTGAAAATGCCTGGCACATACAGATATCAGAGAGAGATAGGAAGGGGAATAAAATAGGGCTGAAGTGGTGGGCCCAAGGCAGGCTAAGAAGGCTTTCCTAGGTGAGACTAAGAAATAAACATTTTATTCTGTAGACCAGAGAGTTGAGTTTTTAAGAAGGAAAAATGGCGTAACTCTATACAGGTTTTAGTAAAATCTCTGGCTGTAAAGTGGATGGAGAAATGAAGACAAGAAATGAAGCAGGAGACTAGCTATGAAGCTAATGGAGTATTTCAGGCAAGTGGGGAAGTGGAGGTAGAAGAGAACTAACAGTGTTTGACCTTCTATGCCTACCTATGAGGTAGCTATCAGCTTCCTCAATGTGCAGATGAAGACAAGGAGACTCAGTGAAGTTAAATAATGTGTCCAAGGTCAAACAATAAATATGAACAGAGCCAAGATTTGTACCTTAATTTACATGATTCTAAAGAATATGTTGGGGGCGGATGTGGCTCAAATGCCTGGGCGCCTGTCTCCCATATCGAGGGACCTGGGTTCAATCCCTGGGACCTCCCAGTAAAATAAAAGAAAATATAGAAGGCGCATGGGCCCCTGGTCCCGTGCGTGGGTGTGCCAGGCCTGGCCAAGCCACGCAGCAAGATGATGACATAACAGCAGAGTGACACGAGGGAGAGCCAAGATGAGACACGCTGAAAAATAAGGAACTGGGGTGGCGCAGGTGGCAGAACGCCTCTCTCCCACATCAGAGATTCCCAGGATCGAGTCCCAGTGAAGACAGGAGAAGGATGAGAAGAGAGGGCAGGAAACAGACACAGAGATTTGCCCAGCAAATGGACACAGAAACAGCAAAAACGGGTGGTGGTGGTGGTGGTGGTAGGAGGGGTTAAAATGGATTAAAAAAGTAAATAAATAAATCTTAAAAAAAAAAAAAAAGAATATGTTCTCTCAACTACACTTGGCTGAAAAAGATCACCTCTACAGGTGGCAGTGTGGTTGGGGGTGGAGTTGGAAGAGGAGACACATTAAAAAATTATTTCTAAGTACAAAGGAAAAAGCGACAGATTGGGTATGTAGAGTAGGAAAAGTGGGGAAAGCTCCCAGATTCCAAATGTAGGTAACTTTGTGGATGATCATAGAGATAAGTATCAAGAAGGTCAAATTTTCTGTGAGCTTCCTAAAAACCTAGGGGTGAATGGTGGTGGGAAAGTCACAGACACCTCTCTCTTTGTGGATGTGAGTGTAAATGTGTGTGTATGTGTCTGTGGGTGTGTGGGTGTGCATGTGAGTATGTATGAGTGTGTGTATATGAGTGTGTGTATGAATATGTGTTTGTTAATGAGGTGCTTTGGCAGCAACAAGAAAGATATTTGAGAGTAAGTGTGATAAAACAAGGGCAATATTGTCTAATTTCTAATAGTATGCAGATGCCCCTGAAAGCCTGAGGAGTTATCAAACCCTAAGGAAAGAGAAGACAAATACCACACCAAAGACTGACAGAACAGATTTCAAAGGGGAAATCAGGCCTCAATGATTTACAAACCAAAATTCAGGCAAAGTAGGATGGGAAAACTGCCCTCTTATCATGTGCCATATTCATTGCATAGCTTGTGACTAGTTTTCTTTCTGTCCTCTCTTCTGAATTCTTTTCTCTTCACCTAGCCAAGAACTTCCTGATATTTGGAGATGTTCAGAATAGTTGGGAATGCTGCAGGTGGAATGCAAGCTTCAAAGAGAATTGAAGTACACTGCCTTTTAAAAGTTCGTTATGCCCTGCAATTCTGTGACAAATTACTCCTACTTTTGCACTTCAGTGGCTGCTTGACTGATCATAGAGGTATAGTTGATACCTCATGTGTCCTTCATTTAGCAACTGACTTGCTCAATTGACCACTCAATTCCATCAGTAACACACACTGACTGGAACCCATGGCTTGCCAGGTGTTCCTGGCTATTCTGCTACTTCTTGTATGTTTGGATACTCCTGCCCTTATGGGCCTCTGCTAGCCCATAAGGAGTTACTTGCCTTGAATGCACACACTTAATATTTACAAAAAGAAGTGGCACCTGGCTTGAATTTCCATCCCACTGTCCCCTTTAGCTATGTACCTTTGTGCCAATCAATAACCCTATGAGCAGACCCTGATTCCTGCTGCAGCCTGCTACCAGAGTCAGCTGTATTGGATCCCAAAAGTGCTCATGCCATTTGAACTTTCTAGAATTTCACAAAAATGAAAAATGAATACAGTATGTATTCTTGTTTTTATGGGGAGAAAGTCGCTTTGCTCAGCATAATTGTGAGTTTTTCCATGTTGTTGCACATATTGGTTCATTTTTTTATTGCTGACTAGTATTTCATTGTATGAATATATCACAGGTTGTGACATTTGGATTGTTTCAATGTTTACCTATTACAAATAAAGCTACTATGAACTTTTACGTACAGTATGTGAAAAAAGGTTTTCATTTTTCTTGGGTCAATTTCTAGGGGGAACTGCTGGTCATATGGTGGGTGTGTTTACCTTTTTAAGAAAACCAAACTTCCAGAGTTGCTCTACCATTTTATGTTCTCATCACCAATGCATGAGAATTCTAGTTGTTCTGCCTTCTCATCCAACACCTGGTATTGACAGTCTTTTTAATTTTAGCCATTCAAGTGGATATGTAGAGGTACCTCATGGGTTGTAATTTATATTTCTTTGATGACTAAAGGTATTGAGGACATTTTCATTTACTTACTAGTTGTTTGTATATTTTCTTTGGTTAAGTGTTTGTTGAAATAATTTGCCTATTTTTTTTTTTTTTAAAGTAAATTGTCTCACTGAGTTGTAAGAATTCTTTCTATATTTTGGACACAAATCCTTTGACCTTTGTTAGATACCTATATACTACACATATTTTCTCTGAGTCTGTGGCTTGACATTTCTTTTTTTTTTTTTTTTAATCGTTACTTTTGAAAAGCTAAAGTTGTAAAATGTCTATGAAGTTTGGTTTAACAATTTTTTGTGTGTGTGTGTGTGGCTTGCTTATTTTTGTATCCTAAGAGATCTTCGCCCACCCTAAGGTCATGAAGATTTTCTGTTTTCTTGTAGCAGTTTTATAGTTTCAGCTTACATATTAGGTTTACGATCCAAAATATGTACAAGACCTTTTCAATGAAGACTACAAAATATCACAGAGAAATTAAAGAAACCTAAATGAAAAGAGAAAGATACCATGCTTATGGATTGGGAGACAATATTGTGAAAGGGCGAATTCTCCCCAAATTGATTTATACATGCAACATAATCCCAGTAGGATTTCTGGTAAAAATTGATAAACTGATTCTAAAATTCATATAGAAATGCAAGGCTGAAGAGGAGTCCAAACAAGTTTAAGAAGAACAACGAAGTTGGAAGACTTATACTACTTGATATAAAGAACTGCTCTAAATTTACAGTAATCAAGACAGTGGTGCTACTGGTGTAAGAATAGACGGAAAGACAAAAATTTTAAAGCTAAAATATCTAAGTGCATGCATGCTCTCTCTCTTTCTCTCTCTCTCTGAATTGGGATTCCCCAATTGGAAGTATATTTTTTATTATCTCAAGTCCCATTGTATTTTTTTAAATAAAATTTCTGTCATACAAATTAAAGGTTTTAGTTTAAATAACATACTCAGGAAAACATCATGTTTCCTTGGCTCACTTCTGCTCTAAAAACATTAAAAACTATTGTTTTGGTTTTTAATGGTACACATCACTGAAACATACTGACATCTTTTAATTTATTTTCTCCTCTAGAAGGGCATTTGTATATATCTTAAAAATGAAAATAAATGAATATTTTGCCTCAAATTTGTTTATTTGCTAGAATTAATGGAAACAGAGTAGGTAAACAATTAGCAGAGAGATTGCACATTTTATCAAAGTTCAGAATTAGTACCTGGTTTTTGATGTTTAAACAATAAACCCCACCCCTTTTCCTAGTGGAGGAAAGATGATTATCATTTTACAAATCCCATGAATGAAATTATAAAATGTTTTATTATGATTCAGTCATCTCTCATGGATCACTACAGAGCAATATGAATTTTACAACCTGCTGAATACATCAAATAAGTTATTTTTAATTTTTTAATTAATAAAAATATGGAACACTTCACGAATATGCAGGTCATCCTTGCGCAGGGGAGGATGGGCAGGCTAATCTTCTCTGTATTGTTCCAATCCTTAGTGTATATGCTGCTGAAGTGAGCACTTAAATAAGTTTTAACTTACATTTATACCCTGAAGACAAAAGACTTCTAAATGGTCCTTACCCTATCAGGTCAGGCTTATTTTTCATTTCTTACCACTTACCGGACCTTAAATATTTAAAGGAAGTTGCAAGCTCCTAAAGAATAAAGCGCTCCTTAAAAAGGCAGGTTCTGCACTAAAAAGTGAATGTACTTTTTCTAACTCTGTGGAATAAAATATTTATAATGGATTAATGTGAAAGGAGAGAGCCAATTAAATGTAATTTCTCTGTCTTTATTAAAATTGATGTAGGATACCGGGCTTGGATACACATGCTCTAACAGAAATATGAATGTAGCAAAGGATAGAACAGAATACTTTTTTTCAGGGTGTACTCTGAAGTTCACAAATAGATCCATTTACTCATTGTTATTATGAGCAAATTAAAGTTCAGAGCCCATTAGGCTCATTGTCCCTATTGCAAAAGCAACATTTATTAAACTATAGCAATGGAGTAATCGGCTTTATGATGCCTGTATTAATATCCACATTAGTTCTCATATTGATAATCTGGAGGAAATTGCCTTACAGAATCTGTTAGAATATCATGGGATACATTTTTGTCCATGGATATATGTGGATAACTCGATTGCTTGATTTCTGTGGAGGTTCAGCCAGAGATGCAAAAAGCATAATTTTTGCAACCCACTTAAACTGTGACTCCTAAATATCAACAAATGCCAGGCAATGGTGGCCAATGAATGATGATCATTGATCATTTACCTCCATGATATATGAGATGCAGAAGACCTAAGAAGAAACTTTCTTAGATTAATATAAAATGGTATGGTTATCAGTCAAACCTTGTTATTATTAAGCAAGTGTAAGGGATCAGTCTAAATTCTGGCCTTTAGCAGGAGATAATGATAGGATGACTACAGCTGAAAGAGCCATTCCAAACTGTGGTCTTTAGCAGGCTCACGGATGACACTGTTGTAACCATGCAGATAGGGCTTATGCAGCACATTTGCGACCCTGAAGTAACTAACTCCCACCTTTAGTTTCAAACCCATTCTTATGGATGGGAACCAACTTTCAAGAATGTCTAGATTTTTCTTATCACTCTCTCTCTCCCAAGCTTTCCTGAATTTAATTTAATTTTCTAAGGAATTACATACTGACTCACCATTCTGAAATGAAAAGTCCTTCATTACAGGACTATTAAATGTAATCCATATACATTTCCTAAAGACCGGCACAGACTCTGGGTTTCTATCTCCCAATTGTTCTGTTTTCTAACCTCTAGGTCTTTATTTGTGTAACTCCTATCTTCTCAATGACCTGTATCCCATTTTAACCAATAACAATCATATACTATTCTCCAAGGTCTGCCTCAAATGCTGTCTTCTCCAAGAAGCCAGATAAGAACCCAGCTCTTCCTTGCCTTTTCCTTTCCCTTTCTTTTTCTCTGTCTAATAAGTATTGCTGTGTTTCCTCTTTGGCCAACTTTTATACTGGGTTGTTCATGACACCTTTCATTATACCCCCGGAACATTTATAATTTTTCCCTTCTACAAATTGCTATAGACATTTTAACTCTTTTCAGGTAATAGTATTGATTCACTCTGTGCTATAGACATTTTTATAATTGTTAATTTTCTCTGAAAGATCTTGAACAATTTTTAAGACAGAAATTATGAGTATTTATTCATGTATACTACATGATTCCCAACCAATGCCTGATACCAGGAAGTTTGCGAATAGGAACATGCAGTAGCAAGCCATCATTTTAAAGAGGATTTTTAAAAACATGCTCAGGGTAGCAAGTCTTTCCAAGAAAGGAGTTTGATATTTGTCCTAGCTAATGTTCTCACAGTTGAGAGTTGAAAGGTACATTGCCAATTGATTTATAGGAATTATATCTTGCTGATATCAAAGTAAGGGATAAAATGAATGTAACTTTCACAACAAAAATCAAATTTACAATACAAAGCGACACGGATCCTCAAAGTTAAGAGAGTTAGGGAGCACTAGAAAGCTTGGCTATAGCAACTAAGAGAATTTACATTTGTGATTGAAAGCAGCCCATACGCTATCAAGTGAATATGTTTGGAAATGGGGATCTTTTGCACCGATATATCTATTACCATAGTAAAATAAAGAGATTTAAAATCACTGCTAGGGCAGAAGAGAATTCTCCAGATTGTCTTTGAAGTCATATGACTATAAAAAAAGAACAACTGGAAAGCGGATGTAGCTCAACTGGTTGAGCACGTGCTTCCCATGTATGAAGTGCTGGGCTCAATCCCTGGTACCTCCTAAAAATTTTCTTTTTTAAAGATTTAAAAAAAAAAAAAAAAAGAATTAGGGGACTTCCGGGAAGATGGCGTACTAGTAAGACACGGGAATCTCTTCTCCAGAAAAATAGCTAGAGGACAAGCTGAAACAGCCCCGAAAAAGATCTTCTAGGGTTTAGGACAGCAGGTGAAGGCTGCACGCTACCCAGAGGTGAGAGGAACAGAAGAGGGAAATCGCAACTACAGAACTGTGAGTTGCAAGTAGCAGCTTCTACTGCTGCCGGCACCCTCCCCCACACTCTTCAGAACTCTCGGGCCTCTGGGCCTGTGACCACAGACAAAGGGGGCTTCAAGGATCTGCCACTGCCAGAAGGGGGAGAGAGAGGGACACAGCCTTAGGCTGACTCAGGTTCGGACCTGAAATTTGGACTGCAGAACCCCACGGACCCTTCCACACGGCGGTTTGCCCTGGGAGTCTAGAAAGGACTGGAGAAATCCGACCCTCGCAACCTCCCCCTCTTCTAGCCTGAACTAATTGTTGAGGACACCACGGGAGAGGGGAGAGAGAGCCTGGGGCTGACCCTGCTTTGGACTCCCAGGTCTGGTCTGCCCTGTCCCTAGAGCCCTTCCAGGCTGGGTGGGGCTGCGCCATTGTTTGCTTTGGAGCCTGCAAGGGGCTAAAGATATACAAACCTCCCAATCTCCTCTTCTACGAACAGGGACTGATTGCTGAGGATTCAGAAGGGAGTGGAAATATTTCCTAGCTGGGAAAAGGGGGGCACTACGAGAGAAGTCTGGAGAACTGTCTCAGAAAGTTTGAATCACAGGGCTCTTAGCCCCCAGATAGGAAGCTCTATCACACTGATCTGGTCTGTGTCACAATAAATACGCTCAGACCAGGTATTGAATTGAGAGCTGCCAACAAGCGCCATCTCCTGGCAGACCAAGGAAGTGCACATAAGAAAATTAATAAGTAAGACAGGCTTTTCCTGGCCTCTATAGCCTCCCTGTCCAAGGCCCTAGGAAACGACTCTACAACCAATTACTGGGTCCAGTGCCCAGTTCTGAGCAACCAGCAGAACAATCCTAACAATCAAGGTTGAGCCAAAAATCAAAGAGTGGTGGTAACTCACAGCCTCCTGCCACTAAAACCCCATAAAAGAGAAAGAGATAGAGCATCTAAGTAAAATACAAACTAACCAGATGCCTAAGCACCAGCAAAAAATTATGGGCCATACTAAGAAAATAGAAGACATGGCCCAAGAAAAGGAATACAGCAAAGTCCCAGAAGAGATGCAGAATTTGAGAGAACTAATCAGTGAGATGAGCACACATTTCCAAAATCAAATTAATGAGATGAAAGAGAATATAGTTAAAGAGATCAATGACATCAAGAAGTCATTTGCGTGAACGTAAAGAAGAATTTGAAATCATGAACAGAAAAGTAACGGACTTCATGGGAATGAAAGACACAATAGGTGAAGTAAAAAATACATTTGAAGCATACCATAGCAGACTCGAAATGATAAAAGAAAGAATAAGTGATACTGAAGACAGAGCAGCTAAAATAGAAGAGAGAAAAGAACAGAGAGAGAAAAGAATGGAAAAAATTGAGCAGGGGCTCAGAGAGTTGAATGACAACACAAAACGCAAGAACATACGTGTCATGGGAGTTCCAGAAGGAGAAGAGAAAGGAAAAGGGGCAGAAAGAGTATTTGAGGAAATAATAACTGAAAACTTCCCAACTCTCACGAAAGAAATGAACTTACATGTCCAAGAAGCACACCGTACCCCAATAAGAATAAATCCAAATAGACCTACGCCAAGACACATATTATTGAGAATGTCAAATGTAAAAGATAAAGAGAAAATTCTCAGAGCAGCAAGAGAGAAGCAAATGACCACGTACAAAGGACGTCCAGTAAGACTTTGTGCAGATTTCTCCTCAGAAACCATGGAGGCGAGAAGACAGTGGTATGATACAATTAGGAAACTGAAAGAGAAAAACTGCCAGCCGAGAATTCTTTATCCAGCAAAACTGTCCTTCAAATATGAAGGTGAATATAATGTATTCACAAACAAACAGAAACTAAGAGAGTTTGCAAAAAAGAATCCACCTTTGCAGGAAATATTAAAGGGAGCCTTAGAACCTGAAAGAAAAAGACAGGAGAGAGAGGCTTGGAGGAGAGTATAGAAGAAAGAAAAGCAGAAAGGATAACCAAAAGAGTAAAAAGAAAGACAAAAATAAGATGACATATGAAAACCAAAGAATAAAATGGAGGAAATAAATAGTGCATGTTCAGTAATATCATTGAATGTGAATGGATTAAATTCCCCAATTCAAAGATACAGGCTGACAGAATGGATAAAAAAACATGAGCCATCCATATGCTGCTTACAAGAAACTCACCTCAGACACAAGGATACAAGCCGGCTGAAAGTAAAAGGTTGGAAAAAGATACTCCACGCGAATAGTAAACAGAAAAGAGCAGGGGTAGCTATACTAATATCAGACAAAACAGACTTCAAATGCAAAAAAGTGATAAGCGATGCGGAAGGCCATTATATATTAATAAAAGGGACGATCCTCCAGGAAGATATAACAGTCATAAATATCTACGCACCTAACCAGGGTGCCCCAAAATATATGAGACAAACTCTGGCAAAACTGAAGGGAGAAATAGACATTTCTACAATAATTGTCGGGGACTTCAACACCCTTCTCACATCATTAGATAGAATAACTAGACAGAAGATCAACAAGGAAACAGAGAACTTGAACAATATGATAAACAAGTTAGACCTAACAGACATATAGAGAACACTGCATCCAAACTCAGCGGGTTATACATTCTTCTCAAGTGCCTATGGATCTTTCTCCAGGATAGACCACATGTTAGGTCACAACACAGCTCTCAATAAATATAAAAAGATTGAAATTATACAAAGCACCTTCTCAGATGATAATGGAATGAAACTAGAAATCAATAACAGACAGGAAAAGAGGAAATTTGCAAATGTGTGGAGACTGAACAACACACTCCTAAATATTCAGTGGATCAAAGAAGAAATTACAAGTGAAATCAGTAAATATATTGAGACAAATGAAAATGAGAACACAACATATCAAAACTTATGGGATACAGCAAAGGCAGTCTTGAGAAGGAAATTTACAGCCCTAAATGCCTATATTAAGAAACAAGAAAGAGCTAAACTCAAAGATTTAACTGAAGAACTTGAGAAACTGGAAAAAGAACAGCAAACCAATCCCAAAGCAAAAAGAAGGAAAGAAATAATAAAGATTAGAGCAGAAATAAATGAAAATGAGAACAAAAAAGCAATAGAGAAAATCAACAAAACCAAAAGCTGGTTCTTTGAGAAGATCAATAAAATTGACAAACCCCTCGCTACACTAACAAAGAAAAAAAGAGAGAAGATGCAAATGAATACAATCAGAAATGAAAGGGGGGAAATTACAAATGACCTCACAGAAATAAAAAGAATCATAAGAGGATATTATGAGAAACTATATGCCAACAAACTAGACAACCTGGATGAAATGGACAAATTTCTAGAAACTCATAACCAACCTACACTGACACAACAAGAAATACAAGAACTTAACAAACCAATCACAATTAAGGAGATTGAATCCGTCATCAAAAATCTCCCAGCAAAGAAAAGTCCAGGACCAGATGGCTTCACAGGTGAGTTCTACCAAGCATTTCTAAAAGAATTAACACCAATCCTGTTTAAACTCTTCCAAAAAATTGAAGAGGAGGGAAAATTACCCAACACATTTTATGAAGCCAACATCACCCTAATACCAAAGCCAGATAAAGATTCCACAAGAAAAGAAAATTACAGACCAATCTCTCTCATGAACATAGATGCAAAAATTCTCAACAAAATACTTGCAAATCGAGTCCAACAGCATATCAAAAGACTTATACATCACGACCAAGTGGGATTTATTCCTGGTATGCAAGGCTGGTTCAACATAAGAAAATCAATCAATGTAATACACCACATTAACAAATTGAAGGAAAAAAACCACATGATCATCTCAATAGATGGAGAAAAGGCATTCGACAAAATCCAACATCCTTTTTTGATAAAAATACTTCAAAAAATAGGAATAAAAGGAAAATTCCTCAATATGATAAAAGGCATATATGAAAAACCCACAGCCAACATCATACTCAATGGGGAAAGGTTGAAAGCTTTTCCCCTAAGATCAGGAACAAGACAAGGATGCCCACTGTCACCATTGTTATTCAACATTGTACTAGAAGTTCTAGCTAGGGCAATTAGACAAGACAAAAAAATTAAAGGCGTCCAAATAGGAAAAGAGGAAGTAAAACTCTCACTGTTTGTGGATGACATGATCCTGTATTTAGAAAATCCTGAAGTATCCACAACAAAGCTACTTGAACTAATAAATGAGTTCAGCAAAGTGGCAGGATATAAGATCAACAGGCAAAAATCAGTAATGTTTTTGTACACTAGTACTGAACAATCTGAGGAGGAAATCAGGAGGAAAATTCCATTTTCAATAGCAACAAAAAGACTCAAATACCTAGGAGTTAATTTAACCAAGGAAGTATAGGACCTATATGCAGAAAACTACAAAACAATGCTAAAAGAAATTTAAAAAGACCTAAACAAATGGAAAGACATTCCACGTTCATGGATTGGAAGAATAAATATCGTGAAGATGTCAATCTTGCCCAAACTGATTTATAGATTCAATGCAATACCAATCAAAATCCCAACAGCTTACTTTACAGAATTAGAGAAGACAATTACCAAATTCATCTGGAAGGGTAAGTGCACCCGAATAGCCAAAAGCATTCTAAAAAAGAAGAGCAATGTGGGAGGAATTTTGCTGCCTGACCTTGAAACATATTACAAAGCTACAGTGGTCAAAACAGCATGGTACTGGCATAAAGATAGACATATCGATCAGTGGAATAGAATTGAGAATCCAGAAATAAACCCTCACCTATACAGTCAACTGGTTTTTGACAAACCTACCAAGCCCACGCTGATGGGAAAAAACAGTCTCTTCAACAAATGGTGTTGGGAGAACTGGATATCTATAACCAAAAGAATGAAAGAGGACCCCTATCTCACCCCCTATACAAGAATCAACTCAAAATGGATCAAAGATCTAAATATAAAAGCCAGGACCATAAAACTACAGGAAGAAAATGTAGGGAAACATCTTCAAGACCTTGTAGTAGGTGGTAGTTTCTTGGACCTCACACCCAAAGCACGTGCAACAAAAGAAAAAGTAGATAAATGGGACTATCTCAAAATTAAACACTTTTGCACCTCAGAGGACTTTGTCAGAAGGGTGAAAAGGCAGCCGACTCAATGGGAAAAAATATTTGGAAATCACATATCTGATAAGGGTTTAATATCCAGGATATATAAAGAGATGTTACAACTCAACAATAAAAAGACAAATGACCCAATTAAGAAATGGACCAAAGACTTGAATAGACATTTCTCTGAAGAAGAAATACAAATGGCAAAAAAACACATGAAGAAATGCTCAACATCACTCATGATTAGGGAAATGCAAATCAAAACTACAATGAGATATCATTTCACACCTATCAGAATGGCCACTATTAAAAAGACAGAGAACTACAAGTGTTGGAGAGGATGTGGAGAGATAGGAACACTTCTTCACTGTTGGTGGGAATGCAGGATGGTACAACCACTATGGAGGACTGTTTGGCAGTTCCTAAAGAAGTTGAATATAGACTTGCCATGTGACCCTGCAATACCACTACTGGGTATATACCCAGAAGAACTGGGACACGAACAGACATCTGCACACCGATGTTCATAGCCACATTATTCACCATTGCCAAAAGTTGGAAACAACCCAGGTGTCCATCAACAGATGAATGGATAAACAAACTGTGGTCTATTCACACGATGGAATATTATGCAGCTGTAAGAAGAAATGAAGTCATAAAACATATGGCAACATGGATGAACCTGGAGGACATTATGTTGAGTGAAGCAAGCCAGACACAAAAGAACAAATACTGTATGAATGCATTACTATGAACCAAATATATTGTGTAATATATTGTTTGATTCACAAAAAACAAAACAACAAAAAAATTTACATGTATCCATTACATTTAATTGAGAAATGTATATATTTATTCATCTGTGTTTACTTTTTAGTTTTTAATTGCTTATGTTTTCAATTATTAAATGTACAAAATAAAGTTAAAAGAAAAAAAGAATTAGGGGCAAGGGCTCTGAAGTCATATGCTCTTCCTTTAAAACCTCACACTGTCAATTACTGGTTGTGTGACCTTGGGCAAGTCACCTAACCTATCTGGGAATAAGTTCCTTCATCTGTAAAACATGGATGATGATATTATTATTACTTATTATTATTAAGTAATCAGTGTTGCTGTGGGAATAACAAGATGTATAATGTATTTTAGTACATTGAGTACGTAATATTCTCTTTTTTGTTATTGCCAAGAAGTTTGCAGATTTACTACATGACTAATCCTTTTCGTTTGGAAAATAATCCTGATGGGGACTTGTCTGCTATAAAATTTTATGTCCTAATAACTACAGTTCGGATTTCTAGTTCAAGATGGTAGACTAAGCACGAAATTGGCATTCCAAGAGCCTACTCAAATAAAAGCATACAAGTACCATAAATGAATGAATAACAGCAAAGTGTGTGAGTGTGAGTGAGAACAGAATATACTTATGGGAGGAAGAGCTACAACAAACAAGATAATTCAATTTGTATCTGGAATACAGAAAGCAAATGAGAGCAGGTTGATTAAGTGGAAAAATCTACATCCTAGAATAAGGTAAGATGGGGGTGAACAAGAGGTAACAAGATAGACTGTTCTCAGGTACCAAAGACTATTTAAGCAGTACAGATTTTTCTCAACTAAGGGTATACTAGACACACTGATTACAATTACAGCCTGAAAAGTAGGGTTGAAAAGGTGGACTAAGGCTTCCACAGTCCCCTACCTAAAGGACATTGCCACGATCCCCTAAGACAACTAAATAAAAGTTAATGATGGGTACATTCAGTAATAAACTAGAGCCAGTGACAGCCAAAAATCACTCTGATACTGTAGTGGTGCATGGGTCTACAGCTGCCAGAGGCTGAAAAGAACACTGCTGAATATTTGCTTCCCTCATCTCATAGCTGTGGTCAAGTGGGAAGAGGGTGGATGGTACTGGATGTTCCTTAGCTGTCTTCTAGAAAACTGGAAAAGGGTGATTGATCAGTGGGTAGAAGTTCTGAAATTCATCCACAGGAAATTTAATCTTGGCTGCTAACCTGTTTACTAGGACTGGCATGCCCATGGGTATACTAGGAAGGGCTCTTTGATAAAATACTAGCTCACAGAATCTTTGATCCAAAAGAGACAATCACAAGTCTCATTTCTTAGTGACAGAGCTAGAATTCCAGGTCTCCCAAAACTCAATCCAGGGATCTTTTCACAACCTACTCAAAACCCTCCTTCCTTGTTCCTTTGTACTTACTTTGCTCATGTTAAAAAAAAATTTTTTTCTTTCTTTTCTGATTGTAAAAATAACACATGTTCATTGTAGAGAATTTGAATTTTAAAGGAATTATGGAGAAAATAAAAACCATATATTCCAGTTATTGGGAAATTGCTTACACTTTAATGTTTTCTTATAGACTTATCTATACATGTTTTTTTTCCTTAACCTAAATTTGACCATACTGATTATATCAGTTTAATCTTATTTTTTCTCCACAGGAGAACATTTTTTCCAAATCAATTAAATTCTGCAATTATAGTATATTAAACTCTCATCATTTGGGATCTACAATATTTTATTCAACCATCTCCTCTTTTGGATAATTTAGACTTTACCTTTGCCACTAGAAATTGTACTTCAGTGATCATTTTTGTAAATAGACTTTGTCCAAATTTCTGACTATTTACTTGGGATAAATATCTGAAAGCATTGAGATATGTGAAACATTTCAAGCTCTTGAAGAATACTGTCATATAATTTTCTAGATGAGTTGGGCCAATTGATACATAGCTACAAATGAAAGTACTTTCTTTTTCTAAATATTTGCTAATTTTATAGGTGAAAAACTGGACTCTGGCTGTTTTAATTTTTATTTTCATACTAGTGTGAATGATGTTTCTTTCAAGTTAATTATTCATTTGTACTTCCCCTCTTCAGAATTGTTTATATCCTTTGCCTTTCTCCTATTGGGATTTTTTTCATCTACATGAAAATTTTTGTACTGTATTAACCTTTAATCATATTTACTACAAATATATTTCCCATTTGCCTTTTATCTTGGGCATTTATATAATTAAACTTTTATTTTTACATTAAATCTATTATAAGTTCTTTTGTGATTGTTCTTTACTGCTTTATTTTTAGAAAATCTTTTTTCAATAATATGGTAAAAATATTTTACCCTAGGTATTTTTTAAGTTGTTGTTACTTTTAAAATATCAAATCCTTTCATTTTTCTGTATTGAACATACAGTGTGAATTAAGGGATATCCTGTTCTGAAAGCACTATATTCCTGACAAACAGTACCCTTATTTTTAAAATAGTTTAAACTTTCAGGTGAGGTTTGTGGCTGGTCCTGACACCTTTCCTAACTAATCTCCCCATTCTGCTTATCCAAACCACCTTTCCCTTTTCTCTCCTCCCCCAAGTCATAATCTGTCTAACTCGGGAGTGAGAGTTAAACAAATGTGTTGGCTTCTCCCATACCTACATTGGCTACCTGGTTACTCTGACACCCGTGTAGAAACACAGTGCTTTTATCAGTCGATTTATAACTCAAATCCTTTGTTCTAAAATGTATTATGAAATATTTTGGGGCCTTGCCCTTTCTCTATGACTTTAAAATATATTATTATATTATACAAAATAGAAATCAGATCCTACGATAATGGTGATTTAACCTGGTTCTTTTAATTAATTGTAGGCATTTTGTGTTTTGTACCTACAAAATATTTATTGTTGATATACTTAGGACAGCTCCTCTGAAAGATTCATCAAACTATTTATTTATGTGAACAGAAACCAGACCAACCTCTGAGGAACAAGGTTAGAAAACTCAAAGTCGGTGGTTAGTGCTTGATGTATTATACAGGCCAGATCTAACTTAACCAAAAGAACTGGACTCTACAGTGCATTTTAATGTCTAGGTATGGATTAGCCAAACACTCTTAAAAAAATTCTGTTTCTGATCAACAAAGATTTTTCCCTTTCCCTTCAATTTGAACTATATATGCATATACCTTTCAAGGGTAAAATAACTGGCTGCAGATTCAGAGGGTGCATTCTGGAATTCAGGGTATGGAGTGAGAGAGTGGCTTCAATTTCAGGAAGGGCTAAATATCCCAAGGATCTTGACCACATGCTCCCCAAACCTATCAGTGTCCTCCTGCACTCTTTTCAAACTCAGCAAATGCATCCTTTCCATTGAAGTCATTGAGATGAATGGTAATCTTCACAGGTCATCTAATCCATGCACCTGCCTTCAGGCAGGGCTGCTCTTAAAACCATCCCTAGACAGATGGTTCTTTGCTGTTCTCAAAAATCCCCAGGGAAGGAGGTTCCACAGGCTGCCACAATAATCCATCCCCATGTCTCCCAGTCACCCCTAGGACATTGAATCCTAAACATTTAGTTGATAGCAGGTGGCAATGAGACAACCCTTTGTCTCCAGTTGGAAGTTGGCCAAATTAACCATGGGGCAATTGCAAAACTGTAGAGGAACCCCAATGCTTTACAAATATCAAATTAAGTAGGGGGTGTTTAGTACTCCCAGCTGACAAAAGACCAAATTCAGCAATGAGCTGGACATGTTTTGTAATGCTCAGTCAGGAATATACATGTCAGTAATGAATTTCAAGGCTTAGATTCTTTAAATTAAAAAAAAAAAAAAAACTTGGACTAAATAACAAAAAGATAAAGAAGGATATTTATAAATCTAACTACTTTTATTATTAAGTAAGAAAGGTAGAATATGAATGAACATTCATATTAAGATACTACAAAAAAGGAATAACCAAATAAACTAAAACAAAATAGGAAGTGGAGATTAATAAAAACACTAAAAGTAATGAGTTAGGAAACAAGTGAACTCCTTTACCTACAACACATATACACAAAGAATTAACAACAACAAAAATCTTAATGAAAATAGGAAAACTAGACATAGTAAGAAAGGAGATATAAATACAGATAAATATTTTTTAAAAATTCTAAGTGAATAGTATGCCTATGTCATGTTAGCACAGTTGGAATTCTTGATGAAATGGCTGATTTTCCAGAAAATGTATATTACCAAAATCAATTCTAATTGAAGTAAAATCCTTCAACGGCCCATTAATCACTGAAGAAATTGAAAAGTTTGTTAAAGATGTACCAATAAAATAGACTGAGACAGCTTAAACAGGCCAGTTCTATCTAATTTTAAGGAATACATAATTTCTACATAAAACAAACTATTCTAGAATAAGAAAAAAGATGGGAAGCTTTCAAATTAACTTGAGGAGGCTAGCCTATGCTTAACACCAAAACACGATATTATACAAAAAGAAAGATATAGTATAGATCAATTCTAACTTATGAATATAGATACAAGAATTCTAAACAAATATTATGAACCACATTAAGCTGCTAGATTGTTAAGAGCAGTACATACCACAAAGTAAGATTTATGCCCACAATGTAAGGATGGGTCCTCGTTAGGAATTCTACAAACATGATTCAATATACGAAGAAATCAAAGGACAACAAATATATAGGATTAGTAGATCTAAACACAAAACCTTTAATAAAAAATGGCCGCTCTTAATTTTAAAAATCCAAGTAAGAGAGGAATGAAATGAAATTTCCCATAAGCAAAAAGTATTTGACTGAAATGAACAGTAGACTTTATATCAAAATATAAAATATTAAAGATATAGCTATTAAAATGAACAAGAAGAAATGTCCAGTATCATCACTATTACTCAATAATATTTCAAAGATTTCAGGAAAGCCATAAGACAAGGAAATGAATTAAGGAATATAAACATTGGGAAAGAAAAGGCAAAATTGGTAATTATCACTGTATACCTAAAGAAAAATCTAAGTGACCCCAACAAAGGAGTTATAGAACTAACAACAAAATTCAATAATATGTTTAGATATATAAAATAAGTAAGCAAAAGTCAAGTGCATCCTTTCATAGTGGCAATAACCACTTAGAAATGGAAACAAAGATTACGCAATAGCAACAAACAATTATTTTGGAATAAATGTTTCAAGAAAGATACATGACAGATGAAGAAAACTAGAAAAATTTATTGAAGGGAATAAAAGACAATTCAAATACAGGGGAGAATACCATGTTACAAGAAGGGGAGGCCTAATTTTTAAAAATTGATTTTAGTATACATTTTTGGGCAAATATTCTGTGAGTTCAAGGCACATAACAACATACGAAACATTAAATTATTTTTCAGAAGGAGAATTACATGATTCTTTAGTTTTTCCACAGAAGCTTTTGTATCCTAACTGAAGCACTAACACATTCTTTGTTTTGTTTCATTTTTAAAAGCAAAATAGTAAGTTTATTAGGGAACTTATAGACTAGGAAGTTGGTCCTGGGCGGCTCCAGGACTTTCAGAGCAGTGCTCTGTACTATTCAGGGAGTTACAGGGGGTTATATTGGACAAGAACAAGGAAGGCACAGAGCCAAGTCAGGATTTGCAAGATCATAAACATGTCTCTTTGAAGTTACTGCTATGTAGCAGGAGTAATTCTAGTACAGATAACTATCATAACAGATAGCACTTATGGTGGGGAATGGTATCTTATCTAGGAATTTATGGCCTCACACCATGTTGCTTGCATGCCTTCAGTTAATCTAGAGTTCTGAAAAAGTTGATTCTGACAGTTTTCACCAGTGTTTTCATTGCTTTTACAGAGGCACAAATTTTCAGCTCCTTACTCTGTCATTTTCACTGCACACACATTTTTGATGAAGGCACATTTCTAAGACAGGTTGAACATACTCTCAATTACATACATATCCATTCTGTGGCACAAAAAGAAAGTTTCCTTTATATTGTACCCATATGTAATCATACATGACACTTGGATTAAAATTTTTGACTGATGTCAGGCAATCATTGCTAAGGTAACAAAATCCAAACTCTATGTGGGCATGAATATTGGCTTTTTAAAGGAAAAATCAATGGCAGAAGGAGCTCAAGGACAGTCAGTTACAGCACTTTCTACTTGGCATCCTCACATTTTGATACCTATTACCAGAGAAGTGACTGATCCAACTTTTCTCTCTGGCACAAATAAATAAATTACTTCTAAGGTTTAATAATGGAAGAGGAGCTGAAAGAAGAACTTTCACAACTCTAACAGTTTATAACTTAAAGGGCACTTTCACTGATATTATTTAGCTTCATATACACCATAGCACGTTTGGGGATATGTTTTCACCTTCATTTTATGAAGAGAAAAAGGAATCTGATACCTTAGAAATTTTCGACTTTTCTCTTTTCACTAGGAGGTTCTTTTATGACCAATATAGGTTAATCTAATTGTCATAGTTGGTTACCAATTGAGCGGCAATGTACAGTGCACAAGGGTTCCTTAAAGAGTGAATTTTGGAATGTAAATGTCAATGTATACTTAGGTCTATCAGAACTCATTCCATATTTCTTCTCCTATCTGAGAACTTAGAGAAACTTTATGCATTTCTGAATTGTGCCTTTCCTGATTCTCACTTTTGGAGATATACATTTGCACTTCAGAGCCAGGTTTGTTTTCTAAATCAGAAGGAATCTATACTTTGATGAACAAGTCCTTCTCCACGGCATCAGTCAGAAAAATCCTTAATTCCACTTTGTGTCTTCCCTGGAGTTTTGTAGTACTCAGCTCTGGAACTCCTGCCTTTACTAGACTCAGAAAACAAAACTGTTTCCTAAGACTACCTAAGATTGGGACATATGGGAAAAAGATAATCTTTCCTTCTGACATTTTCTCTTTAATACATTTAGTTTTCCCTCATCTTTTGCCTCTGATTCCTTTCTTTCTTTCAGAACTTCACTGTAAATGTAAGTTTGAGTTGTTTTCAGCCACTGATTTTTTGGTAGTTTGTTACAGCAGCAGTAGAAAGCTAATACTGGCCTCAGGAACTACTACTACACAATTCTTTCTATCCTATCAAATCAATTTGAGATTGAAGAAGAAAGGAGAGGGCCTAGGGTATTCCTTTGTGTTGCTCACCCATCCCATGCTCCCTCTTACTTGTGAAATATTATTTAAACTGAGGTTACATATAATAACTCCACTCATCCTCCCTTACCAAATCCATTGAATATTCTTTTCTGATCATTTCTCTAATTACAAGTGAGTACCACAAAGTCTGTTATCTTTGGATGATTCACTTAATCCATAGCTACCAAATATTTTGTAAATAAATGTTGCAAAAATGAAATGGGCATTCAAAAAATAGTGGAAAAAAACAAGTTTTAGCCTGTGTACTGCCAATCTGGTGGCCATGGCTTGGTTAAGCTCCTGTTTCTCTTTCAGCATCATTTTTTTATTTAAAAAAAAAAAAGAGAGAAAATTAGGCTGACCTCCAGGGTACTCTCTAATCTTAATATATATAATTTCTTCAGCAGCATCAGGACTTTGAAACTTTTTCTACTTGAAGGTTGGACCAGCACAAACAAAGCACATACATATACAATGATTTCTGAGGATTTGCTTATTTTTTGAAAGTTGACATTTTGTAATCTTTGAAATCTGTATGTGCATATGTTTGCACTTTTAAAATCTGATAGTTTTTCTTGAGTTGTATCTGGTGGATTATTCATATAATAGTATTCATACAGTATTGCTGACATGTGAAAATCAAAATGCACACAAAACACACCAAAAATATAGTTGACTTGATTTGCATTTCTGCATACCTAGACACGTCCTGTTTTTAACTTTGAGAAAAAAGGTAGCAATAGCTCCTTTCTCACCCCCACAAATTCCTTAAACTTGTTCTCATGAAAGTTCCAGCCCCACTATCATCTGTGCAGTGGCTTTATAAAGTTATTCAGGCCATTAGCAATATTGTAAGGCAATTGAAATGGTTAGCTCCACATTAAAAAAAATCACCAATCTG
Source organism: Tolypeutes matacus (assembly GCA_026826555.1). Classification (NCBI taxonomy): domain Eukaryota; kingdom Metazoa; phylum Chordata; class Mammalia; order Cingulata; family Chlamyphoridae; genus Tolypeutes; species Tolypeutes matacus. Next base: position 40,350,447 of record JAKSZT010053887.1, read on the forward strand.
ATGCTATCCCTCTGCTTACCACTAGTTTATCAATTTTCCATTTGACACTGGTGAAAATCCAAAAGATCTTTTCTATGACATGTCATACTAGGCCTCCCATCAGTCAACCCCAGGTTCTCTATCCTTCCATGGCCTTTGACTCCTGCAGCTCAACATTGCTTCAGTCCCACAGAATTTCTGTTTACAAAGTTTGCAACAACATCTTTCTGTTTCCCAACACTCCATGCTTTCCGACAGCCATAATTTTCCATATGCATTTTCACCCACTTCTCTACTTAGAAAAATTCTATTCCTCTTTGGAGATTGAGCCAGATGTCACTTAATCTCTCTATCCTCCATGCTGGCCCCAGACATTCTCTTTCATATCCATATATTCAGAGAACCCTTATAAAATTTATCAGATGGTAGAAAAGATTATTCTGTCTGATTTTCCAGCCTTTAGTACTCTGTAAATTTCTGGGGGGCAGAAAACTCTAAATTTAATTATTTATAGTACACATTGTTCCCAAAACGATTTACAGCACTCTTGGTCAGTGACACATAGTAGGCTCTCAATAAATTTTATGTAATAAACAAACCAATAACCTTACAATGTACTGAGTCACAGAGAAGAGAGACCACACAAAATCTAGGATATAATTCTCCTGCTGAGTTTCCCCATCACTGCTATTTATCCAGATATCAAAGGAACAGAAATTGAAAACGGACACAAAAAAGTGATGCAACCCATAAACCTACTATTATGAAAGAGTACATTCCTTATTGATGAGCTGTAACTTAACTGGAACCAAGAGAATAGGTGTAGAACAGCACAATATAATGAAATTATCCTGTCTTGGCCAAATGATTTGTTATGGGATCCCAGGCAAATTAATCATTCCTTTTATTTTTCCTTGTATTTTCCCTAGAACATTTAAGAATATAAGAACATCAACCAAAGACAGTTTTGAGGAATAAACAAGAAAATATCCTAACACTGAAATTCAGAGAACCCAGGTTCTACATGTAGATATGTCATAAATTAGCTGTGATCTTGGGGAAGTTACTGCCACACTCTGGTTCTTAGTTTCCATATCTATGACATGAAAAGATGGGACTAGAATAGTAATTCTTTAACTTTTTTTTTTCTTCCATCACACCTAGCAGTTATAACATAGTCCTTGAGTTAAAGTTTCTCAGAGTAACAAGACTTTCTCAGTGGGGGTGAGTCTAGGGTCATATGGGAATCAGAGTGTATGTACAGGGTAGGTATGTGTGGGTGGATAGCTTTATGTAGTGATAATGTCCCCCTAGGTAATTCTCAGTCTTCAAGTTGAGAACCAGGAAACTCAGTCTTTCCAGCCCCAACAAGCTTTAATTTATAATTCTATGAATGAGTGGTAGGAATGGCACAGAAAGGACAACAATGTAAAATGGAGACTAATTGCAGTATAGTAGTTGGCTGAGAAAAGTATCATTATTAAAAACAGGCATTTTCTGAGCACACAGGAACAGAGACCTGGTTTGTGAAAACCCAGGCAGGCTCTGTCTCTTACTATCTGGGTGACCTTGGACTCAATTTTCTCATCTGCAAAATTCAGATACTAATGCCTACCTGCTGTGAGGATGGAGTTGTGATCAGATCAGTAATGTGTTCAGCTTGGTGTTTTGCACATAGTTAGTACTCAGTAAATGGTTGTCAACCATTATGAGGCTAATCTGTGCTAGACATGCATAAATGAATGAGACATATTCCTGTCTTTAAGGTTTAGAGTTCCAATTATGGTTCTAGAATCTCAGATAATTTTGTTCTAGACTGGATTGGCCAGAACTTCTCTGAATGAAATGAATACTGAAGTTATTTTAATGTGTTTTATATTTATTCAATGACCTGAAAAGAATTAGTTAATATTTTAATAAACATCCTAACTGGAAATTCCAGTAGATCTTATAGGTGGTAATCATTGGAAATTGGCTTCAAGTTTAAGCCCAAACATACAATGCCCAAGTAACCTACATCAAGCTGTGCTAACACTCTTTCATTCCTGGTGTTCCAGGAGCTAAAGCTCACAACTGAAATAATGTAGAAAACATTTACTGAATCCTAACATTATGTCAGGCACTATTCTATTTATGTGTTATAAATTTACTTAATCCTCCAGTAACCTTATGGTAAGTGCTATTATAATCATCCCCATTTTGCAGATGAAATTGGTATAGAGAGATGCAATTTGTTCAAGGACAATGTGGCAAAGGGGAAATTCAAAATCAGGTAGTCAAACCCAGATATTTGAGTTTTGTGTCTCTCTGCTATGCTGAATACTAGTAGGATCACTAGAGAGGGTGTCAAGAGACCTGAATTCTAGACCTATTTGGGTGTCCTTGAATAAGCTACTTCCTTGCTAGGCCTGAGTTTCTTTAAAATTAGGGATTTAGATGAAATCTAAGGACCCTCAACATTAAGAATCTCAAAACTATTATCCTGTCCAAATACTGATGGCCCCTCTCATTTCTGAGACTTTCTAATTTAAACTTTCCAATAAGTAATTAGAATGACAAGAATTAGTGTTTTAGGGAGGCTCCTTTTTTGTCTTTTTTGATATTTACTTTTTTTTTTTAGCTGCTATTTTCTTTTGTTTTTCCTTGGCATGTGTTATGTTGGCAACACAAACTATTGTGTATACATCTATGTGTTTGTAAATGTTGATGTTGCCATTGCTGTTTATTTCCTTTGTTTAAGAGAAAAAAACCAACTATAAAACAAAAAATGGAAAGAAAAAAAATGAGGCAGACCAGATTTCACCAAAAATAGGAACCTCACAATTACATTTGTCACATTATTTAGTGCTGTTTCCACCCCCACCCCCACTCCAGCACTCACTATCCCCCTCTCTTGCTTCATTTTTCTCTATAGACTTACCACCATCTGACATACTATGTTTCATTATTTATTTGCTGTCTTTCTCTCCTCACTAGAATGGAAGCCCCATAAGGGATGCCTTTTGTTTGTTTTATACACTGTTATTGCCCCAATACCTAGGACAGTGCCTGTACACAGGTGTTCAACAAATATATGATCAATGGAACTGAATTTCTTCCAAACAGGGAGATCTCTGAGGACTGATGGCAGTCACCATTGAACTTCTATTGTCTCTTCCCACAGCGAATGGTATCACCATCCCCCTAAGTTAGAAAGCCAGGAATAAGCCTCACTTCATCCCTATTACTCTCCCCTGAGACCTCTCCTTTCCCTTGCCCCTCTGCATGGCCACAATAGGACTGTCTTTGTTCTGACCCCTATCATTCCCTTTAGACTAATGGAGATGACACCCAGACTGATCTCTGGTCTCCCAACTCCTCTCTTGCTCAACACCCCACCCTCCACGGTACCCAGAGTCATCTTTAATCAATATCTATCAGATGTTGCTGTTCCCTTGTTTAAACCCTCTGTGGTTCTTCAGGACCTTCAGGCCAGTCTCTAGACTACCTAGTAGGAAACAAAAAGCCCTTTTGATCTGGCCACCGACTTATCTTTCAGTCTCACTTTCTCCTCCTCCATTCTGTTTTCTAGTCATACCTCACTTTTGCAATTCTCCATTTGGTCTCTACACCTTTGTTCCTACTAAATTGTTTGTCTGAAATGCCCTTTTACTCATGATTTGCCTGGAAAATTCCATTAACATCTAGCCCAAATATCAACTATTCTATAAAGTCTTTCCCCAATTTCTCAACTATAGTATGCCATTCTAACTTCTCTCCTCTCATAGTACCTTTCACCTAACTCCAGTAATACATTTATCAATTGCAAGTGAGTTATTTGTAAATACTTCTGACACCACTTTGTAGATTATTGGAGATGCCTATCACAGTGCTTGGCACATAGCAGGCTTTCAATAACTATGGAATGAATAAATGAAGGGACAACTCAATACCATAATTGTCCTACCTAGAGCCCTTATCCTTCTAATTTATAGCATAGTTATAAATAAAATAAGATCCCAAGGCTTTACTAACAACATAAAGTTTAGAACTCCCCTAGGCTTACCTAAACAAATCTTGCAGCCAGTCTATGGCATCTCTTGACCTTGAAATTGACTACTTTGCTGAGGTCATTCCTTCCACAGGTATCTTCTTATGTGATTTCCAAACAAAAGTCTAGTCCCAGACCATGGCAACAGTGAGAATGCTGCTATTACAGACAAAGCTTGGATGGCAATTGGTTGCACACACCTGAGTTGTATTTCCTTGATCTGCTGGAACCAGAAGCCACAGTCTCCCCATGCCACCTCTGACCAGAGATGTAGTGAAGGAGGTTCCAGGATTGTAGGATGTGGGGTAGACTGTTCTCAGGATTGCTTCAGAGGCACAAGAAAAGTTTTCTTTAGAATCAGGGTGTCACAACAGCTGCCTGAAGACACCACACATCCAAAATTAGGAGTGGGAACTAAGTCGAAGAATCAGTTAATCAGTGTCTGGCTTCCTGAAACCACCTTAATGAAATAAAATGCCAAGATTCACAGATACATTGACACTCCTGCTGATGGCCTAAAATAGCATCAACTTCCGACTGAGCGAGCCAATTGCTAGCTATTGCCTTGAACTCTTCTGCCTAGTGACATGTCAATAGGGTGAGCTTATTTTCAAGATGTGATCCTTTTCCCATGCTCTCTCTCATTTCCAATTTGGCAGTGAGACTGGACATGGCTTTTACTCAGGTTCTTTAGAAGATGCCACTATGGATGGATTGCTAAGAATTAAATGTATTTCCATGTGTGATTGGGTGAAGTCAGAGGTGGGCAGAGGGCTTCTAGACATAGTGCTAAAATCACAAGAACCAGGTTTCAAGTCCAGGAGGGAACAGAAAAATAGAGATGCATATTACAAGTGCTGTTAAGAAAAATAGTATTGCTCTCAGCATTTGTTTCACATTATCTGGAGTATGCGGCCCAGCTGGGCATCATTACCCTGGTGGAAGCCAAGAGAGTGCCCTGTAGACATCTGGTGTCATGTAAACAAAGCAATGACACACCTGGATTTCCCGCTGCCTGGTCAGCAGTGGGGCCTTTCAAATCAGAGGAAATCAAGTCATGTGAAAATCTCTCTCAGGAGAGGCAGAGGGATAAATAGAATGGGATCTGGCAGCAAAGCCATAAGATGATGACAGATCACATGGGCCCAATATTCTGCCAGGCCGCAGCTCACCTTTTGCAAGTCATGGTAACAGGCATAGTGGAATACAGGGGTTAAAAGCCAGGCTCTGGGTTCACAATGCAACTCCAAAAATTATTAGGCCTTGGGCAACTTCGCTTTGCTTCAGTTTCCTCATCTGTAAAGTAACAGTATCTACCTTCTTAGGGTTATAGTCAAGATAGAGGAGTAACTCATGTAAAATTCTTAATATATAGTAACTGCTCAATACATGCTAGTCTTATTTTTAAAAAGACTATCAAGAGGGATTTTTTTTAGGATCAAACCAGACTAGAGGAAACTCTATTGTAAGCAAAGGCTTTTGTGAAGGGGCATAGAGGGATTTAAAAAATCATCTAGCTCTGTCTCCTCATTTTGCTCTTTGTGGAAAAGTAAGATAAGGAAGATATCTTATCTTATCTCTTTTCAGTGATCTTATAGTAAAGTAGGGGATATAGACATATGAACTCCTATTACATATATACACACATTCACATGCTGGCTACATATGTATATATGTATATGTATTTACATCTATATGTATTCACACATATATGCATGAGAGAAATAAAGGTCATAAAAGAGTTATGGATAAAATATAACAGTAACAAGAATTAGAAAGAAATTAATTCTGACTTAAGAAAAGAATTGGAGAATATGTCCCAAGGTAGGCTGCAGTGTTCCTCTAAATGTAACAAAAAATAAATAAGTTTTAAATAAAACTACATTCACAAGCAAAGCAGATTACACATCTGGATCCTGGAACACAGCAGTATATAATTTTCATTTTTCTTTAATCATTCATATCAATACTGCAAACAAGATAAGTTCAGGGAAACAGCAATTCTACCCTGGCTAGGTTTCTGTTGCTTTGCTGTCTTTTTAGTCTGACAAACTGATACTGGGACCAGATGAGTTCTAAGCTTGTCCAGTCTCAGTTTAGCCTCTAATTGTTCAATAGAGATCACAGGTTCATTTCTGAATGGTTTGGGCCACAACTATTGATGGGTCAAAAACTCTCTTGGTTGAAAAAGAAAAAGAAAGAAGACAGACTAGTACAGCAGACTATTACAACAGAGAAATTTAGCTAGATTTTCTAATACCTGCAATTCTCAGCTTAGTAGTAATGCACTCATTGTGCTGCTGAAAAAAGCTCTATATTGATTATGCTGACACTGACAGTAAAGATGTGTGGTGGTTGGTTTTCTTTCTTTTTTCTTCACATCTCAGATGAGAAAGTAGGTTATGATTCATCCTGCTCAATCTGAGTCAAATTTCATTTTTGTTTCTTTTCAATTAGTTCTTTGCATTCCACATTAAGAAGTAAGAGTAGTTTGCTCAGCAAATGAGAACTTTGTGGCATCTCTTGGTGTGTTGCTTTCTCACACCCGATGGCTAAAAACATATCTTGTATTCTTTGATGATATTCCAATGACAGGACGATGCCATAAAATAAACATAAAGTGTTCAAATAGATAACAAACATTAAAGTCAGAGGAATCATTATTACACACTAATCATAAATGGCATAAATCAAGCTAGATGTGGCACTGGGAAGTGATAGGAAGCATTTGCACATCTACTCATTTACCTTGACCCCTACAGTAAACATATAAAAAAGATAGATATAATGATCCTTTTATATAGGTGAAATAGCCGAGACTTAGGAAAGCTAAGAGGTTATATAAAAGAGTTGAAAGCCATGTAATGTAATCCAGGAAACCTAACTCTTACCCTGCATCCTTGGATAAATCGGTTTCTCTGGCAAAATGATAACTATAATCTTAAAACTGTTAAAAGAATGGTTCTCAGTAATGTATACCAAAATGTTCTAAAGCACATCACAAATATCAAATGTTGCCATGTCACACAGAGAGGATATAGGACTTAACCTTGGATCTCCTGACTCCAAGCCAAGTGCTTGCTCCACTTTGCCATGTTAGAAAAGATGAATTAATCCATCTTTATGGCAGGACTGTATTATCCACAATGAAGACGTTTGTAGCATTAATGACTACCAACATAATATCACTTATGTATACCAAGAACCATTAGCAAACATTACTGACCCAGGAAAATCCTTAAACGGAATGAGATCCAACACTTTATTCCTTACCTCCTACAACCCTATTTTATTTTTATTAACTGGCACTCAAACCTACTGTAAATGCAGTGAACCTTCTCATAAACCTCAGGAAATGGGGAGCAGACAACGCAGAGTATATAATGGACTAGAGAATATAATTTTTGGCCTTCTTAAAAAATTCTTCCTTGGAACTTGAGTGAAAGTAATATTGTAATTCTGAATGGGGCAGTGTTTTCTCCTCTCTACCACATTTTAACAATATATAGAGGACAATATATGAAATGTGTTTGAGACAAAGAAATTAAGAGGCCTATGTAAAAGGGTCTTGCTTAAGGTGGCCTAGTGAGTCAGGAAGACAGTGTCAGGTCCAGAGTCCAGCCTGTGAATTTCTAATGCCTGGCTTTTTACACGATTGTACTGCCTCTCATGATAACATGAAAATCCGGCATCCAAAAAATGTTTACTTCCTAAAACTTAACACAATGGGTAACCTTCCTTGAGCACATTATTTCACCATGTTGTTCCATCAATTTATTTATTTCTGTTGAATTATACCCACATTTCTCAATATTTTGAACATCAAATGAATCATGGAAGCACTTTTACTTAAATACATAATTTAGTTTAGTAACTTTTATATTAGCACTTCTATACATAAAATCAAATCATGGATATTATTGACAAGCATGAAGATAAACTAGATTAAAAAGTTAATTGTTTTAAACAAAAATATTTGGCAAATAATAGTACAGAAAGCACACAATATGTTAAAAAATTATGAAGTTGCCTTCAAAAGACTGAAGGATAGAAGCTCTTGGGATAGATGATTTCCACATGCCCCTCTAGATTTGCCATAACCCCAAGGCTGAATCAGAGAAAAAGGGGGAGTTAGTGGAGGTTAAGAACTATTTTCTTATCACTTCCTGGCTACCACATCCTCTGAGGTTTCAGGAAGTCACTCCTATACAGTCCTTCTGTTTTCTCTTATTGAATTTCATCAAATGATGCTCATTGCCATTTATGATTAGAGCTAATAATCCAGGACTCCTATAAGGTGAAGGTTTGATGGTCAGAGAACCAAATTGGGACTGAGAACAGAGCTGTGCAGTGCTGCAGTGTACCTGGGAAAATGTAGTGTAACATGACTGACATCACTCAGAGCTGGGAAGAGAATTGGGATACGGTCATTAACTTGGATCTGCTTCCGGGACTTCCAGGCTTCATGGCCTTGGTTATTTTTTGCTTGTTTTTCTTTAAATGCATTCAACTGTCTCTGCTTGGAACTGTTAATCATGACCACATGCATTGCTACCTCCTCTTCATCTCTCCAGTAATGGCAGTCTCCTCATGTGGACTCCTTTGGCATGTGAGGTGGCACAGGTCAGTTAGTACATTGTGACAAAAAGCCCTAGAGCTGGATAAAATAGACTGGATTTCCCACTATCAGTTGTGGAATCTGTTCTTTGTCACAGCCCCTGGCACTACAGGATTTAACAAATGTCTTCTCTCTTTGGCCTTTATGTTACTTCATTTCCATTATCTCCCATGGTACCCATTACAATAATTGGTGTATAGTAGGCACTCAATAAATATTTGTAGATGAATGAATCCATTCAATTAAAAAAGTACAACAACAGATGCCTATCAAGTAGGACTCCACAGATGTTCAAACAATGGCTTTGCTGACAGTCAATTAAATATGCCTTCTGACAATCCTAATGTCACTTCAAAGTCTGGAAGGAGATGATTATCTGTGTGTTTTAGAGAAAGTTGTGGGGAAAGTGCAGTTGGGGGAAAGTAGGGTGGTTTGGAGGGGAAAAGGAGTTGAGGTCACAGTTATCTGTGTGCATTATTTAAGATCAGAAAATGCATAATTAGCACTTACAGGTTCAGGGCTCTGATTTAGCCAAGTATCAGTACACAACGATAGATGAGATACAAACTGAGAATTTCTCTTCCCATACACAAAGTGTACCCTTACCAGCTCCTTCTTTCCCAGAATTTCAGATGTGTTTCCACAATTATTAGGGAAGAAATACTTGATTATGAAGTAGGAGTCTGATTGCCACATTTCTTTTCATTCTTCTGATAAAGAGAATGGTTTTGAAATGTAACTGAATGAGTGGGTATCTGCTGTTTGTATCAAGACATATGCAACACCAGTCCTGGGTAGTAGTTTATAGCTTTGAAGGGGCCTATTTTAAATGAATGACCTTTCACAACTGGTTGCTATGACAACACACATAAACATGGGGAATAGGACATTTCTTTCAGTGGAATTCCCTGCCCATCTGAACCAACTGGATTTGAACAGAAGAAAATTGAGGTGATAAGAACCAAGGACTACAAAGGAACCAGGGACTACAAAGGAACCTCAGAGAGGAAGAAAATGCAATCTAAAATTAAAAAATAAAATAAAATCTTAAGTATATAACCTACCTGTTGACCAGTTCAATTCTTAATTTTCACATAAGACACATGAAAAAGAAATCAAGTCCAAGGGTATCAATACAATTTTAATTTAAGTTCAATGATATGGCAATCATGACTTTTCTACTCTCTATCAGACACAACCCACTTCTTCATCTTTGTGAATAGAACTGCCGTTCTTCTTCTAGCTGTTGGAGACAAATATTACTCTTTACTCAAATAGGAAATTTTGGCCATAGGGTTCAGAACACTCCCAGCTGTGTGACCCTGAGTAAGTCACTAGAGCTACAGTTTTCTGGGAAACGAAGGGATTGTATCAGATAGTTTCTAAGATAATATTCTTCTTTAAGATACTTTAAGTCTAGGACTCCAAAGAAATTCTTAAAAACATACTATATAGCCAAATAAAAAATTAATGTGTGCTAAGAGGGAACATACCAAATGCTAGGATTATTATTTATTTTACCAGAAGTCACTACCACCAAAGGAAATATAACTAACATGTCTCAACTAGAAAACATTCTACCCCCATGATCCACAGGTATCTTGTACAAAAAGCTGAAGAGAAACAAAATAAAAACGAAACGAAACAAAACATTTTCTCCCAAATCAATACAAATCAATACAACACTTTCTTTCATTTTCTAATTTTTTTTCCACTGTAGTTGTCGGGTTTTTAATTGCTTAGGCCATTATTTTCTGTGAAAACAAGATCCGTAAGGTTTCAGGATCTGCACTGAAAGCCACCTGCCACCTGGAGTCAGTTTGCTGACCGGTGGGGCCAGTGGAGTTTCCTTGGGAAGGGGGTGGGTCCCATAATCACTCAGATTCTTAGTTTCTTCTTATGCCAAATGGAAGTGAACATACTATCTGTTTTGCAGGGCTGCTGTCTAGCTCAAATAATACAACAAACACAGAAGGGATTTTACACAATGTTCTATAAATGTTAGTTGCAATCATGTAATCAAATCAGGGGATAGAACTATAAACTGGACGTAAGAGGCTGATTCTCAGGCAAGTTTAGATGCCAAAGTGACTGAAAATCAGCTTGAATGCCTATCACCATCTTTCCCCATAAGTGGTTACCGGGCTTTGGCCTACACTTGTACAAGGATTTTATATCTGTTAAAAAAATATTGCATTACACTGAGTGTGAATTTGTCACCTTTCACTCACTGCCTTTTTGCTAACCTTGAATCACAAATTCTGAGTTTAATTCCTTTTCCACACAGCAGTCCTCCAAGGGCAAACAGGGCCTACATCTTCTTTCTTTTTACCTTCAACTGTACCTCAAATGATGATTTCTTGGTTCCTAAGCATCTTAGTCAAAATTCTCTGGACATGCTTAGTTATCTATCGGTCACCTTTTCTAGAGACCAAATGGACTATTGTCCACATTGATCTGGGCACTCTGCTTCTATCCATGCACATTCACTGGGCCTCCATTTCGATTTCAGCTGAGAAGACACACAGCACTAAGTTCAGTAATCAATACAGGCATCATAAAGTAAATTCCCATTCAAGACTTTATTCTTTCAGGGCCTAACATGGGCCAGTTTCCTGCTGAATCATATCTTCCACATCTGTCCAACTGTAATTTGAAGGAGTAAAGCCTGATTCCACTGGAACAAACTCCTGACTTTGTGCAACAATTCTCAAAATTCACCACTAACAATACCGAGAGATAAACAAAAAATCTCTTCTGTAAGTGCCAAGTTCTGTGAAGAGAATTTACCTAGTGCTGCTCTGAAAGCACAGTGATTCTTCAAATAGCTCACTAAACAATTTTAAGACTCACATACTTCAGTTTTTTTTTTTTTTAAAGTAGGAATAAGACAACACCGTCTAAACTATGCCAAGGTAATTACAGCTTCGTGTTTAAAAATACGCTAGTAGATATTTTCAGCCCCTCCTTAGATATATTACAGCATTCATTTCAAGAGATATTGTATTCCAGTAGTGTTGTCTTCAGCCTTAAGGTCTGCTCAGCCAGCACTATTAGTTGGGGAGAATCAGGACACAGGGATGGTCACTGACATACGAATGTGGATGTTTCTCTTTCAAAATGAATGAAAAAAAATAACACTTAGGTGCTCTGGGCTTGTCAGCCAACATGGAAAACTCTTGGATAATTTCAGAGACATTTCAAGATTATCTAGAGACAAGTTCAACTTTCCTTTATATTTCCCCCTAAAAACTGCCTGCACAATAGACGTCTCAAAACTGGCGACCAGCTCTGTAGACTCTCCAATTTTCTGACAACTATATCTTTCTTCAATTCATTTTAATAGCTAATATTAAAACTCTCTCTCTCCTAATTTAAGTTCTGAAATTTCTCCTAAAATATAATAATTTCTAGTTCATCATCTCTTGTTCCTTCTCTGTATCCATCACTGGTACTAACAGTCTTCTTTAGTATAAACAAACTTTTCTCGTTGCCCAGGGAAACAGGTTGTTCCAAAAGGCAAACAATTAAGCCAAAGCACGCAGTTTTGCTGAAATGTTTTGGGTAAAAGAGCCACTAAGAGTTAATTGAATTAGATAAGAATTATCTCCTATAACCCTCTTTCTTCCATGTCCATCTCCATGCCCCTCCTCAGGTGGTATTTAGAAGCCCACACAAGAACACCATTGCCAGAGGAAAGATACTGCAGGATTCTCAGGGAATCTGCTATAGACAATATTAGTCCAAGCAGATAGAAAATGTTCAAAGCATAAGAGACTTCATCTTCCATTCAAATATACAGACTTATGGAATTGCTGTATCATGACCCATCCTTTGTGGCATATGCTTAATACTCTAATGCAAAAATATCAACTTTTGATGATGATGGGTGAGAGGGGGCAAGGAAACACTAACGCTGGCATCATTTAAAAATAAATCAATTTTACAAAGATACTCAGCTGAGACTCACCTTGAGGGCTCCTGCTTCTATTATTTTATTAAGGACTGGCTTGAGAAAACAAGATGAGCGGGGCTATCAGCAATTTGCCTTTCTCCAAGGTCAGCAGAATGGCTACAAGCAGCTAAAATGGTTGATAGGGAGATATTAGGTGTGCTATCTTCCTGAAGTATGTAGCTGACCCACAGCAAAAAAGCCTATGCTTAGTGTCACATCAGATTAATTCAGGGGTTAAAGATACTTGAAATGTACTGTCAATGACATTGAAGTTCAGACAACAACACTTACGGCCCTGGGTACAGGCAGCCCCTTCCATCTCTCACTCTAAGGTTACGAATGCAGGAGGGCAAGGGTAGCATGAGGTAGAAACAGCCTTCTTCTGATGATCTGTAGGAGTAGTATCAGCTTTTCTGTGATGGTAATGGATCAGAACGGACTTGAAAGCAGAAGACTGAGTCCATTTTCTCAAAGTAATTTAGCTATGTGACCTTGAACAAGTCATTGAGTCTCTCCGTTTCCTCATCTGAACAATTAAGAAATCATGGTCACATCTGCCAATAAGACCTTTGCTGTGAATGGGCTTTGTAAACTTGTGGAGCTTTATGCTATGGTGGTCATCATCACACCAGTAATAGAAAGGGCATGTGCTGGTAGAAAATAAGGAAATAAGTAACAGGGAAATTTCAAAGACCCACTGTAGTCAATACAATGATCACATTTATAAGGCGCAGAGATGTACTCTCTTTCTACTTCTCCCAGTCATGGACAGTGTCTTAAGATAATTCATTTATGATATGCCTTTCAATACTTTTTGGTGGTAGTGGTGGGTGCCCTGTATAATTAGAGTATCTCTAGCTCTTTTATCTGAAGTGATTCTGTCCCTCCACAATATATATATTTAATATATATTATATAATACATAACACATATATAGTGTATTTATTTTAATAAAAATATATAATGCATATATATTGAATGTTTTCAAAATAAATTATGCACACCATGACATTTCACCCTAAATGTTTCAACATGTAATCCTAAAAACGAGGACATTTTTCTATATAACCATGATTTCATTAACATACTCAAGAAATTATTATCAATATTATCTAATATATAATTTATATTCTCTAATTTCCCCCCCAATCCTTTATAACTGTTTTTTTTTTTTTTAATTGAGAATCCAGTCATGGCTCATGTTTTGCATTTGAATGGCGTGACTCTTTAACCTCCTTTAACACAACACAGCCATTTTTGAGGAATTCAGGGTAGTTGTCTTGAGGAATATCCCATCATCTGGATTTGTCTATTTCCTCACAGCTGGATTTAGGCTAACATTTTGGCAAGAATATTACAAATATACTAAGAAGTACATACTTCTTATGTACTTCTTATTATATTATATTAGCTGGTACATATCAGTTTGTCTTGATGATGCTAAATTTTATCACTCGGATTAGATGGTCTCTACCTGACTTCTTCATTGTAAAGGTACTTTTTAAAAAATTTATTATTAAGTAATCTCTGATCTTTTGTTACCCCTCCTGTCCTGGTTTGCTAAAGGGCTGCCAATGCAAATTACCAGAAATGGGTTGGCTTTTATAATGGGAATTTTATTAGGGGAAAATCTTACAGTTCTGAGGCCGTGAAATGTTCAAATCAAGGCACCATCAGAGATGCCTTCTCACCAAGTCAGCCACTGGTGGTTCTGGTGTCCTGACACATGGCATGGCAAGATGGCAGCTGAGCTCTTCCCCTCAAGGCTCACTGTCTCCCTGAGCTCAGCTGTGGTTGATCAGGCATACAGCATGACTCTTTCTGGGCCTCCTTTTTCAGTCTTGGCTGCTCCACTTTCTCCCCAGCCCAGCTGTGGGCAATCAGCATAGGGTTCATCTCTTCAGCCTTGGGCTAACTCTGTGGCACAGCCTCTTGGGGATTTCATGCTTCACTCAGCTACTATTGAGTCCTCTCACATGGCAGGGTCAAAATGGCAGCTCTTGCTTCTCAGTGTGTTCTCAGTTTAAAAACGACCCAGCAAGAGGGTGGAGACCCACCCAACCTGTGCCACGCCTCGCTGATGTAGTCCAATCAAAAGTGATCTAATCAAGTGATCTAATCAAGGTCTCTTAACTGGATCTATCAAAGGGCCCCACCGACAGACACAAGAATGGGTTAGCTTAAGAACATAGTTTTCAAAGGGTCCACAAAAGATAAACCAGAACACCTCCCAATTCTTTTAAGTATACCATAATTATAATCATTCCTTAATTATAAAAAACAAAAAGCAAAAAACTGTTAAGCGTGATGTGAGGCTCCAGAAAGATTAAACAGAAATCCAAAACTCAATACATTCATGAATCATCCCACTTAGGGGAAAAAAGGGGGGCAGGGCATTAAGAAAAAGCAACATGACCACAGGGAAACCTACTTTGTTGATACTATTTATTTACATTTTGTTCCTTCTTACTCCCTGTGCAGCTTGTAGTCCAGCAGGAGATCTTTGAAATGAGAATACTTAATTACCTTCAGCAAACCATCTACAGCCTGAATGTACAATACATAACTAAACAGGCAAAGTGATGGAGGAAGAGAGTAGGCAATAGGGTTGAGGGAGGGCAGAGTTGAATGGAAGAGTGAGAAGTTCTTTAGGGTGGTACATGGCAAGGCTCTTTCTGGTCCAGAATGGTCTTAAGATACACTTCTGACAGAGAGCAAGAGAGGCTCTTAGCTATCTCCCGTGGGTCAAGTCCTCTGGAAGCAAATGCACTTCTCTGTAGCCTTCCTTCTCTCTTATCTCCAGGAAGACATATGGACACTGTCTTCTAGGCTCACAAAGCACTCAGTGAGACGCAGCACAGCATTGATATCTGCACAGATATTATTTATATGTCTGTCTCTCCCCTATCCTTCCCAGGAACTGTAAGCTTTGTGATGGCAAAAATTCTGCTGGTGGGTGTGCCTAGCACACAGCACAGTGCCAGGCACAGGGCAGTACTCAGGAAATGTTTAACAGGCAGAACATTCTGTTAACGATTCCTTTGCCTTTACCTAGCCAGTAAGAGGTAGAGCTGAAATTCCAACCAAAGCTTCTGCCCCCAGAGCCCACACTGTTAACCTAATATTGTACATATAAGAGTTCCCATGGCATTTGATCTCAACATTGTTTACTCTTTATATAAGATAATGTTCCTGGTCTTAGCCAGGTGCTAATAGCCCTCTCCAGTTTGGCTCCAACCTATTTCTGAAACCTTACCTTTCAGTATTGGCTAGTTTGACATGGGTACTCTATTCTAAGAGGTTTATTCACTGTTTTGACAAAATCACCCTCATCAGAAGTAACTCCACTTCTCCACTGTCTTGCCATTTCCAAATTTCAATGAGCATTATTTTAAATTCTTACTCAAAGGCTAACAACTCCATAAACACATTTCCATTCCTGCCTGTGGATGTCCTCTTTCCTTTTCTGAATTATAATAAAACAACATAATCTTGTTCATATCACATATGTGAACTATAGCCCTATCTCTGCACTTCCCCCCAACTAGCAGAGAAGCCTATACACAGCAGGCATTCGGTGGA
This sequence comes from Tolypeutes matacus, assembly GCA_026826555.1. Taxonomy (NCBI): domain Eukaryota; kingdom Metazoa; phylum Chordata; class Mammalia; order Cingulata; family Chlamyphoridae; genus Tolypeutes; species Tolypeutes matacus. The sequence continues at coordinate 40,366,611 of JAKSZT010053887.1, forward strand.
TGTTTCCTGAATAAAATAAAATTTACTTGAATAATCCTGGCCTCAATTTATATTTTGCTTATTCTATCTCCTTAGAAGAGAATACCCATCCCTTATTTTCTACCTGAAAAGCTGGTCTTTTCCATTAAACCTTTCCTAAATATCCAGCCTGGCCAGCTCTCACCATCTTCTACGGTGTGGTTTAAATGTACATACCTGGAACCTAGATTCTAATCCTAGCCCTGCAATTGATTAGCTGCTGATATTGGACAAATGAACATTTCAATGTCTCAGCTTTGTAATCTGAAAAAATAATAGCATCTATTTCCCAGGGTTATGTTGTTCTGTGAAGATGAGTTAATTCCCATAAAATACATAAAACAGTGCTTGCCATATCGTAAGCACTCAAATGTTAGCCATTATTCTAAATTCTATCTCATGGTTAGTAATTTTCATTTGGCAATGATTATATGACACCTGTTCTACTGCTGCCAGTAACTTAAATTTAAATCAGGCATTATTAATGGATTTTTATATAAGCATATCTCTTTTTCTTAAACTGCAAGCCCCCAAGAGCATGGAAGAACTTTGATTATTAAGCATATCTACATGCCATGAATCTGGCTTAGTGCTTTCTCTAAATATTTTATTTTAATACTCATAATAATAGTATCAGTTAGATATTATTTACATATTATAAATGAAACAAAACAAAAATGAAGGTTTAGAGAGATAAGCAATTTATCCAAATTTTCTAAGCTTGTAAGTAGTAGAGCTAGCATAGTTCTTATGAGCAAATATAATATTTTCTCAAGTGATCAACATATATTCATAACACAATTTCTCTCTAGATCCAATTTTATTTATTGCTATGCATTTTGTTGCTATGATATTTGAAGCATGTATACTTAGTACATTAGCTTTTCATTTTTAATGTATCTTAATACAAGACATTATTTTTTACTTTTAACATACTTTGTTTCTTTTTTAAAGTTTATCTTAGAACGCAATATAATATCCCCCATTGTAATGATGAGAACATTGTAATGATGATGACATACTTAGATTGTATTTTTAATATATTGATTATATATTATAATATAACTAGACAACTTTTTTTCTTAACTATTCTCCATGCATCTGTGCTGATCTCCATCAACTTATGCTTGGCTTTTAGCTTTACGTTTATACTTCTTTGAGTTAATGCTATTTCTATAGTGAAATTACTAGTTTTGAAAGGAACACTGGAGAATATTTTCTCCATGCCTTTGATTTACCTAGGTGGGAAATGGGGCTTAGGTAGATGGGAACATTTCAACATTGCATAGCCAGTGAGAGGCAGAGAAGGGACCAGAACCCGAATGTGGTTCCTTTAGCTAACCTACACTGCCACCCGTATACAAATAAATGCCATGTTTTTCACATCTCAGTAACTCTCACTCCATCTATTGTGTGGTTTTGGACTAATGCCCTGCTTTTACCTATCATTATATATTCCCAAATAGGAAATGAGTGGGAGGGTATGAAAATGGAATAAATTTGAAGAAGCAAATGCCCTGTGCAATTTTTCCACCTCTGTGCCTTTGCTCATACTGCAGCCCAAATATAATGCCCTTTTCCTTTCTTTGGGTGTTGTCCTTGTCCTTGCACTGTTGTCTGAAATGTTTAATATTACCCTCTAAAGAGACAAGTACAGAAATTGAGAATAAGCATTTAGATAATCTAACAATTTAGCAGAGTAATATATTTCTGTAAAATCTAATAGTGATAAAACTTGGACTTCCAGTTTGTATGCCTTTTTATTATTTCATTTTCCTAATAATTTTTATTGTAGATACAAAAATATTGGTCTGCAACATATTAGGGGAAAGCAGTCTTTCACCAACAGAAAGTTTGAGAGGCACTACTTTTAAAGGGTCCTGGTTCTAGTGCCACCATTCCTGACCTTCCTAACAGAGCTTTTAAATGAGTAACATTTTACCTAAGTCTTTCCTAAGTCTTGTGACAGTTTCTACCTAGCCTAGTAATTATTTGTGTGCTTGTACTGTCTCTTCTGAATAATTATAAGCCCCCTAGGACAGGTTATGTATTTATAACATCTCAGAAATGGCGGCAATTCATAAAACTGTGTTGCACCAATGGCCTGAATTAGATCCATGGTTCATAATTATTCACAGATTATAAGAGGGGGCAAGTTAAAAAGAAGACTGCATAGGCAACATCTTGTCCTGGAACTTGTATAGGGAAAGGTCTGAGAGACAATTCTCAATTCCTCATTATGTACATGAATCTTTTAGAGTAGTGAGAAACCTAAACGCACACAGAAACCCCATTTCTGTCTAGGGGGATGTTCATAAATTGCCAAAAAAGTCTTAAAATCAAATTTTTATCTCAAGAAAGTCTACGTTACTCTCAAGATTTTAGTACAAGCTAACAGATACCACAGTTACGGCAGTCTCAGAAAGCACTTCCCGGAACTGCTCGGTTGTGCGTGCACGTGTACCAGCTCTACGCATCCGGAATGAGATACGTATGTTACCAGTGAGTGGATAGTGCGCCTCCTTAAGGTAAGTAAGGAAAACGGAGCAGGATGTTTACTTCAGAAGCCAGCCTAGACTCTACTCACCAAAGTACTCATCAGCAGGTGGATTTTCCATGTCATACAGCATCTTCTTGGTCAGGTGCTCAAGCTCGTCTTCTGGGCGGAATGAGGGGGGAGCGGAGGAAGGCCCTGCTGATCCTGTGTGTCCACCCTGAAAGGCAGAAACATAGTCCTTTAAATCGGATCTAGACATCGACCCAGGCAATCCATCTGAAGAAGGAGTGCCTTCCATTGCCGAGGAAAAACACTGGACTTGGCCACTAGATGACTTGGGTATTAGAATCAGTTTAATTACTTATTCAGTGTCTGACCTTGGACACATCACATTATTCACTTCACCTTATCTACATAAGTCATCTATCAGGCTTTAGAAATCCATGTTTACAACCGTAGGAATCTACTGCATGCAACAATTGCTGAGCAGTCACTATGATCCGGTTCTAGATTCATAAAAAGATGAGCCTCCCCCTTATAGAGCCTACAGAAGAGTGGGAGATACAGGCATATTAATAATTAAAGACAAAAAAAGCATACAAAGTGCACAGAGTACAAGGAGGGACCTCTCACATTGTCTGAGAGGAGGATTTCCTGAGGAGAGGCATGAGAGCAGACTGGGACTTACTCAGCTAAAGAGGAAATGTAAAGACAGAGGTTTCTCACATTCAGGTGAGAAAAAGCCAGGTGACGGGGAACTCCTGCAGTTCTGTATTTCTAGGCCATGTATAAAGTTTGAGATAGGATGTGAGAAAAGTCTTATTTAGTACAGGGGTCCAGAAGGTGAAGGGCCTTGTGCTCCAGTTAAGGGGGTTGGGTGATTTTTTTTCTCCAGCAGTGCAAAAAGCCACATATCAGACGGGGAAGACAGGCAGGAGCGTTGATATCAGGCTAGTGTTTAATGGGTGTGTTAGCCAGAAGTATAGCAAAGCAGGGCAATCGACTGGGAAGTGAAAGAGTACTTGAGATAATCAACCAAGAATCCAAAGGGTGTAGAAAAAGCAGACAGGCCAGATGCTAGATGTCAAATAGCTTTGCGCTATGTGAGTAAATGGGAATGTATATTTTCTTTTGCCTATATTATAACTTTCTAACAGCATACCCCAGCATGTTCAAAGTGTTCAAAATATAAATGCTTATAAAAAGCCTAGGAATGATGACATGCCTACCGTGACTAATGCGTGGGGATATAATATATAATGGGCCAATGTTCTTGTGCCTTGGTGTTTACGTGTCCTTAAAATAGTGGGGCAAGAGCTCTCTTTTCACAGTTGTTTATAAGAATTAGTTAAACAAAACTTAAATAAAGCTGCATATTCACTTAATCACTTTATCTCATTTTATCAAATCAGACCTTGGATGCAAAAATCATATAAAATACAGATCCCTGTACAAATGTTTACATCTTTACTAACAATATTTATTTCAACAATTCCAAGATGAGTATTAGTAATTTATGTGATGAGTAAAACATAATAAGGCCTTCTAAATGTTTGTGAAAATTTAGGAAAAATGTTTTGATTAGTATCTGTTTGGCCTTTATAATTTTCCATTTTCAGGTTTTCTAAAAAGTACAGAAAGTTGGGAGTACAGAGAAGCAGAAGTCTGAAAAAGCCAAGCATCTTTTATATTGGTTTACTAACCTCACACTGGGATTTTATTTTACTGTTGGACGATTTGATTGGAGATTGAAAAGCAGTGAATAACCTTTGACATGTGGTAAGTAACAGAGACAAAAAATAGAGCCATATCTCTGGATCTGAAGAATCATTACCTCATTCTCTTCATTGTGACATAAGAAAATTGTGACATAAGAAAATTGTGACATAAGAAAAAGAGGCCTATGACCAGGGCAGTATTGGTTTCAGCAGGTTTACGAGATCATCCTACACTCACTCATTTATCCAAAAAACATTAGATTAAATAAGCCCTTATGTTGGACCGCCTCTGAATGCTAAACAATGCCTGCTTATCTAAGGCTGGTGTGAGAGAGTTAAAGGGCCATCAGATCATTTATTCTTCTTCTTATTAGTTTATCCACTCATTCTTAGGGTCTATTTTATGAACCCCTTGCAAGCATCAGGGAGGGACACAAAGATGAATAGACACAGAAGACTGGAGTCTAGCGGGGGTAAAAAACATACCCAAATGACTAATTATAAAAAGGAGAATAGTATAAACATTTCGAAGGGTGATTTTTCAGTATTAATGAATTTTAAATTGTGCATATCCTATCTACTTCTAGGAAATGTTATAGAAATATGCATGGAAGTACATAAAATTATATCAAGCTTGGTCACAGGAATTAAATTTGAGAGAGATAAGAAAAACAAATAACAATGCAACTACCAGCAAAGGATGATTAAAGGAATCCTAAATGAATGATTATAGATACATACAGTTAACAGGCTTTAAAAGAGTACCTGGCAGATCTTTTGATACAAGCATGCAAAGATGACCAAGACGTGTTTTCAAAATTACAAAGCCAGTAGCAGACCAGGATATGTAAATGATGGCCCTGATTTTGTAAAGTAAGTACAGGTTAGTTATCTACAGACTTATATACAGATGGAGAAAAAAAAAAAATAGCTGAAAGGACATACACTAAAGTGTAAAAGGTGATTATCTTGGGGGACAGGGATAGAATCCTGGGGACTTCCACTTTCTAAGTTTACATTTCTTTATTTTATAGTATATACTTCTACTTTTGTAATCCATGAAGTATAACTTATTTTTAACATGAAGAATCAAGTCATGAAGATATGCTGGACACTAGCAAAACCCTGGAGCAGGGTTCTAACCCAGGCCAAATGGGGTACTTTGAGATGTGTAACTCTCGGTATTTCTTTCAAATGTGAGAACTCCTGGTATTTCTTCTCAAATGTGAGAAACAGTTTACTGTGAGGTGAGAGAACTATGAGCGGTTCATTTTTTTTTTCCTTCAGGATGATCAAGTATGAGATATGAAACATATCATGAGGTGATTCTGGATAGATAGGTAGGGTCAGGTAATGGCTTTCATGCAATTTGGGGGTGTTTAGGTTTTCTCCAATGGCTGAGGGTCTCCAGGCCTTTTGGCAGAAAATGGCAACCATAAAAATGTACACAAAATTTACTTACAATTTCAAGAAGTTCACAGACTATAAGGCACCTAACTATTAGACCCTATTGGGAAAATCCAGGCAACAGAAACTGCAGTAGGGATTTTCATCAGGGGAGTGATCTAAGCAGAATTAGAAAATTCTCCCCGGGGTAGAGGGTATATGGGAGAACTATAAGATTGGAGTGACAAGGGAGGTTTATCATAATATATTTGTGGCCAGAGATAGTGAAGGGATATACTATGTGACAGTGACATTATAGCTGGAGAAATTTGGCCATGTCACTAGCTTGGTGTCATTGGCTAAGCTTGTTAACTTTTCATAATTTCAGATTCCCTTCTGTAAAGCAGGCTTACAAATGACCTCTTGGTCTTTGTGAGGATTAAAATGACATGACTATATCCCATACTATATCTCATGACCTATATATATTCATATATATGTACAAATATAGAACTTAACTATTTTCAATCGATTATTTTCAAACCATTTTATTAATGGTGTTCTCTTTGGATGCTTTCCAACTTTCCAAACAGGCAGGGATTTATCCTAGTTCAGGTGACAAAATTGAAGTCTAATGTGGGAAAGTAAGTGACTGATGCCTTTTTTCCAGAGTCAAAAGAGAGGGAAAGTTTGAACCCAAAATATGATGTCACCTGACTCCATGTTCCATGCATTTTATTTTTCCAAACAAGTGTTTCTTCATATGGAAAGTGCTAGAAAAGAATAAAATATTACCTCTAATAATAATAGTGCCCATTATTTTAATTATACCAACTATTCTAGAAAAATTTCCAGTCTTAAGGTGGAGTCTCAGAGAATGGGCACTTTTTATCACTTTTTATCAGAGAATTGGGCCTAGTATCTACTTCCCTTTCAACATCAACAAAAGGTACAAGAACGGGGATGGGGGGGCTGTCTTTTATAAATCTAAGCCAGCAATCCAGATTCTACCTTAGCATTTACATTTCTAGTAGAAGTGTAATTTCAAAGTACTTGCCAGTATTTTACAGATTTTAAGAAAAAATATATTATTTCTTCTATTCTCCAAATAGGCTATTTATATGGGATACTGGTTTTGGAAATAATAAGTTGGAAAGTCTCTTTTCCTTTAGATTTTATTTGGGCTGGCCATGTGTGAGCTAAGCTCTGAATCTCAACTGAGTGCACCTACTCTCCAGTTCATTGGACTCACCCAGGATAACTAATAAGGAGGAGATGATGGACAACCACCATACCAAGGAACGGAGAGAGTCTACAACCTCAAGCAAGAAAGTCCCATCCATCAACCATTTGGGATCGAAGCCCCCCTCTCAATTAGAGGTGGAGTGGGCATCACCATCCCAGAATCCTCAGAATTGGGGAATGAACTATGGACTAAAGTAGACATACTTGTATTCTACTATAGATTTATTGTGATTCTACCAATAGAAGAAATTATATCATTGATGTGGAGGCAGTGGCCACTGGAGGTTCTGAGGGCAGGGAGAGGGAAAAACAGGTGTAATACGGGGGCATTTTCGGGACTTGGGAATTGCCCTGAATGACACTGTGACATTATATATCCTGCCATAACCTACAGAATTGTGTGGGAGAGAGAGTAAACTACAATGTAAACTATAATCCATGCTTAGTGGCAATGCTCCAAAACGTGTTCATCAATTGCAATGAATGTACCACAATAATGAAGGATGTTGTTAATGTGGGAAAATGGGAGGTGTGAGGAGGGGGCATATGGGAATCCCCTGTATTTCTCATATAACATTTATGTAATCTAAGTATCTTGTTAAAAAAAAAAGGTAAAAAATATATTAAAAATAAAATAAAATGCTAATTGAGTATTTCTGGGATTTCTTCTCAGGAATGGCCCAGAGAGATCATCTCTTCCAGTGTTTTTGAACATTATTTTGCTACAGAAGCTCACCTCTCCAATCCACAAAACTTAATATTTACAGAATAGACACTGGTAAAAACACAAGCCTGAGTTTACAGTTGTCTCTCACACCAAGGAGGATAGCTCAGGATTTTCTTCAGTCATCCAAGCCCCTTATGTACTAGTTTAGTAATTTTCTTACGTTGATGAGTGGAGACCCCCTCTAATTTTTCTCTCCCTGTAGTGCTTAGCAGGTCCTAAGAAAAACTTAACTGTGTCTAATTCCGTTTTTCATAAGCAGTTTCTAGCACACTGTCTGGGTAATAGCACAGAGTAAAATTGGGGAGAGAAGGGCAGGAGGGAGAATTTTTATTGCATTATTTATTTTTTCTTCAAAAGTAGAAGTGTGACACGTACCGGCAGTATATTCATCATGGCTTAATAATAACTCCTTATATTTATATAAAACCTTTTGAATGGGCCTGCTTTCATAGACATGAAATCTCAAATGTTTATACAACAATCTTGTTTTGTGGACTAGGAAACTGAGGCTTGGGGAAGATGTGAGCAATGCTGTGAAAAATGCTCACTACTGAAAAATGACAAATACCCAACTGAAAGCTGGGTGTGCCAAGACAGGGTACTTTCTGCTACTCTACAATGCCTCTCAGGGTTCTGATATCGTTATCTCCAAGAACTTCTAGCTCTATTATTCTATAGTCCTATGGATTTTAATCCAGTAACTCTACTATCTAAGCAAAGATTTTTTTCAGAGTTGTGGTTTACTGCTAAATAGTAAAACAGAGATACTGCTAAACAAATATAAAGAAAGCCTCCAGGCTTTACTGAGCAAAAGACATTCTTATAAGTGTCAATAGTAATCACTAACATGTATGTTCTTTGTAATGTTTAAACCTTATAGCAAGGGCAAAATAAAATTATAGGACCCACAGGTGAGTTATTGAGTAATAGATTTCAGAGAACTCATTCACTGTTCTTAGAACATACCTGTCCTGAGGGGCTGCCAGGAGCTAAGCCCAGTAATTATAAAGCCAAATCATTCAGGGTTCCTGCCTCTAACAACTCACAGGTTAGGAAGAGACAGACATGAAAACAGATAATTACAATAAAACATAAGTACTAAAACAGAAAATATGAATCCAGTTCTCTGAGATAGGAGAAGGCTATGAGAAAGGAGATATCTTAGTTTGATCTTGAAGGATAAATTGGTATTTAAAAAAAAAGGAAAAAAAAAGCAAAAAAGCAAAAAAAGGACATGCATATCAGAAAAAACTGGTAAGAAAGAGAGGAGGAACAGAGCTTGGTGATGTTAGAAAGATGGGCTGAGGTTAGTCACTGGACTTTGTTCTTAGGCAACAGTCATTGATAAATATTATGAAGGGGCTGACATTATCAAAGTCATGCTTGAGAAATATGCATAACAGCAAATACCTTCAACTATCAAGGCCAACAATATTTTAATATCATGGTATTTCTAAACTAATATGCTTACAAAGGATCCTGATATTTACAAAGTATGGCACAGACTGCTAACTCTTCACCAAAATCGGTTTCCTCTTCTCTCTGGGTTCACAGCTAGAATGCATTTCCCATCCTCCCGTGCAATTGGATGTGGCCATGTGAAGAACAAAGCAGAAGGAGCCTGGGCCCTGAGTCAACACATGGAGACAAGTCAACCACTGACCAGGCAGACTTGCCTCCAAGTGTTACAGAAGGGAGACTGGAAAGAAATATGCTCAAAGGTTAATGGTTGAAGGTGATGGGAAAGTGGGTAGCTTATATTCTCTCTATTTATGTTTTTCTGTATTTTCCTTTTTCTACAATATTTTTTCCCCAAGTATGAAAAAATATATAATTATAAAAATTGCTAGAAAAGTGAAAATGCCAAAGTATCTGCAATTGACTCTCTTCTGCCCTTGTTCTTTTCTAGTTAAGGGCCCAGAAGATGGTCATTCTAGGGAACGCTTATTCTGAAAATTGCAACCAAATGTGATCTTGGTCCCTAGTACAAGTTATGGGTGGGAGTGTGTAATAATGAAGACTTATTTCTGCGAACAAAATACATGCAGATAGAATCACTGGTGAGCAAGAAAGCCACACCAAATTAAGAATAACACAAATATCAATATATCCTTCATATTTATATAACACTCCTTGCCATTTATATATTCTTACAGAGGTACTGTGGTAGATTGAATTATGTCCCCCACAAAGACATTTTAAGACCTAACTTCCGGTCCTGTGGGTGTGAGCAATTTGTAAATAGGGCTTTCAACGATCCTATTTGGATGAGGCCAAACTGAACAGGATAGCCTGAACAGGATAGTACCTAATCCAATAGGACTGAAGTCCTTACAAGCAAAGGAAATTAGACAAAGAAAGGCATGCAATGGAGGATTGCTGGAAAGACAGCACCAAAATCTACAGACTTTGGAGAAAGTGTGGCCTTGCCAACGCCTTGAGTTTGAACTTCTAGCCTCCAAAACCGTGAGCTGATAAATTCCTGTTGTTTTAACCAACCAGGATGTGGTATTTGTCATAGCAACCCTGGCAAACAAAGACAAGTACTCATAATTACAGAAGGCCCGATCATTTAGAATCTGTCTCATCTTAGTTCTGCCTTTAACTTGCCCTGGAATTTTGGTCAAATCATTTCCATTCCCTGGGCCTCCGTTTCTTTATGTGTAATATGATGTTTTCAAAGGTCCCTTTGATTCTATACTATTGCATTTTTGTGCCTATGGTATGTAGGACTCATATCATTAGCTATTTATAGTGAAATCACAGATATTCACATTTATGGGTGCTTTGTAATCTATAAAAACAGACACACACTGAGTAAGTGGAAACCTCATTATTACAGAGATTTCCATTTGCAGGAGTACTTAGGCCGCTTGTCAGCATCCTCTGAAACAATCCAGAACTTAATTCAGCATTCTTGATCTGAGTAAGCAGTAGGCAGGTCACAGGGTTTCCACAGCCTACTGAACCTTCACCATTCTTGAGGCATAAAATCAACATATAAAAGTTAACCATCTTGCCCTATCACCATCACATCTCCCCCTTAGTGTGAAAGGAAGAATTCCACCATCCCTCGTAAAGAAGAAAGGAGGTCTGGTAAATAGTCTGCACTAGGCACAAACAGTGAAGACTCCAGTGGTGGGGTGGGGGATACCCACACTATCTCGGGTCCTTGTTATCGCAATTTAAATGTCTAAATACATGTGCTAAGGTACCATTTTACAAAATAGCTACCCAATATCTGGTTACCATTTCAGTCTCTTGAGCCACTCTGACACTGACCTTGGTGTCCTTGAGTCCTTACCTGTCATTAAGCTCCCAGTTACATGGTGCTAGATAACTTGAACTTAGTGTAATTCTGAACCTTACCAGAAAAGCACCGCCCACCGGGAAAAGGCAGCCAAGACAGTCAGAAAGATTACGTGATAATGAATACTCTATCACTCTGGGTACCAGAGCGGCTCATTTTTCTTGTCCATTTGTAATGATGTACAAGAGGTTCCTTCTCTATCATTGGGAAAATAACTTCAATTATGTGTTCTTGAAAAAAAAACACTGAAATTATCTTCTTTCAAAAGGTAGAATTAGCTCCGTTTTGGAGCTGAAAGCCTGCCAGGAAAAGAAAAAAAAAAAAAAAATATATATATATATATATATATATATTTCTTTCTGATATTTTCATTCTCCCCAACCCCCCACCCCCCATTTAGCTATGTCAAATTTGCAGTTTGCAATTTCTAGCGGCTGGCTGCTTCTACTTTCTGACTCTCACAGTATTAGCATACTTTACCCTTCAACATCTTACTATTTAATGGAAGGAACTGCACGTTCTAGACAAAGGGCAGGTGATCTGCTGGACACGGACACCTAGTTAACATATCTAGCCTGCTTTAGGTAAAAAGATTTGGCCACAAAGAAGAAAGGGAGGGAGGGAGGACTGGCTTCTCTGTTAGCAATTAGAAACCCACAAACGAACATTTCTCACAACTTCTTGTAAGTGGGAAAGCATGCTCTTGTTTCTTCAAGTCAAAAGCTTCATTTGCTTGAAGTATGAACGATAAGGACACAAGAAGGAAGACCCAGAAAATTGGACTTTAAAAGTTTGATTCTGGCTTTGAAACCCATTTCAGTCAGTTCTCAACTTTCAAAAGTTTGATTTTCCTACCACCTCTACATTCTCATGTCAGTCACTGGTGCTTCTAAATCACCTATCTGAAGCCAAATTTGGAGTCCAAGACAAGGACTAATGATTTTGAATTAGTGACTGCGGCCAGAGGAAAGTGCTGAGCCTCTGCAAAGGGAGCTGTGGTGATTGTACACCAGGGTTTTATGATGACCTCTGCTGAGCCGAGGGAGCGTGGCCTCTCCACGACCACGTGCCTCTGTCTGCACGTGTCAAGGTGGCCTTCCTCACAAGTGCCTGGGCTTGGAACATGCTTGCTCTGTGGTCTGATATCTAGGGCACCATTTAAATTCCCTGGGGGTTTGCTTCCCTATTACTGATTTTCTCATCTATAAACTAGAAGACAACAATATCTAATTCATATGAAGAAACTTTGTAAAACACTAAACATCAAATAAGTGCAGTTATAATCATCCAGAGGGACAGCTCACAAACCATGAAATAGAGATGGCTTTCTTCTTGGAAGTGTAATGTTTGCAGAGTGGTATCTCTCCAGTAATTCTCCACTTTCCTAATTGCTGATAAAGTACTTCAGTATAGTTTACATGAATTTCACATTAATCATTGCTTTAGCAAGAGAGGTAATTACTCTGAGTATTTTAAACTATAATTCTTAAAATATATGATATTTGGTGAATGGAAGCTTTGCTATCCTACCCCCTTGGTAGGAAAAAGTAGGAAAGGCATATAGCAGTAGCCCCAGATTCTCTGGGTCAGAAAAATGCTAGGTCTCTTGCCAACATAATTCACAGTACTCATTTCACTGATCCTTTTCTCTATACTGCCAGTTGGATCCTCCTTAAAGGAGAAAGAACATGTTGCCTCTGTGGAGTGAGAGCTGTCTCAATTTGTTCCCCTCTTATATACCACCTTACCTTGCCCCTACATGAGGCCAAAAGAAGCTATTTACCACAATACCATGGCTAAAACCCATATGCATTTTTCCCCATTAGTTAAGCTTTATGCAACTTAAGAATAAGAAATTTGGTATATCAAGGATGAGGCACTATTTCCATTGATTGGCTTCATCCATGTTTAAGGTTGTATTTTCAAACTAAACCATGTCTTTTTCTTTTCTGTGCCCCATTAGTGCCTCACAGTGACTTTCCCTGAGAAGATGTTTCATCTCTATTTGGTTATACCTGGGACAATGCAAGGGCTAGTTGCCCCAACATTGGAAAAAAAGGTGTTTTTTTTTTTTACCACAACCCACTGCTTTCTATGCATTGTTCCACTTTTCATAAAGTTATGTCAAGGAAACACCATAGTGTTACTCTTACTTGGGCTGGATGACTATGGTTGTAATTCACTGTGTGTTCAAAAGGGGTTTGTTTCATCAATCACTTACTGTTAGGTATTTAGATTGTCTCACAATTCTTGTCATTATAATGTTAAAAAAGAGATGATATTAAAACTGGCATATCTGATAATTCCAAATGTATAAAAATATATATTCAAGGATATCAGTGTGTGTCTCTATGCTAGTGTAGAAAAAAAATACTAGAAGGAAAAAATACCATAATGTTAACAAGGCTTAAGTCAGGATGGTGGGGCTATGAGTACTTAAAGTTTTTTCTTTATAACATTTAAATGATCTAAAATGGTCTAAAACAAAAACAAAAGAATGACCCTTAGAATCACAAAATAACAGGAACATATGTTATAAAAATGAGATTCTTGTCTTTTCTTTAATATTTTCACATATGAAGCCAAGAGAGAATGGATAACCCTCAAGTGTGGACAAATTGTTAAAAAAAAAAGGCACCTATATTTTCAGTCTGATATGCACAGAAACACTTTCCTACTGTACAAGCTGTTTCTATCTAGTGGGCTTGACAGATGCCTGAATGTGACACAAGACACTGAAATAACATGCAAATCAGTTTTCGGTTTTAATATGCAAATATGATGCTTGGCACATCACTTTCCATGGCTGAGGTAAAGTTCTGTCTTTGAATTTTTTGTGGGAAATGCAGACCGGCAAACAAATGGTTAACTCCCCCTATTTCACCTAACACAGGGTGGTTTTCATTTGAGTCAGAGGGGTTCTTGCTCAGTCATCCAAGGCACTTTGGAGGCAAAGAAAGGGCATGTGTTTTGTTCAATAACAATGCCAGCTGCGGCAACAAGTCTACCCTCTGATAGACACGCTGATCGCTTTGGATTCCTGGGCCTCGGCGGGGAGGCAGGCAAAGTGCTTAAGTGAGAATAACAGAGAAAATGTTTTTTGCTTGACCTGTGAAAATCAAATCAAAGTAACTCATTATGGAGGGGAGATTAGTTTTGAGCCACAGACAAAGAAGAGAAAGAAGTCAAAATCTTGTTTGCAGGGGATTGAAGCAGTATAGAAAACTGTAGTCGGTGGTTAATTATCCACAAATATTAGCATGTAGGCACTAAGGCTGTCATCAAAAGTGAGTGAGATACACCAAGTTCAAGGAATTTATATTCCAGTCAGGAAATCAAGGGATATTAGAGATAAATAAAAGAGAAAAAGCAAAAATTGAATGTTAATGGTAATCAACATAGTTTAGAGGATTAAATCTCTTGGGTCTGCCTGCCTGGTTTCCAATCCCACATTCACTACTTATCAATAGTGTGACTCAGGACATGCTGCTTAATTTCACTAAATACAGTTGCCTCAACCATGGGAGTTACCTTAAGGGGTTAAACGAGATGCTCCATGTAAACCATAAAGATCACCTGAGTGTAGCAGTGGGTGATTTGGATTCAGAAGAGAGAGGGGTTACAATGGGCTGGAGCATACCAAAAGGATGCCAAGTTGATACGGGGCTTGCATTAGGATTTAAAGGAGGGATAGAATTGAGAGAAACTGAACAGGCATCCTACTCTATTATGGAGTAAAAGCCCTTTGCATTTTAATATGCAATACTATTTTAATATTTTATTTTAATATTTAATATTTTAATTTCAATACCCCTGGTGCAACATACACAATAGATCATTTAATAATTTCCAAAGCATGAAAGCACGATGATACTAGGATCTTCAACTTCCTCCCTTCCTCCTTCCCTCCCTTTTTTAATTTTGTATAAAGAAACGAAACAAGAAAAGTTAAATGACTTAGCCAAAATCATATTCATAATAAATGGCAGAGCCAGGAGTTAAACATGAGTTTTCCAATCCAAGCTTAGTGTTTTTTCACTAATTTACAGTTGCCTCTATATATTCATTTAGAAATCTGAAACTAACATGATCTATCATAAAGGTTAATTAAGACCATCAACCTCACTTATTAAAGCTCGATGCTAATTATATGAGAGGTTAGAGACCAATGTGGCCCTTTTACTTTCAGAAACACTGATTGTGGTGTAATGGGGAAAGTGTGGGCTTCAGAAAAAGCTGGTTCCGGTATCAAATTACACCACTTATTTTGTAAAACATTTTCTTTCTTTCCCTCTCCCTCTCTCCTTCCCCTCTCCCTCTCCCTCTCTCTCTCTTTGTAAATGGCGGGGTGGGGGAGCAGTAGCGATCAGGTGCCCCCGTTTCCGGCCATTGTGAGGAATACTCAAGACGATATGTGTCATGTGCTAATATTTAACGGGGCTCATGATTATTTGCATTAAATGCTCACAAATGCTGTGCCAAATTTGAGCTATGGACATCTTTCAAACGTGTCAGGAAGGTAGACGAGAGAACATGCACGACCCAATGTCATTCATCAGAATGCAGCAGAGGGGAGAAAAGATCATGCTGGGATACTGAATCTAAAGGCCAGTAGCATTTAGTATTTCCAGTCATTGAACATGATTAAAATAATAGTAATTCTACTGAAGGAATTTCTTACCCCTTTTGATGCTCTGAAAGGTATAACTACATTAGTGTTAATTTGGGTGTTTATTATGAGATTGAAAATAACAAAGGTATCGAGTACTTAGCAGGGGCCAGGCAATGTTCAAAATGCTTTACATTAAGTAACTCATTTAATTACCACAGCATCCCTATCAGGTGGCTACTATCCTCATTTTACAATAAAACAAAGCCACAAAGATCACCTTGATAGCATGTGGAGAATCTGGGATTTAATCCAGTCATCAATTCTAGAAAGTATATGCTTCACCTCCGTACAAATGGCCTCAGCCTCTTAACCCATCTACTTTTTTTCAGAGGAATTTTATAATCCATCTACTTGTTTTTTAGGGGAATTTAATCATATGACAAAAGTCTTGAACCTCTTTTAGGGACAAATACTACTTTTTATGATATATTATTTCCTCTGTATAAAAAGATGGCAACCAAGGATATAACAAGCACCCTAGGTAATTCCAATGCAGATGATCTTAGGCCAATACTTTGAGAGACACAGCCATTTTTGATGGCTTCATTCACAATTCAGCAAATATGGAGAGATGCTCTTCCAAAGACAATTTCCTTTCTCAATCTCTGATACAGGGTGGGAGGTTAATGCTAAATCTTAAAAGAATAAAATAAAATAAATAGTACTGTACTTAAAAGATTGGCACAGGGAAAAACATGTAAAAGACACCAATACTCTGAAAGGCTAAAAGGTAGTGACATTTCCCAATAACCAAAGTAACATACTTTTCTGCTGCACTCAGTGCAACTATGCATAAAATGCTAAGAAAATATTCTAGGATCACTATAAGAACTTAGGCTTCTCCAAAATGTACCAAGGAGTAGTGTCATTGGGAAGGCAGTTCTAGATCCTCTGCAGTCCATGTGAGTTTACGAAACAGAAAAGACAATGGAGATCATTTAGTAGCTACAGAATCCCTCCCTTCATATTGAAAAAACTCAGTGCCAAGTAGGGGAACTGAGTTGTCCAAGGTCATCTAGAAAATGAGTGGTAAGATCAAGAAGAACATTCAGATCTGGAAAGCAAATCTAACTCAGAATTAGTTTAGTCTTCTTTCCACCATGAGAGATTCACTCAGAACGGTGACGCATTCTTGATGCCCTGTAAAGTGTGCTCATTCTTGGCAAGAATTTTAGGATATTTAATCTACATTTATGCAGCATTCTGAGCTCCCAAGATGGAAGTTGCTATAAAGTGAAAATTATTGCTGTTATTCTCGGCGAGCCTACACAGACTGACAACAGCTGGCACAAACAGATGTGGTCCACAGAGAATTCTGGCAGCCTGTGCTGTTGCTATTCCTTTGCAAGTCTCCTTTTCCTCGACTAACAAAGGATGTTTCTTCTCAGTCCATGCAGCCCCCATGGGCTTCTGATTGTTACAGATGAATCCTGAGCCCTAATCAAGCTGGCTTCAATCTCTCCTCTCCCCTTTCTTTTCAACAACTATTACCCAACTCTATGCCTCTCAAAAGGAAATGCCTCAATCATATACTGAGAGTTTTCCTGATCTCAAGCCTTCTTCAAAGCCTGAGAATTAAAATAATAAGTAACATTTACGGAGTTACTGTTCTGTACATGCATTATCTCCTTTAATTTAAAAAATAATCTAATAAGGTAAGTACGTTTGCTACCCACTTTATAGATGAGGACATTTAAGTACAGAGTTGCTAGATAAGTTGCTCAAGGTCACAGAGCTGGTTGGAGAAGGAGCTAGGATTTGGACCAAATCACCTTACTTCTAGAAAATGCCTCTGAAGTTCTAATAACTAGAGATTAAGTCTAGGGTAGTTAGAGTCCAACTTCTCATTTTAACTGGAATGAAATGGGTCTGATGTAATTAAGTGACATAAACATACAAAGCGTTATTATTATAACACCACCGTGAATATCATCAAGCATTCAATATGCTTCACCATCTCTCTCATTTTAACCATCCTGGGTAATAGGTAAAAAGCATGGTATTAGCAGCTTTATTCTTTTTCTAACTAAGAAATATAATGAAGTGTTTGAACTGGGTCAATCAACAATACTTCAACTCTCATGACAATACTTAATTTTATGGATTCAGCCTCTAGTGCTTCTCAAATATAATGCGGTTGCTTGGAGAAGAACAAGAATCTAGTATGTTATAGTACATAGAGCACATTAAATATCATATTGTTTCCTTTAAAAGATGCAACCTAGCATACTTCCAATTAACATAAAAACTAAATATAATTGAGAAATTATAAATAATACATTTATTCAAGGAACATTTACTGAGTGCTTAGTAAGTACTCACGCTAAAGAAATCAGTAGGACATGGGTCCCTCCTTCTAAGAAACATTAGACATATGGATATATCTACTAATCCAAAGTAAAAGATCTTAATCACGTGCTACGAGAACACAGAGGAAGAATGCTGGCTGAATTTGAACCAGGTTTTGGATGAAGGTGCAAATAAGATACCCAGAAATGTAGTGAGAATAACAATCCAAGTGAAGTCTTGAAGAGAGGTACATACAAATGAGTCAAGATGACAAGTCAGTATCTTTCCTCTTAGGTAAATACACGTATAACTGATTTCCAGTTCTTATGTCCTTCTATATTCTTCTCTGCTGTTTGATTGTCGGTGCTGTGCATGAAGATGTTGGTAACATATTAGTGAAGGTTAGGGAATTGTCTGCTGGTAAAGTCAACTCAGAGATGAGCCTGCATGGGTGAAACTGTGTGAAGATCAACCCAGGGCCCCGGAACATCAGTTCAGCTGCTCCAGACTCGGGAGAGTACTACCTACCCATATGCTGATCTAAAAAAAGTGACTGCTTAATAAGAGACTGAAGAAAGTGAGGATTTTAAAAAGTGGCTCTGGTGACTTCTGATGCTAACAACTCCAACGCTCAGAGGAAGACCAGGTGGAGAAATATGGGTGCCCCGGGATTTTGCTGCAATAGTTATGCTGCCACAGAAGGGGTGAACATCATGTTGGAGATTGTTTTACTCTTCCATAGGTTCTACAGAGTTATGAGGTGTGTTTTACACGTTGCTTTTACAAAAAGGCTTAGCTGGTGGTAAAGTTCAAGGAGTACCCCCCATCCGTCCCTTAGGCACCCAAGTTCCTGTGGAAACGGGGCACAATCATACAAACCCAAAATTATCATAAAAGCCAGACAAGAAGAACTCAATGTGCTTTACTGTCTCTTTAATGTAATCTCCTCTCTTGGATAGTAACTAGACACCAAGAATTTATTTTTCCAACTAAGAAAAGTATACAGAAAATAAGGACAGAACAACCTCATTGTTAACAAGTTCTAGGTATCTTTTAGCTATAAACTTGCTGGGTGCTCTTTAGACAGTAATTTCTCCTTTCTGGATCCCATTTCCTCAGATGGATATAATAATCTTCAATGTCCTAACGCATGTGTTTCTTATAACAGACAAAGGGAGCAGATGAAGTAAAATTACTTAAGTACTTTGTGAACAAAATTCATAAAGGGGATGCACAAATCACCCTCGTCATTCTCCTCCTTTTCATCATCACAGCCAAACGTGTCGAAGCAGGCACTATTCTAAAGGCTTCAAATGCACCTCATCCTCCTAACATCTTATTAGGCAGTTACTCTCATTCCCCTCCTTTAGCAATGAGGAAATTGAAGCAGAGGTATACGTGGAGTGCTCAAGATGCTGCAGCCATAATTCAACAGGGATCCACAGTCTAAAGCCTTCGTTGCTATGCCATGTGTGGTATTATAGGTGTGGCAATGTGGGCATTCATTTTTTCCCTTTGCTACTTTCCAAACTTTAGGCTCTGTTTTTATATTGCTCTCATAAGTAAAAATGAAAATGTGTTAATCCAAATAGCATTTACTAAGCAGGCACAAGGTGGCAGATACTGAATTAGTCAGCGCTTTGATTATAAAGGTAAGGATAAAGTTAGAAATGTAAAATACCCCATGGCATAATGGCTTAAATTGATGGTAAGGTGTGGATGATGCTCTTTTCTCTCTGGGCAGGGGTGGGGTGGTGATGGTGACTAGAAGTGCTCTAAAGAGGAAAAGAGGGAGTTTTAGATGAAGATAACAGTGTTAAGAAGTAACCTTCATTACCCAACGCAGGCACTGTACTAAGTGAACGTTCTACAAACTACAGGTAATACCTTAGTCTTCTACAAATGCAAAAATGAAGGCCCAGGAAAGTTAAGAAGGTTGCCTGAAGTGTTGCAGGTAGTACTGGCAGAGTCAGAACTCAAAGTCAGGACTATTTGACACTAGCATTTGTATTCGCAACCATTAAACTAACTCTAGAAGAGGGGCAATTTTGAGGAAAGAGAGAAAACCTTGGCTATTCTCTCACTGTACCTAGTTCTGACCTTAGGGATTTTGGCTATGTATTTAGAGCACATCTACATTTTACACTGCTATTTATCATCCTTAAAACGTGTTATTCCTTGTGCTCAAAATGGGCATAGAAATTAGGCCAACCTCTCAATTCCAACTTGTAGATTAAAGGAACACTGAACATTCTTGGGGACCATTAAAAATTAGAGGTAAATTTGGGAAGTACATGAAAACTTCTCTTTAAACAAGTGGAGTAGACCTTTTATACTATATAATATTTTTCACTTCAAAGGATATTTCATATTAGCATTCCTCTGACAAATTTGGAAGTGTATAGGCTTAATCTTACCAAGCTCTAACTTCCAAAGGGTAAGTCTAACCCAGAGAATAACAAGGAGATCAGATCATGAGAATGAGATGTCATGCGGTATGACAAACACTGGATTTAAAAGCCAGAGGACCAGGATTTAAGCATCAGTTCTTACTAACCACACAACCTAGCATATGTCCCACAACCTCTCTTGGCCTCGCAGGCATATGCTACACCAGGTGGGTTCTATCTACACTTCATGAGATGGATTTCAAGATCAATGCTCCTGGAAGCATTATGTAAACCTTTAAGATATTGTTCAATGTAGATATTGATGATATCATGAATAGAAGATGCTGCCTATGTTAGAAAAGATCTATCTTGTGAACCAAGTCTAGGGGGCAGATATAGTGATGTCACAGTTCAGAGAAACATATCAGTCACAGGAATACCATTCTGAATTTTCTAAGGTCATTTCCTAAGCCAAAAATTGAGCTCAGGTTTCCTGAGGTACCATCATGTGTTAACCAGTTAAAGAGTACAAATATCCACTCTGTCAGTTTCTCAGAAGCAACAGCAAACCTCTTACATACAAACAGGTAGCACAACTTGCTGTATGAGCTTGGGCAAGTTACTTCATTTTTCTAGGTCTCAAGGTCCCCAGGGATTCAATGAATATAGTTAGTGATAGTAATTCCTGCCATGTATACCTCAGAGAGACTTTATTAGGGATGAGTAAGATAATTGCAAAAATGCTCTGAAAACAATAAACTATCAAACAAAGCTCAGTGATAGCCAACATCTCTTCTTAAAGGCCACTGCGAGAAGGACGTCAATCGTTTGCAAATACAATTGCTTGCACAGGCACAAGCAAATAAAATTCTCCTGCCAAGAAGATTTGTTGTCCTTGGTGAAATAATGGCATTTTGGCTGGAGAGGAAATTTCGTCATTTTCTTTTGACTTTGGTTCTGACTTTTGCAAGATATATGTCTAGGATTCAGGAACTGAAAGTCCAGAATCCAACACCAGCCCTGACTGCTAGTTCAGACTGGAGTAAGTGACTTGACTACTGACCAAGCTGAGAAGGAATCTGTTAGCAACAAATGCAGGGTCCTAGTTGAAATCCTTCCAAGCCTGAGGCACTGGGGTACACAGGCTCTCCAAGTCACTGAGGCAGGAGAAGAATTTTCTGAATGTCTACCACATGCCAGCCACTGTGATACAGAAGGAAACCTCTTTTACAAAGCACCTGCTATGTGAAGTATGCCCCATTCTTCCCTCATCTAATCTTTTCAGCTCCTTGATAGGGGAGGCATTATTAGCCCCAACTGATAGATCAGTGAGCTGACGTGATACAGTAAAAATAATAGAGCTCAGATTGTAATCTAGGTCTAACCCTGACATTTTTGCTCTTTTCCAGTTGAACAAAAGTGCCTGCCCTCCAGGAGCTCACAATCTAGTGGGAAAGTCAAAAAGGAAACTCAATAGACTGTGAGCTCCTTGAGGGCAAGGACCATTTTTTATTCACTCTTGTATCTTCTGCACCAAGCAGTGTCTACCTTGCAGAAGGTGCTCAGTGAGTGCTGAACAGATAAGCCATAGTCAGATGTTTCTCTTTATAAAATACAAATCTAATTACATTATTCCTCTGCACTCACAAAACCTCTGTTGGCTTGTCTTTACCCGTCAGTCCCCTAGCCATTACTCAGAAAGTTCTTTGTAGCCCTACCCCTGTGATTTCCTTCCACATCGCATCACTTCCATCCTTCATGCATCTTGCCACATAAGTCATATTCAACAAACTGTCACTGGATGAACAAGCAAACCAAAGAAGAGATATGTCTGTGCTATACCTGAGGCATAAGCAGTACCTTGTGAACACCAAGGGTAGATTTTTACCCAACCAAAGGCTTTCAATGGTAAAATTTCACAGAAGACAGGACAGTTGGTTTGGATCCTCTAATTCTAAAATCTCAAAGGCTAGATGACATTGCATAGCAAAAATTCAATCCTCTTTTACTATTAATTAGATAAATGACTTCAGAACAAATAATTTTTCTTTAAACCAGAATATGAGTTATGCCAAATTCTATCTTCTCCTAAAGGGTATGAGGATTAAGCCAAAAGTCCATCATAAAGATTATTGTTTTTCTCCTCCAAAGTACTTAGGGAAAATTAAGTCCCATTTGGCACACAGTGGCTCTCAGCAAGGTCATGGTTCTTCTGCAGTGATGCCTAGGGCAGTTAAGGTAAGAACTGTGCTTTCAAAAAGAAGAAACTTCAGCCATCCGGAGTTTCTTCAAATAAGACACCTGGTAAGCCAGGACAGCATGGGAATACTAAAGGCTTCGGCTGAGTAATCAGAAAGGGTCAGCAGGAAAAGTAGGGACAATCCAGAGTTAGTGATTCTATCTGAGAGCCCAACATTAGAGTGACCCATCGCCCACTAGATGGGAATCTAGAATCTGCTTCTATCACATTTGTGATGTCAGGCTCATCACTCGGTTTGCTCATCTGTAAAATGAGGCAGCTGCAACTGAACTAGATGATCTCTCAGAATCTGGGAACTGGAAATGAGAGAGCGTGGAGAAAAGAGATAAGCTGTAACCAAGTATACGAACTTCAGGACTCATACGAAAGCCACAGAATTCTTTTTCTTATTTTGTCACCAAGCACGGTTAACAAAATCTATCCTTTCAGTCAGCCTGACATTGAGGCTTTCACTTCAGTACATATAGTTCACCTCAGCACACATATAGCAGATGCTTTTGCTTTTTCCCAAGGTGAATTCTGAAAGTCCCTGCCTACTATCTACTTGAAGAATAGAAGCAGCTTTCACATACTTGATGTTGGCATTCTCCTCCTCTCTTTTAAACTATCCTGCCTACAAATGCCACACCTAGATAAGAGATATAGGAGAAGCAAAGCTTCAAAGTAGCTGCACACTGGTTTCACAAAGATTCTTCCCATGGTCACATCAGAGCTTTGCCATGTCCTTCCTTGGCTTGCCCATGCTCTATTCAAACCATAGTTTTTCTCCTAGCTGCCCATCAGAATCACTTGGGCAGCTTAAAATATAACAATGCTTCTTCCAACTTCCCCTCCCCACTGAAGACCAATAAAATGAGTATCTCTGGGGGTAAAACCCAGGAAGACTACCCAGATGATTCTGATGGGCAACTGGGGTCAAGAACAGCTGCTAGTTTAAACACTGTAAGTCATACACTATGTTAACCTCTCAGTTTTACTGTCTGGCATTTCTTTGGGGATCTTCTATCCACTCGGTGTCCATGATGCCCATCAGATTTCTCCTTGGAGACAGATATCAGGACAAAGGCTGCAAGAGAGGGTGTGGAGGAAAGTTCCAGCTGTCCACTTTAGTTTAAAGGTGGCCAAAACTTTATCCCCTTTATCACCATTGCCTTTTGGCATAGACCTGTGGCTTCACAAAATAAAACCAGCCACAGTAGAATTCATGCACTTTGACTGGCATGATTAATCCTCAGATCTTCATGCTATTATAAATAATAATTACTATTTATTGGGAACTTATGTGCAGGGCATTGGACTAAGTCTTTTATGTGGATTATTTAATAATCCAAAATTCCTGTTAGGAGCAAATAAAATTAATCTCTCCATTATACAGAGGAGAAAACTTGGGCTCAGGGAGGTGAACGATGTGTTCCACCACTCTGGCCCAGAGCTGCCTGACTCTAAAGTCTGCTCTCCCATGTGCTAGGTGGGGGCAGCACCCGGACGACTTCACTGTCTCACTAAGAGAGAGGGTGGATAAAGGCTTTCAATACGTGGATATCTTACTCTTAAGACTAAGAAATCATCCTTTGGACTTGTTTATGTGCCTGATAATATCCCTGACACAGGTCTGAATAAAGGCCAATCTGGGCAGGCATAGGGAGGAGGTGGTTGGTAGAGACAAGAGACTTTAAAAATCTTTAGAGGAATCTCAGTTGGCAAATTAAGAATTTTTTTAAAAGCATTTAAAACTGGCAGCTAAACTCAACACAGGCTATGTCAAATGTTTTCCCAAAAGATTCAAGTGGTATCTGAAAACATGAGCTGTGCTTAGTAACCTGGCAGTAGGCAGATCTTGCTACTTGGTCAAGCAAGCATCATGAAAAAAGGAAAGAAATTGCAGTTGTTTGTGGGCAATTAGAACTGATGCCTAATGCAAAGCTGTTTTCCTTAGGGCTTCACCCTGCTAAAGGGCTCTACTTTGGGTGGGCTCTTTATTCCTGGCTACCACCTTTGTACTGGTGACCATAGGGAAGGACAAACCAAAAACTGTTATTTTTAAGAAAAGTAGAGAAAGTGACCAAGGGGACATGAAGAACGTATTCAACTCAGAATTCATTGGCTCTCCTGAGACTGGGATATGAGATTGTGCTAAAGCAAATGGGTTGAATTTGAGACTGGGATACGAGATCGTGCTAAAGCAAATGGGAAGCCTTCCTTCATCAATAGAGGTGAAAACTTTTGAAAGAAATTATCCAGCTAGGTTTATGCATCTGAGGGTATTCTCTCCGGATAGCAGATTTTAGCAGCTTCATGAGCTCAAGTGGAATGCTACTGTGGACACAAGGCATGCTCTTGCCATGCTGGTATCAGACCTATAATTGCCTCATGGGTCCACTTAGACAAATTACATGAGGCAGATGGCTCTATGCATGTTATCAGAATAAGGAATAAATTCATTGACCTGGCTTTCAAAGCCTCTCACATTCTGGCGTCGACTGTTATTTTCAATCTTATCTTCCACTTACCCAAACTCCCTTTTCCAGACTCGTACACTTACTGTTCTTTCATCACAACCACAGATACCATTTTCCATCTCGAGGCCGCTGCTCATGCACTTTCTACTGCTTAGAATGCCAGCATTCTAAGCTTAGAATGCCCTAACATTTTCTGTAGGGTCGATCCTACCTTCTTACCAAATTCTAGTTCAGATGCCTTGTTCCTTGAGTCCCTGAAACCCTGAAGCAATTTATTCCTTCTCTTGCCTACTCAGAGCATGGCATAGTGGAGAAGAGCTCACACGCCAGACAGAAGTCTCAGCATGGGTGCCACTTTATTCACTATATGACCTTGAACAAATCACTTAACCTCTCTGGGCCTCAGCTTCTTCACTGCAAAATGGGGATAATAGTAGCACCCACTTCGAAGACCTGTTTTGGGATGAAATGGATTAATAAAGCACCTAGGTGCTTGACATATAATAAGTGCAATTTAAGTATTTGATAAATAAATACCTCTTGTAGGCCATCAAATACTATTTAACAAGTATTGTAGCTATATGCTCTTAGCACATTATTATGGTCTATAAATTTTCATATTATTAATGGTATCTGAACCTTCTATAGCATGAGCCCATCTAACAATGAGAAGGCACCTGGAAGGTGTTCATTAAATTGAATTGTGTTCAATTTAATCTCTCTCTCAATATCGATATTGCATTCCTATGGTTTTATAACTTAAGTACCAAAGAAAGAGCCTATGGCGAAGTTTGAACACCTTCATCATCCTATAGCATGTTCCCAATAACACAGACAGAACTAGTAAAAAGGAAATGTTTTCCTTTCAGTGTTGTATAATTTTGGTCTCATATTAACATGCCCCGGGGAATAAAATATGTATTTACATAAATTTTCTGGTAATGGCATCTTGAAAAGTAATTAAGTGAAACAACAGATTTCTTTCTGCTCAGGGCTCCGTTTCTAATGCTAGGCAAGTGACAATGTCCTGACTTGAAACCTGAACTCCCCCTCCCCCCAAGTGGTCTTTAACCATGAGCCAATAGTGAAGGACCTGCCTCGTCCATGGCTTCTGGAATGCAGACTCTTGTTTGGAACAGGGAAGAGTTTAACAGGCATTAGGCTTACAGACATGACCCCAAGGGCCAGGTAAACGTAGGGGTTTTATAAAGTCACAAAGTCCTCTGCCAGCCTTCTCTCCAAAAAAATCATTCAGGAGAGAATTTAAGCATCTAGGAACTTAGAAAAGATCTTAGAAATCCTCCAGGTTAGTGGTTCTCAATCTGGTGTCCCTGGAGCCAGGCACATCCATGAAGACTGTATGACAAAGCTTTAGGAGTTAAGTTTAAATTTTCAAAAGCCTAAAAACATACAACCACTTACCTAGAATTAAACTGCTTATTGACAGAATATCAACTCAATACAGTGACACTGATTATGTCACTCTGCACAGCTCTGGCTGGCCATTGTTTATGTGTCTTGGGGTATAAAAACTGGAAAAATGAATGCATATTTACTTAATAAATGCAGTGTCTGGTGTGCAGAATCTTCAGCACAAGGGACCCAGATTCCAAAAATAAAAAGAGGGTCTTTTATTGATGCAAAGATCCTCCCTGTGATAAAAATGAGGCAACAAACCTCAGGCTTCCTGACTGCAAATCTAGTGTTCTTTCAACTCTTTCGTAGCTAATGTTTCTGACTGAAAATCTTGCAGGGAATGTTTTTATGTGTTTGTTTATGTTTTATCATTAATGTCTTTGCTTCTACAGTATAATATTTCTTGACCTTCCCACTGAGCACTGACACTGGCTTTCTTATAGGAGGGCAGTAAACATAGTCAACTAGAAACATAGATATACAACCCCTGTGCCCCCTTCCCACTATGATTTCCTAAGTGACCACTCATTTTCATATACTTCTTTTTAACAAGTTTCAAGGGGTTGTCCCTCATTTTAGGTTAAGTATTTTTCTGTCAAATTAGGAAATAATCAGGGTACACAATCAAAAACCCAGGCAGGGAAGGCAGATGGACAAAGCAGCTTTTACAAATGGTTTCCCTAGGAAACCAGGCAAAAAAGCAGGCTCTTAACCAAATATAGAACTGGCAGTCAAAATGTGGAAAAAGAAACTTAAGACTCTTGGAGGGAAGCGGCTGTGGCTCAATCAGTAGGGCTCCCGTTTACCATATGGGAGGCCCCGGGTTCGGTTCCCGGAGCCTCCTGGTGAAGACAAGCCCGCCCGCACGGCGGTTAGCTGACCCAGCGAGCACAAGCAGCAAGGGGGGGGATAAATGAATAAATAAATAAAATCTTAAAAAAAAAAACAAAAAACAAAAAACAAAAAGACTCTTGGACAGTGGGAAACCCCAATAGCCCATCTCAACATGGCACGTACAGGATGGGAAATCAGGGGAGGAACATGTTTCCCTGGGTGAACATAGTAAGGCTTAGAGGACATGCACTTCCCCAAATGGTAATTCCAGTAAAAGAAGCCCCACTCAACAGTGCACATGGTTCACCCGTGACTCTCCTGACTCACTTATGAGAACGGAAAAGAGAGAGAGAGAAAAAAAGAAGCCTACTACCACTGAGAAGTCCAAGATCATGGACTGCAGACTGACACATGGTCAAATGGAGAATCGGACTTGTGAATTTGTATAGACATCCTTTTAATTCATTAAGATCTATCTGAGTGAATATAAAAATAGGCTTGGAGAATTCCTGGGCTACTCAGTGCCACTGTCACAGAGTATCTGACATAAAACGTGACTTAGCATCCCCTTTGTACAGTTTTTCACTGACTACCCACCTAGGCTTTAGATAAAAACAAATGCTAATTTTTGCTTGTATTTTAATGTAAGATCCTATATCACTGTGAACCTTATTCCCTTTTTTAATCATCCTGTTTTAAGATAGAGGAAAAAAGAGAGGTGCCTAAGAATAGAACTGGCTGTTGCTACAACTCTATTCTGCTGCCAAGTGTGATATACGCGCCTTAAGGGCGGCCCTTTCATGGCTCATGTGTAGGCACCAAATCTGTCTCCAATGATGGGGAGAGACTGTGCGGTGCCTGGTTTCTGTTTCAGTAAAAAATATTCCAGTTGGATTCTAAGGAGATTATTGACATCCTTGAACATTCAGTGCAACTTAGTAATTTGCATGGGTGTTTACTCTGCCGATGTGAGCTACAATTAGGGTGAATATAAAACTTTTGCAACAACCCAGTCTAGTCCTGCTCCTGAAATGCTTGTTGCCCAGTTTCCCTCAAGCCCTGGTCCTTGGCCAAAGTAATCAAAACAAACCCTGCTGCATGTCCCTTGGCCTTGGCCTGAAGAAGTAAAAGTCCCAACAGGCACTGGGGATGGGAAGGGCAGGCAGAGCCAACGAAAGGGATTAAGAAGGGACTGGAAAAGTACAAGCTGAGAGCTGCATCATGTGCATGCATATGCACTGACACATATTCTAACAAAGGCAAGAGGATGGAAAAGAAATGCCTTTCCTCCTAAAAAAAATCACACCAGCGCTCGCTCCCCCCTCCCTCCCTCCCTCTCTCCCTCCCTCCTTCCTTCCCTTCCTCCTTTCCTTCCTCTCTGCCTTCAGTGGAGTTTGTCTCTCTCTCCTCCCTCCTTCCATCCCTCCCTTTCTTCCTTTAATATATGTTAATTAATGGCATAGTTTGAGAACTACATTGGGTGTGGTTCCATACGAGGAGCAGATAAATTAGAAACAGATCCTACCCTCAGGAGCTTACAGATTTGTTATAGAGTTATTATATAAATTACTGTCACCCTAGGTACAATGTGACAATAGCCATCATACAGACTAGTAGGTCAAATACCATGGAAATGTCTAGACACAGAGAACATTTCTCAGCTGGGAGGGGACAGGCTCAAGAAGAGGTAACTGGAGGGGGCCAGAACAGAGTGGAAATGCAGAGCCTGGGGCAGGGAAGGCTGTCTTAGGCAGAGGAAAGAGTAAGCAAAAGTAGTGTATTCAACAAGGACTTGTTACCCTGAGTAGTTCATAGTGTAAAAAAGGGAATGAACCCGGGAAGATAAAGTACAAGACCTGTCAACTAACCCACAATTGGAGAATCAGCTTCCTTATGTTTTCAGCTCCACTTATTCTACAGCAGAAAGTTACCACCTTGGCTGGGAGACTCAGTTCTCCGGACTCCAAGTTCTGGTTTCAACTACAGTGAAAGGAGATCTGTGTTCATAAAAAGATTTTCCCCATTTCTAAGTTTCTGGTCATTCTCATATAGGCTCCTTTTGGTAACAGTGGCACAATGATCCTATCAAAGAATTTTTGTTTTTGTTTAATGTAAGTAAAGCCATCTTTATTGAGTTTGTAGCTCTTGTTACTTCCTAAAGAGAGACTTTTAGGAAAGTTTGAGACCTTTCTAACAAATTAAGTAGATTATAATTATTTTTTTCTTTTTGCTGTTTGAGACTCAATCCATCACTGTCATTTTCTGCTGCAGATTTAGGGGTAGGGTGGGATATTAAGGAACTATTCTCTCGCTGTTGCAGGCATTTGAAATATGAAGTTAGAGAAGTAAGTTATGCTCTTTTGGCTTTATTTCAAATACCCTTCTTATTATGAAAGGTGTGAACTGGAAATAAAGATGTCTTTTTTCACTTGAAAGATTGCGAGCATTCTCGCTTGATAGTCCAAATAAATGGATGAAAGCTGCCAACAATATGTGGCTTCAAATCAGCTTGTTCTTAAAGCCACAGGGAACTGAAACAATTTGAAATGATCCAGTTGTTACAATTTATAAACAAAAATCAGAGCAGAACATAAGAGAGCCTATAAAGTAACAGCCGCACGTCCAGATTTCCCTGAGAGTAGGGAAGAAAGGAAGAAAGCGGCAGCGCAGGAGCAGCAGGAGCAGTTTCTTTCCCCTGATGGAAGTGCCTTTGGGCCACGATTCAGGGCTTATTGGTTCATAATTCACCAACAATTTTAATGACCATTTTGCTGCTTCTTCCTCATACTAGAGGAGAATAGAACCAATAAACATTAGAAGGTGGTAGGAAAGACTGAGAGGCAGCACAGCTGACAGAGATGACAGCTGACAGCCTAAGGGGACGGGAGAGAAAAATTACTGAATTTCAGCAGAACATAATAATAGATGGTCATGATGGTGACCTTGAATCATCAAGAGCTTTCTCATGCTGAGAATGGCCTGTTTAAAAGTGAGAGATGCATTTTAATAAAGTTTCCATTCAAAGCAGTTAAAAGTGTTATCTTTTATTTATTAAACTTGGCTCTGATGGAGGAGGAGTAAGTTTAAGTTTTGTGGAAAAGTTGGGTATAAGGTAAAATGTGACTACTCAGAGCTTGTGCCCAATACATTCATGGATACTCACAGTGCATATTCATCAGTTCTCCATAGTGCCAAATATTTCAACACTAATTACACACACACACACAACACAGAGTATACAAAGTCTTGGCAAAATAAAGCAAGATAGTGACAAAGACTATTTAAAATGTTTATTTGCTTGGCTACAGTGGACATAGTAATGGTGAAGACACTGCCACGGTTTTGTAAACAGGTGAAATAATACATTCTTAAAGAGAGGGGGGCTCCTGTTACATTCTTGATGGGTAAAAAATTAATAATGAGTGAACTTTATGGTAGGTTTTCACAATTTGCAACCACACCTGTGCCATTATCTGCATTTTTTTTCTTCCTAACCACCCTGTGAGGTAGGCCTTGCAATGATCTCCATTTTATAACTGAGGAAACTGGCTCTGATGCAGTTAGTAGTGACAGCTGGCAGCCACGGGTACAAGGCTGTGGGAGTGACCGGAGTCCAAGTCCACTGAGTTCCAACCCCACATTCCTGCCTTTATCCAGCACTACTTTCCCCGTAGAGGCTTTTGCATGGGACCCTCCAAAGATACTCCAAAGTTCCTTTTGATATTCACATGACCAATTACCTCTTTTATTGCCAGACCTTTCCCATGTTATCTCATTAAATAATTCGAACCAATCTGTAAAACAGAGATTATTAACCCTCATTCTTCTTGAGGAAGTCATCTCAGAAAGGTCAAATGACCTACCTATGTCTGCAGATTTATAATGTAATGTCACTCATTTCACTCTGCCCTTCCTTTCGTGCATCTTTTTCTTTTTTTTTCCACAGGATTTAAACTATTGATTCTTTTTCCTTGTAAGGGCAACTTCTAGGTCTTATTCATATGCATATTCCTCACCATATCTAACATAGTACATGGGATATAGTAGGTGCTCAGAAAATGTCCTCTGAATATATGTAGCATATATACATGTATGAATATTATGGAGACAGTATAAAGCTTAGGCTCAGAAAAACTAGGTTTTACATCTTTTCCCTGCCATTTCTGAGCTGTGTCCTTTGGCAATTTCTCACAACTTTTAAGAATTCTCTGATCACTTGAAAGACAGAATGACATATTCTGAGCCCAGGAAATATTCAACACTTCCCTGGTTAAGTTATGGTCCAATTGCTCTCCCCAGGTTCTTTCTGTCTTAGGAATAGTTTTAGGAATAGTGTTTAGGAATAGTTTAACAAAACGCTTAACCTATAGAAATTAATCTGAGATATATATATATATATATAACTACACCAAATGTAATATTCACAAGGGAAGAGGAGATTGGTTTTTTTTACACTAAGGTTTTAAGCATCTTCATCCACTCATTTATTCATTCATTCAGCATTGAATGAAATTTGCTGTAGGACAGCACGATGATGAAAACGAGGCTCTAAAGATAAGGAGAGCTTTGCTGATATTGGGATTGAAACAATAGAACGATGTGATACAAGTTATAAAGAAAGAAGTATGAAGTGCTATCTCTGGGGACTTTTTAAAAATAAAATTTTATTGAAGTATATCATTCATACATGAACATACATAAGCAGTAATCATATAGTAAAAGTTGTGAATTTACAAAACAAACATGACTATCACCATATAATGTTCTCATACATCTCCCCACCACCAACACCTTGTATTGTTGTGAAACATTTGTTACAAACTATGAAAGAGCATTGTCAAAATATTACCACTAACTACAGTCCATATCTTATATTTAGTGTATTTTTTCCCCAACCCACCCAATTACTAACACCTTATATTAGTATTATATATTTGTTATTGTTCATGAGAGAATGTTCTCATATTTGTCCTGTTAACCACAGTCCATCTTCCATCACTGGATTCCCTGTGTTATATAGCCTCATGATTTGTACAATCCATTTAAAGTGTATACTCAGTGGCTCTCATTTTACATCCACAGACTACCCTTTTCATCCACAATAGCATTATAGATCAGCAGTGTTAGTTATACTCACTATAATGTGTTACTATTAGCTCTATTCATTTCCACACTTTTACAATTAACCTTATTCATAATGCTTTATACATTGAGTATCAGCTCCCACTCTCAACCCACCTTCTATTTCCTAGTAACCTATGCTCCAGAGTTTACCTCTATGAGTTTACTTGCAATATTTAGTTCACATTAGTGAGACCATACAATATTTGTCCTTTTGTGTTTGACTAATTTGCTCAACATAATATCCTCTATGTTCATTCATGTTACCATATGCATCTGTCTCTGGGGACTTTTTAAATAGCTCTTCATTTTCCAGTTGATTGAGTGCGTAAAGAAATGCAATATAGTATAGTAGAGGGTTGGCACATACCCACATAAGTTAGAAGTGGCATTATCACACTGGGGCCATGTTAGGGCTGTCTTAGGACTACAATTCGCTTAAGAGTAACAAGATCCTCTGTCATTTCCAAAGTGTCCAGCCCCTGTATTTCCCTAGCTAACTACATCTTGGGTCACCTAGACTTGGTGAAGGTGAGAGAGGCAATGCTAATCTAAAACTTTATCTACATCCATCATCCATCAGTTGGACAGTTGGGATTCCTTCTCTACTTCTGTAACATTCTTCAGGCAGCTTCATTTATAAGGCTCCTCAATGTGATTTTTAACATAATTTTACCAGCATGCAAATGATAGGAGTTCAGAGAATGAATCCCCTCCCCCCATGTCCCATCAGGACAAATTCTGAGAGACTATCTTGGCTTAGCAACAGGAAGATTCAAAAATAGCTTTCAGAGAAACTCATCTTCATATAATTCAACTGGATTCAACAAGTATTAATGATTTTCATCCTCATTTGACTTCCTTATAAAGAAGAGTAAGGGGACAATTCTCTTGAGATACCAGAAAACTTGGAACAGGATTATTGCCTACACAGAGCCACAGATGAATAAACTCTTAAAAAAAAAAAAACCCTAATGTTTTGAAAATAGAAGTAGCAAGTCACCTTCACTTATCATATGTAGAATGAATGATGAAGAAATGGTGGGTTCTAAAAATAACATGATTGCTTTAGTTATCTATTGCGGCCTAATAATAAAAACCTTAGTGGTTTAACATAACATACATTTATTATTTCACAGTTTCCATGGGTCAGGAGTTCAGGCATGGGTTGACTGGGTCTCACAGGCTTCTGTCAAGGTATTGGCCAGGGCTGTGGTCTCACCTGAGGTTTGGGGCAGGATCTGCTTTTACATTTACATGGTTGTTGGCCACATTCATTTCCTTGCAGGCTGCTGGACTGAAGTCTTCGGTCTCTTGCTGGCTATTGGCTGCCCTCAGCTCCTTGCCACACAGCCCTCTCCATACGGTACCTTGCTTCTTAAGGCCAGCAAGCGAGAGGGTCTCTTGCATGACAAGCATAAGATAATAACATTCAATTAATCATGTAGATCATGTCACCTATGCCGTATTCTATTGGTTCAGGCAAGTCACAGGTACTGTTCACACTCAAGAGAAGGGTGGTATTGACAAAGGCATGACTCCTAGGGATGGGGATAATGGGGGATATTATGCATTGAATTCTGTCCCCCCAAACATGCTCAAGTTCTAACCCCTGGTCCAATATATGTGACCTTATTTGAAAATAGGGTCTTTGAAGATATTGTTAGTTAAGATGAGACCAAACTGATTAGGATAAGTCTTAATCCAACGTGACCGGGAAAATTGAACACAGACAGACAGACACCAAGGAGAATGCCATGTGATGACCTGGACAGAGACTGAAATCCAAAGATTGTCAGAAAACTACCAGAAGCCAGGAGCAAGGACGAATTCTCCCCTTGAGAATTTGGACTCTGTATTAGTCAGCCAAAAGGGGAGCTGATGCAAAGTAGCAGAAATCTATTGGCTTTAATAAAGGGATTTATTTGGGGTAAAAGCTTACATTACAAGGCCTTAAAGAGTCCAACTCAAGGCTGCTTCTCACCAAAGTCATTTGCCACATGTTGATGCAAGATGGCAGGCGATCTCTGCCTAGTCTCTCCTTCCTTCTTCCTCTTAAGACTCCATGGGCCCAGCTTCTTCTGATTTCAGCTGTTGGCTGGCATAGGGCTTATCTCTCAGGGCTTCCTATATCAGTCTGGCATAGGGCTTGTTTCTTTCCAGGCTTTATCAGCTGTTCAGCTGCTCTGTTCTCTTAAGTTGCAAACTATCAGGCAAATGGTTCATCTCTCTGAATATTTGATCTTGGGCCGCAAGATCAAAGTTCTCTCCTCTTCCGTGTCTATGGAGCTCTCTCTTCCTATGTGTCTTCTTGAGTGAGTGTCCATTTATATCAGCCCACTAAGGGCGCCGGGACTCAATGAGAGTCATGACCTACTGATGTGGTTGAATCAAAGCCCTAATCTTAACATAATTTAATCAAAGAATCTCAGCTGAATCTAATACAATCAAAGGGTATCACAGTCAGAGGAATAAATTAGTTTACAAACAAAATTTTTCTCTTTTTTTGGGATTCATAAATAATATGAAACTGCCACAGACTCCTAGCCTCCAGAACTGTGAAACAAGTATCTATTGTTTTAAGTTATCCAGGTTATGGTATTTTATTTTGGCTGTCCCAGAAAACTAAGACGAGGGACCACCTTAGAATCTGTTTAACATTTTCTGCCTTCCAGTATAAATAGCTATATATAAGGCCATATTTGTATCGAATGGGAGAGAGAAGCATTAACTTTCTGATTGAGAAGAAACTTCAGTTGTATATTTTACCCTATCTTGATTTGTTTGAATATTTTTCCATTACCAACATAAGGACATATGATAAACAAAGGAGATGACACTGTTTTACAAAATAATCCTTTAAAATACACTGTACATTCAGTGCTTGTTGTTGTTGTTGTTTTAAGGTAAATTAATTTTATTAAGAATTGTAACCCTGTACAAAACTTCAGTGCTAATGGCCTGTTCTATGCCTATCTCAAATCAACTAAGACAATTAAAAACACTTAACTGAGAGTTGGTACAACTTGCACGTGGGAAAAATAAAGAGTAACTGTTTCAATAATTTGGTGTATCCTCCCAATAAGTGGAGGGCAGGATTTTATCTAGAGCATTCCATGAATAGATAAATCTTCAAGGATTTAATTCTACCAGAATATGGTAGTGACTGCTACCTATTTTTTCTCCAAAGTGCTATTCTTTTCTGCTTAAAAATATCACCTATCTTTTCATCAATTCTATCTCAAAATAAAGTCTGAATTAGAGACTAGTAACCCTTTACTGCTACTACTTTCTCTTTAATAATAATAAAAAAAGATTATTTCATTTACCAAAACTTACAACTGGCTTCAAATGTTAAGAGAGAAACAATCAATACAAGAAGGAAAAATTGAAAATTAAGAATTCTGAATTCATGATTCCAGGCTGTTTTATACAGCAAGGTCAAGCATAAACATTTTTTGAGGAGAAGGAATACACCTCTTTTGTTGCACATACAGATGGTTAATATATGCCTATATAACACAATGAGCAATCAAAACATACTAAAAACACTGTAGAATTGCTAAGTGCTAGAGATGAAACAGAATGCTGCAATCATCCAGTGCAATCCCTACAATTCCAGAGAAGGGCACTGAGGGCCTAAGTCATATGACTTGCCTAGAGGTATACAATAACTCTGTGGGGGAATTAGAATTAGAATTATGGTGTACTGGCTTCTATTAGCCTATTTTCCCACCACCATGTCTTGATATGCTGTCCTTCATATAAGAATATATATGGTCCAGAGGATATAAGACTTGAAGCTATTTCTCCAATTTGCTTGGAGCTATTCACATTCTCCCTCTCTCCCCATACCTTTCTTTTTGTCCAATTATGAATAGGTAAGGAAGCTGAATGATGAAAATGGAGATCCAGCCTACCTGGTTAGATCTTATACTTCAAAGGACTGGCTAAAATCTTCTCCTCTCCCACTGTAAGGTGTTCTCAGTATACCTGCAGCCAATACTATTATAACTTCACACCCTGCCCCATCTTCACAACAGAATCTAATCAGTACCATAGGTCTGAATATTTAAGTTATTTGATTGTTTCAATTCTTCCATCATCGCATCTACTTTCTAAACTACTACCAGGCAAGACTATTGCTGTTCTTTTATGGTAAACAAATAAATAAACTTCCTCCAAACATGTAGAAATTGCTTAAAAATATTGTTGGATTACTCCTCTGGCCTCATAATCAAAATTATTCTAAACAGCTCAGGAATAGAATGGCACCTAAAGGTCATGTTGCCATGACAGGGCACAATACTGATGATATTCTATTCACATATCTCTAGTTGCTAAGGCAGCATGCATACTCTGGGATTATAAACTTTGAAGTAATAAATATGTGAAAACCTCTGAAGGTCCCATCACTTGATCTTCTGTATTGTCTTCCCATGAGGTGGAAAGAGCATATATTTGAAGTCACAGTGGTCTGGGTTCAAAGCTTAGCTTTCCATCTATTCTCAGGCAAGGCATTTAGCATCTCTGGTATTCAGATTTCACATTGCAATATGGGACGGTAAGCCTTACCTAGCAGGGTTATCATGATGACTAAAGGAGAAGTTTTATTAGAATGAGCCTAGCACAATATTTGTTGCAAAGTAGGTACCCATTATATATTAATTTTCCTTTCTTACCTTCACTAATAGCATGGATTAAGTTGACTCAGAGTTTGGGCCCAATAGTGTCAACAAAACCAACGGAGTTTCACACCTGAAAAATTTCCCAATCTAAATTATAATGTGGTATGCTGAAAGATTTAGATTCATTACTGTGGACCTAGGAGGGAAAAGAAGGTAGGAAAGCCACACATGCTGTGAATGAAAAGAAAGAAGGGACAGGAATCAGGCATAAAATGGTGAAAATTTACCTGAAGAGTTCACAGAAAAAGTTGGGAAACACTATTTGAATTGAAGTATGCCAAAATTGAGAACTATAAAGTTTTTTCAACTACAGTCTTTGTAAAACTGTTGCATCCCTTCTGCCCCAGTGTGTAATATATGAAATCGTAGCCAAGTATAACTGGCTTAAAGTGGGGCAATTCAATATGTAGGAGGACATTTAGGAAAATTCAGCAACTAAGAACTCAGCAATATATTCCAGAAAGCTGTTGTGTTTGTTATGACACACCTGATTGATAATATGTAGCTATAAAGGGTTGGGAGTGTTCTTCACTATACTATATAGGAATGTGACCCATGGAGTATATTTCATCAGTCATCTCCTGGAGACTCTGGAGGCAAGACAGGAAGAAAAAATCATTACAGAAAAAAAAAAAAAAAGGAAGAAAGGAAGAAAAGAGGCTCCAATTTTCCTCTAGAGCATGAGTGTTGGTCCTTGTGGCCACACCATATTTCAATTTGCCTCCTTTCAGTCTCTCTACCAAAAAAAATGTCCCTCTGGTTTTTAGACGGATATGTTAAATTTTCACTACCCACAAAAAGGGACAGAAACAAGTTGGACCAGTCCCTCTATGCTAGGGTGGGGCAGGAAGGTTCACAGAATCTAGAACCACAACTTTAGGGAGGAAAGAATAGTCAAAGTCAGCGGGTTAAATTAATCCTTAGCTGATGTGTGCATTTTGCCAAATTGCCTCCCACAAAGTGTTTTAAAAGCCTCAGAGAAAAAGGAAACTCTAATCTAATTATTACTGATACCGTTGACTAGTTTAAAAAGGGGGGCGTATCATACAGAACGTGCTATGTCTATTAATTATAGCTGCTGTGTACAGTTATAAACAGTCTTAAAACTATCTAATAATTTATAACTAAAGTTGATGTGGGGGAACACCATCTTCATCTTTCTTTGAAAGAAAAAGACTATCCTTTGAGTTTTTTGTTTTTTTCACATGTAGGGCTTCAGTCATTCAAGAGATGATGTGAACCAACCAAGGTCACAGGGGCCCTCCCAGAGTTTTTAAAAAAAAAAAAAAAAAGGTAATTCTTTGCCATAAATTTGCCCAGCTCAAATTGGACTTCTCTGCACCAGAAATAAGCTTTCTCACTCTTAAACTTCCACAGGTTATTTAATTAGGTATCTCTCTAAGCAAACTCATCACTTGTAGGATATTTTATTTCATCTACTAGGACAGACAAACCAGGTTACATCTATACTAGTGTTCCAAGTGGGCCTTAAGAGAGATTGGAGATTCTCAGTAAATTAGTACGAATGGGAGCAAAATTTACAAAACAAAAACTTACAAGTTAATCTTGTAAACATTGACTCAACTGCCCCAGTTCCTCCCCTCTCAGGGTCCAGCCTTTTAGAAGAGGAAACATGCTGTTGGTTTAGCAGCAGCTCCAGAAACACCCCTAAAAGGTATTGTCAGAACAGTGGAGAGAAGGGAATTCACATGTTTGTGGAAAGAAGAGGTGATTAAATAAAGTGGAGGTGCAAACCTTCAAAGGCATGGGGGTGGGGGGAGAAGGCTCAGACAACAATACTCCACCTCCTCACCAGGACTGCCTCAGCCCAGAATTAGGGAGCAAGTCAGGAGCCTCAAATGGAAACAAAATGGTGCACGTAGAACTACTACCCCTACCCTGAGACATGCACACAGATAGAGCTACATGTGAGGAAGGGGTAAAAGACAAATAGCATTTTCACTAAGGTCTTTTACCCCTTTCTATCTCCATCCAAGAAAAAAAAAAGAAAAAAAAAAGTTGCATAAAGTAAAATTAAACAAAACAAGACCCTAAAAGATCATGTACCAACCTTAACATGGTGAACCCTGGAGGGTTATGGGGTATACTTTTGCTTTTTCCCTCATATACTGCTACACTATGTGGGTTTTTTTAAATGATAACTTTTATAACAATTAGAAAATGAGAGAGGAAAAAGCTCTCTATAAATAAACAGCATTTGGAAAATGGATCAGCTTTTATTAGTACTATGAAAGATTATAAATTCTGAGTTCTGCCTTCCAGGAATGCAAATAGCTTCCTCCTTTCTGCTCCTCCCTGTTCTTACTGAAATTCTTGTACAGTCAGTTCAGACTGGTTCAGTCCTTTGATACCTAAAGTGCAAGCAGGAGAGCATTCAAAATGCAAAGGCAAAGATTAATGGAAGATTTTCAACCACTTCTATTTAAACAATATTTGGTACAGAATGCATTCTCCCTCTTCTGTGGCAGGGCTTCTAGAGATCACTGAAGATACTTATTTTCTTCATAATTAGATGTCCCACAAATGCAGTAAATGATGCAAAATGAGCACAATGTTCAGAGCTGTCATTTATGGTTAAATAATTAGTCCAAATTACATTCAAATGTTACTCTGGGTATTGCAGCCATCCTGGGCCCAGAGGGTTCTGTACTACTGAATGTGTATTCTATCACAGTAATTTGTCTAAAACAGACTTGGTGCTTTCAGGAAAGAATGGGTCTATCCTTCTACAGAAGTTATATTTCAAAATGCAAATAAGGAGCAGCAGAGAATTAAGTTGAGACTTTTTCCAAAAAAACATATGCAAACAATCCTGCCTTTTGATTTTTCTGATACTCTTCTCCTTTATTTAATCACACACAAACACCCACATACACAATAATAATACAAGTATAATTAGCTTATCTTCACTACAGAAGGAAAATCATGTTTAGTATGGGGCAGATCATCAGACAACTATTCTGAAAACTAGATGATACATGGGTATTGAAATCCACTCACTCACCCATGAAATATTTATTGAGCCTCTACATGCAAAAGACATTGTGCTATACCCTGTGGGGAATCAAAAGATACAGATGACCCCAGTCCTTGCAGAAGTGTTCAAATATAGGGACAAGACAACTATACACGCTTTAACACGGTATTTGTGCCATAAGTATATATTTTTTCCGGGGTTTTTTGTAAACCTTGATTATTATTGCTAAAACTTAATATAAAATGGGATGTACTCTTAAACATATATAAAAAACATGCTATGGAACTGCAGATGAAGGTACCCTGGCATTCTCATGTAGAAAGTGGTGACATCTTTGCTTCCTCTCTCTCTCCCACGCCACCTCCAATCTAGTAGCAAATCTTGCCAACTCTCCCTTTGAAATATATCCACTATCTGACCAGCACAACTGCTACTATGTTAGTAAAAGACATCATGCTGTCCAGTTGCCTGGACTATTGAAATACGCTCTTAATGTTCTCCTGATTCTGGCCTTTACCTCTACAGTCTATTTCTACAGAACAGTTAAAACAATCCTTTAAGAAGTCAGTCAGATCATGTCCGGCTCCAGCTCAAAAACTTCCTATGCCTTCCCAACTCATTCAGCATAAAAACCAAGCCCACAGAATGGCTTACAGGATCCTACAGTACCTGGTCCTGGCTGTAACTTTGATCTCATCTCCTGCTGCTCTCCTCCTCCATTATTGTACCTCATCCACACAGGCTTTGTTGCTCCTGCATATTTCAAACAAACTTGTGTCTCAGAGCCTTGCATTTCTGTTCCCTCTGCCTTGCATGCTCTTCCGTAGAGCCTCCACACATCCTTCACTGCATTTGAGTCTTGACATAAATGGCATCTCATCTAAAATCAGCTGATCTAAATCAGCGCCACTCGATCCCTCCTCCATCTCTTATTTATTTTTCTTTCTGGTATTTCTTTCCATTGAACCCAGTGTGCATATTATTTTTATTTTTTTATTTTATTGTCTTTCTCTAATCTCTAGAATTAAGCTCCATGAGAGCAGAGATTTTATTTTGTTCACTACTGGGGCAAACACCTCAGCCCTAAGGACAATGTCTACAACATGTGATAGAAGCTCAATAAATCTTATAGTAGGTCCAAGGATGGAAGGCTCTAGATATGTAAGATGGGGAAGGAAGCAGCATCCAAGGTGCAAGGAACAGTCTGAACAAAGGCATGAAGGTAGTAAAAGGCAGCTGTACAAAGAGCATTTGCATGGAGACTAGGATGCAAGAAGGGGAACGGAGGTAAGGGTCCAAAGTGAAGAGTTTTCATCTGTCAATATAGGCATTCATTTCTTCAACCCATAAGAATTCATCAAGTTCCAGTGATTTTCAAGGTGCGTTGAGGTCATTCATGCATTGAAACTGTATGTTGAGTGACAACTATATGTGAGGCACTGTGGTATTCTGAACATAAAAATCCAAAATGACAAATAAGAGTTGTCTCTAAGTAGACTAAATACTGCATAAGCTCCAAGGCTAGGAAGTATAAGACATGTCTCAAGGAAGTTGGAATTGCATTAGTCACTGAAGTTCTATAGTGTTGGTTATCACCTAAAAGGACAAGTCTAAGGGCATTTGACTTATTAATTAACAATTACTAATGATACAGTCACCGCTACTCTTCCTCCTTATGATACTAGGGTTGCATGGCACCTCAACAACCCTGTTGACAAACCTTCATTGAGATGCCATAAAGTTCTATGTTCAGAGCATATCACTTCACTTACATTGCCTGACTGGGCAATTCTAATGGAGAAGTTGTGTGATTTAACAGTGATAGAGCTGTCCTGATCCATTCCATTTCAGTACCAGTCAGGTTTGAAAAATGATCGAGGACAGATTCCTAAAATTCATTCTTTTTAGCATGTGGGGACAATGAGGTAGATGCAACACTAACAAAATTTTTTCTCCTATTATGATGTCAAGGTATAATTCTTTCTATTGCTGTGGTGGGAGGAGAGGGGAGGGAAGGGAAGACATTAGTCAACTGGATTTGTGCTTTTCTTAGAGAAAATGGCTGATTTTGCTTAATTTCAAGAAAATTAATATTGAAATGTGATAAAGTGAAGGAATTGATGACAACTATGCCAGGATATCTAGATGTCAACTTTCACAGTTTTTGCATTGATTGCAAAGGGAGTTGTGTGAAAATTTTAGGTATCAGAGTATTATGCCCAAATAATTTACTCCTCATATATTTAAGTGAAAGAGGCAATGCTAGGTCCTATGAGGATAGTAAATATAAATACAAACTATTTCTCCTCTCAAGCTTTCAATATCTAGCGTCAGTATAATAACTATAATCCTAGGTAGGCTTTAATAAATGCCACAAAAGTGGCAGAGCCATTTTAGGCTGGGTGGCACTTCATTTGAGACTAAAAAATTGGAAGGATTTTAAGAAGTGGATAGAGCAATCCAGGAAGAACTAAACTGTGTGAATAAATATGTGGAGAAAAGACAACTTAGGTGGAATATGGGGGTGGGGGGGTGGGGGACTGAAATTGGTCCATTAGGTTAGAAATGTTTAACTGCCAGGAAGTAGCAATGAAGGCCAGGGTTGAAAAGGCAGTGAAAGAAAATTATGGAATACTTGGGGATGGCATTAATCATGGCATCAACCAAAATAAAGGGACTGTGGTGATGAAATGTGACAGGTTGGAATCCCTTGACTTCATTTTGTTCCCCCGGCCCACCAACTATCCAGTTTGGACGCACAGAAGGCTGTATCCAAAAATAAGTATAATCTTCAATTATGCTTGTGGTCAAAGTTTTAGCACCAACCGCATATGTTAAATCCAATATCAAAATTATAAAGGGGAAGAGGAAGTAATGCATGTGCCAACATGGAGTGAGTTTAGTTCAACATGAGATCCCTGCCTCAAAAATGCCCTCATCTGAAATTGGTTTAAACCCGAATGCTGGCCTGAAGTAGCCTTGGCTAACAGTGGACACAGACACAAAACTAAAAGGGTAGGAAGACTATTGGCTTGATTGATGAAAAAGCTAAGTTCTAATCCTGGTTTTGTTATTAAATGTTAAACACCAATGTGACCTTTGTCAAATCCCTTCCTCTCACAGGCTCCTGCTTTTCCCAGCTATAGAAAAGGAAATTTGGCT
This sequence comes from Tolypeutes matacus, assembly GCA_026826555.1. Lineage (NCBI taxonomy): Eukaryota > Metazoa > Chordata > Mammalia > Cingulata > Chlamyphoridae > Tolypeutes > Tolypeutes matacus. The sequence goes on from JAKSZT010053887.1 coordinate 40,409,801, forward strand.
AGAATATTTAGGCATGTCTTTCAATGTCAATAATCTGATTTTACATGCTGCATGCTCTGAGTAAGTACTCTCTACCACCAACCTCAGGGCTGAGATGAGATTTGAAATGGTCTCAACTGTATCATGATCCCAGTGTTTCTGCCCAATATCAAAAGGATCCTACTTCTTTCTCAGTTTTTCTAAAATATACTTTCACATGCTCCTCTCTCCTAGTCTATATACCACTTTAAGATTCTGCTCAACTCATTTATGTATTTGACAGAGCTCCCAGCCCATGGTCTTACAAATAATAATCAGCCAATAAGTGTTTGTGGAATGAAAGAATGAATGAAATTTAAGAATTTTTGAATAATGTATTGTTATATTCATCAAAAAGAATTTCCAGAAAAATCTTAGAAGTATGAATAAATATCTTGGAAGATCAGGTATCACAACTCCTGGTATTTTTTACTTTTTGCTAGTTCTTAGGAAATTGGCAAAAAAATAGGAAGTAACTGTCCCAGGTAAAAAGAACAAATCTTTCGGGGATCTTGCACATTTGTACAAAATTGTGATTCTGAGCTGTGGAAATTTTGAGGCTTTTATGGACTCCAGAAAAGATGATGCCTTAGAGCTTATCTATTCCTGTGGATGTGAACCTATTGTAGATGGAACCTTCCTTTTGATTAAATTACTTCAGTAGGGTGGCCCAGTGTATTAATCCTTTTACTGGAAACCTTTATAAATGGGATGAATATGGAAAGAGGGAGCCACAGAGACAGAATGAAACCCACAGTAGCCAAAAGAGAAAGCCTAGAGGACGCCAGAAGCTGACAGCAGTGAAACCTGGAAGAGATGGCAGAGTGCAGATGGTGCCATGTGCCTTGCCATATGAGAGAGGAGTCCAGCATCACCAGCAGCCAATCTATAGGGAGAAAGCATTGCCTGATGAAGTATTGATTTGGACGTTTTCATGGCCTCAGAACTGTAAACTTGCAAGCCAATAAATCCCCATTGTAAAAGCCAGCCCATTTGTGGTATATTGCTTTCAGTAGCTTGTTTGCAAACTAAAACACTAGCTAAAGGCTTTATGCATAGATTCATGCAAAAGAGAAAGAAATATAAGGCCTTAAGATCTAATTTCCAGTTTTACCTCTCACACTTACCTACCTATTAAGAAGGCAGATTACAACTTGGCTGTTTCAGTGCCTCTTTGTTTTAGCATCTAGACAAGTACATTCTGGATTTAGACTCCTTTATTGCTGAAAATTACTTGTTTGGAAGCTATTATATATACTGCTAAGTCATCTTCAAACCTTTGGTACCTGAAAAGTTATATAGTTCATGGAGAAGGCACACTACAGAGGATGGCTGAGAACTTAGTTACAGCTTTTGCTATAAACACCTCCAACACCCACTCTGCACATTGCACATGGCGGGTGTGAAATAAATGATTTCCTATTGTACATTGTGCGTGTCACAGGCATAAAATTATAAGAGCTTCCATCTTCATAGTCAAAAAAGAGGAAATAGCAAAAAAAAAAAAAAAAAAAAACCCCAAAAAACACCTAATTTAACACATCATCTTTAAGAATAAATGAGGTTACAAATCTACATTTGGAAGAACAGAATCTAGTCCATATGTACCAGATACCATTTTTTTAAAAAATTCAAACTCCAGATTCCAAAATGTATACTCTCTCTATATACTGAGGTAACAGCTTGTCAGAGAAATGTGGCAAGCAACAGCGGGACTAGCACAGCAGATGGGTAGTATTTTTATACTGGCTTTTAAGTGATAATGTGAGTTTACATAGGGTCATCCTAAATATTGTTTAAGTGCATGGAATGACTCGAGTCACTGCCTAACCTTGAGTAGGCTGTTTTGCTTTCAGTTCTTGTCTAAATTTGCTGCAGCCAAGGCTTCATCAAGAGAAATCTATCTTTTCTTTGAAATGAGTTGCATGAATTTCTTAGAACCTCTGTTTCATATTCTAGAACACATTCTAAATTGCCATTAAAAAGATAGGGAGGGATAATGCTATGAAAACATCTCTAATTAACACAGTAGATTAGCTGGGCTAGTTAGTTGGCATAACTCAGTCTCTGTCAACAGGTCACAAATGCTATGTGTACCAGGAGAGAAAATGCAAAGCACTGGATGGTGAAGTTGGATGTCCTAAACTCTAATCTTAGCTCTCCTACTAATTGGCTCCATAGACTCTCTGGGCCTCGATTTCCACATCTGGAAGATATGGTTTCCAATAACTACTGTACAGAGTTGTTGGAATGGGAGATGTGCAAAGGGAACCTATGTTAAGCACCTATCAAGGCCTTCAGGGTCCATGCTCTTCTTTCTTGTGCCTCTCTCAGTCTAGCTCATTTGATAAGATGGATGGAACAGTTTGAATGAACTCTAATTTCATTTTTTAAACGATTTTATGGATATAAAACAATTCTATGTAAGCAAAATGAATAATTTTTTTTGTTCAATCATAAATAAGAATGCACATCAACCTTAAGAAAATCTTAAGAAAACCTTAAGAGATGATATTTTTAAAAATCAATGTTTGTTCTGTGCAGGCATACCTGAGGGATTAAAATCACTAATAACATGGACCTATCAAATAAGGATGGGTGGATTGAATGGTGGTGGGGTGAGGTTTTAGAATTTCTAGATGGTGTTAGGTAGGTAGTATTTCCTTTGAAAAGCTCTTTCTTCACCCCACCCCTGATCCCTGCATGCAGTACCACCAGAATGCAAGCACCTAAAAGGCAGAAATGTTTACCTATTGTGTTCACTACTATATCCCCATTACCTGCAAGAGTGAGTGGCACAGAGTAGGCACTCAAAAAATACTTGTTGTACGACAACTGAATAAAGGACAGGCCATTCAAGCATATCCTTTCCTTTCTTCCCTGCCCCCAAATCACTGTTCTAAAGAGACCTGGAAGGATGCTCTATTTCACAGACAAGGAAATACTGTGTTTAGAATTAAATTATCTTATCCAAGTTTTCATAGCCAGAGAATGATTGAAGCAAGATCACGACCCAGACATGCAGTCCCAAAGACCCTATTCTTTCTACTAAGCCATGCTGCCCTGATGGACCTTGCAATTGGAAATGTTTAGGTCAATTCATTTGACTAAGGACAAGGTTCTGAATCTTTGGCACTTCAAGTGCCTCACTGGTAAGGATGAGAGGATAATATAAAACTTCCAACAGTATTTGCATCAAATGAGATCAAGTCATAAGACAGCAAAGGTGCAGAACTTCTTGTTAACTATAAATGCGGACATGTGGATTTGATTATAAGTTATAAAATGCTACAGGACTATTAATATGTTACTAACACTTAATTCTTAGTTTGCAAGCTCCTTAAGTCAGGACCCTTATCATATTCATCTACTTGGGAATGAATTAGCCAGTACTGCCAAAAAAGGAAGAAGCTAAGATAATATTATGCAATAAATGCAAAACTTCCCTCAAACACAAAATTCATAGGTCCCTGTTTACTTCCTCAATAAAGTGATTCAAGTTCCAAAGGAAAAGACAAACTGGGCTTAAGACTTTTTTTTTTTTTTGAGGTACCAGGGGCCGACCTGGGACCTAATATGTGGGAAGCCTGCGCTCAACCACTGAGCCACATCGGCTTGCCTGAGTTGTTTTTATCATTTGTTTTGCTTGTTGTTTGTATTTGCTTTTTTTCAGGACGCACCAGGAACCAAATCTGGGACCTCCCATGTGGGAGGTGGATACTCAACTGCTTGAGCCACATCCTTTCCAAGACATCCATTTTTAAAATTCTGATTTAGGAATATTATTTATTAAATATGTTTAGAAAGGAAATGACAATTTTCAAATCTACTCTTAGGCATGAAGTGTAGATAGTATGATGGAGTAAAGTGATTTACCAAAACCCTTCTTTCCTTTGTCCTAAAATCACACCCTTTAAATTATCTGGAAATTAGCAATATGTTGGGTGCTACATAGAATTTTCTGTAGCTCATTTGAAACAGGAAAAGGATACTTATTATTTACAACAATATTCAACTCCATTCAATTCCATTAAAATGATAGAGAGGTCAGACAGGGAACATGGCAGCAAAATCAGAATTTCAGAGGGACCAGAGGAAAGATGAAAACAGCACACAATCTTCAGGCAACCTTTAATTACAATCTATTCTCATGCATTGAAATCTAGATAGTGGTTCTGGAAAGATATGAGAGTGAAGCGGTGCATCGCCCCAGAGGGCATTTGGAAATTGGCCATGTTTTCACAGTGAGTGAGGCAGGTGCTTTTGGCACTTAGTGGGTGATAAGGCATGCTAAATGTTCTGCAATGTACTTGACATTCCCACACAGGAAGTACTCTCTTGCCCTCCATGAAAACAGGACCCATTGAAAAGCACCAAACTATACCAGAACTTTTTTCCCAGTGTTCCCTAATTTTGATACCTTTAATATTTTATATTAAAAATATACCTGAAAAACCCATCCTTTATCAAAAAGATCAGCAATATAGACCACAAAAACAAAAAATATTCATGGTTCCAAACTGTTTCAATCTCTTTCTCTCCCTCTCTCTCCATCCCCCTCCCTTCTCTTTTCTCTCTCTCACACACAAACTGAAGCTGAAAAACACTCTCAGGAAAATGTAAAGTTAAATTTTTAAAACATCATTTTAGTTAGGTCATTGAGTACATGAGAGTGTTAGAATACAAGACTTGGATCATGGTTGTTTTTAATAAAAGCAGAAGTCTTGATAGTCAAAGAAATAGGTCAACTTGAAACACCATGTGTGAATTTTTTTGTTCACTCATTCAAAGTTTTAAGACACCTTCTAGGCTTTATGCACTTAGCAGCACTCCAAAATGAGTCAGTAAGAAAGTCATTTTCACTGAACTTCAGCTCTAAGAGGGGCACTAAAGCACACAGACAAATAACTTTAATATGAAGTAGAATATTAAACCTTCCATTAACAGGTGTGTGATAAAGAGCAATGAGAGTTTAGGAGCGGAAAATTACATTTAGCTGAAGCATCTGAAAATGCTCACAGAAGGAGGTGGCACCTGAAACCAAAATGTACCTTCTCTCACCTTACTGCAGGAACATTCTAGTATGGCCTGTGGCAATATGTGGCTTGCAATGAATTTAGAATGCGTATCAGGCAACATGTAACTGTGTAAATTCTATATGAATTTCATGGTAATAACTTACAAAATCATTTCCCCAAGTACAGTTTTGAAAAAAATCCTTCTGAAGACACAAACAACAATATTTTTGCATTTTTCCACTTCCTGTAACTTTTCTTATTGTGTCAGAAAGGGATATCATGGCATTGTGTTCTGAATATGTATAATATATATCATGCATACACATAACAAATATGCTTGCTGCAATTTTCTTGAGTAGTAATGTACTCAATACTTAATACGACAAAATGGGGTGGAGAAGAGAATTTAAAAAAAAAAACAAAATCTTGTTTGAAAGTGTTTATTGGGTCAAAGAGATTTCACAGGCAAAAAAATAGATCCTCCTGTCAAAACATTTCATTTAAATAACAGCTTGAGATCTTTACTGTAGATTATCTTTTCTGTCAAGCTCTCCAACTGCTTTTTGGAGTTTCTATACTACAATTAAAGGAAATATAAAGTGTAACATCCAGAGACACCAGGCCCTTTAACCATCCACATCTGAGATGCTCTCACATGAAATGATGCTAGGGCATCCATGCACATAAAGATCACTGCACAGGTGAATGTTCACAAGGCTATGTGTTCCTATGGTTTTCATCCTACCTTTAGTTTGTCTCCTTTCCCTTTGTTTTTTCAGGGCACTTGTACTGTCTTTTGTTCTGTTTAATGGCACCTTGTCAATTAGATGCATTTCATTCAGTTCAGAAGTTCATTAAATTCAGATAACACGTAATTCTTGCAAGCTAACTGATGTTTATTAATGTAACATACAAAGCGGGTAATTCAGCAGGGAATTTGAGCCTCTCTTTGCATCACTCAGACACCTAGAATAATGCAGTGCGCCTGGAATTCATCAGGGGCTTTGCAATATTATTTACATATTTAAAGAATTCTTGAAAGTCTCATGCCTTTGAGAAATTCAGGAATGTGTGCAATGCACAAAGATAAATCAGATATATGCAATATGCTGATGAAAACATCCCTAAATAGGTTTGATTTTTGTGCATGTATTGTGAGGGGTGAAGAGAGGCAGGAGAGAGACAAAAAGAAGCTCTTTATGTAACTAAGCTTTAATTTAGTTTTTTTTTTTTTTTTTTTTAATGGGATGTTTGGGACTACTGTCAGCTACAATTATATTAACCATTAATTTAAATAGTGATTGTAATTAAAAAAAAATTTTAACTAATTTCCTCTATGTGTTACCTCATAGATACTATGAGATACTACTGCGATGATTTTCTGAGGAATGAAAACAAACATAAATGAGACAAATATTAATTGCTCTATTAGGCCTCAGCCACTCGCATAGCTGGAGGAAGGAAGGGGTTCCAGGTGCAAGCAATGAAAGAACTGAAACCCAGCAAAGTGTATGGATTCATCAGGCTCCCTTTACTCTCAATAACCTTTTGTGCTGCAGGAGACTGTTGAGATAAAAATGGTTAGATGTCCTGTGATGTCACATCACTTCTGGATAAATAAGGCTATTTACTTTAGTGTAAGAAACATTGCAAGACTACCTACTATCTATGGGTAGTAATTCAGGAAATATTGCTAGAGCATCTAATATCTGCTGGACACTCAGATTCTTCCTGTCAGGGAGCTCAGAGTTTAGCATGACCTTAACAAGCGCCATGTGTGCATAACTGAGAAAAATTATTTAAAGGTTTTTACTATTTTACATAACTGGAGGATTGAAGCAACAGCTCTCCCCTCTTTTCTCTCCTCCTCCTCCTTCTCTTTCACTCCCTCTCTCCTTCCCTCCCTCCTTCATTTTGTCTCCCCCTCTCACTCTCTCCTTTTCTGGCCACATTGATAGCAAGTGTTCACATGCGAGCATGTGTGTGAGAGAGTGTTGCAACAATAGTCAGAAATTGTACTTAAAGCCTTGAAAAAGGTGGCTAAGCATTAACTGAGCATCAGAATGTTCTTCCATCCCTCTGGATATAACATACAATGAATATAGCATTCTCTAAGAAAAATCATGTGCTTTCAAGTTAGTCTTTTAAACCCATTTCAAGATATGTCATAGATGGGGGCAGGTGCTTTAGAACAAATACAATTTGTCAAAAACACATCTTTGGAAATCTACTACACATTGGGAAAAACAAGAAGTCCTGTGATGCTCAGTTTTTTTTTTTTTTTTTTTTTAGCATATTTTTTATTTTTTTAAAAGATAGATTACATAAAATATTACATAAAAAAATATAAGGGATTCCCATATGTCCCACTCCCCACACCTCCCACTTTTCTCCACATTAACAACTTCTTTCATTAGTGTGGTACATTCATTGCAATTGATGAACACATTTTGGAGCATTGCCACTAAGCATGGATTATAGTTTACATTGTAGTTTACACTCTCTCCCACTCAATTCTGTAGGTTATGGCAGGATATATAATGGCTTGTATCTGTCATTGCAATGTCATTCAGGACAATTCCAAGTCCTGAAAATACCCCCATATTACACCTCTTTTTCCCTCTCCCTGCCTTTAGAACCTCCAGTGGCCACTGTCTCCACATCAATGATATAATTTCTTCCATTGCTAGAATCACAATAAGTCTATAGTAGAATTCCAGTAAGTCCACTCTAGTCCATATTTTATTCCCCAGTCCTGAGGATTCTGGGATGGTGATGCTCAGTTCACCTCTAATTGAGAAGGGGTGATGCTCAGTTTTGAAGCCTAAATACTCAAAAGAAAGTTTTAAAATAGGAAGGATGGAACTGACTCCTATTTCAGATCTTTACTAGCTATTTAACAATCCCTCTGACAGTTAATTTCCACATCTCTAAAATGGGAAGAAATACCTACCTGAAAGGTGATCTGTGAGTGTCAGAATGAGATAATGGGCACAGAAATGTTCCATATACTTTAAGTCATGTATACATTATTGAATGGTTTTGCTTCTGGGTGGGTTGAAGCAAATTTCTTAAAAGAATTGTTTGCAAACAGTTTTAAGTTTGCTGTTTGCATACGCAAGAAGGAAACAGAATTGGGTAAGGGGTGATAGTCCTGCAATTGCTGGCCTTAGAAGAATTTTCACACATCATGAGGGCAGAGGCAATCATAATGAGGCTGAGAATGTAAAACAAAACATGTGTGCACAAATGCAAAAATATGTGGGTTGTGCCATGAGCCAAAAAGACCTAACCAATATATTTCAGAATAAGCTCATTTCTGCTATGTGAAGAAAATTAATAAGTGAATGGCAAAACAAAATATTAAAGACCACTCCTTGGGGTCAGATGTGGCTCAACTGGTTGGGTGTCCGTCTCCCATATGGAGGGACCCGGATTCGATCCCCGGGACCTCCCGGTAAAAAAAAAAAAAAAAAAAAATAGACCACTCCAGTGTCCTTCATTAGCAATGAGCTACAGAAATAACCATATCCACCAGCTCACATGATTGTTACACAAAAAATCGTCCAAGTCAAGGATTATTAATTTTATCTTATAGATGTGAAAACAGATACTCTGAAAAATCAATATAACGTGAAGACTGTCTAGCTAGAAAACAGCAGAGTACAGTTCTTCTGACTTAAACACTAATGTTCTATTCACTGTATCATATTCCCATTGACCCTTTTTAACAATTAAGTTCCTGGGAGGCAGAGAAATGTTCATATATAACCAATCCAAGCTGAAGAAATAATTATCCCCATACCAAATAGGTTATTTTATACCATAAAGTATCTATCAAGATACACTATTATTTGTTAACGCTTATTAAGTATACAGACTGCATTTGGAAACTTAAAGTTGAGATCCAGGGTAGGTTGGCAACTCTATGATCATTAAGATCACTTTGTATTTCCTGAAAGGAATTAATAATCTCCAAGCCACTCCATGATTATTTCACTAAACCCATTTGCAACTTTCAAACCTAAGTACTGTGTGGAAATGCGATCCTAGAGGATAATTAAGTAACTCTTTTGGCTGTAAGGAAACATAATCAGCCTAAAACACCAGGCTAGCAGGCCAGCAATGAAGCCGACTGTAAGAAAGGACCAGTTGTCCTACCTTCCGGGGTAGCATGAAGACTCGAAGAGAATCTGGAGCAAAAGCATAGCTTCCAGATTTTGGAGGGAGACTGGCAAATGCCCCTCAAATATGGATGCTCTTAAAACTTAAAAACACATATGGATGGTATGTCCAATTTTTTGTATTAATCCACAGAGAATGTCTAAGATAAATGAATCCAAAGAGAGAAAACTTTTTTTTTTTTTTTTTTTTTAAATACGGAGCTATGTAAATTGATGGCATGGAGAAACAATTAAGAGTGTGTTTTGGGAAGTAGGACTGGGAGAATGGAGCAGGGAGAAGGGAAATGCATATTGTTTGTTTAAAATTTATTGGTCCTATTAAGCTTGTTAAAGTATGAGCATGTATTATTTTAACCAAAAAATAACTTTTGAGAAATATGAAACTTTTATCCACATATTTAAATGGCAAGAACATTGGTTACTCACTCATAATAGTCACTGTTTATTAATAAACAAATATATCAGATATTTATTCCTCAAAGTTTAATAGGGATATTAAGATTGCACAATCTAAGCTACAACCTTATATATTTTTATATGTCACTTTTCAGTTTACAGAACACTCTCATAGTGATATAGGAAAGGTCTGATAACATGCTATGAGCATGCAATGGAAGAGATTATTATGGCTATCTGGATAAATCTGTGAGAGCGTCATAGAGGTGGTCTCTAAGTTTAGCTAATTTAGATTAAAAAAAAAAAAAAGCATTCTCCACAGAAAGACTAATTGATTAAAACAGAAAAACAGAATCAATGCATTAGTATGCATGGGACCAGCTTAGTTTGAATTGGATAAACTGTAAGGATTGTAAAGGAATACTAGAGAAAAAGATAGGAAAGATAGAAAAGGCCTATGAATATCAGACTTTGGAATAGACTTGATTCCATAGTAGTCATGGAAAACTGTTCAAAGCTAAATTAATGAATAGCAAAGTGACAAAATCAAAATGAAAAAAAGCATATAAAATAAAAAGACCTGAGTGGCAAAGCTAAATTTATAGCAGCCTGTGATGAATGATTTATAATATTGAGGAAGACCAAATACAGCAAATAATATACTGTACAGGCAAAACATTTTGAAATTAAGGTTGTAATGATGGTAACAAAATTTCATTGTCTTTTTATATTGTTTCTTAACTAGATCAAAGTGAAAATATACATAATCAATGTCTAATACCCTCTGTTTTTAGGTATACAGGCCTTGACATCACTGTGGTATTGAGGAGACTGTGCATACTGGAAGGGAAAGTAGATAAAATAATTGAATTCAGATATTATATCCTCAGACAGCTTAAGTCCCCCAAACAATTCAGCAATTAATAAAATATCTGAAAACTTGAAAATATTCCATGGAAATGGGCCAACATGGATTGTATTTGGAAAGCCCTGTGAGAAAGCAGGGATCAGGTATTACTTTCAAAGACAGTAACAGAACCTCCTTTTCAAGAGTTTTTGAATGAGTGGTTAGCCAGAAGCAGTATCATGTAATAGAAAGAAAAAGCATGTGATTTTGGAAGGCTGGGCTTGAATTCTCACTTCACAACTTACTGGTCTTGTGATCCTGAGCAAGCCCCTTCTCTAATCCTCAATTCCTCATCTATTTCACAGGGCTTTTGAGAAGCCCCAGTGACATACTTCAGGTGAATGCACAATGCCAAAGTTAGCTATTAGTCACTTACATTTGCTCAAGCAGGGACTTTAATGGAACCTTCATTCTAAATGGAGAACATGAATGTGATTTGCTCAAGATCACAATGTTAGCCAGTGAGAAAGTCGAGTTAAGAGCAAGGGCTCCCAAACACCTCCATATTTAACCACTAGAAATGCTTCACCTACCAGTCAAGGAGGATACTGTCTGATGTCAATTGCTCTGATTTGGCAAAAACAGAAGCTGAGCCACAAGGCCTTGGCAGGTGAGCAAAAAGGTTGTCACTGTTTTGTTTTTTCTTCCCAACACTTTGTTTTTAAATGTAATTGTTTGTTTGCTTTTTTTTTTTTTTGAGTCTACACAATCTGTTCTTTGATTTGGGATCTCAAACACTTTGCTATTGCTTCACGGCTCTGAAGATCAGCTTTAAGGAATGAAACCAACGAGCTGTCACAGACTGTGAGCAGTAAGGCAGCCAATATTTGCAGGCACAGCAAGGGAAAGGAGGTGCTCAGTTCTGCCTTCAGGTTGCTCACACTGAGGACTGGCAGTGCCTGGGGACTTCACGGCATGGGTCTTCCTCTTAAAATCACAGTGCTTTCTAAATGTGAGAATTTCACTGCTTCTATTTGCACAAGGAAACATCAGCATCAGAGGCTGACATTTTCAAGAGTCACAATTAAGAGTTGCATGCAGTGGGTTTTGCTTGAGAACATGAGAGCATCATCAAGATTATCTAAGTTAAAAAACAAAACAAAACAAACAAAAAACAAAACTTGAAGAAGGAGCAATTCTCTCTAATCCCTAGTAGATATCTTTTCCTACCCTTTGAGGAAATATCATTTGAACAACTAGAATGATAGAATCTTTAACGCTGGAAACAACCTCTATGGTGATCGATTTGACCCATAGGCTCTGCTTCATTTGATGACTGAATGCCCGCTGCAATCTTAAAATCTCTCCAGAGATGCGAATCTTAAGACCTTCAAAAGCAATGGCATTTTCTTTCAGACAGCTATACTTGAGTCTTCCTGTCACTGAGCTAAACTACACTTCCAAGTACTTTTCAGTCATCCCCCTAATACTGGGATCTTTATTGAGCAACCCTGTCTGCTCATTTTATCTTATTCATCTTCTAAAATCCACATCAAACATTTTTTCTTCCTTTAAGCCAACTAGAATTCTTCCACCTGAGAGCATTTATTGACTACCAGGCCCTGGGCTCTTTTCTGGAAGCTGCTAGGAATTGGACTGTCTCTGCTAGGCACCTGCCTGCCTTGTAGTTAATAGAGGAGCAGGGGCATAGTTTAGACTCACACCTATCTTCAGGTTACTTGAACATGCAGATAAGTCTGCTAAGGCAAGAGAAATAGTACATCATGCCTTTCACTGCAAAACAAAGCATGAGCCTGAGAACAATTCGTTTTGCATATTCTGTTCATAGTTTGCTTCCCAATAATATATATGTCTTCGCCCAAATAATTTTTACCATCTTATTTTATACATGTATTCGTTTACTCCAGATAAACCATTCCCCCTCCCAAGCAATTTTCCCCTTCCACAGAATGCTGGCCTGATGTCATGAACCTCCTGAATTGAAACTATTCTATTGGTCTATTCCTGGGAATGATTGGGATTTTTTTTCCCCCACTGGTTGTATACAAATTAGAACTATCTTCTCAATTCCTGACTCACTAAAGACCCATCATGTTGGTGTGGTCCGGAATGTATTCCTGAAGGGATCCTTGGACTTGATGCCGCATCTCCTACCTTCATATGCTAGAATGTAGTTGTTTAAGAATGGACTAGTTAAGCTACTGGGGATCACACAGGAACTCAGCAGGACTGAGAAATTGTGATGGAGTTCATCATTTTGCTGAGTGTGGTGCTTAAGCATGCAGTTATTTGCAGAAAATTATGGAAAATTGTCCCATTTGGTATTGCTAATAACTTGTGGTGAGATGTGGATTATGTGTGTGTGTATGTGTATACACAACTCAGAAAGAGTTTGATACTTTGCATTTTAAGGGTTTTATTGAAGTAAGACATGACTACATTAGTAAAATGCACTGTTTTTAAGGCATTCTCATAAGCACAGACCCCTTTAATCTCTGGAATTCCCTACTTCTCTAGCTTACTCATGTTATTTCTATTATAAGGAAGGTCCCTCTCCTAATATTCCCTATCCTGCCTGAACTTAGTTGGCAAGACCTATCAAAGACAACTTTTCTGGAAGGTTTTCAGAACCTTCTCTGAACATTTAAAGGGCATTATTCCTCTTCATAGCACTTAAATATACTCTACATCCCTAAGTGTATATTTGTGTTAACCAAATTGGATTTATCTTTGCATAATGCAAAACACTTTTTCTAGTCCCAGGCAATGATTGGGGTGCTCAGGAAACCATTAATGACTTTTGTTTCCACAGTATAAGATAGGATCTTGAACGTTTTATAAAGGACGGATGCCTTGCATTGAGACTGAACCCATAAAGAATGGGGGATATTGGCATGGTAACTTTTCACCCTACCCTACCACTAAGCTGCAGAGTATGAAATTTCATGAATTCCTTCTTTATGACAATGGTAGCAAATGCTTAAATGGGCTCCAGTTAATGAGCCTGAAGTCAAACATAACAGGAAAACCAATTAAAGATTTGCCAGGTTTACATGTAAGACCTGCCAGTAGATTCCATGCAATCCACATATGATTGACTCTAACTTCTTATTAAAAAAATGAGAAAATAGACAAGGTCAAACTGCAAAGAAGCAAAAACCAACAAAAAAAATTTAACTCATAAAATGAGTCTATATACATGACCCTGATTGCATTGGGACAGGAGCAATAAAAACCTCTATGAATGCAAATTCAAAAGTAAAGTCCATTTAACAAAAATATTGTTGCAGGCTTTCAGTGTATCTTTCACCAGCATCTCTTCCAAAGAGGCCCCTTCTCCAAGACCGAGAATTTTCTATAAATGAATAAATGAGTGACTTCAGGTCCAAGAGTTTCTTTGTAAATCATCTGGTTGGAACTCAGGAATTCATTTTTTCATAAAAACAGTGCTTATAATTGGATGTTAGGTTCACAGGCTAATCCAAAAATTTTATTAAACCCATGGTTATGCTAACCAAATTTTCTGAACCCAAAATAGAGATATGGTATGGCAAGTTCAAGTGTAAGAAGGAAATAATGATAAAAAATAACTAAAATTTACACAGCCAGGGACTGTTCTAATTGCTTAACATGTACTCATTTAATCCTTAAAACAGTCCATTGAGGAGGGTCCTTTTACAGACGATGCTCAGAGAGGTCAGGAGACATGAACAAGGAAGGTCCAGAGCTGTTAAGTGAAAGAACAAGATTGGAAGCCTGGCAGACTGATTCCAGAGCCCATGTCTTATCCTCTAGACTTTATTACTTCTTGCTCAGAAAAAATGTATTGTGAGTTCCAACTTGTTTTCTCAAGACCACTTCTGCTGAGGTAAGACTCAGAGAGTAGACTCCTAGCTGCTAGAGGGGCACTGGGACAAACCATTGAACTAAGGAGAAAATGGAGGTTTGGGGTTAAAGGGTTTGAGTATTTGGTGGCTAGGGGTCCTGAAATAAGGCTAAGTACATAAATGTAAAGGAAGCATGTAAGACAGTACTTGGTAAGGGGAATGAACAAAAGGAATGGAAGCCCATGGTGATTAGCACTGTGAATGGTAGAATTTGAGACCTCCTTTTCTCAAACACCAGGAGTTACTGACATGGTAGTCTTTGGATTTAAAGAGACTGCCCTCTCTCTAGCCCAGGGGTTCTTAACCTTTTTTTTCCATGGACCCCTTTGCCAGTCAGGTGAAAACCACGGAGCCTTTACTAAGTCCACATTATACTGCATATTATTTAATAAATATATCAAACCCACACCACCACATCCCCCCCACAAGAATAATGCTTTTTTGAATTTTCAATTCAAGCTCACAGACTCTGAAGTCTTTTCACAGACCCCTTGGGGGGTCCAGGACCTGTGGTTAAGAACCCCTGCTCTAGCCAAACTTCCACTAGTAGAGGGGATTGTGCAATGGAGGGTGTGCACACCTGTTGGAAAAGAGTTTAAGAGCTGGACTCAGCAACAAGGGAAGGGAAAACAAGAAGAGGAGATAGAGTGATCTCCAGGGAAAATGAAAAGTAAACGAGGGTCCTATGGCAGACTAATGAGGGCAGCTGTAATGATGTAAGGGGAAAGCATATTTAGTTGAGACCACTATAACTTCAACCAGAAGCATGTGCAATCATGTCATGTGTAAAAACACTTCCTGGTGATGTCTGAAATAAGGCAGGCTACTCTAGAGCAGGAAAAGTCAAAGACCCCTTTCTTCTACATTTCAAGCTAATTATAAATTTCAGGGATTATTTGTAGACTTTTAGGCCAGGAAAGTTTGACTCAGGTGGACAGTCCTGTGGCTTCGGAGTCAGAAAAACAAGGTCAAGTTTGTTTCATTGTTTACGGGCAGTGGAACCTTGAACAAGTCACCTGACTGCCCTGCCAAGCCTTAGCTCTTAGTCAATAAACTGGTGATAATTACTATAACTGACCGCTGTTGTAAAGACCAAAGAGATTATGGATAAAATGGTATTTTCTAAACTCTGACGCAGTTGCTATTAGTATACCAAATTATTTCAAGGTAGAGGTATGCTGAGTTGAAGCTTCTAGAAACAAGGCATTTGCTTTTACCCTTGCGAATCTATCAAGGTCAAATTTCAAGTCCCTTGTGATGTCTTCACCTGAATTTCAAGAAGACAGGTAACTCCTCTCTGCCTCTTTATTCCATCTTCTTTTTACCATCTATCACAGTGAAGAGAATTTGCTGATTTATGTGTCTGTCTCCCCGGAGACTGAAAAATTCTGGAAGGCAGATTGTGTCATATTTGTCTGAATATTCCAGCATCTGGCAGAAATTCCTGAAACATAATATCCTCAGTATAAACTGGCTGAAGACTGGGGATTATATTCTTTGGATTATGTGATCACCTCTGAACCTTGGATTTTTATTTTTTTTAAAGTTGCTCTGAGTTTTATTGCCTTTGTTTCAGAAATATAAATGAAAAATTATATCTGCTTCATAAATTGACAAATATAATTAGGACCAGGAGAATATTTTTCATTTGCTCTCCTTCAGGGTTTAAGAAGGTAATTCACTTCCTAGTTCAGGAGTTGGCACACTTATTTTTTTTTTCTTGTAAAGGACCAGATAGCAAATATTTTAGGCTTTGTGGACTATTCAGTCTCCGTGGTGACTATTCAACTCTGTTCAGTAGAGTGAAATCAACTGTAGATAATATGGAGATTAATGGGTGTGAGTGGATTGCAATAAAACTTTAATTGCAAACACAGGTGGAAGGCTGGCTTTGTCCCATGAACGATAGTGTGTTGACACCTGACCTTGATACATACCCAGATCCCCTTTTCTCCTATTTTCAATAGTCCCAAGTCACTTTGATAATGTGAAATGCTAAGCATCAAATGTCCTGCTGTTCTGACAACTAATCAAAAGTTGCATCAAGTGCCTAACACTTGTGAAAATGCCTGTGCATCCTGATTTTCAGTCTCTTTTACATTCTGACAGCACTTGGCATTT
This sequence comes from Tolypeutes matacus, assembly GCA_026826555.1. Taxonomy (NCBI): domain Eukaryota; kingdom Metazoa; phylum Chordata; class Mammalia; order Cingulata; family Chlamyphoridae; genus Tolypeutes; species Tolypeutes matacus. The sequence continues at coordinate 40,426,293 of JAKSZT010053887.1, forward strand.
TTCCCTGGAAACACAACCACAAGGAAGAGAAAAGAACCAATAGAAAAGACAAACAGTGGAGGCTACGTGCACATCCCTTGGCTGTGATAAGCAGAAGCAGAGGTACAGTTACAATTAAGAGGCACTCAGGGTTAAAAACAATGTCTCGTGATATCAGAAAATCATAGTTTACCACTTTAAGCTAGCACAGTGTCTAGCATGGAATGGGAGTACAGTAAGAAGTCACCGAATAGATAAGTAGATGTGATTCTGGTTCACAGGCATCATTCTCAGCAGGGATTGCCCAAGTATATGAGTACAATGACATCTTCAAGAACCCATCCATGTCTTTCCCTTTTACTCTTTTATAGATGCCTGTATAAAAGAGTTTTTGAATCCATTACCAAACTACATGTCACTGCCTAATTGAAGTCTATATCCTTTTTAGGATCTTGCAAAATGTCTGGCATATTTGAGGGCATGAACTTTCACAGAATGAATGAATGGATGTGGATGGATGGATGCAAAATACCTCTCGGATTGTGTTATCAAGAGAAAAAAAAATCTATCCTAATCTGAAACATACCCATATGGTGGAGACTCTAGATAGGTAGGTAGGTATATAGCTATAAATATTAAATAGTGATAGGACAAGGTGGAGGCCAAATAATGACTATTTCCTATGGCTGAGGTAAATTCTATATTGCATATTGTGAATAAACCCCATGTGAAGAGGCATTAAATCCTAGGATTTCCATTGCTGAAAATTACCACCATTTAGCTAATAATTCCTTTTCTTTCTCCAGGGCCAACCAAAAATCAGTCACCTCATGCCCTTCCCTTGACTTATCCCTCCCTCCCTCAGGAAGAATTCATCAAAACTTCTTATGCTTCCTTGGTATATTGTTCACTATAATATTTGATTTAGGAATTTGGAATTAGCTGTTTATGCATGTCTCCACTGAGTGCCTCCAGGACAGGAATCATGGTTGACTTGGGAATCACAATGGATTCACCTCTCTCTCTCTGTATCTCGTATTCATCTTCATTTTATTTTGCTGCTCACTGCAAGGCCTGGGACAGTGAAAGCCTCCCTAACTGTTTTTAGGACTAAAAGATTTTTGGATGTTGACAGAGAAATGTAGATACTTTATTACCTGAAGACTACAAAGATGGTCTTTATCTAGCTCACAATTTCACCCAGAGTTATCACTGAACACAGGGGGCTGGATTTCACCATGGAATCAAGGCAGCTTCCTTTGGCGAGGCTGAGATGAGGACTTGTCTGGTTATAGCTATTCAAAGCAGAGGAACATTAAATCTTGTACCTCAGCTTCCCCCTAACCTGCAGGTCACTCTGGCAAATAGCCCTATCCCCTTTCCCCAGAGGATGCCTGGGTTAAGCATTTTTTTCTACCTCTAAATGGTACTGTCAGAGCACGATGCACTAGAAGCTTAAAGCTATTTTAACTTTTGGGTTTTGAGAAATGTAAAACAAGTTTCATATTATTAATTTCTTTTACATCTGAAATTCCCTTTGTTGAATTTATTTACAATATGGAACATGCCTGGTACAAATAGAAGATTCCTCCTATTAAGCTGAAAACGTCAATGACAATAGCAATTTGACAAGCTAACACAGTGATAAAAACATTTTCTAGCAAACACTTCATATGCCAGAATTAGAATGCCGAAGCATCGCAAAAAAGAGGGAAGACCTTTTTAGAGAAAGAAAAAAATATATATTTTTTGACATGTATCTTAGCTTGGATACAAGAGCTAAGAAACCAACAAACCTAGCAACATGCTGGCCCAAACTGGCCAACAATAAAATAGAAAGGAGAAAAAATAAACTGCCAGTGCCAGATCTAACTCAAGCGGAAATTTTCTTGGTGCTTGAGCACAATAGTCATAACTAAACCCTGGAGAAATTTCCCAGCCTCAGGAATATTGGAAACAAATACCCAAATGAGGTACCATTTATTTAAAATAAAAGTACCATACGGAAAACGGTTCAAAACCTGTGGGGGCTAGAGAGAGTAATAGAAGGAAGGGAGGAAGGAGAGAGCAGCTGGACGAGGCATAGAGCTTTTATTACGAGTCAAAGGTGATGTCATAATGTGAGCTGAGCTCAGGTCTTCAAATCAACAGCAATGAGTCCCCAGCAATCTTCCTTGGTGATTACTATTGGAAAAGGAAAACCTCATAAGCCCATCACAAGGACTAACCAGGGTCTAACTTCCCATCCTAATCTGGCATTATATAAAACCCTGTGAACTCAACAGAGTACTGGGCTCATCATCTATAGAGTGGAAACCAGGCACACTCCTTTGAGAGGTAATTCTGGTGATGGAAAGAACTCACCATCTTTTGTTTAGCTTGCATACCCCACAGAATCTCACCAATAGCTCCTTTTCTTCAAGGAATGCTTAGGTAAAGTTTAACCTGAAGTCGACTACATCGGGTACTCAGACCAACTACCGTTGTAATGTAGAGTGCTCATTTAGTAATGAACAGTAGGAAGGTTCAATAAAATGTTTCATATTTATATGGTGAACCTCGCAATAGCCAAGTGAAATAGGCAGGTCAAATATAATTTTACATTTACAAAGCAAAACCCTGAGGTTCAGTAAGATCAAATGACTTAACTAAAGTCCTGTCTTCTCAGAGCAGGCCCTGTGTGCTCTTCATAGACCATATGGCTCCTTTCACAAGGTGCTGCCTCATCTTTTATTCAGAAAAAGTAACACTTTTTGAGAAGGGAAAATTTTCACTAGGATAGCCAAGGTAGAGCAGAGAAGGATCAGGTCAGGACAGCAGGGATATATTGGGGAAATGACTGGCAGTGACCCTTTTCCTGAAAGAATGTGCTTGGAGCAAGTAAGTTTGGGTGCCCGGGTGGTCTCTGCTGAATCTGGGTGAACAGGATGGAGGTGAAGCTTGTTCTGAGATGCCCATAATAACGAGGACTCGTGTGAATGCACTCCCTGTCTCACATCCAGACCCCATTTCTTGTCTCTTAAAGGTGTCCAAGGGCCGGAATTGGGGAGGGCAGCGAAAGAGTTCTCTTAACCTTGGAAGGAGCTGTGTCCTGAGGTGTAAACACCTTAAATTAAACAAAACCTAAGAGAGGGCAAGAGAAAAGGAGCAAGTGAATCAAGTATTCTCTTCTGTTTACAGTCCCTCCTGGCAAATATTTTGTTACTAATGAAAGATCTATTCACAAAGCCCTATCTCCTGGTTGAGCAGGCAGTTTCCACCAGGCACTGCAGCAGAAGTCTCTTCGCCAGATCAGGCAAGGGCCCCGCTATAGTAAGCACTGTGTGACAACTGCTGCCGGCATCCCCAGGCAGGCAATGCCCAGTGCAGGACAGGCCCAGAGCTGCTAGGGTGGGTGGCGGTGGTGGCGAGTGCACCGTGCTCACTCCACCCTTTTCTGCAAGTGAAGTTCCACACAGAAATCCAGAGGAGAAACAGTCAAAAACAGGAGTCCCACTACCGGAAGGGTGAGCCGACGAAAGGAAGCAAATATTAGTTGAGCATCCAAGATGGGTCAGGCACTAATCCAGTCACTGGCATGTTATCTTCCTTAATAAACATCAACACCCTGATGGGCACATATTAATTGCAGCAAGGCTCAGGGAGGTAGAGCAACCTAGCGAAAAACTAACATGCAGTAAGTAGCAATGAGATTAGCCCTGGGGTCACCATGATTCCAAAGCCTGTGCTTGGGCCTTTTATGTTTTCCTGGTGATTTGCTGGGTTGATACAGCTAAGCCTCAGCACAATGTGGTATAAAGGGAACATGTGTTTTGTTCCCAGCTCAGAAACTTATCGATCTGCTTTTGCCGAATGGGGACATCGGTTGAGATGATTTCTAAGGAACAATCTAGATGTGATATTTTTCTGATTCTATGGAAGTCTAGGGATTTCTGTACCTAAATATAGCAAGACACCTGTGATTCTGAAGTCTAACTCTACAACATACCAGTTTACCTTATGTAACCTTTCAGGGACAGCTTCACCTCTATGGGAAACCTTACTTCCAGGGACCTTTGTTTCCTCATTACTAAATGGAGGCAATAATAACTCTGTCTTCACTAACTCACAAGTTTGCAGGGAGGATCAAATGAGTTCACGGTATTTTGTATACAGTGAACTAGCTTTGAAATATTATTTAATACCAGCACTTCAGCTCCCCTGTGGGCTAGCTTGCAGGGCTCCTGAGCAGTCACAGGAAGCCCCAGAATTGCCCCAGTTTGTGGGTCTTTGGCCATGGTTCTGTTTTGCCTGAGCTACTGCTGCTCCCAGTGACCAAATGCAGTTCTGACAGCATCCTTGGCCACTCCCGTGGCAAATCCTGAAGGAACATGGAATGCAGATCAGTCCTAGGACACTGGGTTAAATGCCTGAAGCTATCCAAGTGAATTTCTCTTTAGAATGCCGTCTCATAACAATAATATCATTCCTTCCTGACAACTCTGATATAGGTAACTAATATTTCCTGATTTCGTATGTGAAGAAACACATACAAGGTCAAAACCAGAAGGAATCTTTCAAATGATCTAGTTTAATTCTTTGCTTAAATTTATGAAAACTGAAGGACTATTATCTGGCAATTGGGCCAAGGGAAATGTTATAATCCTCTCAGGGTAAAGGAAGCATACAATGTATTTCTTCTAAATGGATTATCCCTTTACAAACATTTTCCTGGTGAACAAGAGATCTCAATATGACTCTGTGAGGCTGCCCTCAGTTACAAAGGACCGCATGGCAAAACTGACATTAGAGATAATGGACCCTGAGCCCTACATGGCAATTATTATAAAAAGAATGTGATAGTGCACTTCGTTGGTCACACCATCCCTCAAGGATCTATTTGATTTTGAGTCTTACATTTCTTAACAGGGATGAGAACAGTACCTTGAATACAGGGAGTTCTAAAAACCAAGGCAAGATAAATTCTTTAAGAACTGGCGATGGTCACCCAGAAGAGAAGATTGAAGGGATATGTGGGTATTGTTTCAACATATATAAAGAAAGCCATGTGCACAGGGGACACACACAAACACACACTCCTTTCCTCCCTCCCTTTATTCCTTCCTGCCTGCCTCTAATTCCTAGGGGCAGGGGTAGTTTTAGAGTTTAGAAAAAGGACCAGGTGTAAAAATGAGAAATATCTTTTTAGCTTAATAAAAGGAGAATTTAATAGTGTGCTATTCAAGGATGGGATGGCTTGCTTTGAAAGCTAATATGCATCTCATCACTGAGAATAGTCAAGTAAAAGTAACCTTTAACTGCGGGCATAGCACATACCAGAACTGGAGTAAGTATTTATGTATATTTTCTCATTTACTTTTTACCACAATCCTGAAGGTGCGTGCTATTACACCATTTTGCAAACAAGAAAACTGAAACTTAGAGAGATTTGGTAACTCAAGATCCACAGTTAATAGACGGCAGAGCCAAGTTTTAATTTCAAAGTTTATACTAATACCTTTAGCCAGTTCCCTTCTTTCTCTGTACCCTGCACCAGTCCACAGCCTACTTGAAACTGATCATTCCAACAAGTATAAGGTTCAGAGGAGCCTTTTTGTTTAGTTAATGAACCTCTGCTATAACTGGCCATTTTCCCATCTGCATTGATTTCTTCTTCAATCTTTCCTTCTGACACCAAAATTCATTTTTGGCTTCTACTTTATAAAAAAACACTCTTTTGCAATGCCACAATCATATAATAACATTTTAGAATTTTTTAAAGGTTTGGAATCAATAATAAAATGATTGCAGAGAGTAGAAGGCAGAAAGCTACTGTTAGAGTACATATCAGTAAAGTTGAGAATATTCTTCTTAGTTACACCAAGGAGCATCCAAGGTAGGATTAATTTACAGGTTCTAATGTGAAGAGGCAATTCATTTCCACCTCAAATTATTTCTTTATCTGTGCTCACAGCCCCAAGGTTCTCCTGTGATCCACTAGAGGTGTTCAAATTCCTTAGATTAATAAATTTTCCATCACATGGAATCAATTCATCCTATCAATCAAAGTCCCTTCAGTTCTTTCATTTGAACCCTTTGTTTCACCTAACTTTATACTCATGGATCTGGGAGACTATAAAGGGCATTCTCACTCCTCCTGCCATGGCTCCTTTTGTTTCTGCAAATCAGGATGCTCTAACTTATTTTCTATTGGAACCGTCTCCATTTATTAAGGTCTAGCTCACATCTTTTCTCCTTCAGGAACTTTTTTTGAACATAGACTAAGCTACTGTCCTTTGTCGTCATGTTTTTTATAAAATATGAAGATCATGAGATACTTAACGGTAGGTATGATCTAAATTTTCTATTCCCAGTACTAATAATGCCTTAGAGTTAAGTACCCCATGGACACTGCATTATGTTGCTGACATTTTTGCATGAAACTTTCTCTAAAATTCCCAGTCAGGAGTATTCTGTGTACACTAATTTTCACCTTATGTTATCTTTATTAGGCTACTACTCAGTTCTTCTCAATAGACTGCAAATTACTCAATGAAAATAATTAGTTTGGCCACATTCTATAATCCCCAAACACAAGGCCTGACATACAAATTTATCTTAGTAAATATGCATTGAATCCATTCACTGCAAAAATGTTGGGTTTTAAAGGCATGGCTTAGAAGTATCCCATGGTCTGCCAGAATCCCCTGTGGCATAGTATATGTCAGGACACATCTCATACTCCTAGGCTACTAATGCTCCAACTAAACATGTATTCAAGCCAACTGGGTTTCTTCAATAGAATCCACAACCACTTGTACTTCACTTCTTGCAAGAAGAGTAGAAAGCTTTGCAGAGGTTTATTCTCAGATTTTTACAATATTGTTTCAATGATGGGATATTATTTCCCCTCAAAACATCCAGTGGTGGGATGATAATCCCAGCTGGTGAATCCGTAGGTTCAGTACTTATTTAAGTGAATCTAATAGCATAAGAAAGGTGAAAGAATGGCAGTCTTGGAGCCTAAAATGCACCAGTCTCAGGATAAATAGAATAGAAATACAGTGAACTTGGAAACATAATTTCTCCAATATTTGCCACAACCTAACTTTGTGACTCTGCATATACTGCCAGTCCCTGAAACTCCGATTTCCTCTGTAAAATGTCTGGATAGACTAAGTGATATTCAACTTCTGGCTCTCACCATTTATGATTCTAAAAGGAACCTCTGTGGTATTGGCCAACATTTCCCTCCTATCTCATTCTTGCCTCTCTTTCTCCCTTCTTTTACCCAGTCTAGAGGAAAATATTTTCAGTGGTCAGAAACCATAAGTCCTTTTGACAGTTTGGTATTTTTATATCTCAAACTCAATGCTCAGGTCAGTTTCATGCCCTCCATCACCCAAAGGCATGGTGTTTCCTCCCAACTATTGATCCCAGGAATTAAAATCTCTATCACACCATACAAGAAGCCTCATAGAAAAAGCCAACATACTCAGAATCGTTAACATTAACAGATTAATTCTTCAGAGAGAGACCTTATTAAAGAATGCCTCAGGACATTTATTCCATTTCTTAGTCTGACACTGTGTGTGGCTGCTGGCAAGCTGTTGACTACTAAAAGTTAACCAAACATTTTATTTTTAGAAGAATGTTTAGCTCCATCTTTATAGTGTCTGGACTTGTAACTACCCATTTCTCTAACATTAAGCTGAGCCGCACAAGAAAATTACTACAGTGATAATATTTCCAGGGCACACTGAGTCACTGTCCGATGTCTAAAATGGGAAGTAAATAATTTGTGAGGATCTGTTGGCACAATGAAGAGAGTTCTTTGCTGCTGGTGTTAACCTGGGGGAAAGGCTCTATTCTCATAAAATGTGGGGGTGTCAGGCCTCTGTTTTTGTAAATACGACTTCAGTTTTATGAACAAGGTAAGAGTGGGCAGAGGCCAGTGTCACTAATAATTATCAAGCTGAATGGCTGTAAAAGCAAGGAGGAGCCTTCTTGGGAGAAAGAATGAGGAAGGCCACCCTACTTAGCAAGCAGTCAGGAGCGAAGCCTGCAGATTCAAGTCCCAGGACACACAGAGTGGCGTCTTTCAGAGCAGGCTGATGTCTCAAGCCTCGTGGGAATTTACACAAGTGTTGTATCTGTACTTTGTCTATCTGACACCTTCTTCTGCTGCCAACTTTACTTCAACCAAAAAAAGAAAAGAAAAAGAAAAAGGAAAGAGAGAGAAGAAAAACAAAACAAAACAACCCCAACCTATTATAGAGGGAACAGTACTATACCTGTCTTCATTGTGGCCAACACCATTTTGATCAAGCCTAGTCTCCCTTAAGATTTTTCTCCAGTACATATTTCCCTACAGTTTTGACCTTTTCACAGGTGAAGAGAGAAGGAAAAAAAGAAACAAAATCCAAAACACTATTTATTCTCCCATCATAGCAACATGGTGTAAACAAAAATAATAGTTATGCTCCTGGGTTCAGAACCCTCCCAGTGTTGCTGCAACAAAGAATTTCAGTGGCAAGCCAGACAGTCTTGCAAAACACCTAACGATGCCATAATAAAATGGGATACTTATCCAGCTGCTCCAATTAGACCACTTCCATTCAATAGTTTAATGACTTTTTTTTCCATTGGTATTAGGAGCTCTATTACTGGGCTGAACATAACATACCTCATTTTGTTTTCCTACCCAGGCTTGTCTCTCTCACTGATGACCGCAATTCGATATTTATGAAATCGCATAAATATACTGTATAATCCTCCCCATCACTCCCTCCCAAATTGTATAAAATTATTCAGAGCACAATAGATTAATGTATACTTCAATGCATGTGTCCTTTTCTCTAACCACTGCTAACTGCGTCTCTCACGCATGCTCATTCTCTGGCTAGAGAACACACTGTACTTTGGAGATAATTGACTGTGGAATATGATGATGTTTATTCAAAAACAGGTCATCCAGACAGCAATTTGAGAGTCTTCCTTTATCCTCTTATTTTCATCCAAGGGAAATGCATGAAACTGTTTCCTGCAAATCAGAAATGTGGAGTCTTAATTACTTCTTCAAATTTAACCTACTGAGAAAAATCCATTGCAAATGTACTCTCCTCCCTTGAGATGAGCGATGTTTGGAAAACTAACTTCAGATTACTCATTTAGAACAAACTGGGATGATAGAGAAAGTGCACTCCTATCATTTTAACAGCATGTTCTACTGCTTCTACAGGAGTATATTATGGTATTAGACTTTGTTTTGTTTCTGCTTTTGTTTTTTTAGGAATCATACAAATGAATAGTAATTTGTGTGTGCGGGCACAACTGAAAAAAAATTCTCTGACATCAATAATCTCTACCATGGTCTAGACAACAAGACTGGGTCTTTGACCTGCAGTTAAAGCCTTTTCTGCTGACTGCTGCCAGTGACAGCCATTCTGAACCGTTATAGTGAAAAATGGAGTTGTCCAAAAGAGACCCAGGGTAAAGGAATGAGAATTCTGCCATCAGAAAAGTGCCCCATGTAATCATCTATGCTCTAAAAGACACACCCATATTAAGTGGGTTGGGTTTTCATCCTTTAAGACTACTTTCTTGGGATGTCATTAGGGTTCTAGTTCTCACTTAATCTGTAATGCTATTTAATTTACATTTAAAAGATCTAGGCCACACACTGAGGACCAAGAGCGTCCAGATTCAAGCCCCAGGCACACAGAAAAGGGTTTCTATCAGAACAGCTATTATGGGAGGAAGACTGTTTCCATGTGCATAGACACCAGCCTTTTGTCTGCACTGAATGGCATGGTGACTTTGGTTGTATATGATCCCAAGAAAAGGGAGTCCATCACTCATAACTGGCTTCCCAAAATACTCTCTAGCATGGGTCATGAATTTCTGCATTGGTCCAATATGGGCCTGTAGTTAGGAAATGGGGGCAGATCAAAATGAACTCATTTCATTGCAGTCATTTAATAAATGTTTTCTGTGTACTGGCTAGGTGCTTAAATGTTCTACGCACTAAAACAAGAAGGAGATGAGATATAATCCTGGAATTTGGTTAGAAGAAGTTAAGAACTATCTACCAAATTGTATTTGTTGCATTGCTATGGATATTTCCATGGTTTTGGACTTACAGTAGTTTTTGATAAATTTCTGAGTTAATATGACATATGTAGATTTCATAGGCTCTTTAGGACAATCTCCTTGTTTTACAGAACTGAGGAAAAGAGAGATAGGCGACTCATATAAAGTCACTTATGAATTATAAACTCGAACTGGAGTCTAGGATTATTGATTAGTTCTCATTCCTTTACCCCATAACACTTCACTTTTTTTTTAAATCAATCTAGTTACTTGGTTCCTTAAACCCCTCCGACATTGAACTCAATTTCAACAAACATTTACTGAGTGCTTATTTTGTCATTTAGGAGATGCCAAGTTGAGGAATAAATGTTTACTATTTCAACCGAAGAATGCATCGTTCCGTCAACCCCTGGGACATCCTATCATTTCTCACTATATCAAATTACAAAAGAGAACTCCTACAATCAGATGTATCAGAAATGGAATACGGGATTTCCATTTCTGCCCACACACAGAGGGAGCCCTTTATGAGCCAAGTACAGTTGTCTGTCTTTTCCTCACATGCACACGTTCAGCTTTCACATGTTTCAGAACACCCTGTGAGCACAAGCGTGTCAAAATAATCTGACAAAACTTGTTCTCACAGTATTAGGGGGGGAGAACCAAACGTACTGGTAGCCTCTTAGGAACAAGCTGCCTTGTGAGATTTATGCTCCACAGTTCAAATGAAAGGGGTTTAAAACAAATCCAAACTCTCAGAGTTTGTCTAGATGCAATGGCAAGATTTCTAAACTGTCACCACTGATACCCGAAGATGCATTACAACAAAATGGAAGCTTTCTAACAACTTAGAATGTGAGAGCAAAGGTGTTTTTTGAAAGCTTAGAGAAGTCAGAAATATATCCTTTTTCCTCCTAGACTATGGAATTAACATTGGGTACAAACATATATATTTTAAACATAGAAAAACACTGGAACCCATGAAGTTCCTGGAACTTATTTCAACCCACTTGTAACTTCTTTGCTATGTCCTAGGTTAGGGAAATCGAGTGGTTGAGTAGTACCTGAACAATATGGCTGGGATGAGAGATATTCCTAGTCTCTTTCTATCCTCTATTCACAGAGGGCCTTGAGCAAATAATCCAAGCCTCAGCTTCCTCACCTATTTCTTTCCCCATTGAAATAGCTGAGAACAGGGACTGTGTCTTCATTTCCATATCTGCACCACTTAGGACAGAGCCTGGAACACAGCAAGTGCTCAATAAATGTCTGTGAAATGAGTGAGAGAAATAAGGGATTGGAACCTGATGCTATATAAACCCTACTCCACTGCTAAAGTTGAGTTCACTCAAGCAAATATCAGACGGTCACTTGAATGTCTGCGAAAAGGAATGGAAGGGAAGAAAGCTTTGATTCCAGAATCTAAGTGCTTCCTGGTACTTTCTTTTTATTAAGGTTTATGTAACTACATTTTATATGGAACATTTTCATTCAGTCTTTTGTACAGATTCCCTTAAAATATATCTTATGCTGAACTGTGAGACTGACTGAAGTAGGTAGAGCAGTTTATCTGATGGGTTCTGTGGCAGGCAGAATAAGCCATGGCAAAAAAAAGAAAAAAAAAAAGAGAGAGAGAGAGATCAGAAAGTTAAAAGCCTTCAAATTAATTCCCTGGATCCAAAGCAAAAGAATTAAAAAGAAGAGCAACATATTACACACATAGCATATTACAATAGCATATTGAAAACACATCAGTAAAAGATGGACCTGCGATAAATAGTGAAAAATTACTGTATGAATTATATACAGATACATGTTTCAATTATATCCCTGACATTTTTCTTACAAATATTGTCACTATAGTACCTGCTATTTGTCAGTAGAATAATGTATTCTTTTTGTTGGCATGCTTCCCCTCACCCTATCTGATTTTATTTTAATAAACACATGCCATTAGAATAAGTTATCCGGAAAAAATCACCACTGAGAACAAAATTATGTGGGATCTAAATGTGTTTAAGATGATAGTGTTCATTTACTGTAACTAGAATATCAGCATTTGTATAGTCTCTGCTTTTATTTCTTCTAAAAACTCACCATTTGGCCAGCCATTCCCATCAGAGAAATCTGCTACTAGTGCTTACAGGGTTGCTATCTGCCACCAGCAAACCTTATGATGCCAGTTAAGTCAGCAATTGATTCATCATTATCTTTACTCCTCAAATTATAGTCAGCACAATCATGGAAGCCATGGCACAGTCAATACAACAGCATTTACTGAACACATGTTCTGTGAAATGAACTGTGTCCTAGTCATGAAGTAGGAGGCGATCTGGCAGGGATCAGTTTAGATTTGTTGATACCTGTGCACTACCAGTCATCAGAAATTTTGCATTTTACTTCTATCAATAAATTCCTTGCCATTATGGGGCTCACAACCCAGAATGTCAGTGACACCATACCTCTTTCACAAATATTAAAATAATCAACAGACCTAGGTGACTTGTCAGAATCATGCAAAGACTGAATATTAAATATCCCTATTGCAAACTCTGGTTCTGTCACCAGCTCACACTGTGTGAAGCTGGGCCAATCCACTTGGCTCATACTGTATATAAATAAGACACTTTGCTAGGCTATTCTCCCTCTGGGCTAAGCTTATGCCATCTTCTATGCAGTAAGGAATGTCACTGAACTAAAGAGATAAAACAAAGGAGCAAATAAGGGATGGGAAAAAGACAGTATATGCAAAGGCTAAATTTGAGGAGGAGTTGAAGGAGGAGAGGGGGGGCCAGAGAGAGAGAGAGAGAGAGCAAGTCAAAGTAGACCATCAAAGGAACGACCAAATATCACTGCAGACTAGATTCTACTTGTCCATGGGTGATAGTATTAAAACATGGATGAGGTCTTAGTGAAAGAGCTGTCTTAAGCCTATTTCTGGGAAGGTGGATAAAGCTACTGGCTTGATTACTTCAGGTGTTGTCACAGAAACTACTTATGGGGTCCCAGAATAGAGATGTGCCCAGATGTTCTGAGCCTTGAGTTTGGAAAGATGCATTGTACTCTGGAGGATATTTCTTGAAATCAATGAGGTTGTAACCAAACCACAGTTCTCTTTAGCTCATTTGTTTTGCTATTATCCTGGCTCACTAACCAAATAAAACTTTAAGTGTTCAGATACAGAATACATTTTGTAGAGATGCAGCCATATGCAATATCAGCCTCTGGAATGCCTTTACCTACTCCTGCTCTTCCCAATCCCCACCATAGCCATTCTTTAGGCTAGATCAAATACCAGTGCCTCAGGGAGGATCACTGGTGTAGGGTGTCAGTGATGGGGGCAGGGTACTCATGATGGGGAGATGTGTGGGGAGGGGTCCACCTGGGGCATGCCTCTAAGGCATATGAGTATGTTCAGGTGTTCATGGGGCATAGTTCTTGGTGGATGGAGACCCACACAATAACCAAAGAAATATTGAATTCCCATCCTGGGGAGTCCTGCTACATTCTCTAAGAGAATGGCAAGAATTCCCCAAATACATGGGCAGCACCTAGTGAAGGAAGACAGACCATTACACCAGGCCCTTGATATTGATGGTTGTACTTATTATGAACCCTTTCTTGCAAAATTGAAACTTAGCCTAGTATATTTTGCCTAAGAGTTACCTCCTGAGAGTCTCCTAGTTGCTCAAATGTGGCCTCTTTCTAAGCCAAACTCAGCATATAAATTCACTACCTTCCCAACCCCAGGCATGGGACATGACTCCTGGGGATAAACCTCCTTGCACCAAGAGATTACTACCAAGCCCCAACTAGCAATGCATCTGGAAAAAGACCTTGACTCAAATGGGGAAATATTAAATACAAATGTGTTTTTATGGCTAAGAGATTTCAAAGTGAGTCAGAGATCATTCCAGAGGTTAAGCTTATGCATGTCTCAGCAGGATCTCATTGACTGTCCAGTAAATAGTGCCTCAAATAGTGGGACTCCTGGGGGCTCTAGAGACATCTAGACACTATAAGCAGGGCAGACAGGCTCAAGAATTCAGGACCCTGTCAGTGGCCCTTATTTTGGAATTTATGCTCCCCAGTGTAGCAGAGTTAGAATCATTTATAGTTTCCCTACACATGGCTCTTCTGCCCCTTTTATATGAACCTATAATTCATACTATACTTACTGAATATATGTCCCAGAGACATAAATCTTTGGTCTGTTCATGTGCTGGTTGAGCCCTGAATCTCTGCAGAGTTTTGACACCTACTCTCCAGATCATTGGACTCACCCAGGATAACTAACAAGGAGATGGTGATGGACAATACCCAACTCAAGAGAGTGTCTGAAACTGCAAGCAAGATAGTTCCATCTATCTGCCCCATGGGATCTAAACCCCCTCTCAATTAGAAATAGAGTGGGCATCACTATCCCCAAATCCTCAAGACTGGGATATGAACAATGGACTAAAGTAGATTTATTATTATTCTATTATAGACTTATTGTTATTCTAGCAATGGAAGAACTGTTATCACTGATATAAAGGCAGTGGCCACCAGAAGTTCTGAGGGGAGAAAGGGAAGAATAGGTGTAACACAGGGCATTTTTAGGATATTGGAATTGTCCTGCATGACATTGCAATGACAGACATAGGCCATTAAACATTTTGAGAGAATTCTATAAGATTGTGTGGGGCAGAGTGTAAACTATAATGTAAACTATAGACCACAGTTAATAGCAATGTTTCAAAATGCATTCATCAATTTTAACTATAACCACACCAATGAAAGATGTTAATGTTGGAAAGTGTGGGAGGGGGGTGGGTGGGGTGTATGGAAATCTATATTTTTGATGTAACATTTATGTAATCTAAAACTTAAAAAAAAAAAAAAATACAACTGCTTCTTAAAAACTTCCTTGATCCCTCAGTTGAAAGTGATCCCTAAATCATCTGAATACCCAGTAAATTTCTGTCTTGTGTTATGGACATCATCTTATGTTATATGTCTTCTCCCTCCCAACATGGGGTCTGGATCATGGTATACACTAAAGAAATGTTTGAGGAAGAAAGAGAGGGATGGAGGAAGGGAGGAAGTAAGGGAAGGAATACTATTCCCAAGAAGTTATCCAGAAGAGAAGAAATACTTTTAAGTAGACATGGATTGATAATGAAGGAAATGAAGCTTTGGTACCCCTCTCTCACATCAGCACCCTCCAAGGTCCTGGGAGGGGATCAAGCAGTATGTTCACTATTGTCTCTTTCCACTGAATGCCTTCTGCCACATGTTCTTGTTGGGCAATGTTGGAATGGTCATGGCAATGTGGGGATTTTGTTAGGAGAAGTTGAGTCTGGGATACATTTAGTTGATCACCGTGGAATATATTTATGTGGTTTGTAATCATTACAGTATGTGCTAAAGCCATAGCCAGCTGTCTAGGAATGACTTCTGGGAATACTTCTAATGCCACTGCATCTGCTATTTTTTCAGCTTTGTGAAGGAGAGGATTGGGGCCAAAAGTCATGTGACATGAATATGTCCAAAAGCACCTCAACTAGGATTGTGCTGGTAGAGGAGAGAGGAAAGCTGAGAAAGGTATGTAGCCAGAAGTTAGTCTGCTGGAAAATTCAATCAATTGTCAGGCACATAAAAGTGTACAAAGGAGGACTCTAATTGCAATGATGCCAGAGTAGATGTTTTTTCTTATTAGGAATGTACTCAATAATGTACTGTAACCATTATAAATGCATCATTGACTTCTTTTCCTTTTTGATGTGAATTGCACAAAGTAGAATTTATTAGGGCACAAGCTTGCTGCAATAGCACAAGTATTTCTATAACAGCTCTCAAATGAAGGAAACTTGATAGCAGTTTCCTCAAATTTGACAATCATCTTAAATTTTAAATGGCATTCCCAATAAAAAATTGCAGATTAATGGGAAATTTTCCAAACATTTAATAACAAAAACTTTTATCTATCATACTAGTAGCTATTCTTTCTATAGAAATTATTACAAAACTTTTTGCAGGAGGAGGTGATCAAGAAGCACATAGCCAAAAGAAAAAAAAAAGAAAAATCCATCAGGTATTTAATTAGAAATTTTTTTCTGGATTTTGTGATTTTTAAAGTCTTTGACAGCTTTTTAAAAATTAATTTGTAATGTGTTACAACTGCTTTTTCCATTTGAAAGAAGTATTTTCTTCCATAATTTCCTGTTACTAATTTGAAAAAAAAAATAAGCGGTTTCTTCAAAGATTAAAGCTTCTGGTCTCACAAAATCTAGAGAGATCTATAATTAATCTCACTAATCACTGTTGGGTATATTAACCATAGTAGCTAAGGCCAATGCAGTTTTGTTAAAATTCCTTTTTTTTTTAAAATACATTTGTCTTTACACTTTCCATCTTGAAGAACAGTTTATACTGTAGTAAATACCACATGGTGAATAGAATTCCATTGAATCAAAACCTATATTTGGATTCTGAGATATATGTGGTCTCATCATGTCGCTTTCTGCAGATTCTTCTCTGAAGGAATACTAAAGGACACCTAGATACCCATCCAAAACTTTTCTTCAATTTCTTGTTTAATGATTTTCTATTTTTTGATCTAAGTGTTAAGCAACTGCCAGGATATTCTGTAAGCAGAAAAATTGAAATGTGATGTTCCACATATTTAATACTAATGATTTTAAAGACAAGGGACATGAATTCTATGATTTATATGGTGTGCAAAAATGGGGAAGGGGACTTGACTTCTCTAACATTGTGCCATATTTGTGGAAGGGATAACTATTCATTCTCTGTACATCTCAGCAGATTCTTTTTAATATAGATATGAAAATGTGTTGCAATAAAACGTTCACTGCTATTTCATCAAAGGCAATGATAAAGTACCTATAATGTAGACACAGAATTTTCCTTAGCTTTCCAAATTCAGCAGTGTAAGAACTATTTTAAAGTCCTACCTCTTTTGTGAGGATTTGGAACAAGCATCAATTCTCTGGTCTAAATTTCTTGCGGATGGGCAAGATTGTTGCTTAGGTTTCTTTCTTTTTTTTTCCTTTTTTTTTTTTCCTGTCCTTTTCTTCTCATTTTTCTCCTCTAGGTTTCACCAGGATTCGATCCTAGGGTCCTCCGATGTGGGAGAGAGTCACCCTGTCACTTGTGTCACCTCAATTCCTGGTTTCTGGCGTGTCTTGCCTTGACTCTCCCGTGTCTCTCTTTTTTTCATTGCATCATCATCTTGCTGCGTGGCTCGCTGTGTGGGCCTGGCTCGCCTACATGCCTTTACCAGGAGGCCCCAGGGATCGAACCAGGGTCCTCCCATATGGTACACAGAAGCCCAATCACTTGAGCCACATTTTTGATTGTCTAAAAATCTAAGAATTCCCTATCACTGATCAAATATTTTAGGGGTATCTATTATGTAGCAGAAGATTATTGAGAAAGCTATATTTAATTTCTAGGACTTCATTTTGACTTCGTGAAATTTGTGTTTTAGTTTCCTGGCTGCTAAAAACAATACTATACAATGAGTTGGCTTAACAGCAGGAATTTATTGGCTCACTCTTTCAGAGGCTAGAAAGCTTCCTTTCCCCCAGGTCCCAGAAATCTCTGGAGTTCCACATGGATATGCACATGGCAGTGTCTTCTCTTCTGGTTCCTTTGGCTTCCAGCTTCTAGCTAAGCCCTGGGGCTTTTTCCCTACAGCCTTCTCTATAAGGACTGCAGTAATAGGATTAATGCATGTCCTGATTCAGATGGCCACATCTTAACTAAAAATGATATTTGCAAACCCACAGAATTGATTAAAAATAAGAACATATTTTTCTGGGGTACGTAACTCTAAGCCACCACACAATGAAGCAGAAAACTAGACTTCTGTTTTGTCATAGGAAATGCTCACACTAAGAATAAGGGGTGGGGGGTGGAAAAGTAAGGATTTCCGTACCTGAAAACCTCATGCTAAACAATAGGGACCTTTGTAAAGATGATCCATATGGTTTAAACAGGAATGAAAAAGTAAACTAACAACAACAACAACAAAACAGCAACAGCACACTTGTACTTGACTCCCTATTAATAGCTGATATCAGAGCTGATAGAACTACCACAGAAGTTTCAACAGTCCTGAGATTTTCATGTGATCTGGTTCATACTTTCACACTTCTCCTAAATAAGGCTTTCCAAACAAATGCGGCCTAGGCTTGCTCGCTTGGCATTTCCTCTACCGGAATGCAACTCAATGTTCTACCCAAATGTTTCAAGAATGACATTTGGGGAGAGGGGTATTTATTTACTTATTTATTTATTCAATCCTCTCTCAGGTTAGATTTGTTTTAAATCAATGGCAAATGTGACTGGTAATTTGAACATTCATTTTGTTCAACTGACTCCAAACTTCAATCATAATAAATGGGCTGGATTTTACAGCTTATTTTCACATTTTCTTTTCCCTTACCCTTTTTTGATCAGTTCTTCAATGATGTTATTATAAATTATTCATGCAAATGTACAAAACAATGTTACTCCTGGCATTTGGCAAGCAGTTCCTATGTTTGGGTGAAATTACATCGCTCTTGAAAAACCAACCATTGTTTGTTTTGCTGCAAGTCTTTACCTCTTATTTAGAGACATTTTGCTGATGCAGTACACTGGAGCTGAGGAGGTCCTCAGCCTCTCTCTTGCGTCTCTCAGAGCTCAGCTGTACTTTCTCCCTGAAGTTAAGGTTATTGGCTAAATCCTCCTTTATGTCATTCTTCTTACCTCCAGTCCATAGTCTACCAATCACACCCTTCCTCTGATCCCACCTCACCATAAGTGTCTGGCCAAGGTAGACTGACATATGAAAATACGGAACATTTAGGAAGCTTTCCTTACAGATAACTACCCACCATTACTAAGAAGAGGGGTCCTCAGCAGCTTAGCTAATGGAACCAAATCAATATCAAAAGAAATTGATTCAAGCTTTAAAGCTGGGTGACAAATATCAATGAAGATCTTTATTAGCATTCTTTTATTAAAAATGACAGTGTAGTATAATGTGTTCTTGGGCAAGTAACTTAAACCCTCTCTGTCTCAATTTCTTACTTGGTAAGAAATCAGAAGAGTAATAGTATCTGTTTTGTCATAGGAAATGCTCACACTAAGAATAAGGGGTGGGGGGTGGAAAAGTATCCCCTTTATTTGCTTTTTGAGAGGATTACATGAGCCAATGTACATGAACATGTACATGGGTACTTTCTAACATTCACACTTGAGAGCAGGTTTTAAAGCTTTAGAACATATAGGCATTTTACTATCATGGTGTTTTAAGCATGAATCAAGGTTCTCTTGATAAGTTTGTCAGTTTATTTTTGGAGTGGTTTCCACTTGTAAGTCTCAACATATCAAGCAGTGATTCTCAATAACTTTCTACTTCTGATGTACATGACTCACATCAATAACAAGATGCATTATGGCAGTGATTCCCGATAGAGTACAGGATGAAGTTAGGAAATGGGGTGTATAGAACCTTGGAGGTGTTTCAGTCATTTGTAAAACTCCCCAAGTAATTTGGATATATCTCCTGTGGTGACATGGGCTCCTAGAAGTTGAGAATCACTACTGTAGAACATACAACGTTGGGTTAAGTGTTACTTATTAATTTTGGCCAGTAAGAAAAAGTTGTGCTATGGTTTTAATCATGCACGCTTCTTCTTATACTATCATATACAAAGATACAGTTGGTGAGCCAGCCTTGAAACTAATCTTT
Organism: Tolypeutes matacus; assembly: GCA_026826555.1. Taxonomy (NCBI): domain Eukaryota; kingdom Metazoa; phylum Chordata; class Mammalia; order Cingulata; family Chlamyphoridae; genus Tolypeutes; species Tolypeutes matacus. The sequence goes on from JAKSZT010053887.1 coordinate 40,446,091, forward strand.
TGTTTACACATAAATAAATAGCCAAAAACTCGGAGAATCATAAAGGTAGTCAATTAATGACATAAATCTAACTTAAGGAAGCTCTTTGATTCCCCAGCAAAAAGAAGCCCTTGGTAAGTATGCCATTTAATCTTGTCTTCCCTTCCCCCATCACCATCTCCACAGATTCAAGACCAGAAGGTTTAAGGCCACATCTATATAAAGCCTTGCTAGATTGATACACTCTATTTCCTAAATCCCTGAGGCTTTCTTGGAGCCTCTCTTAGGGATGATTTTGTGATCATTGGGGGGAATGCTCTATTCACCCCTAAAGTGTGGATGTTAGCTTTTATTTTTATAAAAAAATATTATTTAAGGCTTATGAATAGGGAATTAAGAGTACGGGGAGGCATTATACTTTAAGCTCCAAGATGAGCTAAGTTTTAGTTCATCTTTGTATGCACTTTGGCATCTAAAAATGTGGCATCTAGATGGTATGTATTAGGTATTTATTGAATGAAATTTTTTTTTTTTAATTAGATCTATATAGCAATATAGTAACATTGGTAATTATGACTAAAACCACATATCTAGTTGGCAATTCTTTTTCTTAAAATTACTACATAACTCATATATGCTTGGCTGTGTCAATGGGAATGTTACTAAACTTGGTGTATCTCTGATTAGATAGTATTATTTTGTACACAGCTCGTGAGCTATATGGAAGCCCTTAAGATGTCCCAAGATTGTTGCTGAAATAATCCTCCATTGATACACATTCTGGGACATTTAAATACACAAAGAATCTTTATGGAGACTGCATATTATTACAGGAGTCATTTCAAGGTAAAGGGATAAAGGGATAGAGAGAGAAGGGTGAAGGAAAAGCAAGCTGATAAGAACTACATGCCAAGGAGAGACATGTGGGGTAAACATGATGTCTTGGAGAACAGATGTCCTTATCTGCCTTTTACTTGTTAGATTGCCTTCCTGGGGTGGAGAATAGATGAGAAGGCCAGCAGGATCCCTGCCTGTTTTAAAGGATGCTCTTGATAACCCACTAATCCTTCCATAGAAATAGAAACAGGGAAAACTGTCATCCCTAACCCATGCGCAAGCTGTCCCTGACTTTAAAGTGTTCAGTTTTTAGCTACTCAAGTGCTATTAAAAAAAATAGCAGTGCCACACTATATCTTCCTTGGCTATGTAATTAAAATGTGAAGATTAAAAAAAAAAAGCCATGAAACTTTATTTCATCCCTTTAACTGATGACTCTTAAACCACTGTTGTTCTCATTACTGCTTGTCTTGGGAAAACTTTTCCTTCCACTTGTGAGAGGATAAGTTGTATGTCTTTTGTATTTTCATTTCTCACTCAACAACTATACCCCTTCCCTATCCCGAGAGCTAGATGCTGAGAGTCAGCTTAAGAATATAGCTGGAGAAATATGGAGTTAGAAATTCTATACTGATAAAACAGTCCAGATTTTTGTTTCTTAATATAAAAATTCTAATACTTACAACAAATAAGTTCATAAGCTTATTTATTCAATAATTCTAAGGCCAGGGTTCTTAACCAGGGGTTCACAGAAAGATTTCAAGGGGTCCGTGAGCTTGAATTGAAAAAAACCAACTTATTATCTTTATTTTCTCTAACTGCAATCTAGCATTTCCTTCACTTATGAATGTATGCAATAAATAAATTACAGTAGTATTCATTTCACCTGACTGGCAAAGTGGTCTGTGGAACAAAATAGATTAAGAACCCCTCTTCTAAGGGAAGCCACGGAAGCACTAACAAGTCTTCCGGCTCCCATTCTGATCTGATCTTACAGAGTTTTGGGATCATTTAAAATAACACCAGAGCCTATTTGTCTTGCATTAAAATCACTCCTATGGATTTCCATTTCACTTATAATGAAAGAAAAACACCTTACCATGGCCCATAAGATCTGGACCCTGCTTACTTCTCCCACTTCATTTCATTGTGTCCTCTTCCACTCACTATGCCACAGCTACCCCAGCTTTCTATTACTGCAAATACCATTGCTCAGAGGCCTTGCCTTGCCATCTTCTGCATGTGATAGTCTTTACCCATATCTTAGAAAATCTGGTGCTTCTTTACAGTAAGTAAGCAACCTTGTGAAATAATCAAGTTAAGAACTTTCACTGAATTCCAAGGATGAAATAGAGGGAACACAATATTATTTGCTAAGAGTATTTCTAAAAATAAGAAATAAGTCTTTATCTCTGGGACAAGGGCACTTTTAGTACTGTACTAGTTAAAAATATTTGATTTTCACTATGGGATACTTCCTATTGGTCTGTGTAAAATCTTTCAAAGTTTTTGTATTTACCAAGTTTCTTTGTTTGCTGGGGAAGAGAACTACACTTTCCTCTGAAATAGGACAGTAGAAGTGCTTGCCGCTGACCAAGAAGGAACTGAGATTCCCAGAAGGACATAACAATAAGTTGGGGAGATGTTTTGTTATAGAACTGAAACAAGACAAAACAAACCCCAAAACACTGATAAATTGGATCCTCTTGCCCTGTAAATACAAATAAGAATGTCATATTGCCAGAATCATCTGTTAATTTTATTTCCCAAAAAGATTAGGGACCTGGGATATTTTTAAACATCCAAGTCTACGAAAAAATGTTTGATGGGTAAAAAGAATAAATAATATTCACAAAGGTTTTTCAGTGTACTAGGCCAACCATCCTCATGATGCTGTTTGAAATCAGGAAAGGAAGCTTATGAACTGAGTGAAAAATCATAAAGACTCTAGAAACAAATTTTCTCACAGAAGTAACTCTGAAACAGAATAATGAGCACTAGAAAAGGAGCCATTTTCTCTTATTAAGAGGTCATAAAAGACTGATAACGGAGGTCCAAGGCTAAGATAAGTTCCTTTTAACTATAGTTGTTAAGATACTTTCTAAAGGCTCCTCACCTGTGTTGATCTATTCTTAACCAATGTAGAGAGGCATTTTGGTAGAGAAAGAAATGTTTTCTACTTAGATGTGCCACTAAACTGTATAACCATTGAAACCATGGTAACTCTTCAGGCCTCAATTTTCTCATCTGTAATTTTATAAGGGGTTATGACATGATGATTCTGAAGGACACTTCTTTTTATGTATTTTTCCCAATTCAAATCCTTCACATTTGTAGGAAACTGTTTCTTCAATCAGGAAGCAAATCTTTCAAACATAGAAAGTGGATGGATACTCTTATGCATCAAGGAAATAAACAACTGAATCAATTTATTCACACATGAAGTGATCACATAGAGAAGCCTAAGGAGTCTCAATGAAGTTAGTATAACTAGTAAATTAAACAAGGTCTCAGGATACAAGGTCAATACGTGAAATTCAATTATATTCCTAGCAACAATTGCAAATTGAAATAAATACCATTTACAATACGAAATGCTTAGCAATAAATTTAACAAGATGTGCAAAACTATAGTATACTATCAAGAGAAATCAGCGAAGACATAAATAAATGGAGCAATATGCTATGTTCATGGATTGGAAGATCCAATATTGTTAAGATATCAGCTCTTTTCAAATTGATCTATATATTCAATTCAATCTCAGTCAAAACCACAGCAGGGTATTTTATGGATATTGACAACCTGAAGCTAAATTTTTTATGGAAATGGAAAGGATTTGCAATAGCCAAAACATTTTTGAAAAAGAATGAAGCTGTATAACTTAAACTGCTAATTACAAAAGTTACTATAAAGGTCAGTGATCAAGATAGTGTGGCAGTGGCCTAAGGGTGGATTATATATCAATAGAATAGAATAGAGAGTCTAGAAATAGACCCCCATGTACATGGTCAATTGATTTTTGACAAAGGTGCATAAGTAATTCAGTGGGACTCTACCACCATCCTCGAATGTAGAACACCAGTGTCTTTCTCACACTAAGTGGCCAATAACTGTTCTTTTTAACAGAGCTGAGGCTGACACAGATTAGGTTTTATGATAAGGAAGTGAGTGTTAAAGTTGCCCTGTCCCTGTAGATCTGAGAGTGATGACTGACTTCCAAGTCCTGGCTCTGAAACTTTCAGGCTGAGTCACCTTAGCTGAATATTGGAGGAAATATATACATCCTATCTCACAGGTATATGAAGATAATACAATGGACAAGAGTTCTGTAAACTAGACAGCAATGTGCAGATAACATTAGCTTTTATAAGCAGTAAAGAGGAAAGAGTCCATGGTAACTTTAAGAGGATTTTCAGTGAGAAGGGAACATTCCTCCCTTATAAAAGAAGACTTGATTATAGCAATATTTTTTTCAGGGAACTTGGCTCAGATGATGCAGGACTGTAATATTAGGATTCATTGTTCAGTACATTATGGGAATACACATATAATCATAATCTCATAAGTCTTGCAGGTTGATTTCATCTAACCTTCTCTCTGGTGGTCCATCTACCTGTCTCCCTCCTTCCTTCCTTCCCTCCCTCCCTCCCTCTCTTCCTTCTTTCTTCCCTCCCTTCTTCCTCTTTACTATTCTTTCTTTCCTTTATTCTTTTCTTTTATCTTTTATACTGCACTACAATATTGGAAAACTAAAACAACTTATCTCAAATATATGGGAGAGTTCTCCATTTAAAAACAAACAAGCAAACAAACAACCCTGCCCCCCCAAAAAAAAAACTTTTTCCTTAATTGGTTAAATTATGTATTGAGGTTTTTTGTTTGCTTGTTTTTTAAAATAAAGCTTGTCCAAAATAGCCAATCCTGACACCCTCACTTTTTTAAAAAAACATCAAAGTATATTTGTATTAAGTCTTCCTGGCCCCCAAAGCAATCAGTTCAGAATTGATCTATTCTGAGATAATTGTTTTAAGGCATGAAGGTATGTTTTCTACCAGTGACTAAAAAATTAGAAATAAATGAAAGCCAGTGAAAAAGCTAAATAGTCTATGCTTGGCAATTATTTAGCCACTGGAAATTTCCAAGTCCTTTGCAATCATTAATTAATTAATTAAGATGACGTTCAACTTTCCTGATGTTGGAGTGCGACATAAAGAGGTCTAGAGGCTTTCCTGCAGCTGAAAGAGGAATATCAGGGGAAGAACTAGGATTAGAATTAGAAGCTCATTTCTCAAGCCTGTAGTCACTTCACTTTGCCAAGCAGAGTCAATATACAGACAATAAGGTCCTCTGTGCACAGGAATACAGCAGTGCTCTGCTCAAAGTCCAACTGTGAAGGAGCCCAGCCCTTCATCCACTAGTGCCCTCACAACACACACAGAATATATCTGTAGCTTCAACAGCCTCTTTTCCCTTTTCTTAAAACAGACTCATGGCTAAATATCAACCTCTAACCACTCTCAATAATCACAGTGAAAACTACATAAATTGGTCTTAATTTTTTAAATGTGCAGTTGAAGATGCTAAAAACACATGGTATTGTTAAAAAACAAGTATTTCTAATTAAAAAATATCATGAATACCACTTTATATCCCAAAATATAGAAGAATCATCTTGAACAACTGCCTCATTCAAATAAGAAGTAAAATAAAGTTCCATGCTTTGGTGGTTGTTTTTTTAAAGAAGTTCATTCCATTACCCTGATCAGGGTAGTGAGGACAGACCAAATGCTAGTGGTGTGGCTTGACTCAACATCTTGATGCAGGTCATGCAGTGGGTGCTGATTCCTTTTCCTATACCACCAGATTGGTTCCAAAGGTTGGAGAAGGACTGTCCAGAGACATGGTGGGAAATAAAGAAACTTGAAGACTGACTCAGTATCTCTCACCAGACTATTTTCTCCACCTAGACATATCATAGCTTTCTCTCACATCTGTTTTCCCAGGTAGGCAGACAGAACCCTTCACAACTCAGAGACCATCCTTTTCTCCTAGGTACACTACTCAGTTACCCTATCCATCAGGATGTGTTTGCCAGTCAGGTCAGGGTAAAAGTGCATACCTATTTGAGCTTAAATGTTGATAGGAACTGGCTGAACCTAACTTCTATTTTATTCTTCTATTTTTGACAAACTTTTTTTTTAAACTTCCATAAGGGAATTTATTGCAGTTAATCTAAAGTGAGGTAGAGTTGAATAGTTCCATTTTCTCTGAACTGATTGTTTTGGGGGCCAGCAAGTCCTAATACAAATATACTTTGATGTTTAAAAAAAAAGTAAGGCTGTCAGGATTGGCTATTTTGGACAAGCTTTATTTTAAAAAATAAGCAAACAAAAAACCTCACTAACATTCTTTTCATGAAGAGATTTTAGAGAGAAAAGCTTTCCAAGAGCACTGTTTCAAAAGCACTTAAAATTTACACTTGGAACATTACAGTGTTCTTAGGGATAATGATCATGGGTGACCCACTTTCATGTAATGGACACTCAGAAGGTTGATGGATGCCTCCAGCTCCTCACAGGTCCCACATACTGGGTAAGACTCTATTTCTCTAAGGAATTTGAAATTCACCTGGAGAATCATTAATAGTGCAGGTACAATCATGTGAGAATTGTGCTTAAATAAACCTTCTACTAGAAGAGCAGGAATCTGGCAAATTTTCAATACATATGAAAGTTGAATAAATCTGCCTGGAAATTGACAATCTCAAATGTGAAAAGTATTTTATATATATATATATATTGTCCCACCTTTTACCCAATCTGTCTCCCAAAATTATCATTCGGCCTCCAGCTAATCAAGGGCTCGTAACTGTCTGATTTCTTACAACTCTAACTGTAAAGAAGGAGTTCTGTTTCAGCCCCACAGCTAGAAACTGTCTCGGTTTCTCCATTTCATCCTTTCTGAGTAACTCTCCTTGCCTTCTCTTGCCATGATGGGAACAAATAACATCATGTTGCTTCTAAGACTGATGCAAAATCTAGGTTGTAGGTGGGTAGATGTGTGCAGTGTTGTATCTTATCCATTCAGAGCAATATATTGACTTAAAAGGCATACACACTGGCAATTAAATCAAACACAAAAAGATAATTGTCACTCATAAAGGATTTTTAAAAACTGCTTACTACGGTTAAAGACCGGAGAGTAAGATTCTTCCTGGAGGATAATCAGTGTGGATAAACAAACAAGTCCCATTCTATTGCAGTCAGTTCCTAAAGGAAACCAGACAAGGAGTGTGCATTGCCATAGACCCCTTGGCCTCACTTGTTTTGTGGGCTTTGCCCACTGGTTCTGCGCCCCCAATCATTGTGGTACCAACTTTTCTTAGGTCTTGACAACCTTCACATGGACACAGCCTGACAGTAGTTCACCTCATGCTTGCCCTACACACCTCTTGTTTCCAGATCTGGGGATTCCCTCCCCCTGCTGAGGCAGGAGAGGCTGTAGGATATATTTAGTATCCCCACAAGTGCAACCCATAAGTGTGAAGAAGTTTATGCTCCACGGAGGAAAGCTTTGACCAACAGGAGACAAGAGCTGGAATGGAAGGCAGGTTATCTTCCCTTTCTTCCCCTGAACAGACAGACAGTCCTGAGACATAATAGTATATATGGCCTTTTGGAAGGTTGTCTCTCAAGATTGAGCACTTAGTTGTTCAGATTAGACACTAAACTGACACCATATTGGTTAACATATCTGCAAACAGGATCATCCTCCTTTCCGGCTCCACTCATGCTTCTCTAGTATTACACTCCCTAATAAAATAAAGAGTAGTACATAAGCCTTTGTCTTAGGTTCTGCTTTCTGTGCAAGGCAGGCTGAGATAAGCATTCCTTTATTCCCGATTCTATGTTAATGCTTCTCCTACCTTTGGCTGCAGTGGTGCTGGAGAGGGGGCTGAAACAGGATCTGCGATGTAGGTCTTCTTAGGACCTGGGGCAGGATACATCCCAGAAGGGTTCTGGTTTGCTGCTGCAGGAGGAGTGTATACTGGTTCACGCTTCCAGGTGTTCTGGGGACCTTGTTGACCATAGGCAGGATCAGAGTCATTTCTAACTCCATAGCCAGGTCCAGTTGGATAACAGGCATCATAATAGCGTCCTTGGTTGAGGGTATACCCATACCCGGGCTCAGGTTGAAGTCCTGGTGGTGGAACATATGTATAATCCATGCCTCCCCGGGTTGACAGAGGTGGACACTGCCCGGACACAGGAGCAGGTTGAGTGTTGTAACCCTGGGGTCCTGGGCCATAAAATTGTCCTGGTGAAGGGGCAGTCATGTAATGAGGGCTGGGCTGGGCTGACTTCACTTGCACATTGAAGGTGGGCCTTGAAGGGGTGGATGCCATGGTGTAGGAGGCTGGAACTGGCTGAGGTTGGGGCTTGAGTGTTCCAATTGGAGTCACAGGAATGGGTCCAGCCTGGGGTGCAGTTTGTGGTTTCACTGTAGATTTTTTGGTTGCTGTTAGAGGGGGTTGGTTTGGGATGACCATTCTCTTGTGTCCGGTGACAGGGGTAGAAACAGGAGGAGAAGCTGTTGAACTAACAGAGCCCTAAATGAGAGTGAAAATTTAAAAAAAAAAAAAAAAAAAAAAAAAGAAACAAAACGAAAAACAAGATTACTGCCAATGAAACAAAGTAGAAATATGTAAGTGAATAAATATTAACAATTGCTATTTATTATTTATGTATTATTTCTGTAAAACATAATTAAAGCATGGTCCCTGTCTTCAAAAAGTTTACAGACTAGCAAGATTTGTCATAAGGCCAATAACTGCAATGCATGATAGAATATTTATTTTTTTAAAACATGAAATAAGAGGGCTTTGGATGTAAAGCCATGGATGCTCAGAAGAGGAGGAATTACTTCTGGCTGGAAAAGGATCAGAGAAGGTTTGAGGAGGGGGTAGAAAGGTAAGATTCAGTCTTGAAGGAATTGACTCAGTGGAGATGGTGCAGAGGGAACACCATGCAGAGGAAAAATATATAGGGCAAAAAAGGGAACCATAAAAATGTAGGGAACACCACATAGGAAAGTTTAGGACAGAAAAAGGCAACAGTATGTGAGAACATAGAACATAGAGTAGATGACTGGGGCAGAGGTGGGGAATGAACTAAGTGAAATGCATAAAGCAGAAAAAAACAGGTGAGCTTTAAATAATGCAAGGCCTTAAATTCCATGTGCGAAAATAGAACTTTAACCTCCAGGTTGGAAGTGTTTGAAAAATATAGTGTTTAAGAATGATAACTGTCTTATGTAGGTAGGACTGGAATAACAAAAGACTGGGGAGTATAGGAGGTAATGAACGCGAAAACCAAACCAAGGCAGTTATTCTCTGTTTCATGTGTATATGAATTATGTGTGGACACAAATAGGTGTATATGTGTGTGTGGGTGTGGGTATGGATTGTATAATGTAAACAGCTAAAAAGTCTAATTTTTATCTCTGCTTTTAGAGAAATTTTCCAGGCCATTAAAATTCATTAAAAGCTTAATTAATGTCAAGATATCACACCATCTAGCTACCCCATAGTATGTTGATCATAATCATGTGACTGGTTGTTTCTTTTTAAATTTTTCATTGCTACAAAAAATATTTCAAGGACCCTTCTTCAGATTATTGTACCCTTAGGCTAGGTTATCATGTGTAAAATAACTGGGTCAAATGATATTTACTTTTAAAAGTTCCTGAGGCATATTCCGAAAATCAAATAGACAGATAAGGGATGGTTTTGTTCAGCATTTTATTCCCAGAACCTAGCATAGTGCTTATCAAATAATAGGCATTTATCAAATAGTAGCCATTTGATAAGTATTGGATGAATGAATGAAAGAAAAACAAATAAGTGAAGTCATCTATGCAGTATATGTGAGGGGCAGAATAAGAATGGTCCAAAAATATTTCTGAAACCAAAATGAAAGACAGAAGATTAGAAAAGGCAGTAGTAGAATGTACATATTTTTTAAAATAATTTTTTAATGACACACAATTCTATATAGAAGAAGAGATATTTGAAGCATGTGTGTGTGTTTTAGCAAGTCAAGGACTGGCCTGGCATTTCAGTGGCTATCTATTTTCATCTCTGATCTCAATCAAAATACCAAAAAACTTAGTCATTCAATTGCTAAAAGGAGGTACTAGAGAAGGAGGTAGAAGACTGAGCAAAGAGAACAAAAGAGCAAACAAGGCTGTGGGAGAAATAAAGAAATAAACAGCCCAGATATAATGAGAGATGATAAATTTTAGATGAAATATTCCTATCCAAGACTGATTTTACCAAAGCTCACTCAAATGCCACCACCTTCTCCTCCTTTTATATCTTTCCTGATTTCTCCCGCACTCTTCTGTTCATTTCAGAAATTCTGCATGTCCTATATATGTGCTAAGGACACAAAAATGAAAAGGTCTCACTCCTATTCTATAGGACACTATGGTTAGGTTAGGAGATAGGTAAAGACACAGAGGCTTGGAGGCTGGGAGATTGGAACATGCGTCCTCAGGTGTGCCTGAGGGATCTTCAGGTATGCCAGTGATAGAATGAACTCTCTGAGGAGAGTTACTGTAGAGTTACTATATTTAGATTTGCTGTTATATGAACTGCATGGCCACATCCTGGTTTTGGTGTTTATTAATTTCCAGGCAAATTCTAGTATGGTGCGGGGAGAGAAGATATAACAGACTTTATATTCTTATTTATACATACCAAGCCACTAGAGATAAGTATGTAAGGGATAGATGCTGCCAACTGCTTCCCCATACCTATCCCCTGCTTCATTGCTAATAGAATCTCAATTTTGTTCAGGGTGCTCAAAAACAACCAAAAAAGTTCCCTGGACTACTTTGCAGGTAAGAGTTGCCATATCATACAATTCTGGCCAATGAGATATACAGTGAGGAAAAACCAGGGTTCTCCTGATAAAAGCATCATACCTTCCTGTGTCTCCCCTTTCCTCTTCCTTCCTGGAAGGTTGATGTGAGGCTGTAGATACAGCCTTCTTGAGATCATAAAGGGGCCACGGAGAGAGTAGAGCAGAAAGTTTTCTAGAGCCTAAATCCCTCCGGACATTGATGTCTTCCTATCCCAGGATTTCTTGTTACCAAAGACAAATCCCTCTCTGTTTAAGCCACTGATAAAATTCAGTTTTCTGTAACTTATAGTTTAACTCCTTCCCAACTGATAAAGTATGGAAATAAATTATTAAAACACCAAAATATAATTATTTTAATGGGAATGTACAAAGCCAATTGGGAATATAAGTGAGGAATCTTAGAGCCTCAAAATCCTTCTAGAGGAGTCAAGAAAGGCATCACAGAGGGGTCAGTGTTTGATGGGAAACTTGAAGTTCCCATCCATTCTTCCCAGGCAGAAGATGGATAAGTGTGAACAGCAGACAGAGTGGAGACTTGATGCTGTAAAGTGAAACAGAACAGATCAAAGAGTATAGATGGAGTGCTCTTATCTGATTGACAGATAAGAGTACAGAAGTAAGTGTACGATCTATTCCAGTCTCTACAGAAATATAATATTTTGGAGGGTACACTGTGAGTGATGGAGGAGTAAAGGAGATAGCTGGACACATAGGCAAGTACTAAATCATAAATATCTTTGTATAGCATATTAATTTTTTTGATAAGCCAGAGTTGTTGGCAAATATGGATCAGTAAAGAGCCAGGATCAGATGTGGATGTTAAGAGAGATCACTCTGGTGGAAATAAAGATAGAGAGAGAAGTGAGGTTAGAGAAGGGCAATAAATAGCTCAGGGACAAGTTAATGAGGGACAAAACTAGGGGAGTAGCAAGAAGAAGAACAGTTAAAGTGGAGGGAAATAAGAAATAATCAAGTGTTATATATAAGATACAGTGATTGCTTAGATTAGGTTTGTGTAAGTGTGTACACACACGTGTGTACACATGCATGTGTGTTCAGTGGAAGGATGGGCAGGGTTGAGAGAAAGAAGAACATAAGATACTGCCTTGGACAAAAGGGAACTTGAGGGAAGTTCCAGGAGAAAGAAGATGCAGAGAGAATATTCTCACAGCACATTGTCCATTCTTTCATGGCCACAACCAATTCTGCCTGGTAATGTAGACATCCATTCAACAGTTATTGATTATGTATTAGCTCCTCTGTACGACTATAAACACCTGGGGGACAGGGAAACAAGCACAATTGATCCTAGAATACAAACACTTCCACATCCCCTTAACCTCCCAGAGCTTTAGGTGTTGAAGATGCTTAGAAAATAACTAATGGAAAAAAACTAAATAAAAAGGACTGGTACACGACTCAGGTCCCAGAAAGAAAATTCTATCTATCCATCTATCTATCTATATTTATATGATTCTGACTAATTTTTTAAATGTGCTGGATTTTTAAACTGAAAATGTTAAATCATGATAAAACATCAAGAATTCTGGCAAAAAAAAAAAAAAAAAAAGAAATGCCAAAAATAAGTGCTTGAAAGTGCCAAATAATCCAGTAAGTAGAAGAGATTCACTATATATTTAATAGATTACAAAGCCAGGAGAGTGTTGTAATAGCTTTCTTTAACCATGAACATAAATAAATATGCTTTAAAATGATTTCTGTTCTCTACCCCCTCCACAGCCAATGAGATAAAGAATGTAAAATTGCAGAGGAAAAAATATATAGCTAAATGTGCTATTTTCAAACACAGTTATGATATATAAAACATCTAGAAACATATCGGCACATACACAGCAGAATCCGTAATAAAGTTATGAGAAACCTCCTTATCTCCTGAAAAGAGCTTTACTAGTGAGATATTTCCTAGAAGAAAGCAATGGTATCTGATGCCCTCATTCGAAGACTGTGGGAAGGTTTCGATAATGTGTGTGTGTGTGTGTGTGTGTTTTCATGAAGAAAGAGAGAAGGCAATTTTGAAATTTGTGAAAAAAGTTCTTTGTAAGGAATTAGGTCTACGCTGATTCCTTTTTTGTTTGCTGTATGAATGTGATTGGCTTTCATTTTCAAAATGTGACTTTTGAAGTTTGTGTTTTGGGGGCAGTTTTTAAAGCTGCAGCAGAGGGCATGATTGGCCTTAGCCTAGATTCTCAGTCACTGTCTCCATTCATAAATGGGTTTGTAGAATGTGCAAACCAGAAACTCTGGGTTTCTCCTGATCTTGTCTTTAAAAAAAAAATTTTTATTCCCTCTTTCATTCAATTCTATGTTAACGTTTGTTGTAACTGGCATAGTTGACTCTTCCATGCCCTAGGCTACAGAAATTAGTCTTAACTGATTGAATATTTCTTTAAGAACTTTAGGATAAAAAATGCTTAATGAAGAAACTCTTTCTGTTGGTTACTATTGGGACCTTCATAAAAAAGGGAAAGGCCACTCCACCAAAGCAAGAATATGCAAGCTTCTTAAATTACACAAGTGAATGACAGTACAGTTTGTTCCCTGATGGGCTAGAATCAAAAGAGAAAAAAAAAAAAATCAATAGCCCCCTGTAACTTATCAGAGAATTAAATCTAGAACTAATTACTAGGATCCCTGTGAAACTAGAATTGAGACACATGTAGGTGGGAAGATAGCTGCAGCGGTCAGGATCCTAACGAGAAGCATGACCCACTCCAACTAGGGTACACAAAGGGATAATGTGCAGAGGCTCATCAGGGTGTAGAGAAGCCATACAGGACAGAACAGTGATTTGGGGCCTGCAGAGTCAGCACTGTCATCACCTCTAGGCTCGAAGGGACCAGGGGAGAGAAGAGTTACTTGAACCAGGAAGGAGACAGTGCAGTAGAGGATACCACTTAGAGAAGAGTTGTGAAAGAACCCTGCCTGGCAGGCAGCTGGAACTTCATAGTCAGGAAGCCAGAAAAAGATACGTGGCACAAGAGTCTACCAGTGTCTCTCAACAGGGCACTTATTGTCATCTTGGGTTGGACAGTAGTGCTTTGCCTTTATCCATTCAATGATAATAGCACCCATCCCCTAGTCTGTCACAAGAAAAAAATGTCCCCACTCATTTTCAAACTTCCCCTGCTTAATGAGTGGTTTCATCTCCAGTTGAGAACCATTGGAATTGAAATTTTAACC
>JAKSZT010053887.1:40460044-40518215 GCA_026826555.1 Tolypeutes matacus
AGTGGTTTCATCTCCAGTTGAGAACCATTGGAATTGAAATTTTAACCTAATGTCCCTTGATTTTTAAAAATCTTTATCTCTGGATAAACATAGATCACTGGAAAGCTAAATAACTGGAATACAATTTATTGCTTCCCCAATGGCTATATCATATGGCACATGGTAGGCATTTAACAAAATTTTGATGAATGACTGATTGAATGACAAACTCACAAGAAAACGTGCACTCCTCTTGGCAAATTATAAGCTACCATACACAATGCAAGCTTTTTTCATTTCCCTTGTCGACTTGGCAATCAAGAAATTTTGAGATAAATTTAATGCATGTTTAATTACAGTAATCTCATTAGTCTCCTTCCTCTAAATCATTAAATGATTTTACTTTTTGAATTTAATACTATTCTTCTTCCATGAAGCATTGAGAGGCTTACTTTCATTTTAATGGTCATATTGTATATGTATGTTCCCTGAGTGGATTCTCAAATCCCTTCTGGGAATAGTTAAAGGACAAATTTTAAATAAACTTACTAAGAAAGGAAAGACTAGTGCACTTTAAAATTATTTCTTAACATGTCCTGAAATAAAATAGATTTTGAATTAACTCTCAAGTAATCACAATATCCCAACCGCACGCGCCCCCCCCCCCCGGAAATACAATTAATCCCAATTATTTACTGAAAACAAATTTACTGAATGTCTGCTATGTGTCAGGCACTGAGCTAGTTGCTACAGCCACAATAGCACAAAGGAAGTCAGTTGTTGCATGTGGAAATCTTAGAGTTTTTGGGCAAAATTTAGTGTAACTTAAGCAAAAATGATTTCTGTTGGACAGAAAATTTTCTAAGGGAAAAATATTCGAAAGTTAAAACCTTACATTTAAACCATATAAAACTCAAAACTCATTCATGACATTTTTTTCTTGCATGTTAACTATTTCTGTGATTTCTATGGATTGTCTCAAGAAAAGTCTCTGAAATGAGGATAATGATGACATAATTATTATACTTAAAACTTTCCATAAGATAATAAAGCATGTAGTTCATAAATAAAAGAAAAATTGAAGAAAGCTCTGGTTTTTCTCCTTGCAGCTTTAAGTAATGACAGACCAACAGTATTCCTAGAAGGAAACCAGGATCTCATGGTCTCCAATGAGTTTTAATTATTATTTTCTTTCAGGTACAATTTCTCCTTTTCCATCATTGCCATTTTCTATTTAATTTGCCCTTCTTTTCCTTTTACCTTCATTTCAAACTTTCTTCAATTCAACAAAATTTAGGTTTTGGTGATCATGGAAACCAAAACATTTTATGAAAATGATTAGTGCAAAGAGAAGCATTTTCAGATGAGTCCAACCAGTATGTCTTTGTAGCTAGATTTTCACAGCATTCCATCAGTGCTTTATTCTGTTGCTTTTCACAAGTATCTATCTTCCTTTCCTCCTGGTGAAATGAAAGAAAAGATGGTGGCAATTTCCCTGTATTTTCCAGGCTAAGATCTCAACTCCTCAATGGGCATATTTGGCCCTCCCTGTTTGGCCCTTGTCATCTCCCTCCATTCCCTTATACTCTTTAGTCCAGCTGCACTCAATGTCTTCAGTTCCCAGAGACCTGCTGCCTTAAGGTTTCTGCATAAGCCATTACCTATGTAGTTACTCCAGTAATGATCATTTGACAATTTCCTAATTGTCCTTCAACACGCAGATGATCTGTCATCTCTTCCAATAAACTTTCACTAAAGCTCCCAGTCTGATTTAGACATTCCTCTTCTGTGCTCCGCAGCACACTCTTCACGCCTCTACCATAGCATTTGGGCTTAGAGCAATCCACCTCCAAAATACATCCTAAATTCTTCCACTTCTTTTCATCTTCCAACTGTTGCCTTCTTGATCCAGGTCACCATTCACCTCTTGACTATATAAATTATAGCCTCCTAACAGGTCTCTGCTTACACTCATTTCTTTCTTCAGTCCATCATTTACACTGCAGCCAGAGTTATCTTTTTAAAAGAAATATTTCATATATACGAAAATATAAAATGTAAGATAAGGTATAAAGAAGAGAATCAACACCTATGTTACCACCAACAGTTGAAGAACAGAATACAATGAATACTTTTGAAGCTGACTATGTATCCCTCCCAGAGCCCTCTACCATCTCCTCCACTAAGGTAAACATTATCTTGAATTTGGTGATTAACATTCCCTTGGTGGTGGTGGTTTAATACTTTTAACATCTACATATGTAACTCTAAACAATACATTAAAAAAAATTTTTTTTGCTCTTTTACTTTAAATGGTTACTTGCTTTTTTGCACTCAACATTATGTTTGTGAAATTCATCCATGTTGATTTTCACTTCCATGTAGCATTCCATAGTATGAATAACATCAATTCATGTTAATTTCTGTTGATGAACTATTATATTTCTCCAGGTCCTATGCAACACCAAGAAGAATTATATGCAAGAATGTTTCTAGGGCAGCTCTGTCCAACAGAACTCTCCTTGATGATGGCAACGTTCTATGTAGGGCCCCCTTATCCACAGGGTATACATTCCAAGGCCTACTGTGGATAGTTGAAACTGCAAATATAAGTGAACGCCAACACGCTATCACATATTGTAGCAGTTCCTTTTGCCTCTTGAGGTACAAAAGATAAACTAGCACAAATTCTGTCTCTATGCTGCATCACTTCACAAATCAAAGATTCATTCTTGCCATACAACTTGGCAATCTCCACATAAAATTTTCTACCTTTTTCAATCATATCAAAAATTTTTACTTTTTCCCTAATGGGAAGCACATTCCAGCTTCTTTTAGGTTTAGAAGTACTACCAGCACCTCTACTCTTGCACTTTGGGGCCATTATTACAGCAAATGAAGGCTTTCTTAAATAAAAGCACTGAAATAATGCTACAACAAATGAAATCAGCAAGAATACTAGAGGCAGACTACAGGAAAGTTTCCCATGGGAGCACGGGTATGGGGACAAAGGGAGATGAGTCATGTAAAACTGGGCTGGCAGACTTCATGTTACAGCCTGTACTTGCTTGGCGAGCTGATTGAAACTTATGAACTGTTTATTTATTTTTTTATTTTCTGGAATTTTCCAATATTTTCATTTATTTTTTTTCCGTGGTTAACCGCTGGTAACTGAATCAGTGGATACCGAATCAGCAAATATGGGGGCACAACTGTGTATCTGCACTGTCCAGTATGGTACAACTAGCCTTGCGTTGTTATTGAGCACATGAAATGTGACCATTAAAATTGGAAAAGACTTTTTAATTTTAGTTAACGTTAAATAGCTATACGTGGATAAAGGCTACCATATTGGGCAGAGTAACTCTAGAGGACATATTTAGGAATAGAGTTACTGGGTTACAGATTATGTGTCTTCTACTTTACAAGATATTGACAAATGTTTTCCAAAGTGGTTATACCAATTTATACTCTTACCAGCAGTATATAAGAATTGCCGTAGTCATGTTGATGTTTGCCTTTAAAATTTTTGCCCATCTGGGTATAAAATATCTTATAGTTTTAATTTGCATTTCCATCATTACTATTTATTTCCCATTCATGCTTCCTTTTTTGGTGAAATGCTTATTTAGTTCTTTTGCTCATTTTTTTATTGGTTGTTCCTACTGATATTTTGTAGTTCTTCATATATTATGATTATTATATTTTACTTAAATGTGTTGCAAATATCTTTACAGCCATACTTAAAAGCATGTCCCAATAACTCAGGAGTTTGGTGCCTTCCCTACTTTGGAATTTATGCTCCCCAGTGTGACAGAATTGGACTCAGTTGTGGTTTCCCTACACATGGCTCTTCTGACACTTCTCCTTGAAGCTATAATTAGTACCAGAGTTGAAAGGTGTACGTCCAAGACACTTAAATCTTTGGGCTGTCCATGTACCAGCTGAGCCCTGAATCTCAATGGAGTTGCAAGATCTACTGTCCAGTTCATTGGACTCACCCAGGACAACTAACAAGGAGATGATGATGGACAATGACCATTCCAAGGAACTGAGAGAGTCTACAACTGCAAGCAAGAGAGTACCATCCATCTGCCCTATGGGATCAAAGCCCCCTCTCAACTAGAGATGGAGTGGGCATCACCATCCCAGAATCCTCAGGATTGGGGAATGAACTATGGACTAAAGTAGACTTACTGATATTCTACTATAGACTTATTGTGATTCTAGCAATGGAAGAACTTATATCATTGATGTGGAGGCAGTGGCCACTGGAGGTTCTGAGAGCAGGGAGAGGGAAAAACAGGTGTAATATGGGGGCATTTTTGAGACTTGAGAATTATCTCAATTGTCCTGAATGACACTGCAATGACAGATACAGGGCATTATATACCTTGCCATAACCTACAAAATTGTGGGGAAGAGAGTGTAAACTATAAGGTAAACTATAATCCATGCTTAGTGGCAATGCTCCAAAATGTGTTCATCATTTGTAACAAATGTACCACACTAATAAAGGATGTTGTTAATGTGGAAAAATGTGGGTAGTGTTGGAATCTCCTGTATTTTTTATGTAACATTTATATAATCTAAGTATCTTTAAAATAATAATAAATATATTAAGAAATAAATTTTAAAAATTAAAAAAATAAAAGCATGTCCCTTCATTTTTTAAAATTCTATAATGGTTTCCCATTGCACTTAGAAAAAAAATCTATACCACTTGTGAAGCAGTCATTGTAGTTAACTCCTAAGCATCTATCTCATCCCTCCTCCAATGAGGCAAAGCAGTGGTGTTTCGGGACTTAACTACAGCATTAGAAATGGGCCACAATGAAACAAGGGTAATCTCATTCCCCTAGCTCATGATTAGTTCAGGAGAAGTGAACTGATGGCATTTTGGTTAACACGAGTCTGGAAGAGAATTTCTGAAAGCTTCAGGGAAAGTCTGACTTCAATCTGAGGAGTGACAAAAAAACAGACTTTTTCCATTGGAATTTATGGAGAAAACATGAAGCAAATGAATCCAAGTATGAAGCTTGGACTGTGCTGGAATGAAGCTGGGTTCTTTATTACCTTGTTGGGTGCTTCCAGTTCCTAAGTTAAGGCACTTGAAAGCATTTTCCCCTAGCATGTGCTTTTCTTCTGTGGGTTTTCAGAAAAATCACACAGAAAATACAGAGTTCCCATATGCCCTTGATTCACATATACATTGTTAACTATTTGAATTAGTGTAGTACCTTTGTTACAATTGATGAAAGGGTATTATTATAATTTTACAAAAAACTACAGTCCATAGTTTACATTAGGGTTCACTGTTTGTGTTGTTCAGTCCTATGTGTGTTTTTTAAAAATTTCATTCTATTAACATATATAAAATCTAAAATTCTCCCTTTTAACCACATTAAATCTATAATTTAATGGTGTTAATTACATTAACAATGCCATGCTACCATTTCACACAATATGATGTCTTCCAGGTTCATGCACGTTGGCACATGTATCAGAACATCATTCTTTTCATGATGGAATAATATTTCATTGTCTGTATATATGATATATTGTTAATCCATTCATTTGTTGATGGAAACTAGGGTTGTTTCCATCTTTTAGCAATTGTGTATAATGCTACTATGAACAACTGTGTAAAATTATTTGCTTACGCCCCTGCTTTCAATTCTTCTGGGTCTATACCAAGAAATGGGATTGCTGGGTCGTATGATAATGCTATACTAAACTTTCTGAGGAACTGCCAAATGGTTTTCCACAGCAGCTGCACCATTTTACATTCCTTTCCTATTGCTCCACATCTTCTCCAACACTTATCATTCTAGTGGGTTTTCATCTTCAGATTTTCCTGTATTTTCACATTAAAGAGAAGAGTTACCTTTAAAAAGTTAGCTAAAAACTGGTTATGAGTTAAAATGATCTCAAAGGTTATTTTGGAAATCAAACTAATATGATCCTAATTGGTGCAACCAAAGTCAAAATATTGCTAACAATATAGGGAATACCACTCATACACTAATTTTCGATCCTTCATAGATACATAAACCACACACATACATCTCTTACAAGTCCCCAGAGAGTTTGTGCCAGAGATACACAGACATAAATATCTTACTTCTGTGCAATGTATTAGCACTCGTTCATTTCAGTGCTGTGCTCTGCAAACACGACTACAGCTAGTGATGGGCTATTCTTAATAGCTTCAGAGTCAGAAATAGCAGAACACAGTATGATCTTAAGAAGCTTTACCATTTTAATGGGAATTAACTTCTGAATGGGAATTAAGACAACTTCCTGGACTACTGAAGACACCAGTGCCAGTCTGTCGAGTTGTTTTCCCATAAATAAAATTAAATCAATTGGGAACACCAAGATACTACCTTGAAACTCCTCATTTCCTAATCCCTAACTATTAAACAGAGAAGCAATGATCCAGGTGAGGCCCTGCTCTCATAAACTCATATCATTAGCATATCATCATGTTAAAACCAAGCAAGCCAGCATACTTTCTCTCCCCTTAGGATTGTAAAGGTTGTTCATTCCGTTTCTTAATTACTGTGAATCTTTCCAGTTCTCACTATTGATAATTAATGGTGCCCTAGTCCAGTCTACTATCACTGATGAGATAGTTTAGTGGTACACTAGATATTTTTTTCTACGCCACAATTAGAATGATATTTATAGACCCCAAATCTGATCATTACCATTCCTTGATTAACGTCCCCCACACCCATCCCCGCCTCAGAAGGTTCTCATTGTTCTTAGAAAGAGGTCTAAATTCCTTCAAGAGAGAGTCAGTACTTAGCTTCACAGTCTCTTCTCTTACACGGCTCCATCTGGGATTCTATGCTCCAATCGTACTGCGGATACCCAAACTTGAATGCTTCCTGACCTGCCCCCACCTCCCAACTAGTATTCATCCTTCACGTTTCAAATGAAGTGACACTTCTTCTGGGGAGCCAGTCCTGACCCTCCACATCTAGGTAACTTGTTCATTACTAATGTCTCTTTAACACACTGTACTTCCCTTATGATCACACTAGTCCATTGTTTTACAATTGCTTCTATAATGTTCTCTCCCCTTCTAAGCTCCATATGGGCAAAGATTTCTCATTCAACATTCTACCCTTAGGGTCGAGCAAGTATACACTCCATAAGAATTTGTTCAATGAATGAAAATTATTTCAATAATGCATTATTGACCAATTTCACAAAAGATGTCTAATGCAATAAAATAATGCCAGTAGTTGGCTAAATTATAACCACTCTACATTCTTCTCCATCTCCAATTAGTTTTGTGAAGCCAAACTCCTAGCCATTCATCTAAGAAGTATTCAAGTATGACAGAGGGCGCTGTAATTCAATCTAATAAAAATATTCTGAATTAGTTTACGCATTTTGGGTTTCTTAGCTGTAGGTAACAGGAAATGTGGTGAGAGTGGTTCAGTAATTTTTGGTTATAATCAACTACTGTAAAAGAATCAACCTTTCCAGTCTAACAATGCTACTTAGTAAAGTAAAACCAGTAAAAAAAACAAAAAGATGAATAAAATCTGTGGGATCCCTTCTCTGAGGAAACCCCCAAGTCCCCTAGAGGTTTCTCGCTGATGAAATTTGCATGCCAGTGGTAGAAGTTTAAATGTAACTACCTTTGAGAAAAGAGTCTGAAAAACAGATTTAATCTTATGAAAATTTTGAGAATGAAGAAACAGTTGATTTGTGCACAATTAAAATATACAATAATTTCTAAAGAATTGTGGGGTATTAGGGCTTGAAGGAATTTGATCATCATAAATGTCCAAATTCCTCAAGGAAAATAGATCAGGAAAGAGTTGTCCAAATTGATAAAGCCATGACAGCATTAGGATAAGAATGCAGTTTTCTGAACTTCTACACTCATACCACAGAGTGACCAGACTTGCTAATAAGCTTTCAAAAGGGCAACAAACCCAGTTTTGTTTTTCAACAAAAGTGGACCTCAGAGTACAGACACCAGGCAGCAGTGCATGGAAATCACCAAAAAGGCTCAATGGGGACAAGTTGGGTTGCTATGTTTTCACTTAAGAGTTTCCAAAAAAGTAGTGGAATTCAGTAAGGGAAGTCACCAGTGTGAGCAAGTGGCTATATTTGTTTAGGTGGAAACAAACAGGACCTCGTTCACACATATGCAAAGGAATATGGGTGACCACAAGCAAAGAGAAAGGGACTGGGTGGTATGCTACAGTCCTCATAGAATTCAATGAGCAAAACTGACTATGACCTATCAAATATTTCACATAATATATTGAAAGTACACCATATATAGAGCACAATAAGCTCAGAGCAAAGTCACTGATGTTTGCACAGTTTTTTCTTTCTCTCTCTCTTTTTTTTTTTTGCAGAAAACATGCTCACTTTTAAGTGATTACTATATGATTATGATTTGAATCAATGTCAACCGCATTATATATATTGTGTGTGGGGAAAAAGTTTCTCTTCTCCTTACATATTTGTTCTCAGAAATGGAGGCTGTTTGTCCATGTATTGTAAATGGATAAAGGGGCTGAATCACAGAAGGGTATAATTTCTAAGGCGAAGGCACTTTTGCCAGAGTAGGAGGAAGTGCAGAAAATGATTTCATAAAGAGCAACTATTAGGGACAAATAAGAGCTCTATTCACCAAACCTGTACACATCCCTTTATCCTTGTAAAACAAGCTATGAAAGCACATAATGACTAACTGCAGCAAAATTACTCACATTCTAACTTTGCATAATCGCTAAAATGGTTCTGGTTTTTTAACCCTCCCCCTTCAACAATTCTGCAGCCTTAAAAAAAAAAAAAAATTCAACCACAGCACAAATGGTTACAGCAAACGAGTGTACCAGGCACATCTGCTGTTCCAGAATGAATTCTCTTGCCTGTGCCAAATACACGTCTATCGGAAGAAATAAAAATAAATTGTGAGCAGGTTCAGCAAATGCCCAGATAAATCCTGCAATGACCACATGGGGTGGATTCATTTCTGGTGGTTGGTGTGGCCTGAAAAGGGTGAAGCGAAGGAGGGGTAATCTGGAAGCAAGTGTCTCTCTTGTGCCTGTCTTTGTCACTCAGTCACTGAATTTGGCAGTTAAGGTAGCGCTCTTCTTGGTTTCTCTGGCAACTACTTAGAAAAGAAGGTTTAGTTTACAACCTCAGAGGTGGTGGAGGGCAACTGGCAAAATGTTTTGGCAATATAGTCTTCTTAAAAGCAGTATTAATGACAGGGTAAAGAAAAGTCTTCGTTTGAATGGACTCATAAGTTTCCCCTTGCTATTTTGCCTGTGTATCATTTTGAATCATGCAGTACACTTAATGTCCCAGAATTTCGAGTAGTAGAGAATTCATATGTTCTCTTTTCTAGATAGTTTCTGTCAGCTGGAAATTTGAGGATGGCTTGTGGGAGAAACCACCATTATTGCAGCCATGGTATATATTGTGGCCAAGCTCCGCGGGACAGCAAGCAAATGGCGCCTAAGACAACATCAGGGTTTCAGCACCATTGCTGAAATCTTTCCTTAGTCGGGAGGTAGACATTGCTGACAGATTTTAATCATTTGGGACTCATTCTTCCAGTGAAACTTCCTTTTGAAGGTAGTTTTATTTTATTTTTTATTAAAACATAACAAACAACAAATTCAAATATAAATATTCTTTGGGACATAGTTTAAAATTGGGACAACACGGTCTGGAAGTCTTGGGTCTAAACAAATTCACTTAACTTTTGGGGGGCTCAGTTTCCTTTAGAAGATTTAATCAGAAAAATTCAAAGATCCTATCTAGTTTAAGGGGTTTAAGGAACCCAGCTCCTTTGGTCTCTGATAATTTCTGACTCCTGAGGTCCTTCAGTGATTCTGATACTATTTTTGTATTCATTTTTATAAATTTTATGATGTATATATTTGCAAAATTCTTAATCACTAAACCTCTTATGCTATAATATTAAGTGAAAATAAAGGATAAAAATGTAGATATAGTATGATTAAAGTTCAATATGTGAATAAGAAAAAAATGAGCAATAACTCTGGATCATAGGATTCTATGATCTCTTTCTTCCTTTTTTAAACAAAAACAAGAGTGTATATGTATATTTAAAGTAAAATAGCTATGCTTACAAAGGAAAGCATTTATACCTCCCAACATCTTTCCCATTTAGAGAAACTCTCTGAAAACAAAGAAAATAGAGCATTTAGTTGACTCTAAATGTGTAACTTTAGAATTTCCTTTTAGAAAATGGTGTCATTTGTACAGTCAGTGACCATTAACTGACCACCTTCTGAATAATAAGAAATTTGCCAGCTGCTGAGTAATAATGAACTCAATTGCAGTTAAGGAAACGGGCAGAAGACCAGTAGAAACCTCTCATATTCCCAAAAGTCTGACAAACCCTACTTGGAACATTTTCTTTTAAACATAGAGCTGAGTTCCAGACAGCCTAAGAATCCTGGTTTAAGAGGAAGAGGACCAGGGTCCTCAATTCTGCTCTAACTATTGATAACTTTAGGCAAATTCCTGCTGCCTCTGTGACGCAGCTCCTTCCCTTCAAGGGGCTTGCTAAAAATATTTCTTCATACAGCCCCAGATATGAGATGATATAAGGCAGCTGAACTCTTGAGCATCTCCCCTTAGCTTGCTCTTCCCCTTACATCCCCCCATCTCAAATAAATGCTATCATTAATGTAATTTTTATGTAGTGTTAAGTTAGAGAACCACTATTCTATACTATATGACTTAAGAATAGGGATCATGCTCTAACAAGCATCTCTTTATCCTTTCATAATTCTTAAAATATGGTAGCACAAAGATTAAGCCATCAAAGGTTTTCAAAACATCTTGGCAAAATTAATATAATGCATTCAAATATGAAATTATCCCCCATTTTTCTTAATCTTTTCTATTTGGTCTGCGTGTGTGCGTGTGTATGTGTATGTATAGGTACATGTTCACCCCCGTGGGTTCCAGGGTGATGGGCATTAAAGAAACATGGGAACATGATAAGCAGCATCAGTGACATAAATATCTGGTGAATAAAGGGAAACAACACAGAAAAAAAAAAAAGACATGCAAATGATCCAAGGCATCATAGGGGTAACCATAGAATTATCCATTTTATTACTGGATTTCTTCTCGCAATACCTCAGCAGCAAAAACAAAACAAAACATACAAATACCCAAGGATAAATTTCACAGATGGTAGAAAACCATTCAAAAAGATATTTTGCTATTATTAAAAAAAAAAAAAAAAAAGAGTTCCAATTTGACTATATTTATTCCTGTGCGTTTCCATGATTTCTAATAATGTTTGAACAAAATGATATCATTCACTGTTCAGAGTTGTGAGAGTGGCAAGGGAACCCTCATGAGAGATACAATGTCTTCATTAAAACAGTGATATTCATTGTAGGAAACATGGGAAATACTAACAAGAGTGAAAAAAAGAAAATGAAAAAAACCCATAATTCAAACACTTAGTGATAATAATTGTTAAATTTTGGTCAATTTTATTTCCAAGCCTATTTTTCTATGCATACACACATATATATGTGTGTGTTTGTGTTTGCATGTGTATGTGTGCGGTACAAGCACTGTGATTAATTGTGAACCCAGTTTCTATGCAGTTTTGAATCTCACTTTTTCACTTAACATTGTATCGTAGATACTTTACGAATTAAAAAACTTCAAAAAAGCTGGGCACAATGTGGTAACCAAGTAGTCAATCTGCTTTAATAAATAAGAAAATTCAAATGCAATAACCTAGTATGTATCATACATTTTTAGTGGCAAAATCAAAACCAAGATGCAAAGCATTAAGACTTTTCAACTGTTCTGAACGATAGTATACTCTCTTTACAAAGTAGTTTGTTTCTAATAACAAAGATTTGAGGAGGTGCAATGGTATATCAAATACCAGGCACGCACTTCTAACAAAATGTCAGCTCCCTGCCTACTCATTTCTCATGCATATCAGATGATCCTCTTTCAATCAGCCACACAATATACAAGCAATTCAGACACTTGCCAAATACCTCCATGTTAAACTCTCTGATATCAAATTCCAAAAGCCCTGTAGTCTCAAGACAATTGTTATTTGAGATGGAGCATCTAAGAGCAGTCATTTGTTACTACTGTTATTATCATTATTGTTATTATATTCTATCGTGTAACAGGTTAGATTGCCGGGAAGCCAATTGTAGAACGATGGGAGCAGGGCTGAGTTGAAGGGATATTAATCTGGCAGTCAAGTGTCCACGCAGATAGAACATACAGGGAGCCAGACTAGAAGTTACTGCAAGAATCCAGCCAAGAAATGATGCAGCCTTAACTTGGGGCAGAGAGTCCGAAGGAAAAAGGCCCCTAGAGCATTAACTAGATATGTAGAAATCCTGTCCCAGCACATCTTTTACTAGGATCTTTTACTTCTACAATGATAGCTCCAACTACAAAGTCTGAGTAACACTGCAGCCATCCAAACGTTAACAGAGGCACCAGGCAATTTTACGGGGAAGCGCAACGTATGTGTCCAACCGACCTAAATTTCATTTTTGGTTAAAATTCAAAGGCTTAATTTTTCCGGGAAGATAGTGGAGTAGGGAGCTCCAGGACTCAGTCCTTCCACCAAAAAAACAAACAAACAAACAAACAAACAAAAATAATAAAACTATTAAACAAGGAGGAACTGTGTGAAACAACTAGTTTGAAACTCCAGAGACTAGAGACACTGTACATCATCCAGGGAAGAGCAGGAGAAAGAGGCTGATAGATTATGGTAAAGAACTGTGGATTGCTAGTTCTGTGTGCTGGCTTCTGGGGTATTTCCCCAACTCTTATGGACGACTGCTGCAGGGTCCAGTCCCTGGCTGGCTGCTGGTGGTAAGAACAGGGGTGTGCAAGGCTGATCACTGATCATGGCTTTTGATGAGCCAGGTTAGATTATTGTTTCTGGGCTCTGAGGGCAGTCATTGTTTCAACTCCCCACTGGACAAAGGCCAGAGCAGCACTGTTTCAACCCCACCCTGGACAGGGGCAAAGGCAGTGGAAATATAAGATGCAGGGCTTCCTCAGGCCATAGACAGGCAGTTAGCCAAAGGGCTGCATTTGCTGGGCAGTCCAGGAAAGCCCAGTTTTGGGGAGCCTTCAGAGAATTTTTTGGTGCCCTTTCTGACACTCTCCCACAAGGCACTTTGGAGCTGGTCTGTGCCCCCTTTGGTCTCTGGTCCTGTTTTGGCTGAAATACCAAATAGGGAAAGACCAAATTCCTCCCAGAATTTGCTTTCCAGGTAAAAGCAGTATGAGACAGTAAGAGTGTAGAAAACTATAGAGGCAGGCAGTCTGGTTGAAAAAGCCTGCCAGCTTCAGATACCTGGGAGTAGGAGGCTTGTCCCCTGAGAAAGAGAGATAACCAAACTCCAGTAAACAGGAGAACTTCAAAACAACTCACAAGCAAAATCCCAGAACAAGACAGAGGCCAAGTAAGACAGGGAAAACCCTGTACAGTACATTTGCCTTGGGCAGACCTTCCTGAAAGGGGGACTGAAGCTCAAGAAAAATATCTGTCTTATCACCAGTTGGTTACAAAACCAGAAAATGGACATCTAGGGG
Source organism: Tolypeutes matacus (assembly GCA_026826555.1). Lineage (NCBI taxonomy): Eukaryota > Metazoa > Chordata > Mammalia > Cingulata > Chlamyphoridae > Tolypeutes > Tolypeutes matacus. Next base: position 40,473,650 of record JAKSZT010053887.1, read on the forward strand.
AGAAAATCCCAGAGTTAACATTTTAAAATATTAAAATGTGCAGTGTGCAATAAAGGAGTACAAGACAAAGAAATAAGAAATGATGGTCTGTCCAAAGGAAGAGGATAAAAATACAGACAGCACCAATGAAGATGAAAATGTAGACATACCAAATAAAGCCTATAAAAAAATTATCTTAAAGAGGCTTAAGGAGATGAAGGAAAGTATAGAGAGAAAATACAGAATACAGAATATCAGGAAAACAATCATGAGCAATTTGAGAGTCTAAATGAGGCAGGCTGAAAAGCAGAAAGAAAAAAAAAGAAATATTAAAAGTGATAATAGCCTAACGCAGCTATGGGACAAAATCAAGCACACCAATACACATGTTATGGGAGTCCCAAAAAGAGAAGAGAGAAAGGAGCAGAAGGAATAGTCAAAGAAATAATGACAGAGAACTTCCCAAACTTAGTAAAAAGCATGACCAATAATAAAATATTTCCCAATAGAATATGAGAAACTTGTTTTATGAGTTCATGCCTTGTTTTTTAAATATGGTTAACTAAATAGCTTCAAAGTATAAAAATTAAACTACCTTTCAGTAAGGAAATAGTACAATATAAGTCTTACTGTGCAATGCAGGGTCTTATAACTTTATTTCATGATATAATTTTTTTTCATAGAAATCATTATAAATTTATTTATTTATTTATTTTAAAAGAAGCTTTAGATTACATAAATTTTACATAAAAAATATAGGGGATTCCCATATACCCCCCCCACACACACACATTCTCCCTTTGACAATATCTTTCATTAGTCTGGTACATTTGTTACAGCTGATGAACACATATTGAAGCATTGCTTCTAAGCATGGTCTATAGTTTATATTACAGTTTACACTTTGCACCACACAATTTTATAGGCTTTGACAAAATGTGTAATGGCCTGTATCCATCTTTGCAATGTCAAGCAGGACAATTTTAATGTCCAAAAAATGCCCATGATACACCCATTCTTTCCTCTGCCTCTCCTCCGAAACTCTGGTGGCCACTGCCTTTATATCAATATTACAAGTTCTTCCATTGCTAGAATAATAATAAGTCTACTTTAGCCCATAGTTGCATTCCCCCCTCATGTTTGTTCATTCCTCAATCTTGAGGATTTGAGGTGGTGATGCCCACTCTGTTTCTGATTGAGAGGGGGCTTAGATCCCATGGGGAAGATGGATGGAACTGTTTTGCTTGCAGTTGTAGATACTCTGCTTTTTGGGATGGGCATTGTCCATCATCATCCTTTTTTTAGTTGTCCTGGGCAAGTCTGATGAACTGGAGAGTAGATGTTGCAACTCTGCTGATACTCAGGGCTTAATTGGCATATGAACAGACTGAAGATTTAAGTCTCTGGGACATATATTTAATGAGTATAGTGCTAATTATAGGTTCAAATAAAAGAGGTAGAAGAGCCATGTGTAGGGAAATTATCAATGAGTCTAATTCTGTTACATAGGGGAGCATATATTACAAGGTAAGGCTCACTGACAGGGTGCTGAATTCCTGAGATCGTCTGCCCTGCCTATAGTGTCTAGATGTCTCTAGAGCCCTCAGGAGCCCTGCTGTTTGAGGCACTGTTTACTGTGGCAGTCACCTCTGAATGACCTCCTGACTCACTTTGAAATCTCTTAGCCATAAAAACTCTTTTGTATTTAATATTTCTCCCTTTGGTCAAGGTCTTTTTACAAAAAAGGTTATAATTCCTTGGTGCCAGTGAGGCTCATCCCTGGGAGTCATGTCCCATGCTGAGGGGGAAGGTAGTGAGTTTATATGCTGAGTTTGGCTTAGAGCGAAGCCACATTTGGGCAACAAGGAGGCTTTTAGGAGGTAACTCTTATACAATATGAGTGCTAGGCTGTTTCAATTTCACAATCAAAGGTTCAAAGTACAACCATCAATATCAAGGGCCTGGCCTAATGATCCTTTGCTAGGCACTGCCTATGTACTCGGGGGATTCTTGCCACTGTATTAGAGAATGTAGCAGGATTTCCCAAGACTGGAATTCAGGGAATACCATTTTTATGGAAATAATTATAGTATTCAGAATAGAACCATTGGCCTATGATCCACATGAGCACAATAAAAAATTATATGAGCACCAGTAGTTTCTTGAACTGTTTTCATAAAGATAGTGTATATGTACATAAACCACATGCTTGTAAATGCTCTATTTGCCTAACTATCCATAATAAATAATTCCATTCAAATGGTAAAAGTCAGAGATTACTTTCATTTTCCTTTACATAACGAATTTGCCATTCTACAGCACAATTAAGGCAGGGGTTCTTAACTTGGGGTGCTTGGACCCCCAAGGGGTCTGTGGAAAGATTTCAGGGGTCTGTGGGCTTGAATTGAAAAAAATCAATTTATTATCTTTATTTTCTCTGACCTCTGATGTTGAGTGTCATAAAACTATCTGCCACTGCATTCTGAGAAGGGATCCATGGTTTTCACCTGACTGGCAAAGGGGTCTGTGTGACAAAAAAGGTTAAGAATCCCTGAATTAAGGCCTAAATGAGGGAAGGAAACACAACAAGAGGAACTCTCATATTGCTTAAATGGACTAAATGTAGTTCTCATTTTTGTTCCTCCTAATTTACTGATCTTTGTTAATGCCCAGAAGTGGTAAGCTCAATGCAAAAATAAGTAGCACATCATGTATATTCAAAAATTGCCTGAAAAAGATAAAATTGTGTTAAGATAACACACATATACACACACACATATATAATGAAAAGCACCCCCTACTCATTAAATAGTTAAAATTAAATAAATAAGCACACCTTATTACAAAGCTTACCAGAGAAAGGATAAAAATCATCCTAGATCCCTGAACATAAGAAGTTCACAAATCAACAAAAAGAAAAAAATAAGCCTCTAGATATCTATAATACTCAGTAGAGAATGCTAAATAACATAAGGACTATCTCCAGACTGGCAGGCAGATAGTGGCTCTCCGAGCTGCATCTTGTGAGGTAGTTCATATAAGAACAGAAAGACTGCTTTGTGTTTGTGTGTGTGCACGTACATGTGCACACATGTGTTAGAGAAGGTGAGTGGTTTGTATTTGGATGAAATGATGCATGCAGAGGCACAAACAAAATGCTAGGGTGTGTATGAAAAACAGTTAAGTTTGGCAGGAACTTAAGAACAGTTGATAAACATTATGCCAGTCCTTTTCTAATCACTTTACATAAAACTGAGAAAGACTCTATTATTATCCCCTTTTTATAATCTAGGAAACTGAGCTCTTGCAAGCTTAAATAACTTGCCCAAGATTAGAGAATAAGTAACTGTGGGAACTGGGATTTGAAACTAGGCTTTTTGACTGCAAAGTTGTTCTTTTAACCACCTCTAAGCTACATAAAAGCAAATACCTGGAAGCAAGGCTGCAAAATTAGACCAGGACAAATTGTGAAGGGTAACATCTGCCTTTAATTTTAGTTGACAACTAATCTGTAGAATTAAGGGACAACTATTAGGGCAAAGAAGGACAGGGGAGGGACACTCAGTACAGAAAAGAATTAGGAGAGGGTAATACATTATGAGAGAGAAATTACTTTCTAAAGAGAGAGTCTTTTGTGTCATTAAGAGTAAGGACACACACCTCTGATACAAATTACTTCTGTTTGGCTGAGAGAGACACTTTCTAACAGTCTGGAAAAAGGCAGCTTGTAAAATATGTTTTGTTAAGTAAAATCCTATTGTCATAGTTATATACATGCTATTCTGTATGCACATATGACCTCAGTTTAAAAGCATTTTTAAATATAAAAGTTATTTCTCCAGAGGTAGTACCATTTAAAATCCTTTGCTCACAGGACAACCAGGAGAATTTAATTATCATGTTAACATATAGTGAAAATTAAAACAACATCAACAATGTCCACAGAACCAGAAGCATGACCTTTCATTCATTATGGATTAATCATGGTCAGATAGCTGTATACTTTGAATCATTATTTTTTAATTGCCTGAGGTTTATTTCAGGGAATTGGAGGATGGAGGTAGCACAAAGTGAATAGGCTAAAGTATTCCTTAAATAAACCTCTTAAATAGTGAGCCTACTGAAAAACAAGACAACCAATTTTTTAAAGGAAGTAAAATAATAATAGATCTTGCAGAATTCCCTGCCAATTTAAAGATGTCAGTGCATCACATCAGAAAATTCTAGCCAGCAATCTCTTAATCTTAATTCAAATTTTAACAGACACAAAGCACATAATCACTTTAGGGGAGACTGTTTCAAAACATACTGCCTTTTAATTAGCCTATTATACAAAAATTATGATAATTTCTTAATAAAGTAATGGAAATAGACTACATTATTAATTGTATGGCTAATATACTATTTAATTAAAAATACATTACATTAATAGAATTTAGCATCTGGCACTCCAGCTTTGCAGACTTTGTTGTATAACAACATCAAAATAATAACTATAAATGCCCTCCTGTGTTCCAGTCCTCAGTAGAGTCAACTTTCTTGAGAATGACATTTAAGGTTCATTACACTTTGTTGAAAATATCTAGGACAAGGGGAGAAATTCATAGGTAACTGTCACATATTGCATCGTCCAGTATTCTGCAGATCCATTTCTTTCAGGAGATATAAATGGCTTTTCCATAAATAAGCATGTGTTCTTAAAATGGGTACTGCTTTGTGAACCCTCACATGCAATAAAACTGTTTCTAATTTTTAAAACAGATACTCTAACAACTTTTATTAGTTTAACACCAAGTTGCCGTATATGAGCTACTTTCCAAAGTTTTCCAGATTCCTTTTCTAAAGTCAATTAAGTATATTCAATGGTGGACTAATGAGACCTATTTAGTAGCAATTCATAATTTACTGTACTTGTACTATTCCCTGCAGGGCTTTTTTTCTCCCACTAAACCACAATCATATCTCATTACTGTTGCTTCATGATTACTTTTTGGTCTAAATTCTGTCACTGGCATATAGTTAAGAAAAAGACTTCCATAATACACAGAGCACCTTTTCCTTTTGAAAATGTCAAATCAAAGTGTTACTAACTTAAAAACACTGACATCGACTTAAATTAAGACAGCTAGTCTCAACAACAACAACAACAGAAACATCAAAACAAGGAGAAACTTTACCTCTGGTTTAAAAGTCATTTCATGTTGCTATGAAAACTGAAACAAACCTATAGTCACTTCCGAAGGTAGCAATTACCTTGGTCTCCTTAAAAATAAACGTAAAAAATCTCCTCATGGGAAGCGGATGTGGCTCAATTGGTTGGGCTCTCGTTTACCATATGGGAGGCCCCGGGTTCGATTCCCAGGGCCTCCTGGTGAAGGCAAGCTGGCCTGCACGGCATGGTGAGCTGGCGCAGCAAGATGATGCAACAAAGGGAGATAAGCAGACAGAGAAAAATGCAAAGCAAATGGACACAGCGAGCACAAACAGCAAGGGGGGAATAAAAAATTTGCCGAAAAAAAAAAAAAAAAGATCTCCACACCTCATCTTGTTTCAATGAAACCCTCCTCCCAAAAAATAAAAGTGTAATCATGCAGCCATGGACAATGATGGGTGAAGAAACTGTAAAACAGTGCTATCTAATAATGCTGCTCTCTACACAGATTTATATATGTATATAGATTCTTGGATATATGTTTACATATATTTCATACACATTTACTAAAGGAACAGAAATAAATTTAGCAATTTGTATATTAAACAAGTGAATTTACATGTTCTTTACTTTTTCCCCCATGAAATATCCATATAAATGTATAATGATAGCAAGTTTTCGTTTGTAAATGGTTTTGACATTTTCAGCTCCAGGATTTTAAAACCTAGATTTGTGGCCCAGGAGGCAATGTAGTGTGTTTGTGTGTATATATATACATATACATGTTTATATATATACATATACACACACACACACACACACACACACTCTTAAAGATACGTGTACTTTAGAACTAAAAGAAGGATGCCAAGTTTCTTTTGCTGGTCCATTCAACTAAAAAAGGAGACATTTCTCTTTTGCCACTGGGAAACAGAGCTGTTAGAATTGTGAGAAAATCGCCTGCATCCTATTACCCAGGAACCCACCCATTCAGTTGCTAAGAGAATAGTTCAAGCTCAGAGGAAGAAGAAAAAGAAGAAAAAGCAAAATAGTTTAATATACCCATAACATAAAGTGGTAGGTAGGGGGCTTCGAAATACAAAGATATAGAAGGAAGAGAGTCAAATCAGTGTATTTTAACAGCCCATAAGAACATGTTTTAAAAACCAGGCAATAAAACACTAAAGGCTCCATAAGATTTTAAAATGAACTCTGAATTCTCTAAATGAGTCACTGGTTCTCTGCAGATTTGTAAAAAAGTTAGGTTATGCCATGTTATTCATGGATTTTTTCATTTAGGTTGTGAACTGAAATCCATGGTCCCTAGAGAAACGATTGCATGCCAGTGTACACTTACCATTCTCAGCAGAAAAGTTTTTCATCTTAAAATCATTTTTTTAAATAAAAGATAAAAAATGTAATTTCTAAAATCTTAAGGCAGTTATATTTCATTTAAATTATACCAAACAAGATCTTTAAAGCTGTTGTAGAAATGTTACATGAATGGAATTTGTCAGGAAAGTGGGTAGTTATATCACAGAAGGAACACAGGCCCTCTTCACCAGGTTTAATGCTAAAAAAAGAAGAGGTTGGCTAAAGAGATCTGAGGCTGAGAAGTTATAAGACCCAAATATAGAAATATGAAAGAAAAAAAAGTGAGGGAACGAGATATAGAAAAAAATAATTTAGGTAGAAAACATGAAGAATGAGCTATGACAAAAGCACAATAAATAAAAAGATGTAATTTAAATAGAAAATGTCCTGTCACTAACTCAAGAACAAATTAAAAAAAACACAAAAAAATATCCAGTGCTAATATATTTTTAAACCTAAAATTGGAAACAAGAGCTAAATTTTTAAAGAAAAGTCCCTCATTTAATTCTTTTTCTTATCAGAGAACCTTCTTTGTCAGTTTTAACAGCAGATTAATCACTTTCGCAACCTACGGAAAAAGTTTTCTGGAAAGCATAACAGCCTGCAAGTGTAAATGACAGTATTACTTTTCCTGCAGCTCAGCCGCCTACAAATTCTCTCTCATCCATGACTCAGCATGAGGTAAAAGGAGCTAATGAAAAGGGCCACGTTTCCTTTTAAAAATTTTGAACTCTCTTTCAACATGTAGACCTGTTAAAAAAAAAAAAAATTCCCCCAAAAGCTTGATAGAAAATTGAAGCAGCTCTCCATGAATGCTTGTTAGTTATATATCTAGAACTCTTCCTTCAATTAGTGCTAAAACTAGGTTTTTTGGTATGACTCCACCCCTAAGGCCTAACATTAGAAAGTATTGGGAATTAGATGTACATACGCTTTTATATTCATTTATTTTGGCAGGATAATAGGGAGGATAGAATTGTTGCTTTGATGAAACCAAGATTTCAAGAGGGAGAGATAGAAATCATAGAACTTTGTGGTCAAGAGAAGGGACTTGTCCTGGGACTTTCCCTCCTTGTAAAATACCACTTGATTTGATTGTATAAACAGCTCTCTTGAAGCAGCTAGGTTACTAGGGAGCCATTATATTGGTAGGAGAATTATATTTTATAATATGCTTTTTCACTCTTACAAATGGAAAGGTGTGATCACTGTGTTGGAAATGGATGTGCACTAGTGAGATGGTCACATTATAAACATTCATCAGATATTTACTGGGTATCCGGTTTCTGCCACACACTGTGCTTGGCACTGGGCGGTAGAGACGGGGAGCTTTGTAAGGTGACACAGTCTATGGTCAATGTCCTGAAGGAACTTACAGTGCACAGAGGGAGTGGGGGTGATCACAAGGAAACAGTGAATGAACAAGCATTTACCTGGCAGTGTGAAAAGTGCAGTGATTAGGATGTTCAAGGAAAAAGATATAGGTGCACACATCAGGGGCACCTGAACGAAACTAGACCAGGGGAGTCTGGTGAACTTCTTCCATGGGGAATGGCAATAAAGTCCTGTGGGTAGGGGTGGGGTCACTGAGAGTTCTAAGCAGAGAAACTAGCATCTATCTGTCCAGTGGTAGCTCAATGCCTTTGGGGTTCTGAGAAGAGTAGCACTAAGGAGAGAGAAAGCTTGAAGAGGCATAAAACATCCAAAGGGAAAATGTTATTACAAAAACCATTTTACATATGGGGAACAAATCAAAGAAGGTTACTAGCGAGATTTAAACCCATTTCTATTTTATTTCAGAGCCTGTTTTCTTCATCCTTGTGCTATATTGCTGGACTAAAGAGATAAGGTATTTGACAGGAAGTAATAGTCAAATTTTCATTCCAGGAACAGCTTGATGGATAGATTGGGGGTGAGGAGCATTAGTTACAGGAATCCAGTGAGGAGGTCATTACCAATGGTCTGGGTGAGGTGATGGTGATCTGAAATCATTACTGGCAATAGAGATAGGGAGAAGAAGAAAGGCTTGTAAAATATTTAGGAGGTAAAATTGAAAAGAGGGGAAAGAGAGGAGTCTAGAAAAACCCACACTTTTGGTATGGATAACTGGTTAGATGGTGGAATCATTCAAAGAAACAAGGGAGTAGAAGGAATGTCTAGGGAGAAGCTGATGAATTTATTTTGCACATGTGGAGGCTGAACTGCTTGTGATACATCCAAATGCACCTAGATGTTAGAAAAATGGCTCTGATGTGCAAGAAAGCTTGCCAGAATAGATGTGAATACCAACATTACAGTATTGGTAGGTGAGGCCACAGGAGTGCAAGGAACTCAAGTCAAATGTGGGAAGTGGAAAGAGAACAGGTCTTAGGAAAGACACCTCCTCACCCTACCAAAGAACAGCAACATTTGAAGGGAGGCAGAAGAAGCGGGAACTAAGGAGATCCCTGAAGGAAGGAAACCAAGAGAAGGTGTGCAGACACCTTAAAAAGATGGCAGGAAGGCCTGAGTGTGTCATGGGTTTAAACAGGGCAGGTCACAAAATGAGATTCTGGTAAAACCCTATTGCTTTTAGAAACAAGATGACGATGATAGCATTCTCACAGTTCCTTTTGCATCCTCTCTGCTGTTTTTCTTTTTTGCCTCCAAGTGCCCTTTGCTTCTCTACCTCTGTAGAAAATGGTTAGACTTCTGTGATGGTGAGCTCTATGTGTCAGTTTGGCCTGGCTACAGTTCCCAATTATTCAACCAAAACCAAATCTAGGTGTTACTGTGAAAGTATTTTGCATATGTGATTAAAGTCCACAATCAGTTGATGTCAAGTAAGGGAGATTCTAGATAATCTGAGTGGGCATGATTCAATCAGTTGAAAGGTCTTCGGAACAGAGCTGAGGCTTACCTGAAGTAGAACTTCCGCCTGTGGGCAACAGTTTTAGCTCATGTTCCATAGTTCCAGTCTGCTCTACTGGATGGCTTGCCCTATGGATTTTAGAGTTGCCTAGCCAGCCCTTACAGTCATGTAAGGAAATTCCTTACAATAAATCTCTTAATGTCTATCTCTTACTGGTACTGGTTCTGCTTCTCTGGATGAACCCTGACTGACATACCTTCTATAGGCATCATCAAACAGGCTAGTCTTTGACTTTTGGCATTCATGGGCCATGGCTGATTTGTTGCAAGGCTACAAATCAAGAGATCACTCCTGCTGCATTATGATTTTCACCCTAACCAACGACAAGGAGTTGGTTCTGAAAGAGCAGGCCTTCTCAGTATAAGCTGGGAACACTAGAAATACATTTCTGCAAAGGTCTTTCAACCAAACAGGACTCATTGAATCCTTTGAAAGGTTTCAGCTCTCCCAGAGAGGTGGGGGTGGGGGGTAACCAATTACACAACATAAAAAGCTAACACAAATGTCTTAATACTCTACCTAAATAAAAAATGAGGCAACTAAAATCATGAAGAGGCAAGAGGGGTCCTAATCATGGAGAAGAATATATGATTGAAGAGGCAGAGGTCTTAGAGTTGACTGATATACAAATCCTATAATAGGTTATGTTTTTCCTATAATTATAATTAAATAGTAAATGCATGGCTTTGGGTCATTTAAAAAATTGGTAAAGGGGTGATCTACTGAAAAAAAAAAAAAAAAAGAAAAAGAAAAACTTAGCTTCTGTAGTATTACTCTCCCAGGAAATATGATAAATTGGTGTTACCTTTTGATAAAGTAGCTCTCAGTAAATTGTCAATTAAATTGTAGCAGAGTAGTATTATAATTTGCATAAGCCATGGTTTAAATCTGAGCTTTTAACTTATTTGGGTCTAACTGTAGTTAGAGCCACAGTTGTTAACAATAAAATTAGATCTATAACTGGAGGTACTTCACGTTTCTTTGGGTTTTTACATTGTGATTGCTTTTATTATTATTTCAGTTTCATTTAGTTTGGTTTTCTTAACACAGTAATATTATGATGAACATGCATGAGCTTTCTGTGTTGAATAATTCAAAGCAAAGAATGTAAAAGAGATCTTAGTCTGATACTCTTATTTTACACATGGTAACAAGTTCCAACAAGCATAGGTGATTTTCCCAGTATAATGGAGTTTGGGTGGAAGCAAGTCTAAAATGCAGTTTTCCTAACCTTTCCTATGTTCTTTTCATTACATCCTTCTGGGCAATAAAACTTTAAACACACACACACACACATATCTCCATATTCCTGTCTTTCCTCACCCTTAGCAAAATCCCATAGGATGTTCTTGGCAGGATTAAGAGATTGCTTTGGCAACTCTAACCATATTCCTGGAATCTATGTGCAAATGCTGGTCAGCAGAGCCTGCTTCATTCCCTTTTTGGTATTACTCACTCAGTAAAGGTTAAGTGTATGTGAATTATCATAAGTTTATTTATATTCTCCCGCTACCCTCTTTTTTTGGTAAGTGATCATTGACTACCAGGCACAGGAAATACATTTCACTCAATGATTTTCTAAAATCAAAACTCCATCTGGACTGGAACTAAGACAGGCTTAGGGATGATCATTTATAACATTAATACCAGTTACACGAAGCCACTGAAAGATGGTCAGAATGGAAAGCGGGTCTGCACCTTTTCCCAAAAATACTTCCAAGGCCGAATCTTGACTATCCCACTAGCCAGTGCTTTGTGGAATTGCAGCACACAGCTGGCTATCGCATTGCGACTCAGTGCACCCATGGGGATAGAGGGCCAGATGAGGAACTAATTCAAAATTGTAGAACACGGTTCTCAACTAGCAAGTTACTGAATGTGGTCTCCTTTAGTTGGACAGATCAAACTTTAAAAAAAGAAAAACAGGGGGTCAGATGTGGCTCAACTAGTTGGGCGTCCGTCTCCCATATGGAGGGACCCGGGTTCGATCCCCGGGACCTCCCGGTAAAAAAAAAAAAAAAAAAAAAGAAAAACAAGTGAGAGGATGAGCTGCTAATGTCAGTGAAGTGAGCAATAATTCCCCCTTTAAAAATTCAGAGAGACACACAAAAGCTTGCTCCCTTTGCTCTAGATTAAATTAACATTTTAGTAGTTAAAACTAAAAGCATGACATGGACTGAGGAAAAAAAAAAATCAATGAAGGAAAGTCTTAGCAGGGGTGGTCCCAGGAAGAGGGGCTAAAATTGAAAACCATAGAAGACATCTGGAAAGAAGAGCAAATAAAGTTAGATTTTAGCTTTTAAGGACCAAAACTCCTGGCTGCTACAAAGCCAGGCAAACAAGATCTTGGAAACAAAGAACTTAAAAAAAGAGAGGAAAAGAAAAAAGAGAAACCATAATGGTTGCTGGGAACCATCATGGTAACTCAAACTTAGGAGTGTGTTACTGTAACCACCCGATTTGTATTTAAGTGTTTTGTTCTCTCTCTCTCTCATCAGGTTGGAGGGGAAGGACACTCTATAAATATTGAAATTAGTGTTGTAAATCATAGTTATACTTTTGTTTTGAGATAGGTTCAAGTATCATAATGATACGGATACAAGGACAAACCATCACGTCTAAAAATCTCATCTTATTTTTCTAACACACTGTATTTAAGATCTAAGTTTGTTCAGTTTCTCCTATGAAAGACACTAGGTATTGACTTTATTGAAAGAAAGGAAGGAAAGGGAGAGAGAGAGAGAGAGGGAGGGAGGGAGAGAAGTAAGTTGAGAAGGAAGTTAGGAAGGAAGGAATGAATGAGGAATGGAAGAAATAAATAGAAAAAAAGAAAAAAAACTAATAGGTTTATAATTTGCCCCTGTAGATGTTTATTGCTAAAGGGTGTTTTACTTGGGAAGATGTGGCTCAAGTAGTTGGGCGCCTGCCTACCACATGGGAGGTCACGGGTTCAGCTCCCAGTGCCTCCTAAAGAAGATGGGCTGGCACAGCAAGCTGATGCAACAAGATGAGGCAGTGAGGAAACACAATGAGAAACAACAATCAGGGAGCAGAGGTGGCTTAAGTGATTGGGTGTGTCCTTCCCACAAGGGAGATCACAGATTGGGTTCCCGGTGCATCTTGAAAAGAAGATGAAGAGATAGCCAACAGGGAGTGCAAAACAATGGCGGGGAAGAGGGAGAGAAAGAAATCATTTATTAAATAAATAAATAAATAAATCATTTAAATAAATTTATTTAAAAATAAATCTTTAAAGGGTGTTTTACTTTGCCAAATTGCTATTTATTGTATGTATGTGTGTACATACATAAATACATAAGTGCATACATATGTATATAAATTCCAAATTCTCTACACATTATATTTATAAAAATACATTGATAAATTACATTATATGTAGAAAACAAAAGCAAAACAGGCTCATTACAGAAACTTTACAAATAAGTAGAAAAGTATACGAAGTCTAATTCCTTATACCTCATCTCCTAGAAATAGCCACTGTGTATATTTCTCTTTAGATTTGGAAATATATATATGCATAGGTATGCGTATGTGCATGAAAATATATATCAAATTGAGATAATATATAGGTTTATAACTAATTAAAACAAAAATATAATAGATGAGATAAATAACAGGGATATTTCCTATTTCGTGTAAGAGAAAATTAGAAGAATTAACTGCTGTTAGGGAAATAAAAACAGAATTAGGACTTTTAAATCCAAGACCCTACAAATATCCAAAAGGAATATCAAAGATATTCCCAGATTAAGTTTTATGTAGTTGGAAAGTATCATGACAGGGAGAGAGAAAAATGTGAGAGAAATAGTTAGGTGATCATAAGATTAACACTATTACTTTACTTGAGATTATTGCTTTGCAGTTTACGAAATGTCTCTCCTTATTTCTTCACAACAATTCAGCATTATTACCCAATATTATTTTTGTTCCAATTTTTTTCCATTGGGAAATGAGGCTCAAAGATCCTGTTTAAGGTCACCAAGAGGTAGAGCCAAGATTTGAATATAGGTCTTACAGCAAATCCTGTATTTTATAGGTAGAAAAGGTAACACAGAAAGTACTATGTTTTACAAAGATGCATACTTCTCTTCAACATTTTGAGCTCCTGCTTCTGGAAATCTGCTCATTGGTGACAAAAAGTCATGGATATATCACCCCTCCAGGACATGATGAGATGAAGTCCCTTTACCTCCTGATTATTATCATTCTGGATAGGACATAGCTACAATAATTTTTTCAGGACAAAAATAATACTGATGATAGAACTTCAAGGATTCAGATTCACTAATTTTAATCCTTGTTGGCCTGAAGTGAAATAAGTGAAATAAGATAAATAAAATCCAGCCAAACAAAAGACCAGGAGCCCCAGCCACTCATAGCAGGGCCTCAAATCCACTGACCCTTGAGGGGAGACATACTCAGAGGTGAGGCCGAATCTAGTCGGGCTTCTTTCCATGTACTTCCATGCATCTTTAGCCACTGCTGAAAGCCTATGTTCCAAAAAGACAGTCCCAGTTTATTCCCCAAATCCAATTAGGCATCCAAGAGGCATTTTTTTTGTTTGGTTTGGTGAAGTAGAGAAGAATGAACCCAAATGGTCCTAAGAGGCAAGAACAACTAGTTCAAACCCACTTCACAGCATCCTTCAATCAAGAAGTTAACATCACCAGTAATGCTAATTTAATAAAACCTGGGAGGTGGTGCTATAATTGGATTGTCTTTCTGGTTAGTAGGTTTCCAGGGTAACCGTGTTCTTGCCACGGATAAAATCTACCTGGTAGTACAATGATTAAGGGTCCGGGATGAGTAAGCATCACACAGGAGGTCAAAAATTCAGGTTGAAGAGAGCTATGTCAAAATTATATTGCCTAAGGTTGATGGGATTCAAAATTCCAGCCCTGTCACTCACTAGTTATATGATTTCAGAAAAACGATTTAACTTCTCTAGGCCTTGTTTTGTAATCTGTAAAATGACCATAATAATAACACTTGTCTCATAGGATAGTTGAAAGGATAAATAGTGAATTTAAGAAAATAATTGTTTTTTACATTTAGTCAGTGTTTAGTATGTAGCAATCAATTAATCAATCAGTCTGGGTATGGCAGATGTCCTTGAACCTGGATATTCCGAGGCATGGAAAATTGTTTTTAAAAATTGTTATCTTTTTAATTTAGTATTTTGAAGGGAAAGCACCCTGAAACCTTCTGGAAAGAGCTGAAATGGCTGTTGTTTTGCAGCTGTGCCCATGCCATTTCTGCCTCCACAGTCCTGGCTTCTGGGAATACATTGCCTTGTCAGAGGCAATTGGTAAGTCTTAACTCAGGAGATACAAAACTTTTCAGGTTACAAATTAAGGACTGGGAAATAATCCTTGCTTAGGGTTTAACAGCTAACTGGAAAGTTTCATAGTCATAAATACAACAGGTCCATTTAGCATGTTTCCCCTCTGGGAAAGACTCATCTGCTACAAAAGTAACAGTTACAATGAAAATGGGGACTTTTTTTCTTTTGAATGAAACAAGGACCAGAAAAAAACGAATACTAAGAGTCTTTAATGTATGAATTTCAGGAAGGGGAATTTCTTTCATTGTGTCTATTACTGTTAGAAAAATGAGTCTGATCACAAATACTGAGAATTACCTTCAGTGGTAAAATTCATTATTCTGGGTCCCCCCTATGGGAAATGTACCTGGCAAAGGAGAAACAGAACTAATATAATACCTGTGCTCACACTCATAATGCAACTTGCAGGCCACAAACGGCATCACAGTGAGAGAAAGTTTGAGAGGAAGAACATGCAAGCACAAAAAAAGTTTCTGTTGTCCTAAGATTAAATGCTGAGGCAGGAAGAGATACTATTCTTGAATCAAGTGAGAAAAGATGGTAAAGTGCGATATTAAAATGCAGCACTCTGGAATAAGTTTGCCTCTCTAAAAACTGTTATGTTCTGTATGTGATTTAAATTAATGCCTATATTTGTTGGAGATAAAATTAAAATGAAGATAAATGGTGCCAGCATATAGCGTGTTTGCTGGAGCAATAAATAAGGCAGTGAAAGGTACTTTACATTTCAGTCACATCTTTCCAAACAAGGAGCTCAAAGCACTTGAGGAACATTTGCTAATTAAATGCTATAATAGCTCTGTGAGGCACCCAGACAGCTATTGTGTCTTTCAAAAGGAGACAGAGAGGCTGAGTGACCCCAGGCCCTCAGGATGGCGCTGAAGTGGAAGGCTGCTTCTTTGCCTTGAAGATAGGATCTGGAACAGAGAGCTATTCTGTTCAAGTCCCATAACAGACCTCAGAGGTCTAGCTCTCTCTGCTTAATAACTCCCATTTTAGCAAAGGAGAAAGACAATGATTTTGTTATATATTAAGAACAAATCTCTCCACCCTACCCCCTTACACTGTAAGAACGTCACATGAATGAATACTGTCACATCATTTATCCTTAGCTTGAAAACTTGTCTAAAATATTGGTTAGTGATGCCCTCTCTTCAAACTGAAGTGCTTCAGTTCTGTGCTCCACACAGCAGCTCTAGCCCTCCACAGCAGAGTACAGCCGGCTGGTCACTGGCTTTCTGTTTTGTTCATCCTATTCCTTGCATCCCACAAGCCCAAGAAACCCAGTCTGTGTTCAAAGCCTTGTCTGACAGGCAACCATATTAACTTGCAAAGCTAAATCAAGCACGAATGACCACGTATTGATAATTGCATATTGATAATTAGCTATATGTGGTACACCATATTCTTCTATTTTTGCATATGTCTGAAATTTTCAAAGATAAAAATTTTAAATAAGTCAAAGAGGGGAGTATCCATTCAAGCCCTGGCAGTGTCCTAGATCTGGGACAATATTCATCTGCTGAGTTACCAGGAAAGTGTGTTGGCCAGGAAAAGGCCAATGGCTTCTGAGGATAAAGCTCATAAAAACACATGGACGTGCAGGTGCGCAGCCAGGCCCCACCCCCAGTCCCCATGCGCGGGTGCCCTGTCAGGCCCCATGCATGGGTGCACCGCACACAGCAAGATGACGTAGCAGGAAAGTGACGCAGGGGAGAACCAAGACGAGAGGAGCCGAAAAACTAGGAACTAAGGTGGCGCAGGTGGCAGAATGTCTCTCTCCCACACTAGAGGTTCCCAGGATCGAATCCCAGTGAAGACAGGAGGAGAAGGATGAGAAGAGAGGGCAGGAAATGGACACAGAGAATTTCCCAGCAAATGGACACAAAAACAGCAGAAACAGTGGGGGAGGGGGGTTAAAAATGGCTAAAAAGTAAATAAATAAATCTTAAAAAAAAAAAAAAAGAAAAAACACAGGGAGTCACCTCTCAGAGTGAAATTATAGGGAGCCTTAGGGATCACCTGGTCCACTCCAATGTTTTCCAGACCTGAAGAATTTTCAACTAATATTTGTATCTTCCTTTTACAAAATGCATTTGAGACACACACTAATGTAATAGATGCAAAATCCCAGCTCTGCCTCTTCTGGAAGGTTAGTCTCCCTCTTTGTGCCTTGTTTCTCATCTGTACAATGGAGATCATGGTCATACCTACTTCATAAGGACCCCAGGACTTCATACATGTAACACACAACAGTGCCTGTACAGAGAAGGCACTCAGTGGTTGCTAACCATTACTATTATTACAAATTTTGTGGAAGCCATCAATACTGCTTTCCACATATTTCTGGCTCTCTTCTACCTGGCACCTGTATGGCTGGGTAGGGCCATGTGAATAGCTTTGGCTAATGGCTTGTGTACAAAAGTGGCAGGTCAGAGCATGCGATTGCTGGTCCAAGACACTCAGAGTTCTTTTTCTCTGGGATAAGGACTAGAAATGCTTGAGACGGTGGCTGCTCCAAGAGCCTGCAAAGACCTACTTCTGAGCCATGATGAACAACTAGCATAAGCAAAAAGAAAAAATCAAAAACAAACAAAATACCACCTTGTTTTAGCACAGGTATTTGGAGACTATTTGTTACTACAGCACTAGCTGGCCTATCCTGACTGATGTAAAAAGTGCTTTCACTTCTATTACCCAATTTACTCCTCATTGTTAGGAGGAATGAGTAGTGAATATGGATATGGCATATATGAATTTCAGTCCAACTTAGTGCAATGTTTGCGGAATGAACTTTAGCAAGTCATATGGATATAGTAACAAACCAAGTCATTAGCCTGTTGATAAAGCCAAGGAATTCTTTCAATGCATTCTACTTGGATCAAAAGGCCTGGACCCTTCTGACAATGTAACTACCAACTTAACTTCTACCTAAATGCTAATTATAACTGCTCTTGTCTGCTGAGTGCTTACTAGAATGTTTCATAGGAAAAAATGCCAATGTTTATAAAATGCACCGTTAGTTATTGTTTTATCAATAGAAACAAAAATACTCTATTTCAACTATGATGTGGTACCTTGTTATTACTTAGAATCATTAATACATACTTACTGAAATGTGTTTAAATTATTTAGAAGTAACAGTATATCAACGCCATGCATGCAAAAAAAAAAAGAAGAAGAAGAAATATGAGTGACACTAATTGAAGTACTCCTCACGTTTCTTCATATTTAGAGGTCGATACTGTGAATTGCTTTTCAAGTTAAAATCATGAAGTTCTGTGTTTTTCTCATAATAATGTGCCATCAAGAGCATTGATAAAAAATAGTAACCCCTATGTCATGACTGTAGCCAGCTAACAGTAATTGGTCAGAATGTTAACAATATGAATAAATATGGGTCTTAGAATTAATAAAATGTAAGCATGTAAAAGATCCAATTCTGAGTGCTTTACTGCTTTCCTCCTCAGGACAACTGTGTGAGGTAAGCACTGTATTATGTTAATCATTTTGAAGTCAGGAACTCAGGCAAGGAGAGGCGAAGCTGCTTGCCCCGGGTCACGCAGCTAGTAAGTAGAGGAGCCAGGGCATTGCATCCAAGGCAGCCTGACATGTGGTACATCTTAATTTTCTCACATTTAGATGCATATTGGTGTCCATGTTTATACATGGATATTATTTTTTGAAAGGTAAAGAAATCACTGCTATTAAACATTTGAAGGCCAAATGTGTGCTTGAACCTCATGGAGCATGAAATTAGACTTAATCAGTGCCCAGAGGAGAAAACCTTATTGAAAAAGTGTAACAACTGATTTTTTTTTTTTTCAGCAGTTCTTTATCTCTTCTCCTTTTTTAAGGACAGTTAGCACAATTGAACAATTACTTAGGAGGTACATTACAAAGCTTTGAACATAGCTCTTTATACACTTATCAAATGAGTATAATAATTTGGTATGATTCTTCCTCCTGATTATATACAGTAGCTATTTTATTCTCTAAATAATATCTTATACTTTTTTTTAGAAGTTGGTTAAATTGCTTAGGAGGAGAATATTAGGTTCAGTTTCTTTGAAGAGTAATATAGTAGGAGTGACTGTATAATTATCTCTACCGGGCTCTCACCCACTATACAATGTAGTCTACTATATCTATTGCTTTCCTGTTGAGAACTCCAGTTAATCCTACTAACTAGCACACAGTAAAATGGGGCAGACAGATTTTAATTTTAACTTGGGACTGAGAAAATAAAAGATATCCTGAGATGGATCGAATCTGGTGCATTTGCAACTTTTATTTTAAGCCATTTCAGGTATATGTGCTACCAAATAGGTACAGTAATTCAGGTGTTACAGTTACTTATGTAGCAGTATCCAAGCTGGTATTCTCTCCCTGAGACCAACTGTCCTTTATTTATTTATTTATTTATTTATTTATTTATTTATTTCCCAACTGTCCTTTAAACCACTCCACAGCTCGGCTATTTTATGCCAGCCAATCACTCTACCATTCTGGATGGGGAGTTTTATTTTATTTTAAATTGATGTGGATTTTATTCTCAAAATGCCAAGCATTCCATATGGTTTGCACATACTAAATTTTAAGACAATACAGTGGCTTCCAACACAATGAACTTTAACACAACCCTTTTAACAAACACACCAGGAGTTCCTGAAGAACACCCTTCCCCAACGTGAGGCAACAAAGTGTTTATGTATGTATCTGCCTCTCCTATAAGAGCTGGAGAGCTACAGGGCAGTTATGACCAATGACTGACACACAATCTCACACCTCTACCTTTCTCCTCTCCAAATTATGAATAGAAAACACTAATTATATGCAGAAGTTAGAAATCAGAAGCTCAAATAAACTGTTATACTCCTGAATTTGTGAATAAGGCTACAAGATTGCTTCTCAAAAACAAACTGCCATGAAACTAAAGTCATCATTCATTTATTTATTTATTTATTTATTTATTTTTTTTTTTTTTTTAAAGATTTTATTTATTTATTTATTCATTTATCCCCCCCTTGCTGCTTGCGCTCGCCGGGTCAGCCAACCACGCCGTGCGGGCGGGCCTGCCCCCACCAGGAGGCCCCAGGAACCGAACCCGGGGCCTCCCATATGGTAAACGGGAGCCCCACTGATTGAGCCACAGCCGCCTCCCAATCATTCATTTAAATAAAAAGTGATTCAAGATCATTTAAATTAAATTGGAAGTTACCTAGGTTTGGGGGTGGGAGTGGGGAGTGGCTGCAAATGGGAATGAGGTTTCTCTTGGAGACATGTTCTAAAATTAGATGTAGGTAATGGTTGCTTAACTTTATACCTATATTAAAAGTCATTGAATTGTACAAAAACAAACAAAACAAAACAAAACTGTCCATTATTGTTCTTCACTAATGCAATTGTGTTAGTATTTTTGATTGTGCGTTCACTGTTCAATTTAGATATTTAGGCTTTGGAGCCAGAATGCCTTGGCTCAAATGCCAGGTCTGCCACTTACTAGTTATGACCTCAGCAAGTTATCATCTCTCTGGGTCACAAATGGGGAAAAATAGTCTACCTCATTGGGTTGTTGTGAGTATTGAATGAATCAATATATGGAAGTGACAAAGTAAGTTCTCAGTGACTGGTAGCTATCATTCCAGATCTTTAATTATAATTTCTTAATATTGGATAAGATTGCCCATTGTTACAAAGAGTTAAAATGGCCAGTAGATTTTGGTATAAAATAAGCACTATCCTAAACAATACAGATAATATTCTCCTAACTTTTATTCACAGCCCAGGTCCTTCTGATTCAAGTATATCTAGAGTATATCTTTCTAAAGCAAACTTCTTTTTTTTTTTTTTCAAAATCCTTCTCCAAAACTGCTACCCCTACCCTCACCCCCCAATATACACTGCCTATAGGACAAGGTGCCCTAACAAATTCACTGCATTACACAGAATCCTTTACAAGCTGCTCTCACCAAAATATTCTCTTGGCTGTATTCTTTCTCTATTTCACTTACCCCATTCTCCAGCTATATCAAATTTCTCAGCCAGCTGAAATCAGTATTTTATACGCATCTTAGTTTTGCAATTGCAGTTCCTCCTGCCTGGACTAACTGTGGCCTGCCTAAAAAATCATTTATAAATCCTTTGTGGCCCCACTTAAATGTCACATACTCTAGATGACCTCATCCTTCTTTGTGACCTCATAGAAAGACATGCACGTCTCCATTAAAGCAGGCATTGCCAAGCTCTCTACCTTTCAGATCCAGTAGTCAATGCTCTTTCCATACCAGCCCTCCAATCCTCTAGCCAAACAGAACTACTTGTGGTTTACCCATCACTTGCCTCTGGGCTTTGGCACATTTTCTTTTCTCTTCCAGAAAAACTCTAGCCTCTCGGGTTATCCCTACACCATCAACCTAGGTAACTACTACAAGGCTCTCAGACCATTGATTGAGTTTACAATCCATTCAGAGAGGATCACCTTCCAGAAACCTCCCCAAGTCTCCCAAGACTGGATTTTTTTTTTACCTTCTTCCTTTTCATATGTTCTCAGAATATCCTTTGCTGACCCTGAATATTGGTCTGTAACACGGTGGGGAAATTGTCTGTGGATGTACATTTAGTTGGTGTAGAACTGTTGTTAATCTCTATAAATCCAGCACCTAGAAGGTCCTGGCTCATGGCAGGTGCTAAATAAATATTCCTTAAGTGAATGTATTGGTCACTTCTTTTAAAAATAATCTGAGTAGGTGAGTCACATGGTATGTGAATTTACCTCAGTAAAGCACTTTTCATTAAACAACAACGAAACATTGAGTTTCCAATCCATTTTTTTCACCATAAGTTAATTTCTGAGATGCTGGACACAGGTCCTACATACTCGCATCCCTACTGCAGAGCCTTGCATAATTTAGGATGCTAAATTATGTTTGCTGAACTTTAATAAAAAATGAAATGTTATGCCAGACTCTAGGCCATTGAGCCACTTTCTACAAAAGATCAATTTAAATGAAGCTCATCAGTGGGTAAACTGACAATGATATCACCAATCACAGAGCTTAGAAAATGCATTTGTTTCAAAATCTACATTTTATAAATAAGGAATCAGGCTCAGCAAAAGAAGCAAATTGTACAAAATCATATGGATAGGACCCCAAGAGAAAACTTTGCCCCAAATCAATATCATTAATAGTCTCTAACTTAAAAGGATTCATGTCATCACTGAAGTCAAATTTAGCATTATGAGTATGGACTATGCAAGGACCAAGTATTGATACTGAAAGTTAGAAATAAATAGATCACCATTTTTTATATGATTGGATTAAACAGGTGTTGATATGAATGAGAAGAAGAATAAATAAACTCTTGGTTTGGCATGAGTCATTATTTGATTGGCTACTCCAAGACAGAATTGATATTTCTAAACAGCTGATGCCAAGAGAGGCAATATCAAAGAACCACAGAAGTGGGAAAAAAATCACTAGCGACTTCTTCTATGACACAATTCCACAGAATGATAAAAAGTTATCACTCAAGGATTAGTAGTATTGGAAATTTCTACCTGGAAGATTTTAAGCTTTTAAAAACCCTACAGAATTGACACCTAGTAGGTATGTGACTCAAGTAGATATCACAAGCACTGTATGACATTAGAAAACTAGAGAAAATCATTTCATAGCTGTGTTCCTCGGTATATTCATCTGAAACAGAGAATAAAATACTTCACATCTTCACATCTGTCTCCAGAATGCAGGGACGTCTCTAAAGCACCCCAAAACACAAGTTTATAAGGTGTGGTAAGGAATGTGCAAATCCTTCCCTCCAAAGATATAACTCAGCATCTGATATCTGAAGCCTAAAATTGTAGTTATCTCCCTCTCTTAGGACAGCAGATAAAAATGTACTGCAACCCTGGTTCATTCCTGGTCCTCAAATGGCCCAAGCTCATTACTGCCTTGAGGTCCATGTGTTGTTCTGGCATGTGCAAGTTCACAACTCAACTCCTCAGAGAAGCCTTGACTGACCTTCCTAGCAAATAGCGTGCTTCTTATCCCCATCCATGCTCTTTATTCTATATCACAAACTGAGTTTATCTTGTTTGTTTATTCCCTTATTGCTTATGTCTTCACATTCCCCTTATGTGAGCCCTTCCCAACATTTAAGGTCAGTCAGAGAAAGGACCTCATCTGCCTTAGTTTTCACCTGTAGTAGGGTTCAATTATGTTCCCCAACAAACACATGTTCTTAATGTGCATCCCTCTGGGTAACCCATTATAAGTAGGATGTTTAAAGTTGTTATTTTTAGTTAAGGTATAGCTAACCTATGGTGGGCCTTAATTTAGATTACTAGAGGCCTTATAAAGAGAAAGCCACAGGGAAGAGTCAGAAGCTGGAAGTCAGTGGAAACCAGGAGAATGGTCTGAAAGGAGACAATATTGCCTTGTGATGGAAAGCAGAGATAAAAAACCAAGGAACCCCAAGTATTTCCAGCAGTCAGCACTAGAACACTACAGTCTTCAGAGAGAAAGCAAGCATTGCTGATATCTTGATTTTGGAACTCTTCTAGCCTCAAAACTGTGAGCCAATAGATTCCTATTGTTCAAGCCAACTCATTGTGTGGTATTTGTGATAGCAGCTCTAGTAAACTCATACAACACCTCATTCTCAGTACCTAGAATTCAGTCCATACAACATAGAAGGATTTAAAAAGGGTGTGATGAATGAAGATAAAACAACCATAGCTCATGGCCTCCATCTTTCGTGTAGCAGTTGTGTGATCTCTGGCAAGTTTTCTTGGCTCTATTTACTCAAAGACAAGCAATCCCAAGTATATCTACCTCATAGTTCAGAAGTCAATGACATTAGGTGAAAATGTTTTACAAACCACAAATTGTTATTCAAGCAATGATAGTAACAGTAGATATCACTCAACAAGACTTACTGTATGCCAGGTTCTGTTCTAAGCCCTTTGAACATAGTTTTAGTTTCCTGGGCTGCTCAAGCAAATACCATGAAATAGGTTGCATTAAACAATGGGAAGATATTTGTTCAGAGTTTTGAGACTAAAAGAAAGTCCAAATCAAGGCATCATCAAGGCGATGCTGTCTTCTTGAACTGGTGTTCTGGGGATGGTGGTCAGCGATCACGTGGCAAGACACATGGCAGTGTCTCCTTGTCTTCCCCTTCTCTTCTGGGTTCTGTTGATGTTCGGCTTCTGGCTGCTCCCTCTGTAACTTTCTTTCACTGTCGGGGTTTCATTATGCTTATAGAGGACTCCAGTAAAAGGATTAAGACCTATCTTGACTGGACTGAGCCACACCTCAACTGCAGGAACCGCATAAAAAGGTCCTGCACTTACAATGGTTTCACACCCACAGGAATGGATTAGATTGAAGAATGTGGTTTTCTGGGGTACATACAACTTCAAGCCACCACATACATGCTATATTTCATTGATTCTATGATGCATTTGATTTTAAGATGCAACTTTTTTTTACCACTAAGAAAGAACTGATGCCATTTAAACTATGTCACAATGATTTCTTAGCATATTAACTATAGGATACATTTCAACCTTAAAGAAACTAAACCATGTACAAGAGAATGGTGCTTCACAGAATTGAAGAAATGCAGTACTATATATTTCATCCTCCTAACATTACTATGAGATAGGTCCTATTATCATCTCCATTTTACAGATGAGGAAAATGAAGCACAGAGAGTTTAAGTAAGTTGCTGGAGGCCACACACCAGTTTTAATGAGGATGACAAAAAATAAACATGGACTCGTAAAGTTTACAGCTTAAGTTCTCAGAAGCCCATCAAAAAACAAGTGTTAGACTTTCTCTCTAAATGATACAACTGAACCAGGAAATTCTCATTACTGAAGTGTGTAGGGTACTGAGCTCTAACTAGTCTCATGGCAAAGTAGTATGAATATAAAAGTAGAAAGATAGTAGGTTTAAAGATTGAACTTCAGGTTTTTAAAATTTGCATCTTCTTTGCATTTATATAACTCAGTTTATACCAGACCAATTTGCACTCATTTGGATTTTTCTTTTAAGTCTTCTTAAGCCTTTCATTTATCTATTTTCTCTATTCATAAAGATACTGTAAGCTACTCTGAAGATATTAGTCTATTTGTTTTTAGATCTTTTTCTATTTCCACTCCACAAGCCTTGCTCTGAGCTTAGTAGGCATTAAACACACGTTACTGACTAATAAAAACCAAAAAAAGAGATCTATTTCGCATCATATGCCACAGCATGATATTTAAAAAGGCACAAATGAAGCATTTATTATCATTAACCTCCCAAATATTAGTGGCAGTCTCGGTGTAATTTGTCATCCAAGATTTTTTTTTTTTAAACTAAGCAGAAAAATACGGAGTGTGGTGTGTCCCTTGGAAGAAGGGGACAGTGGGCTTAGATACAACAGAGACATTCAGAATTGTGACTAGGATTTTATGAAGACTTGATCATTCAATGGAGAGCTTATATTGATAACCACTGAGATTTTTTTTAATTGAGTTTTTTTGTGTGTGTGAAGTTAGGAGATATAGGTAATCAAGCTAATCCTAGAATACTTTGTTACATATCAAATGTGACATACAGACTGAAGACAAGCACAGTTCCTTTCAATGATCATTTTCAAAGAAATATTCATCTATGCACAAAATCACCTCTAAGCAAAGAGACATTGTTTAGTGAGTTCTGCTTCCACATATGAAGGTCAAGACATGTGACATTCAAAATAACAAGTGAGATTCTAACATAAGTTATTAAGAGAAATAATCAACAGGTAAGCCCTTTTATTAAGCAAGGGAAGGAGTTCTTGAAAAGAAAGACTATTGGATAATTTTGGAATTGTTCCCTATCAAAGATGATTGCTAGTTGAGAAGTTACTGAGACTTAATCTTATTAATCTAATCTTGTTAATCCATTTTCCTGTCATAGAAAATTCTACTAACTAAACTACAGAAACTTACTTCCTCACACATGTTAGGAAGTAAAGGCTGCTCCAAATTCTACTTGTCTCTAAGTCCTAAGTGATACTACACAATCCCCCACCCATACTATGTGATAGTGGCAGGTAGCGCTGACATGTACAGTCTGGCTTGCAGCTTTGTCTGTTTCTACAAAAGTCTGAACATTTTTGAGTAAAGGAATGTCTATACATTGTTCCAATAACACATGTTCATAAAAAAAAAAACCCAGAGGAACAGTAAAAGTCCCTTTTGAGTTAACACATATTGAATGTTTTGCATTCGATAAATATCCCATTAAATATTAAATATTTGATAAATATCCCATTCGGGATTTTAACAAATGGTGAGAAGTATTAGCTTTGAATGTACAGAAATTGACTAAAGCCCTGTAAAAAGTTATCAAAGCCCTAATATCTCACAATTGCTTTCTAAAGGGCTTGTGCACAGGAATTGGGGTACGTGTGTGCCTCTATGTGTGTCTGTGTATACTGCTAATTAATCCATCTTAAAGTTTGCTGATACTTTGAAGGAATGATTTTACCTGGACAAGAGCTTCCTTGCCATATATTTTTAGGTGTGTTTGTGTATGAAGAGGCATGTCCTATCTGGGATGTAGCCTGACATATATAAACAACATAGAAATGTCAAAGAAACCAGTTTTTTCCTGCCAGCTGTGTTAGGATTTTGCTATTTGAGCCCCGACAAAACCTCTTAGGAGGTTAGTTTTATCATCTGTAAAAAAGGAAAATGCAATAAGTTGTTCTTATATACCTCAAAGCATCATAAATATGCAAACATTACCTAAATAAAAACCTTTAATGATGGCAGTGTAATTTCCCTTATTACTCATGCTCCTATGGGAAGAGTACCTTCTTAGATTGCAACTAAGTTTCAGCAAGACTTCACACCAGACAACTGTAAGGTTTTAAGGTCTGGATCAGCTGAAGGGAATATTTTACAGATTAGTTTAAAATTTATCAAAGTAGGCACATCTAACAGCATTCCTTATTGCAGATGAGAGAACAAGGCTGTGGTGAGATGCTGCTGTGAAAGACAGGCCCATCCAGGTTTTTGTATAAATTTGAAGATTAATTATAATCATAAGAGCTTCAATGCCTTTCACCTCATATAAAAATTGGTAAGAGTGCTATTCATAGTGTTGTAGATGAATGGTGCTAGAAACCACAGTGAAAACCAAATACTAGTGAAACAGTGATCTAGATGCCAAGGCAGAGAGGTGAGAAGAGCAGGAGAGAAGCAAATCTCTAAGTTGAGAAACTTATTGACTTGCAAACACCTGGTGAGAAATCACAGCCTCAGATACTGGATTCACCTTGACCTCATAATTCCTTCCTTTCCCCTATCCCACTGACCAAGGATTTCCCCTCTCCAATACTCACCTCTTCAGCTATATTACAGACCTCACCTCCATGAATTTCTATACTGCCTCTAGCATATGCTCCCTTTTTAATTATAATCACCTTAGCCATCTGGAACCTCTTTGCCCTTACCAGACATCAAATTGCTGCATATTTATTTAGTCCCTGAAACTCAATTTAGCTCTACTAGGCTAGAGGCTAGGCCCCTAGATCAGTACCTTGAATACTATAGTCAATGACATAAAGGAGGAAATTTATTCCCCACTCCTCAAGATTAGCATATTCCTGGAGAAACACCCCTGTCACCCGACTGCCACCTCACTCATTCTTCCCCCAAGAAGAAGCAGTGATTTAAGTGATTGGTGAATGTGAGAGAAGAAATGGGGCAGGTGAAATTCAGCCTCCTGCTGAGTTCATTCAGAATATGCCTACTTGCAAGATCATGTTTTTCTCTGCTTTTCTAGACTATAAACTGTCTATCAGACAGCACCCCTCCCCCAGGGGGCCTGCAGGTACCCAGTGCTGGCCCCTATTAGAAGGGCAAATATGTCTATTCAGAGGTAAAGCCGTGATAATTTCATTTGACCCAGAGCTAACACCAGTCATACAATGTGCTTTCATCAGCCATACGGCTGACATTTGGGTCTCTATCTAACTCCACTATTTTTCAATGGTTTCTGAAAGTGAGTAGAAAAGAGGGGTCCTAGTTATTACATCTGCTGACATCACAACAACTGATACTCAATTAGCCTTGTTCACTTGATTTCCACCCAGCCTTTTTACAAACCTTTAACTCCCAGACACTCGCAATACTCACGTTCTTTTTTTTTTAAAAAAAAACTCTGGGTTGTATAGATTCTTGAGAAAACACAGTGCAGACCTGATCATCAGATTTCAAGTGGGCCCTCAATGCTACACCACAACCTTTTCATGGATCTATTTATTGCATATCCCAAAGTCTATCCAAATTTCCTTAGGTTCACATTCTTCCATGCCCCCTTCTCCACATATAATTGTTCTTCCTACTTTTGAGAAGAGTGAGAGTATATAACATTACTTTCTCCTCTGATTATTCTCTTCACATCAAAGTTTCTCTGTTTCTATAGATATACTCTTTAATTTCCCTGTGAGAAAAGAGGAAAAAATGCCTGATCTGCATGCTAAACATGCTCTTGGTTCACTTCCTGACTGCCTCTTATGGTACCTTGTCACTCCCTAACTCCCTTCTCCACACTCACAGGTACCTTCTATTGTTACCATTCTGACAGTGCCTTCCCTTTGTCATTTCAAAAGTGCAAATTTCACTTTTACCTGGGGGCAGGGGTAACAGGCAATTAACTTTGGTCCTCCTCTTCTCTTAAGTTATCCTTCTCCATTTTTGCAGAAAACTTCTTGAAAAGATTAATACACTGGGCCTTAGAAATGAGAAGTAAACTTGCAGAAGTTTCTGATGATGGCCAGAATAATGTCAGAAGCAAAGACTAAGTTTTCTGAATACGTTTTGAGCATACTAACTTCAAGGCTGCATCTTCAAAACTTCCCGTTTGGCTCAGTTAAAAACTCACTATGATAAAGGAAAAAAAAAAAAAAAAAAAAAAAAAAAAAATTTAAATGCTGAGTCTCTACCACATCCACAGCTCCAATTTAAGGAAAGAACCTTAGAACACTGTTTGCTTTTAATAAATACGTTGCCACAGCTTTGTAAAATGTAATTCTGAACTCTGGTCACTACTAATTGGAACATAGATTGAAACAAGCCAGACCAGATATCAATGAGATATGTTGGTGTAAGAATTCTCCCCCAATTTGTACTTGAGAATAACCAGCTAAGATAATGGATCCTATTTTTTTGAGTGCTTGAGTGCAAGACACAGACAAAGAGGGCACCTGGTAGCAGAAATAGAGTGGAGAAAAGCCAAGAGAAAGTTGTATGAAGATGCTAAGAGGTGGAAGAGTGAAAATCAGGATGTTGAGAAGAAAACTAAATGGAATCACTGCAGGAGCAACAATTGGAAACAGAAGGAAAAACTGAGTGAAGCTAAGTCATGTGAATGGAGACCCACTGGAGTAGGAAGCATTGGCCGTTAATTTGTGGGGATGACAAAAATCATCTACTGTTGTGTCCACAATGGTATTCCAAGACTCTGTGAGGCTTGGTTTTCTGGCTGTTGAGATGTGTTTTTTTTTGGACGTCTTTCTTGCTCTTTGTATACTTACCATAAAGTCTCACCATCTAAAGTCATCTGAGGTAACTTAAGCACATCTTGGCTTCCTACAACCTGAAAGGACCTAACTAAAACAGACCTTGGAAATAATTTCTTTATTCTAAAAGAACTTAGACAAACGGGATTTTGACCTATAATAGTGTATTATGGTTTTTAAAAAATGACTAAGTCTTTTAACAGAAAAAGAGGGACGGGCACAGTTTATTTTGTATCTCTGTGCTTGCAAAGCACAACATATTGTCCATGATTTGGGAAATATATGTGAGGATACTATTCTGCAATCTATAATACCACAAAAGTCATTCAGATTAGGTCTTATTTACCTAGGTTTTCAGATTTTATCCCCTATTAATCATTAATCCTACCTGGGAAAGATAGGATGACTTGAGAGGAGGACTTGACTTGCTAGAACATCATATAATATAATCAGTACAGAGATTAATCATATTAAAAACAAAAACTAAAACAAAAACAAACAAACAAACAAACAAACAAAAAAACCCACAGCTATTTCCTTCCTGAAGCGAGAAGTAAGGCACTCAGTTATGTGGAATAACTCAGGAGACTCTTCCTTGCCAACAATAAAGAAGTATTTGAGATATATAGATATGTATACAAAATCAGGAGGAAGGGCAAGATGGTGGCAGAGTAAGGAGCTTCAACAGTCAGCTCGTCCTACAGGGCTGTTAGTAATCACCCAGAGCTCTCTAAAGCACCTGTTTGGGGACCCAGGAGACCAGAAAAACACCCTCAACATCCTTGGAAGGACGGAAGGAGGAGACTGACCATCTGCAGTGAAGATCCGTGAGTAGAGCACTCCAGGCCGCGAAGGCTGGTGCCCATCCCTTGCTAAGGGGCTTTGGAAGCTATTTCCTGGCTGGAGTTAGAAGCTAAATTTCCCAAAACTGGGGGAGGAAGAGATAGTCCAGCACTGACTTCAGCTGCTGATTAGTAAATTCGCCTGGCTAAGGAATAATCCTAGGAATAGCTAAAGTTTGAATCTGTTCAAGTCAGAAAGAGATCAGTAACCTCCATTTTAACTCCACCCCCAGCATGAGGGAAACGGGTCTGACAGAAAATCACAGTGATGTTGGGGACTGGCTTTTTCCACCAGATTGGGTTTCAGCTATAACCTAGGTGTCAGGCCCCAACTCCAGCATGGAGGAAGCTGGGGACACCTATACCAGCTTCTCTGGGCAACTGCAGGCACTTTCAGCCAGCACAGACTGGATTGTTGGGCACCTGTGGATCCATACCCCCTCTACCACATAGGACAGGAGGACGGCAGTGTTTCCTCAGCCTCACTGGGCAACTACAGATGCTTTTGGCCCACACTGACTGGATTTTTGGGCAACACTGGTTCCATCCCCACCCCTGAAAGGGCAGAAGGGACAGTACTTCCTCAGTCTTTCAGGGCAACTGCAGGCACTTTTAGCCCACACAGATTAGATTGTTGGCTCTCCTGAGGTTCCATCCCCAGCTCTGGCAGGGGAGGTGGGGGGCCAGTACTACATCTGTCTACCTGGGCAACTGAGGACAGTTTTGACCTGCATGGCTTAGTTTGCTTCCCACACCTATGGCTCCATCACTGCTCCAGGAAGGGGAAGAAGGGGCGTGAAGCTTCATCAGTCTCTCTGCACAACTACAGATAGTCATGGCCTGCATGGCTTGGATTACTGCATACAGCTGTGGCTCTGTCCCTATCCCTGGTGGAGAAGAATGGTAGGAGAAGCTTCCTTAGTTCCTGGGACAATATGGGCACTTTAAGCCTCCATGAAGACATGGCCTCTGAAAGTGAACATACAAAAGAACAGATGAAGAAAAAAATATAAAAAATTGAACAGGGTCTCAGGGAAATAAATGACAATAAGAGACTTGCAAACATACATGTCATGGAAGAAGCAGAGAAGAGAAAAGGGACAGAAAGAATATTTTAAGAAATAATGGTAAAAAATTTCCAAATCCTATTGAAGGACAGAGATAGCTGTGTCCAAGTAGCACAAGATACTCCTATCATAATAAATCTGAATACCTACTCTGAGACACATACAAATCAAAATGTCAAATGCCAAAGACAAAAAGAGAATACTGAGAGCAGCAAGGGAAAAATGATATATCACATACAAGGGATGTCCAATAAGATTAAGTGTGGATTTCTCATCAGAAACTACAGAAGCAAGAAGTTAATGGTATGATATATTTAAGATACTGCAAGAGAAAAACTGCCAGCCAAAAATCTTAAGTCCAGCAAGATTACCTTTCAAAAATGAGGGTGAGTTTAGCATATTCACAGATAAGCAGAAACAGAGAGAGATTGTAACCAAGAGATGGGCTTTGCAGGAAATACTAAAGGAGTGCTACAGCCTGAAAAGAAAAGACTAGATAGAGAAGCTTGGAGAGAGTCTAGACTTGAAAATTATATCAGTAAAAGTAACTAAAAGTGTAAAAACAATGGTGAAAATAAAATATGATAGATAAAACTCAAAGGTCAAAATGGGTGAAGTAATAACACTGAATGTTAATGGATTAAACTCCCCAATCAAAAGGCACACACTGTAGGAATGGATAAGAAAATATGAGCCATCTATATGCTGCCTACAAGAGAGTCATCTTGAAAGAGAAAGGCTGGAAAAAGATATTCCATTCATATTGTAGACAAAAAAAAAAAAAGTTAGAGTAGCCACACTTATATCAGATGAAATGGTTGAAATAGACTTTAAAAGGAAAATTGTTACTAGTGACAGTGAAGGACATTATATATTAATAAAGGGGAATTCACCAGGAAGAAATAACAATCATAAATGTATATGCACCTAAACCAAGATGCCACAAATTACATGAGGCAAACACTGGCAAAACTGAAGGGAGAAAAAGAAATCTCTACAATAATAGTTGGAGATTTCAATACACTACTCTCAGCAGTGGATAGACCATCTGGGCAGAGGATCAATAAAGAAACAGAGAGCTTGAATACTATGATAAATGGACTAAACCTAATAGACATATACAGAACACTGAACCCCAGAATAGCAAGAAATACATTCTTCTCAAGTGCTCAGGGTTCTTTCTCCAAGATATGTTGGATCACAAAGCAGATTTCAGTAACTTTAACATGATCAAAATTATACAAAGCACTTTCTCTTACCATGATAGAATAAAGTTGGAAATCAACAATGAGCAGAAAATGGGAAAATTCACAAATAAATGGAGATTAAACAACACACTCAAACAATCAGTAGGTCAAAGAAGAAATTGTGAGAGAAATCAATAAATATCTCAAGACAAATAAAATGAGAACAAAACATATCAGAACCTATGGGGTGCAGTGAAGGCAGTGTCAAGAGGGAAATTTATCACCCTCAATGCTTACATTAAAAAAGAAGAAAGAGCTGAAATCCATGGGCTAATTGCACAACTGGAGGAACTAGAAAAAGAACAGCAAATTATTTCAAAGCAAGCAGAAGGAATAAAATAACAAAAATAAGAGTAGAAATAAATAAAATTAAGAACAAAACACAACAGAGAGAATTAACAAAACCAAAAGTTGGTTCTTCAAGAAGATTAACAAAAATGACAGATCCTTAGCAAGACTGATAAAGAAAAAAAGAGAAAAGATGTAAATAAATATAATTTATTTCAGAAATGAAAACAGGGACATTACTACTGACCCCACAGACATAAAAGACAATCATAAGAGGATACTATGAACAACTGTATGCCAAGAAACTAGACAATGTAGATGAAATGGAAAGATTCCTAGGTACATATGAACAACCTACACAGACCCTAGAAGAAAGAGAAGACCCCAAAAAACCAATCACAAGTAAGGAGATTGAAGCAATCATCAATCAACTCCTCAAAATGAAAAGTCCACGACCAGATGGTTTCACAATTGAATTCTACCAAGTATTCAAAGATTTAATACCAATTTTACTCATACTCTTCCAAAAATTTCAACAAGAAGGAACACTACCAAACTCATTCTATGACTTCAGTATCACCCTAATACCAAGCAAGATAAAGATATTATAAAAAAAGAAAATTACAGGCCCATTTTCCTAATGTGTATTGACACAGAAATCCGCAACAAAATATTCACTAATTGAATCCAAAAACACATTAAAAGAATTATTCATCATGATCAAGTGGCTTATATACCAGGCATGCAAGGGTGGCTCAACACAAGAAAATCAATCAGCATAATACAGCACATTAATAAATTAAAGAAGAAAAAATCATATGATCATATTGATTGATGTGGAAAAAGCATTTGACAAAATATAGCATCCTTTCTTAAAAAAAATACTACAAAAGATAGAAATTGAAGAAAACTTTCTCAACATGATAGAGGGCATATATGAACAACCCACAGCTAACATTGTCCTCACTGGTGAAAGACTGAAAGTTTTCCCATTGAGATCAGGAATAAGACAAGGATGCCCACTGACACCACTGTTGTTCAATATTGTGCTATGGTTTTATGTAGAACAATTAGGAAAAAAGCCAGAAACATCTTAAAAAGGAAGAACGAAGTTCAAGGACACTCGCTTCTGGACTTTAAATCATATTACCTAGCTACAGTGGCAAAAACAGCATGGTACTGGCATAAAGATAGAATGTAGACCAATGGAACAAAACTCATGGTTTAGAAACAGACCCTTACATCTATGGTCAATTGATTTCTGATAAGGGTGTCAAGTCCAACCAGCTGGGGCAGAACAGTCTATTCAACAAATGGTTCTGGGAGAACTGGATATCCATATCCAAAAGAAAGAAAGAAGAACCTATCTCACACCATATGCAAAAATTAACTCAGAATGGATCCAAGACCTAAATATAAAAGCTAGAACCATAAAGCTCCTAGTAGAAAATGTAGGAAACCATCTTCAAGACCTGGTGGTAGGTGGTGGATTCTTAAACCTTACAGTGAAAGCATGAACAATGAAAGAAAAAAATGAATAAATGAGACCTCCTCAATCTTAAACACTTTTGTGATTCAATGAAATTTGTCAAGAAGGTGTAAAGGCAGCCCACTCAATGGGAGAATATATTTGGAAATCACATATGTGATAAGGCATTGATTTCCGTGCTATATAAAGAGATCATACAACAATCATAAAAGAGCAATCAATCCCGTTTAAACATGTGCAAAAGACTTGAATAGACATTTTCCAAAGAGGGAATACAAATGGTCAAAAAGCAAATGAAAATATGCTCAACATTATCAGCTATTAGGAAAATGGAGATCAAAACTACAATGAGACATCATCTCACACCTCAATGAATAGCCATAATTTAAAAACAGGAAACTAAGTGCTAGAGAGGATGTGGAAAAATGGGAACACTCCTTCACTGTCAGTGGGAATGTAACATGGTGCAGGCTCTGTAGAAGACATTTGGTGGTTCCTCAGGAAGCTAAATACAGAACTGCCGTATAATCCGGCAATCCCTGTACCAGGAAAATATATAGAAGAACTAAAAACTGTGATGCAAACAGACATTTGCACACCAATGCTCATAGTGGTATTATTCACAATTGCTAAAAGAGGGAAACAATCCAAGTGTCCATCAACCAATGAATGGATAAACAAAATGTGATATAAACAGACAATGAAATATTATGCTGCTGTAAGAAGAAGTGAAATTGGGACACATATGATAATATGGATAAACCTTGAAGACATTATGTTGAGTGAAATAAGCCAGGCACAAAAGGACAAATATTTTATGGACTCACTAATATGAACTAAATACGAAGAATAAACACATGGAGTTAAAACCTACAGTATAGGTTACTATGAGATAGGATGAGGGCAGAGAAGGGGTACTGATGCTTAACGTATGTAGAAGTTTTAATTAGCTTGAATGTAAAAGTGAGAAAATGGATAGAGTTGATGGTAACACACTATACTGAATATAACACAGCTGGTTTATAAACGGGATTGTGGCAGAAAGGGGTAGTCTAGGGATGCGAAAGTCAATTGAAAGAAAGCTAGAGAATAATCTAGGGACTGAATAACAGTCAACCCAGAGGTGGAGGAGAATTGTGGCTAATAGTACAAATACAAGAATGTTCTATGAACTAGGACAAATGTACACCACTATCATAAGGTGGTAAGACTAAGGAGATGCATGAGAAAAATAAAATTAGTGTAACCTATGGACTACAGTTAACAGCAATATTGTAATAGTCCTGCATCAATGTCAAAAAGGTACTGTGTTAATAGTGGATTATGGAAAAAATATACCAAATGTTTGCTATAGACCATAATTAGTGGTGATAGTCTGATAATGACGCCTCATAATCTGTAACAAATGATGCACAACAATTTAATGTGTTGGTGGAGGAGTGTTATATGGGAATTCTGCA
Source organism: Tolypeutes matacus (assembly GCA_026826555.1). Lineage (NCBI taxonomy): Eukaryota > Metazoa > Chordata > Mammalia > Cingulata > Chlamyphoridae > Tolypeutes > Tolypeutes matacus. The sequence continues at coordinate 40,509,392 of JAKSZT010053887.1, forward strand.
CATTTGCATGATTGTTTTGTAAGTTCACAATTTCTCTAATAATATATATATATAATTAAAAAACCAACTATTATCCCAAATCCTTGTTTCTTAGCAAAGAATAAGCTTAAGGGATTTAAAAATCCATTGCTACATTTGCATTTTAATAATGGTAGATATTTTAATTACATTAACTATCTTATTATATTGCAATGAAGAGTATAGCTGTTTTACGTAAACAAAACTGTTAGAAGAATACTCTTCCACTGTGAGTGTCTGTATCCAAACCATACTGCCATGGGAAAAAACCTGCCCAACATTTACTCTCCTCTCCTGGCCACAACTGTCTGTTTAGAGAAGTGTCTGGATTGGTCTGAACAACACATTCCCAAGAAATAAAGTAAAATCCCATGCTGATAGCATGAGATAATATGAGGATTCTAACAACTGGGATGGTAGTTTAACTAACATTTTATGAACCTCAAAACCAAACAATTCCAAGTCCAGTCATCTATCCCAAAGAAATATCCTTGAACATATGCAAAGCTACACATGCAAAGGAAGCTCATCTTAGCATTGTTCATAATAAAGAAAACTGGAAACTCATCTTTAGTGCCCATTAGTATAGAAGTGGTTAATGAAGGTACACTCATACTATGAAACACTGTGCAAGTATTAAAATTAATATGGCAAATTCCTTCTTACTGACATGATAAGAGCTCCATCAAAAGAGAGAAATGGAGAAAATAGAAAATATTATGATACCATTTGTGTCTGAAATGAAAACTACCCGAGTAAGCCACATTTATATAGGTAAATACATTGGAAAGGGGTTGGAAAGATGCACAATAAAGAGACAATAGTGATTATTTTTTGGAAAAAAAGTGGAGTTGGAGGTGTGAGGGAGAAGTAAGTAGGTGATGAAGGAGAGCTTTTAAGTTTTACTCTGCATATTTCTGACTGCTGGAATATGTCATGATGAAAATATATTCAAGCACTCCATGTATGCCTGCATATCAGTCAAGTTCAGGAACAGGATGCTTACAATGTGCTCTTATGTGTTGCACACACAGTAGACTGGTGGGCCAGCACAGAACAGTGGAAGAATTACTGGATTCCAAATAAACAGGAAGAGGCAAAAGACCCTGCTTTGCCACATTAGATGTGTGCTGTGGTACGACTCACAGAACTTTGTGTGTAAAACAAGGTGATGATATTTTGTGGCCAGGCACACTCACAGAATGGAATGAGATAATGAACACAAAAGCACTCTACAAGCTAAAAAGCATTGTATGAATTTCAAATACTTCTACTATTGTTTATTCATATTATTTGACCTCCCAACTATCCTTGGAGAAAAATTACTAAGTTTGTGATCATAGATCATTTGTTTTAAACTCCTCCCTTTGAGCCACATTGTTTTATCCTCTCTGTCTCCTTTTCCTAAGGTCTGAAATTAAAACAAACATCAAATGAGGCTGTAGGATTTTATTTTATCTGTCACATACTGCTGTCATTAAACACACTTGAAATGAGTGGGTTTAGTTCAAATAAAACTGCTTCTTTCCCAAACTCAACAAACATCAAGTGGGGAGAAAAGGAAGCTTGCACTTGAATCACATTCAGAAGCGCTGCACGTTACACTCCAAGGAGAAGATCCATCTGGCAGGCTGACACAGTAATAAGTTCTTTTAATTGTCAGGTCAGGCAGATTACAGATCCAGGCTGTCAATTCTTTCATTGTAGTTTCGTTTTTGTTTTGTTATTAGTAGCTCATTAAAACACACACACACACACACTTTCTCTCCTAGTCTATGTGATATAAACTATCTTCCTTCCTTCCAGGACTGATTTAAACATGAGCAATTCAGTACAAGTAAGTGTTTATTTCTGAGCATCTACTATGCACTAGGTACAGCACACACTGTGGGAGACCCTCCAAACTCAGGTAAAACCTCCCCTTTTCTCTCATCTCCAACTGCTCACATCCATGTGCTACATAGTCTCAATGACTCCCATCCTTATTAAAAACCTGCACTTCAAATTACCTTTCATTTCTCATACAGTTTTCTCTTGTAGAATGTCCCTTTTCCCTATCTGCTACGCAGATTTTCAGTCCCAGGTCAGACATCAATGTCTTCAAACACCAGATCTCTTCTCTTTTACTCCTTGCTCAGTTGCATATATCAAAAGCCCTGCCCTGCAGGAAGTCACAGGCAATACGGGACATCAACTCTTACAACCCAGAATGACACTCAGAGGCATCAGCAATGCTGGTCCAACAAACATGTAGGGGCTCTTTCCCTCCTCCACACTTTAATTATACTTTAGTTAAAGTTCACATAGTTGGTGCTCAATAACTACCTACAGGATAAGTAGAGTTTCCTAAAACATTGTATGCACTAAATATTTGTCTGCAAAATGAGGAAAAAAGGAAATAGAACAAAATTCTGCAAAATTTACAAAACAAGGTTTTACTTCTTTCTTTCCAGTTTGGATGCCTTTTATTTCTTCTTCTTGACTAATTGCATAGCGACAACTTCCAGTACAATGCTGAATAACAGTGGTGACCTTGGGCATCCATGCTTGTTCCTGATTTTAGAGGGAAAACTTTCAGTCTTTCACCATTAAGTAGGATGCTAGCTGTGGTGCCCTTTCTCATGTTAAGGAAGTTTCCTTCTATTCCTAGTAGTCTAAATGTCTTTATCAGGAATTGGTGCTGGATTTTATCAAGTACCTTTTCTGCATCAATTGAGACAATCGTGTGTGTGTTTATGTGTGTGTCTGTGTGTTTCTTTCATTCTGTTAATGCAGTATATTACATTAATTGATTTTCTTATGTTGAACCTTCTTTGTATAAGTGTGATAAATCCCACTTGATCATAGTGTATAATTCTTTTAATGTACTTTTGGATTTGGTTGGCTGGTATTTTGTTGAGGATTTCTGCATCTATATTCGTAAGAGATGTTCGTCTGTACTTTTCTTTTGCATGCTATTTTTATCTGACTGTGGTAGAAGGATGATGTTGGCCTTGTAGAATGAATTAGGGAGTATTCCCTCTTCTTCAATTTTTTGGGAGAGTTTGAGGAGGACTGTTATTAATTTTTCTTGGAATGTTTGGTTCAATTCCCCCTGAGAAGCCATCTACTTCTGAGCTTTAATTTTTGGCAAGTTTCTGACTACTGATTCAATCTCTTTACCAGTTATTGGTTTATTGAGATCCATTTCTCCTTGAGTCAGTGGGGGTAGTTTGTGTGTTTATAAGAATTTGTACATTGCATCTAGTTTATCTAATTTGTTGCTGTACGTGTCATAGTATACTCTTATAGCCCTTTTTTATTTCTGTGGGGTCGGTAGTAATGCCCCCTCTTTTTTCATTTCTTATTTTAGTCATTTGTATCTTATCTCTTTTTTTGTCAGTCTAGCTAAAGATTTGCTAACTTTATTGAATTTTTCAAAGAACCAATATTCGATTTTGTTGATTCTCTTATATTTTAATTCTCTATTTCATATATTTCTGCTCTAATCTTTGTTATTTCCTTCCTTCTGCTCACTTTAGGTTGGGTTTTTTTGAGGTTAGGTTTCTGATTTGATATCATTCTTCTTTTTAAATGTAAAACAACAGTTGAGCAATAAGTTTCCCTCTCAGCACTGACTTTACTGTATCCCATAAGTTTTGGTATCCTGTGTTTTCATTTTCATTTGTCTCAAGATATTTCCTTATTTCCCCTGTGATTTCCTCTTTAACCCATTGGTTGTTTAATTTCCATGTTTGTGAATTTTCCATTCACCTTTTGTTATTGATTTCTAGTTTCATTCCATTGTGGTCAGAGATGATACATTGTATGACTTTAATATTTTAAAATTTATTGAGACTGGTTTTGTGACCTAAAATATGGTCAATCCTAGAGAATGATCCATGTCCTCTTGAGAAGAATGTGTATTCTGTTGCTGTTAGGTGAAGTGTTCTACATATGTGTGTTAGGTCTAATTGTTTTATAGTATTATAAAAGTCCTTCTATTTCCTTATTGATCATCTAAATGTTCTATCCATAATTGAAAATGGTGTATTAAATCTCCTACTAAAAATGTTGAACTTCTCTCTTCAAATCTGTCAATATTTGCTTCAAATATTTGGGGCTCTGTTATTAGGTGAGTGTGTGTGTGTGTATGTGTATGTAATTGTTACATGTTCTTGTTGAATTGACCCCTTTATCAGTATATATAATGACCATCTCTGTCCCTTGTACCAGTTTTTGACTTAAAGTCTATTTTATTGGTATTAATAATATAGTTACTCCATTTCCCTATCTGCTACTACTTGCACGGTATATATTTTTTTCCATCCTTTCACTTTCAACCTATTTAGGTCTTTAAATTTAAGGTGAGTCTCTTGTAAATAGCATATAGTTGGGTCATGCTGTTTTATTCATTCTGCCAATCTCTGCCTCTTGACTGGGGAGTTTAATCCATTTAAATTTAAATTTAAAATAAATAGTGATAGTGCAGGGCTTTCTTCTGCTATTTTGCTACTTAGTCTTTGTAAGTCTTATATACTTTTTAACCCTCAATCCTTCCATTAATAACTACTTTCATATTTGTTTGATATTTTTGTATTGCAGAATATGGAGTTCTCATTTCTTTCTAGAAATATTTTTCATATATTTTCCTTGTAGTTACCATTGAGTTAAAATTGAACACACTAAATATATAGCAATCATATTTGATCCGACGCCAATATGAATTCAATAGCCTACACATGCACTGTCCCTACACCCCTCCATCCTCCCACCTTTTTTTGTACTTGTTACAAATTATACCATTGTACATGGTATGTCCAAAACCATAAATTTACCATTACTTTTCATGCATTTGCATTTTAGCATCTGTAGGAAGTAAGAAATAGAGTTACATTCCAAAAAACACAATTCAGTAGTACTGGCATTTGTAACTAACCAGATGGTTACCTTTAATGAAGGTCTTTAATTCTTTACACCACTTTGAACCACTGTCTAAGGCTAGTGGGCTTATGAGTTTTCCAGTTAACAGGAATTTGAATACAGACTCTACTCCTTAGGAAATAGTTTCACTGCAGGACTTAAAGGAGGTAAGCCTTTGCCCCAGGCCACCTGACCCAATTGTTTCTTACTCTTTTTCTGTATCAAGCTGCTTTTGCTTGGAGGGCAACTTCTGGGAGGAAGGGCATGCTGGAGAGGCATTTCTCAAGTCAGCTTTGACCAGTGAGAACAAGGCCAGAGACTTAAAAGGGAGAGCCTTCTGGCTCCAATCTGCCCTGGGGTGGGGATGTGTGAGGAACCTAGAAGGCTACCAGGAGCTTCTCTCACTGCTGTGGTTTCTTGACCTGGTACCTGCCCACCAAATGCAGCCATTTAACTCTCCTGTGAGGAAGTGTACTGGCTTAAGTCTCCTCTGCCACCTTTTTCTGGGGCTGGCTGGAATAATGGCTGCCCTCAGAGTTGGGCCCTCGTCAATCTGAAGTAGCTAATCAATAGCAATGATCAGAGATGAGACTGTACACCTCCAGATATTTGGAAACTAGGTCTTTATGTCCCACTTTGGCACCAACATGTGCAGGAGGGGCTGGGTTTGAGTGCCTCACTGCCACCAGCTGTGAGACTTTGTGATGGGTAATGGTAGCCACCCACGGAGAGTATAATTCACTAGTATGTATCACAATTTACCAGCCTCTTCCTCTTGTTCTTCCCTGAATGTTGCACATTGTTCTACTGGACATTGGAGTCCTGACATAGTTGATTGAGACAGTTCACTCCTGTTGAGCATTATTCTGGTGGAGGGACTGATTCTTGCTTGGGTTTTCTACTCCACCATTTTCCCACAATACCAGGATTTCTCCTATTACTCTTAAGTAGTATTTTCTTGATTCAGCACTCACCTGTTACTAGAATCCTTTAACTGTTTTCTGATTCTCTGAAAAAGCTATTTCTGCCAGTTCTTGCTAGTTGTTCAAAACTCCTGTCAGGGAACAGAGCTCTGAAGTGTTTCACTCCTCTATCTTGATCAAGGTGGTACCAAGAAAAGGCAGATTTGCTTAAGGACTAACACGTGTACAGAAATTCCTACCTCAGGGTAGAAATCACATTTACTTACAGAACAAGTGAGGATACTGGGCTGGGAAAAGGATGTGGCTTGAAATGTAGGCTCTAGAGCATTTACTATAGGCATCTTAAATAAACCATTTCATTTTTCATCCTGTTTCCTTCTTTCTAAATATGGATAGGAATCTTCACCTTCAGGAGTTTTTGTTAGATTTTAAAAAGCATGAAAAAATGAAGATCTTCTGCAAACTGTAAACATAGTAGGTGAATGCCCTGAATTATCAATATCAAGGCAGAAGATCAGATCTTGCAGGGCTTATAAGATTTGCCAGGGAGAGGGGCCAAGATGGCGTTAGTGTAGGAGGGCGCACACTGCAAGCTCCCAGAGCAAGGCAGATTGTGGACGAGGTCCTGCCTGGTGGTCTGTGCTGTGCACGCGTGGAGTGAGAAGCTTGGGACATCTATCTGTGCGGAACGGCGGCGTGGACCGAACGGTGGGGATTCGTGAGTTTTGAGGCTGCTGGTGGAGGTTGGCACAGGCGGCTGAGCCCCGCGGTTAGGGAAAAAAAAAATAAAACGGACATTTTGAGCCGCAGGCGGGGCGAAAAAGTTTTATTTTCTGGGGATCTGGCTGCCTGGCGCCCCTTGGACCTTGTGTGAACAGAGCAAACGAGCTAATCAGCACCCGGTGAACCGGAGGGGGGATTTTGGTCGGGGAATGGAGCTGATTTCCCTAGCCACCCAGGGATAAGACCCTGTTACTTTCTGGTCTATTGCTATTATTCCCGTTTTCCTCCCCCCTTCCTTTTTCCTTCTATTTTTTTTTTTTTTTTAAATAGGTGCCGCCAGCTGGTCGCTTCTTTGCTGGGCTTCTTATTCAGTAATTTCCCACTTGCTGTATATATTGATTCTGTATTACAAACTATCGCTTATCCTTCCTGCATCTTTCTGCCTTCTATTTTCTGTTGTGGCTCTTAGAGACAACATTTTTTCATAGGCCCACAACTTAAGGGTGTCAATTTCTATCCCATCTATTTTGTTTTCTTCTTCTTCTTTTTTCTTTTTTTTTAATTAGTATTAACTTTTTCCTTTCAGACCTTTCTCTACTATTTCTCTCCCGCCTCATAATTCTAGCCTTCTAAATCACTATATATATATATTCCTCCATTTCTTCATAGCCATAAATTCATATATTAAAAAAGAAGAAAGAGCTAAAATTGAAGACCTAACTGCACACTTGGAGGAACTGGAAAAACAACAACAAACTAAACCTAAAAGAAGTAGAAAACAGGAAATAACCAAGATTAGAGCAGAACTAAACGAAATAGAGAATAAGAAAGCAGTGGAAACAATAAACAAAACCAAAAGCTGGTTCTTCGAGAATATCAACAAAATTGACAAACCCTTAGCCAGACTAACAAAGAAAAAGAGAGAACAGATGCAAATACATAAAATAAGGAATGAGCAAGGTGATATCACTACTGACCCCACAGAAATAAAGAGTATCATAAGAGGATACTTTGAAAAATTATATGCCAACAAGAATGACAATTTAGAGGAAATGGACAAGTTTCTAGAAACCCACAACAGCCGACATTGATGAAAGAAGAAATAGATGAACTCAACAGCCAAATTACAAGTAAAGAGATAGACTCAGTCATTAAAAACCTCCCAACTAAGAAGAGTCCAGGACCAGATGGCTTCACAGCTGAATTCTACCAAACATTCCGGAAAGAGCTAACACCAATTCTACTTAAGTTTTTCCAAAAAATAGAAGTAGAAGGAATATTACCTAACTCATTCTATGATGCCAACATTACCCTAATACCAAAACCAAATAAAGATACCACAAGAAAGGAAAATTACAGACCAATTTCTCTAATGAACCTAGATGCTAAAATCCTTAACAAAATACTTGCTAATCGCATTCAACAACATATCAAAAGGATTATACACCATGACCAAGTGGGTTTCATTCCAGGTATGCAAGGATGGTTCAATATAAGAAAATCAATCAATGTAATACACCACATAAACAAACTGAAAGAAAAAAATCACATGATAATCTCTATAGATGCAGAAAAAGCATTCGACAAAATACAGCACTCTATCCTCATAAAATCACTACAAAAGATAGGAATAGATGGAAACTTTCTGAAAATGATAAAGGGTATATATGAAAAACCCAAAGCTAACATCATTTTCAATGGTGAAATCCTAAAAGCCTTCCCTCTGAGATCGGGAACAAGACAAGGATGCCCACTATCACCACTCCTATTTAACATTGTCTTAGAAGTACTTGCACGAGCACTGAGACAAGAAAAGGACATAAAAGGCATCCAGATTGGAAAAGAAGAAGTAAAAATTTCATTATTTGCAGATGACATGATCCTATACATAGAAAGCTCTGAGAAATCGACAACAAGGCTTCTAGAACTTATAAAGGAGTTCAGTAATGTTGCAGGCTATAAGATCAACGCTCAAAAATCAGTAGCATTTCTGTACACCAATAACCAGCAAACTGAGGAGGAAATCAGGAAAAAAATACCATTTACAATAGTAAACAAAAGAATCAAATACCTAGGAATAAATTTAACTAAAGATGTAAAGGACTTATATACAGAAAACTACACAACACTGTTAAAGGAAATCAAAGAAGACTTAAATAAATGGAAAAATATTCCCTGTTCATGGATGGGAAGACTAAACATCATCAAGATGTCTATCCTACCCAAACTAATCTACAGATTTAATGCAATCCCAATAA
>JAKSZT010053887.1:40523215-40605310 GCA_026826555.1 Tolypeutes matacus
GGATGTAGGCCATTTTAAATCAGCACACACCACTCAGAACTGAGTGGGAGAGAGTGTGGTCTACAGTGTGAACTGTGGTCTATGGTTGGTGGCAAGGCTCCAGGATGTGTAAGTTCATTGAGGGTGGTGGGCCACACTGTGGGAGATGTTTGTGTGGGATGTGGTGGGAGGTGTGGGAGGTGGGCAACATGGGAATCCCAGTGGGTTCCGTGTAATATTTTGGGTAATCTAAGCACCTCTTAAAATATGTGTATATATATATATATATATATATATATAAACAACATTTTTGTAAGCAAATACACATATATGCATATATATTTATATATCATTTTGCAAATGTTTGTATGTATTGTGAGAATTTTGATTTTTACCCATAATAAAAAATAAAAAATAAAAAAAAAAGATTTGCCAGGCTCAGAAATGTTATCTAGTTCCTGTTTTGGGGAAAATGGTGGGAACATATATACATTTTATACCAGGAAATGTAGGAAATAATGAAGAAGATGGGCTTTAATACATGAGTATCCAATAAATTAAATCATAAGTGAATAGACCTGAACAGTTTATACAGACATGGAGGGATCTTAAGGATTGTACTGTTGTTTAAATAAGTAGAGGGAAAAGACATGGCCTGGGTCATACAGTAAATTCATCTGAGAATCAGGACTGGAAGGCAGGTCAAAAAGATTCCAGGCCAGGGCTCTTTCCCCTAAATGACATTCTGTAGGAGACTATGAAACACAGAAGCCTGAGAAGTAGACAAGAGAAATGACATCACACTGCTCCAGAGATTGCTGGTAGGTAGTGATTTTCTGTCTCACTAAATTGCACGGGATCCCAAGAGATGACAGCAGGATTTAAGGATTATTTCTCCTATCATTGTAGTGGAAGACCACTTAGTGAGTAGTTCAGCACTGAGATAAACCAAGTGAAGAAAAAAGAATGTTCAGAGTCCCCAGATCATGTATAGGACGGGAAGCAAACCAGCACCTACCATGTATCAATCTTATATTAGGTGATTTCTATGCAATCTTTGCCATAATTCTAGTGTGGTCAAAAAAATAAATATTCCTCTTTTACTGATGAAGATTTTACAGTCTATATTATTAATCAATGGATTGATTATTTCATATTAAATATTTTCCCAGTATGCATAGAGCTGTTGAGTGGTGGAATCTAAGTCTCCAGGTACCAGATTGAGACAAGGAGCTCTTTCCACATTGCCAGGTTAATAGCCCCATTACATATTCCAACCCAGCAAGCGGAAAGGTCTGAGGTGCTGGAAGTAGGAGGTCAGGAAAGCCGCTATGTGGACAGTTGGCATTCAAAGGAGAAAGTGGTTTCGGGAACAGTGTTACATTCACATTTTCTGAAGTGAGTTTATGTGAGGTTAAGTGTTTTTATTTTCTCTGATGAGACATTGGGGGGATTCTAGGTACCTTTTTCAAAGTAAAAATATTTCTCTTTCTGTGGGACTGGCATGGTAAAAGAATAATAAAAAATGCATAAATATAAATAAAACTGGGGTGGGTAAGGTGTCAAAATGACCTGGATGGAGGCGCTAATAGGAAGCCTTGTTTTCCAGTTTTGAGTGAAGCAGTTGATTCTTTGAACATGGTAATACAAGAGTAAGAAACACTACTTTCTCGATGATTTTCCTTTTTAGAGACAGCTCCACATATGCCAGCTCCAAGTCCAATAACTGTTGTTCTTGTTATACCATCATCTTTAACTTATGAAAATCAAATTGTATTACTCCCATGTCATAATGTTGTAAGCCTTTCTCACCTGGTACATATTTTACATATAATTTCATACTTCATTGAGATCCTCAATAGGTTACACTACATATACATCTATTAGAATATTTAGGACTCAGTTTTCACCATCATTGAACGCTTTATGCAACTTATATATTAAAAAATGTATGAATAATCAGGTACTTGTGCTCCCAATGGTGGGCCAATTAAGAGTTGAAGGCTGGGTCACATGTCATCAGAAAGAATTACTCCTCAATCCCAATCAAGAATGTTCAGCCTAGTGTGCTATGACTAGAAGGAACACTTAACTACTTCAACTTTTCATGTCACATCTGGGGAGAGTAAGTCCCAGGCAGAGAGAGGGACATGTTCAAGGACAAAAGCTAGATGAAGGCAGAGTAGTCATTGGAATACAGATAGTTTGCTTTCTATGTATGAGAAAAAAGACAAGATTTTTGTTTGTTTCATCAAAAATTCATTTTTTTTTTCACCATAAATTCAGGACAGAACAAAGGCGCTGCTGCTCTGACTAAAACAGTCATATATACATGTCTTTCAGAAGACAGAATTTTAATCAAACATTGCCCTTTATATCTTTTGACCTTTGGGAAAAGTGTGGTTTATTCTGGTTTTATTCAGGACAAAATAAGAGGTGAAATTACAAAATAACTATGGCCCCGCAGTCAGGATAACTCTATTTACTGAATTATTTTAAAGTCTGTTAAGGGTTTAATTGTTGTCCATGTTTGTCTTCATTTGTTCACAAACATCTGCTGAGTGCCTAACCTATGCCAAGCACTACTGTGTTAGATGCAATGGGAAACCAGGAATGTAAGCATACACAAACATACACCCCACAGTAAACAAGTTTCCAGTCTAGTCATGGAGGTGGAATGTGAACAGCTAAACTTAACTAATAAAGTATAGAATGCAATATGTGCCAGAAGAAATATGTACCTCATGTCAAATGGGGAGGGCAAGTTCCAAGGTTAAGGGTGAAGAGTGAGAGTGAGAGGCAGATAGCCATTAGTGACTGGCTCTATAGATAGATGACACACAGAGAGAAAAGACCCAGAGCTGGAAAGGTGTGCAAGAAGAGGGAACATGAGTGTAAAAAATGACAGGACAGTGAGTGGAAGTATAAGGTATGAAGACATGGGTTTTTTTCATCTAGAAGCCTTTATTATACATTAGCTTATCGAGACTCAAAAAGACACTTTAAGGAAATTCCTTGTTTCTGTAGATGGACAAGAGAACTGAGAGACAGCAAGGAACTTACTGACCAGTACTGGAGATAATAATTTTTCTGTGTTTCTATGTGGGAGTGAAAAAGCAGGTGTGCACATACACACTGGCATACTTTCTGGCTCAAGAATACTGAAAATATCCATTCTCTATAGGTTTGTGGAAACTTGCACAAGCCAGTTCACTTTTCTGTGCCTGTTTGATCATTATAACATGAAGTACTGAAACTGGGCCCTCTCAACATTCATGTTCTTTGATGTTTTGTTATCACTTAATCACAAGTACTCAAAGAGTACCAGAGCTTTCTTATGGGCATTCTGGGCCTTTGATAGTACCTTGAATAAATTATGGCATTAGCACCAACAGAATTTGAACTTTTACAATCTTTGGCTCCCCTCAAGTTCTTCTTGACTTTTAAGCTTACTCAGGAAAATGTGTTAGTCAATGTACTTGTGGTTGTGGCACAGGCTACCCAGACTATGTGGAGGAGAGAGGGACCAGGTGGGAGTGTGGCTAGAGTCCCTTCATTAGAAACTTATTGCTCATCACTAAGCAAACTGAGGGGCTGAAAGAACTTTAAAGCATTACCTTTACCACTGAAACTACAACTGTGTGAGAAAGGCAAGAATCAGCTATTGTCACTTTATGAAATTGTAAATGAAGGCACAGGAATTGGATCAGAAATTTGCTCATGATATCTCATTCCTTCCATGGACCCAGCTCTTAAGATATAACAGATATGCTAGAGTCAGTGTCTAATGAACTCCTCCTAGCTTAGTGCTTGATTTAGATTTGCAGAATTGCTTTCAAGAATCCAATAGATGCACGTTTGCTATATTTTAGGCATGTAAATAGATACCTCACATTTCAAAAGAAAGAAATATTAAACCTCTTTTTTTTATAGTTCATGAAGGCCTCAGAAACTGTTAAAGGCATTATTATTTGAGCCTCTGGAACTATGAATGGGAAAAATTGAAAATAGTCCATTTCAAAATTTAGGTCATAGAAACAGAAAGGGAGTGTAGTCTCCACAAAAGCATCCATTGTATCTCAAGACCACCAACCCCAAGGTCAACTGCCCTTAACAGTGGTCAGGATCCCTTACAGGGGTGTTAAAAAGAACAAGGGTTTTTACCAATGAAATAATGTATAAAGGAAGAGAATGACAGATTTTTTTTAAAAAGGCACTTAAGCATTATTTTAAGAAATTAAATTGGTTTCTAAGATATTCAAGTAACTAAGATTTTATCTCAGCATTATTCCATTGGGTATGAGAATAGTCATTTCTACCACCTGGGCATTCAGAAGCAGTTTTACTTTTAAGCCTGAAGTGCCACAAGTACTAATTCCAGTGTTAGGTGCTGAAATATGAGCAGGATACGGTTCCTCAAGGAGCCCACAATCTAGATAGGAGAAAGATGTGGAAATAGTTATATTACAATGGAGTTAATTCTGGTAATGATAAGAGAATGCACACACAAAAAAATAACAGAGGACAGAAAGCAGGGCAGCCAACTTAACCTCAGCTCCAAAGAGATGTCGTGTAATTTTCAAGGTGAGAAGAAAATACAAGTCAAGTGTATTTTTGTTACTTTTGGTAATGTTTTCATTCTCAATCACAAGAGCTAACATTTATTGGGCATTTACTATGTGACAGATACTGTGCTATATGTTTAACTCACTCCTCCCAATAATCTTGTGAGATGGATAATACTATTTCACCCCTTTCAAAAGAGGAAAGTGAAGCTCAGAGAAAGGTTAAATAAATCGCCCAAGCTCAAGCAATTAATAAGTATGGATCTACAATTTGACCTCAGTCAATGACCCTAGAGCCCCTGCATTTAATCCTTATAGTGTAGACTCTACCTTGAGAAATGAACAGTAAAGCCAACAGCTCAGAAGAGTGATAGGAACTCCCCCACCCATCCAATAACCTCCATCAAAGACCTACATCCAGTGGTCCATTTTAATTCTCACAGCATTTGATGTAACAGTGCAGATAACTTGATCACTCACTCACTCTTGAAGTATTTTTTTTACTTTGTTATTTTTCCTGGACACCACCATCCCTTGGTTCTCTTTCTATCTCAGTGTCTGTCTTTCATGACATCCTTTATTGGTTCTTCTGAGCTGTTTCACAACATCAAAATATTGGCTCCAGGACTTAATCCATATTCTAAGATGATGAGGCCCAGTTTCAAAGTTGTAAATTTATATCTGGTGACTCCTAAATCTATAGCGAGTCAAGACCTTGCCCTTGACCTCCAGAGGCAAATATATAGCTATCTACTCAACCACTACTTGGAAGTCTAAAAGATATCTCAAATACAATATATCCAAAACCAAATTCCTCATGATCCCCTCTCCCTTCCTTTCAATAAAACAAAACAAAACCAGAACAAACAAACACAAACAAAAAAAAAAAAAACTGCTTTTCTTGCTGTCTTTCCAACAACTCACTAAAAGGCATGTCCATTCTAATGGGTCAGGCCAAAAACCTAGGATTTATTCTTAACTTTTCCTTTGTTCTCACATTCCACATCCAATCTGTCAATAAAACCAGTTGGCTGAACCAATGAAATATATCCAGAATCCCACTACTTCTTAACACATCCACCACCACCTCTAAGGCCCAGCTGACTATCATTTCTAATTTGGATTGTCGTCATAGTCTACAGTCTATTCTCCATACTGTTGCCAGAGTGATCCTTAAGGTAAGTCTGATCACATGACTTCAAAGGCTTTCCATCTCAGATAAGAGTTAAAACCATTACAATAGTCTAAGAGGACCTATATGATGATCAGGACCCATGACCTCCATCTGTAATTACTTTCCTTCGGACCCATCATTGATTACCCTATGCTTTCTTAAACACACCAGGTGCCAAACATGCTTCGCTCTCTTTTATGTATATGCTTTCCTCTGTCTGGAACATGGTTATACTAAATATCTGTATGGCTCACTCCCTCACCTCCTGGAGATTTCTGCTCAAAAGGCCTTCCCGAACCATCTTATGGAAGATAACAACTATCACTCCCCTCCAACCAAAGCACTCCCTCTTCCTTTTATCTTGCTTTATTTTTCTCAAAACCCCTTAATTCCATATGACTTAAATGTTTATTCTGTTTATATGCTTATTATATCTTTCCCCACAGGAAAATGAACTCCATGAGAAAACAGACTTTGTTTTACTTCAGTGCTATATCCTCAGCCTCTACAAGAGAGCTCATAGCCCAACAGGAGTTGAATAAATATTTGTCAAAATAATGAATAAATGGTTCCTCTTGTTGGAGTTATAGAAATAAGACAACTTGAAGAATCCAGTGGCATAAAAGGTGATGCAGCAGTGTAAGCACTTCTAAAAGTGGTTTGTTGATTTAGAGTCAAAGTAAAATATTGTATGTCACTACAGATTTGGACTGTGAGTCACAGACTATTAAACTTAGAAAGCAGCTGTGCTGGACTAGAAAGAGAGCAACTGGGAGGTAGGGGAACAATGGCTCCTGCCCTGGCAATGCTCATTAGCCACTGCATGAGCTGCCTCAGATAAGCAGCTTCATCCCTCTGAGTTCCCACATTTCACCTAAATAAAAGAACAAATGACCTCAAATCTCTAGCGTTCTATGGTGTGATATGAATTCGACTACCACTTGTTCAAATGATACTCAACTCTTTCTGGATTTATACAGAGTCGTCTAGAAGATGGCTTCACTATTGTGGACTGTACCAGCAAAGTAGGAAAGGAATCACATTTGAAATTGTGTGGATTTTTTCCCTGAAAATTTATGTCACACATTAACACTTAAAGCAAGGGATAGAAGGTTCTTCCTCTCTATGCATCAGAGTGGGTGTTAGATAGTGTCAACTACAAAATAGAAGGAAAGTATTTGGGATGATAAATTCTTCCAGAAAAACACATTCAAAAAATCAAATTCACAAAACTTGCAGTTTTCCTTCAAATGTACTAATTTCCCATTTTTATGTGTAGTTTCATAGATGCATGGGATGTACTACTCTGCTTTCTCATAAGCAGTTGAGATGACCTTTAAAATGCACCCCTCTCTCTTTATTTCCCAATCTGCAATCCCATGAAGATCAAAGCCAGCTTGTTCTTCTGCATAACATTTCTGTGATCAGATATAGTGTGGGTACCTTGATTCTATCTGTGTCAAGACATTTTCCCACAAGTGACTCACTTGTCAGAAACTCAGGCATTGAACAATACTCTGACACCATCCCCTTAGAGGTAGATTCCACCTTGTTGGTGTCACAAGCCAACATCCTGTTTAGTTGCTTTCTTCTGCAACACAACAGCAAAATTGGAACTGACTGAACAATAAATCTCAATTTCCCCGTTCTATCGGGAGAATCTTTCCATTTACTAGGCCCCTTCTATTCACCAGCTCTTTGCATTAAGAATCATTCTTGAACAAGTACACAAGTTAACTGCCCACTCACACATTAAAGGTGCAGAGAAGTAGTGCCAATTCTTTCATTTGACTTCCTAGATCTATTCCTTGGGGAAGCCAAAACAACAGGTGTTGCTCCTAGGTTGATATTTGAAAAGGCCATCTACCTCCTCACTTGGGCTATGTCATCCCCAGGAAGCACAAGCTCAATATGCTGCTGTTCCGAGGTACAGACATCTCCTTGTCCTCCCAAGCACTCCCTCCCTGCTACCAGATTACAGTTTCCCAAATCTGAGACACCTTAGTCCAATGAAAGCCTTCCTGACCTTTTTACCCAACAAGTCATGAATGAATCATGAATGAATTCCCTCAATCTCCAGGAAAGCCAAGTAGGGAGTGAGAACTAAAAGGAAAAAGATAAAAAGGGATAAGAACATTAATGATATACATATGGTACTGAAATATGTTCTTAGTATACTGAGTAAAAAAAAAAAAATAGATCTCATTTCCCCATAGAAGTAGATGTGAAGGATGGTTGGGTACCATGGAGGTGCAGAGTCCAATAGACTAATTTCATTGCAGATTAAATATTCCTGTTCTGAAAATAATTAAGTGGCTCCCTATTGCCATCAGGATAACTCTTTACGCAGAGCAAAAGAAAAGACACATCATTACTTGGTTACTTCATTTTTCCCACTTTAACCTCATTCTCTATGCATTAACCATGTGAAATTATGTCTATTTCCATGAACAGGCTGGTAGCCAGAATAATGGTCCCCAAAAGATGTCCATATACTTATCCCATGAACCCATAACTATGTTACCTTACATACCAAAAAGGACTTTCCAGATGTGTGATGTGTGTTTGCGTACACATGAGGTAGGAGAGGGATATGGAAGAAGGAAGAAATAGACAACCAAGGGTAAATGGAGAGAATTTAGTTTACAAAACAAGACAAAACAAGAGGGTTTGGCAGATAATCACTTTATAAACAAAAATTCTAACAGGAAGAAGGGTAATTAGATATCTCATATCATAACAAAGCCACATCTTTTGATAAAGTTTCCAAATCTATTCTCCGTTCTAAAGCCATTTTTTCCGAATAGAAAATGAGAATACATGAGTGAGCCTGCACATTTTATTGTTTCTTATCCATTTCAAGAAAGTATGCAAGGTGGGCATTTACGAGTGTATGCTTTATTTTTAATGAAAAACTTCATTCCCTTGTGAAGAAAGGGAAATGGCTGGTAGTGGAAGTCTCTGTGCAACTTGGTCTCAGGGTAATCTGAGTTTTATTAGGTTTATCGCTCCTTTATAGATCTTAGATCCTGTACTTTGGAATAAGATAATGAGAAAAGCCCAATGCTACAGCCTTCAGTGGTCAAACCGGAGTCTGACTATAAAGCAGAATTAACTGGTAATCAGGCTATGAGCCAACAAAAAACACATAAAATTATTTTTTAAAAAGATGACTGGTTTCAGGTCTCTGAGCTATGAGTCAAGCCAACTTCCTTTTGTCCCCTCACTTACTGGCTCAATAAGACCAGAAAAAAGGATTTAGAGTAGGTGGAAGCACCACAAAAAGGCTCCATTAGTTCTAATCTTCTGTGGATTTTTAAAAACAATATGGAGCTTTAATGTACAGGAGTGAATAATGAATTCCATTACAGCAATCATATCTTATTATGTTCCAAGCAATAAAGGGGAGTCCATAAAGAAAAAAACAAAACAAAGAACTGCAGGCTTCTCTAAAACTGACCACCAATATCCTGCTTACATGGGGAACTGTTTTGTATTGGAACATCTCATAATGTTTGATAAACCAAGGCCTTTAAAGACAACAAGCACAATTCAGAAATGACAGTCTGAATCTATTGCTATCAGCTGTTACTGTGGAGATCTTGGTCTCTTCTAAACTAAGTCTGTGCCCTCTGAACCAAGTATCTGTTAGAGCATATGCAGGTGGATGGTAGGAAGGAAACAATACTGGGGTCTCTCAGGAACATCTGTCCCCTGCCCCACCTCTACCCAGAAAATCCAAGGAACCCCAAAGATTGCCGGTCAGCCTAAAGCTACTGTCCCCAGGAGGAAGCAGGCCTCCTAGCCTCTGAAACCATGAGCCAATATGTCCTTGCTGTTAAGCCAACCCACTGAACGGTATCTGTTTTAGCAACAAGGAAACTAAAACAGACCCTGCCAACTTTACATTGTTGGACAGAGGAAAGTTGGACTGCACAGCCTTTTACAAAGGGCTCTCCCATCACTATCATCTGATTTCTGCCTTCCCCTTTTCCTGCTTTGTTGATCCAAATCAAGTCTACCCTGATTCTACTGAGATAAGAGGTACTGTGGCTGCAATTTTTATACTCCAGGTTTTCTCCTCCCTTCACCCCAAGGAGTCCTTCATTTATTATCCCCACTTTCAATGTAGCAGTATAATAAGCCAGGAAATCTCTTAAAATATTTGAGCCCAATGATACAATTCATGGATAAAAGGCGACTAAGCACTTGAATTCTGGCATAACGATAACCTACCCAACCCACCACCAAGTCAAGATCCCTCTACCTAAGACATATGCCACCTTCAAAATATGTACCACATGAGGTCCTGAAAGGGGGTATGAAATGCTGTTGATCCTCCTCACTGAGTCCACAATGGGACAAGCTGTGTGATTTTATCAAGGAACGAAGCCTTCATGGGATATTTTCTATCAGAATTTGAGGGGCCCTGGAGTCCATATCTTTAGTTTGTGAATTGAAACACTGGCACAAGAGAAGGGAAGTTGCTTGCCTGCTAAAAATCACACAGCAAGTTAGGGGCAGATCTAGGATTAGGGAAGTCACTTGCTCTGCCCACTGCACCATATGCCTTTACCCCCTGCTGGTCCTGTCAGTCACTGATCCACATGAACTAATATCAGGCTCAGTGGGAGAATGCTCTCACTGGTCTCCCACATGAACCCTACCCTGGGCAGCAGAATGATAAATGGGTCTTTCCTGAGAGTTCCAAGTTAAAGATAGAGAATTGGCTCAGTATAAGGGTATAAGTTTTGTACCACTAGAAATGTAGATGCCTCTGGGAGGGTACAGGAAGGCACTCAGTTGTGCTCCAAGGTCCCATGTTTCAGCCAGAACTATACCAACTTGTACTTCAACTTTAGTCATTTTATATATCATTTTATATATCATGCTTCCAGATAAGAGTTCATTTGCATAAAGAGTTTCCAACTACAGAGGACCATAGGTGTACTATGAATAGTTTGGAATTTGGAAACAGAAGATATAAGTTCAAGGCCTGGCTTCCCCCATTTTCTTGCTGTGGGAATTAAGGCAAGTCATTTCACATTTCTGGGCCTCAATTTCATCATCTGTTGATGAGTTAGCACTACCTATCTTAACTAACTCACACGCTAAGGAATAAGAGAGATAATGTGCTATAAATGTGTTGTGTAGGCAGTAAAGCCCTCCCAAACTATGAATGTTGTCAAATGATATTGCTATGGACAGGCCTAGAAGCTTTATAAAGATGTGCTAGAGGAGAGAATAATGATCCTCTCAACTTAGGGCTGGTGTGATTTTACCCTCATGGGATGCATGCCTTTCCAGCCCACAACCTTATAGTTTTCAGATGAGTTCCTGCTGGCATTGAGGTATTAGCATAGAGGGCAGAGAGATAAAGGGAGTACAGAGAAATTTAATACCATATGTGTTTGTTGTTTGTTGCCTGAGATTCCTGGTACTGAGACGTCACTGTGCATATAAGGCAGGCAGAAAGGCAGAAGGAGGGAACGCATTCGCAGACCATGTCTACCGGCCTTCCTTTCCAGGTTTATCTAATGACGCTTGCCCTACATACCCAGGCTGAACTATTTCCAGTGCCTGTAACATCTCTGGAACAGGGAGAGAATTGGGCATTGAGCTCATAGAGCCTTGTTCATACATTCATCATATATCCCTGCCATTATCTGTATACACATCTGTCTCCATTAGAAGTTCATGGTAGGGAGAGGGAGGGCAGGAATTGTGCACCCCTCACTTTTTTTTCATCAATGTTCAGTTTCCTTTAATGACTCCCATCTCTCTGAAGGGCAGGTGCAGGGGAGTGAGGCAATGACAAAAGATGTTCACCTTGAAGATCTTTCCCTGATCAAAGGCTTTGCCCACATGCTGGAAGGCCCCCTCCCAGCAAAAGTACTCTCAGACCACTGTCTGGGTCTCCTCTGCCAAGATCCAGCTCCTGCCACATGTATGACTCATAGTCCACATGCCAACCTGGACTCAGCGAAAGGCAAGCTCCTGGCTTCGGAAGACCCACACTCCAGAAATGGAGCTGCTATTGTTGGTTCCAAAAAGGATGACACTGGCAAAGGCATTCTTCCTCAGCTTGTCCAATTGCTGGAACATTACAGTAATGAGATTACAATTCATGAAGGTCTGGGTGAGCTCTTCAGGGAAGCTGTATTCAGAATACCACAGGAACCAGCCATCCTTAGCAAAATGTTCCCAGAAATATGGAAGCACCACAGAAAGTGTGCCCTCATTGAAATACTTATGCTTAAATTCATTCAACAAGGGGCATTCTTGGGCAGGTGAGCAAAGGGGTCTTTGGCTTTTAGCTCAGCAGCCAGCACCTGCTCACATTCATTCATCTCATCCTCAGGAGCAGGGGCAGCCGCCTTTCTCTGCTTTTTCCGCTCATCCCGGGGCTCTGCCGCATCTCCTATGGACCATTCTCTTTCATGGGGTGTCCTTTATAGGTTGGCTCTCTTCAAACTTTTTAGCATCAAACTGGGACATGTTCCCCAGATTTCACCTTCCCCAACCCCACCCAGCATTGGGGCTGGTTAACACAGGTGAGAAAACAGCAACTGGTATTGGGAAAGGCCTGGCAAAAATAAGTCTCAAGGACCTATTCGTACAGCTGCACTAGGGTGCAGACAACTGTGATGTCAGCCAGCATCGCACGCTGACCCAAAAGAAAAGTCTTCATCTCAACTGAACATCCAGCAGTCTTAGAATTCACCTCACATCCTCCTTTACATTCTCTGTGGCCTGCTTGTTGTGGTGCAAGCTCAGATAGTTGTTTGCAAGGTTTAATTTATCATGGGTTGTTGAACTAAGGGCCTCAGCTGCTGAGCTTGGAAGTAGATCCTTCCCCAGTCAAGCCTTCAGATGAGTCTGCAGAGTACCACAGGAACCAGCCTTGATCACAGACCCTGAACCAGAAGATACAGCTAAGCCATGCCCAGATTCCTGACCCACAGAAACTATGAGTTAATAAATGTGTGTTGTTTCACAATGCTAAATTTTGAGACAATGTGCTGCATGACAATAGATAACTAATACAACTTCCTATATGTAATTAACAGGGAACTTCTGAAGATCACTGAAGGAAGAAGCTCATTAGAAACATGAAAGCCTCTTTTCCACCCTCTCCTCACAACATGTCTAGCTCAGGGGATTAAAGATGGGACACAGTGTTCTCAATGCTTCCAATCATATCAACACAGATATAAGCCCCAAGAAATCCTGAGACGCCCTGATAGAAAACTGCCTTACAATTTAGTGAATGAACAGAGTGAAATGCTAACAGCAGTCAGGCTGCAAGTGTGGAAGGAAAAATATCTTACTAGAATAGATCCAGTTCCATGTGGATACTCTGTTCAGAGTTCCTCAAGAAGGTGAAGGATGTTGTATAAAAGCTGTCCTATAACTCTAAGATCACAGGCATTAACACTGGAAGGAATGAGGAAGAACTAACTCTATTTAAACCTGTGAACCTGAAGCTGAGAAAGAGGAACTGAATTACTTAAGGCCACATAACCAGTTATATGCAGAGCTAGGATAAGAATCCACTTTTTTTTTAAGCACAATTCTGTCTTTTTTCCAATTCCAAATGCCAAAAAAAAAAAAAAAAAAAATGCATTTCAGGCAAAAGAACAACTCTTTTATTTCATTCTTAATAATGTGACTTGTTGCAGATTTCTTGAGGATCTTATATATAGAAGGACACCAGGTGAAAAAAAAATCATAATTTGGAGAAATGTATGACATCTCGCATATATGAAAGTGTTCAGATGCATAAATGACTAAATTACAAGTTTCAAGTTATTTACTTTAAAAAGCAGATTAGGAGAGAAAGGAACATAGGAAGGAAATGAAAGGATTCTGTGCAAAAGGCAAGGAATGTATAATGCACTATTTACTCCTGAAAAGAGTTAGAAAAGTCAATATTTACCCTAGCTGGGAGTGGGGGAGGGTGTACCTATCATAAAATACATTATGTTACCATGATATTGAATCAGTTAACTGGAGTGAGTAGGAAAAATAATATTTGTTTAGGGCTTCATAGTTTACAAAGCACTTTAATGCACAGTATGTCATTTATGGCTCACAAAAACCATCTATGGTTAAGAAGAATGGATAGTAGTACCATGTATGAGGAAAATGAGACTCAGAGATAAAACAATTCTAATTCATGCTTCCAAACATGGCAGAGCTGAAAGTGGAAACCTATTTTTCTAAATCCAAATGCTTAGTCAAGAACTGTAGGTGTAAATCATTTCCAGTTAAAAAACAAAGCAAATCAAATGCATCTTCCAGATTCTGCCAATTTGCTATGTAACCTAGGAAGATACTTCTCTCAGAGTTTCCTCCTCTAGAAAATGAAGACATTGAATTAAATGATCCTTAAGGCTCATTTTTACATGTTGACACTGGACTAAGCCTTAAGGGTATACAGCTGCAGACATGAGAGAAAGGAGGAAGAGGGCGCTGCTCACAAAATATTTGATGCTGGTCTCCACATCAGCATCATTTGGAAACTTCTTAGAAAAACAAATTTTGAGCATCATTCCCGACCTACTGAATCCAAAACTCAGGCTATGGAGCCCAGCAATCTGTGTTTAAAAAGTCTTCCAGGTGACTCTGATGGCCAATTACTGGAGCCATTGCTTTGTTTCAGTCTCTCAGCAGGTGAGGAATATAACAAGAATAAATCACATCAATAGGCTAATGTTAGGCTTATTAAAACTGTGACAAGTTCATAATCTATGAGGTATGAGTTTTGCTTTTAAGTAAACCTTGCTTTTATCAGAGGGATTACCTTGTAATTCACAGAAACAGATGCTGAAGATTCATGTCAAAGAAAACAAGACTGGTTGTGGCTCTGGCTCTGGATTTAGAGTCCATGGGCTACATATCACTGAAAAACCAAAGAACATATGCAAAGGCTCAAGGGCAGACAAACCCACACCCTTTTGGGTATTGCAAGGATAACACTAAACTTATATGAGATAAAAAATCTGTTTGAGAGTTGGGTGGGATATTAATTAAATCAATATTTTAATATAAAAGCAATACCTCAGACAACTTAAGAATTAGCATCCAAACTCCCACTAATAATGTTAAAAAGTGCTTACTTTGTTCCAAATATTATTTTAAGTACTTTACACATGATATCTCATTTAGTCCTCATTATAGTCCTATGAGGTACATACCGTAATTATCTGCATCATAAATATGAGAAAAGTGAGGCATAAGGAGTTTATGTGATTTATCCCAAAATTCACAACCAGATACAAAGTGGTAGGGCTGGGATCTGAACCCAAGCCAGTCTGAATCCATGATTTTAACCTCTATAATATACTGCTTCTCAAATAATCATAAACTCTATGATATTGATTCTAACGCATCCTGAACACGATGAATTTGGGTTGGATAAATTACATCAATAGGCTAATGTAAGGCTTATTAAAACTATAACAAGTTCATAATCTTTTTTTCTCTCCCTGGGAAAAGATTTTTTAAAAATTCCTATTAATCATGGTGTTAACCCTAAGGGTTAAAATAGAGTATTTAAGTTTGAAATGATTTTCCCTAACCAGGGGGAAGGCAACAGGAGCCAGTAAGAGCAGGTTTCCAAACACAGTATGAATAAAATCAAATGTTATCTCAACTGAATATCAGGATCTTGGTCCTTCAATCTCTAGGTACTTCCCTTTGGTTGCACGTAATTACTCTGATCAGCTACAATCACGTCTTAAAAAAAAAAAAAACCTTCTATAGAGAAATAACAAAAGTTTAGAAAGAAAAATCAAGAGAGTCTTTTCTTTTATGCAGGGGAAAAAGCCATATTAACTCACAGGTAGAATCGGCATGAGAGATAATCTAATTCCACTTGTCCAATTTACAGATGTCAAAACGGACCCAGGCGGAAGGTAGTAACAATCCACTAGATATCTTGGCCAATTACGGAAGCTCTGGCCTCTTAAGGCATCCTAAATAATTTGATCTACAGGTCTACCCAAGGTTCTCTTGTTTGTTTTTAAAGAGCTGCATGTTCTTAGCAAGGCTGAGGAATTAAAGTCGCCTTCTTCTTGACCCTCATACTGTTTGGCCTTCAATCATCTTTGGTGCTTGTCAGAATCTCAATGACATTCCCACAAAAAAATTTTCCAAGGTCACTAGAGGTTCTTGTCAGTAACAGTCTAATAAACGAAACATCTAGACGAGCCATGATGGCAAACATCTCTAAGGCATTATTGAGGATAACGGTTTGCCTTGAGAACAGAAATAGTCAATTTAGAGGCCGGGACTAGAATCAAAGTCTTTTGTCTTTCCTTCCAAGTTTTTGTATCAGGGAACAGAAACCTCCAAGCCCAGTGACCAAGAATGAGACTACCATGGAATCCTAGTGTCATTCAATTCAGTCCTCCCATCTGCTGCCTGAATTCATTTCCCAACATTACTGCCAAAATCAATTTGATGATCACGGTAAGGAAAGCAACAGTAATAATAGTGTTTATTACATGTAGTACAGCATATTAACACATCACACACATACCCATTATTCTCCGTGGTCCTCATGTTAACTCTGAGGTATGTTATTTACTCAGAAAACTAAGGTTTAGAGGGATTAAATAACTTAGGTGGTAAATGCCAGTGTGTCATTTCAAATGCCTCCAGTCAAGTAACTCGCCATCTTCTAAGGCATTGAATTCCAACTGCTCTTACTTTAGAAAGGTATCGTCATATTATATTGCTGTATGCCTTCTTCATCTTCTCAATATTGGTCTTAGTTTTATTCTCTGGAGCTGCATGGGAGTCTGATTCTCTTGCAGATCTTTCATGTCAAAGAAAAAAGCACAGTTTCTATGACCATCCGAGCAGAATTCTCACTATTCCTGTTCAAGCAGTATCCTAATATGTGCTTCTTCCTTTGCCTGAAGTATTCTGTACTGTAATTGTCAGTTTGCATTCTCCCTACTAGACTGTGAGCTTCTTAAGATCCGGGGTCATGCCCAATTTCATATGTGTATCTGAGGCACATTGCTAGAGTTGCTTTTTAATATATTTTAATTGAGACATAATTCACACACCATATAATTCACCCTTTAAAAATGCACAATTCAGTGGTTCTTATTATAGTCAAATAATTGTGCAAACAACATCATATCTAATTCCAGAATATTTTTATCACCACTACCCATTAGTAGTCACTCTCTAGTTTACTCCTTTCCCAGACCCTGGCAACTAATATATTTTCCCTCTTTGATTTGCTTGTTCTGAACCTTGCATATAAATGGAATCTTACAGTATGTGGTCTTTTATGTCTGGCTTCTTTCATGTATCATAATTTTTCCAGGTTTGTCCAGGTTTTAGAATGTATCAATACCTCACTCCTTTTTGATTGAATAATATTCCATTGTAATTGTATGCTACGTTTTATCTATCTATTTACCAATTAATGGACTTCTGGGTTGTTTCCACTTTGGATCTGTTATGAATATTAGTTAATTTTTATAAATGCTTTGAGGTAGAGGTATAATTTCATTCTTTTGCATGTAGATATCTACTTATTCTAGCATGATTTATTAAAAGACTATTATTTCCACATTGAACTGTCTTGACACCCTTGTTGAAAATCATTTGATTATAAGTATAAGGGTTTATTTTGGACTTACAACTCTATTCCATTGAACTGTATGTCTATCCTTATACCAGTACCACACTCTCTTGATTACTGTAACTTGTAGTAAGTTTTGAAATCGGGAAGTGTAAGTTCTCCAACTTGGTTCTTCTTTTTCAAGATTGTTTTGGCTTGTTTCCATTATGAATTTTAGGATCAGCCTGTCAATTTTTACAAAGATGTCCACTGGGATTTTGATAAGGATTACACTCAATGTGCAGATCAACTTGGAAAGTACTGCCATCTTAACAATATTAAGTCAATGAACATGGGATATCTTTCCATTTATTTAGGTCTTTATAATCTTTCAACAATTCAACATAGAGTGTGTGTTCAATTAATAGTCAATGACTGACTGACTGAATGAATGAATCAGTCTATGTACTGAGAATCCAAGCAGCTCTTGGAAATACATACACCATGGCCACCTTCTTGAATTCCATTTGCCTTCTCAGAAATTCAACATTTACTGGTCCTAGTTTTCAAAGTACATCTAAATCTTTATTCGCATCTACAGCCAAAAATTCTAAATTTATCTTTTTCTATTTTGTTCATCCAGTATGACTGATAGTGGTAGACAGCTAGTGGCCTTGAACGATGCATCTCTATTCATTCCCTTTCTTCAAAAGGTACGCGAAGAAATTTGTTCTAACACAGGGGCAAACAGACCATCCTGATTCTCTCTCTTTTTTTCCACTCCTTGCTGGTGGTAAAAACTGATCCAAAAGTTACTGTAAAAATAGGTTTCTCAGTAAACAAAGTTAAACATCATAACTTATAGCTTATATTAGGCTGGCTGATGAGAAAAGGAGTCCTAAAATAAGTATAACACAGAATATTAAGTCATCCAGGATGCAGTTTATAAAAATTGTTTCCTGGCTTGGACTGCCTTGATAAGGATCAATTTAACATGAGCCAGTCATTTGGGAAATAAAACATCACTCTGTATCTGCTGGGTGGCAGAGAGGGCTGAGAAGTTACTTCCAGCTAAAGAGCTTGGCATCTCTAGCGGCATCTAAGAAGTAACATTTTCCATTGTTTTCATATAAGCAGCACAGTATCAAGACAGCATAGAAAGAGTCCAAGATCACAAATGATTCAGGTAATGGGCTCACACATCTAACTATAAGGGCCCTAAGCTTTATAAAACACCACATATTTAAAAAGGAAGAAATAAATATTCTTTCACCTTAAACTACTTTAAATCTTGAATTTTATTTATACCAGGGGAATATGTCACCTTAATGGATGCCCTGTTTACCATGAATATAAGCAAAGAAACCATTCAGAATCCAATTCCCTCTTTTAAAAAAAAATCTGGTTCACATAATTTTTAGAATGTTCACAGGCAAACATGTATAGTCACAAAGTTTATTTCCATTTAAAAAGCAAGAGTTAGATTAAGGCAATTAATTGTTTCTTAAATGGTTTATAATTGGAAAATACTTATGACATTTCATATTCTGGGTCAGGAAAAATCAGAAACAGTGTGGTAAAGGAAGGAAGACTGAATCTTATAGGCTTCCCTTTACAGGAGGCAGAGCTTCCTGGCCATCAAGGCAAAAGATTTGTATGATAATTATGTAAATTTATTTTTTCTGAAAAAGGGAGGCATATTATTTTGCCCCTGACATTAAATCCAAAGAATTTATCATATGGATCTTTCTATTCGGAAACACTGAACAACATAATGGTCCTATCTTTTCAGCAGCTCTATAAAGGATACCAAAAAGATCTTGATGTTTATTTCTTAAATCACCCAATAAGCAAATGGGCAAAGTATTAAATCGTTACTAATGGTAACATGATCTTCTCACCCCAGTGTATTGCCTTCAAGTGATATAAAGCAATTTAGAGATGAAGCTGGAAATTTTAGATAAATCAGTGGTTACCATTAGGTTACTCTTTCAAAACCCATTTGCCTCAGCAGTAGTTAACTTTTTTGTTCGAGCAAATACGTGTTTATTATAGAAAAATCAGGAAGCAGATATACCTTTGTCAGGCATTGAATAGCTGTCAATTCTAGGTTGGATTCTTTAGCAGATTTTTAGAGTGAGGATATTTACATCATTATTAAACAGGATGGAAACGTTCATTCGTTTATTCGGCAGATATGAATAAGAGTGCCTCTTGAGTGCCAGGAAACAAAGATAGTCTTGAGTCAGGGACTTCATAGTCTGGTATTTATCACAATTATCTCATTGCTATTCAAGCTTAAGGTATTGAGCACTTTTATATTTTCTCACAAGGTATACTCTGAGAGGTAAAATTATTAAATTTTCACTTTATATTCATGTCACTTGTGATTTAGCACAATGAAACATGATTCAATCCCCTCTCGTGGTCTTGAACCCCAAACTCAACAGTAGAGCTTAGATGCATATTTGGGTGTGGGCCCAAGGTCCACAGCAGAGAGAGACAATTACAAAATTCACAAATGGCCTCATGTGCACATACAAATGAAAAATAAAAAGGTTGGCTCAACAGAAATATAGGCCTAATTTACATCTTTTCTTCAATTCTAGTCCAAAGTTTTATAAGGAAATATGTATGTTCACTTATAAAAAAATAAATTAAAATTTCATGCTTGTAACTAATGTATCAATTTAAAGACAATGTATGCTTTTACACAATGTGAAAAGAATCATAGCAGTTATATTCCAATGTGATATTTTGTGTGGAGAGCAGACCAGTTACTCACCATGACAAATGGTGACATGTAGGATAGATTATTAACCACCTACAACTTTCCGTCTAGAGAGACCATTGTTATCATCATTATATTTTGGTTTGGCTATAAGACATATAAAAATAAATGGAGGTCAAAATGGACAAAAAAATGAATATATCTAATGTGAGGGTTACTTTTATCTTAAAACACATATAAAATCCTACATATGCCACAGTGAAGTCTAGGTATCTTGAGTAGAAAACATAGCTGAACTTGTTGTTGTTGTTTATTTGATTTTTAAATTAAAAAAATAAATAAAAGAAGGTCCATAAGTTTCAGATCAAGACTACTACCAAAATAGATATTTAACAGTGGGAGAGGAGGAAGAAATAGGGAAAGCAATCTTGGCAAGAACTCTCTTTAATTTCTCAAATGTGATGTGTGCTTCTGCATGGACACAGGGCTGATTATTTCCACTAAGATGCTGTTCTAAAATGGAGAAACTCAACAGGCAGCTTTGTGTATTTCTTTTTAAACCAATGTCTGAATTGAGTTATTCAGTGCAGTGTAATACAATCATCTCTGAGCCAAGGATTTATCAAGATCTTGCAAACAAATCACAACTAAAGGCCACCAGAGGGACCTGGTAGTAGGGATGAGGTCCACAGAAAACTACCCAGCCTTCAGCAGAGCTGGCTTCTTGGTGGTAATGGGCAACAACTACCTGCTCAGCTTCCTCTCCAATCACTGCTAGGAACTAACATTCGTTCGGAGCAGACTCTTACATTGAGTCATGTAAACTGGGCATTTTTGTGCAAGAATTTATTAAGGTTCAATACAAGGTAGATTTCCAGTCTAAATTTCTACTCTGAAAATGTTACATTTTCATGGCACTCAAAACACAGATTAAAAGCTAACTTTCCTTATGCATGTCACATATGACACAAACTCAAACAACATCTTTTAGAAAGAAAGGAGGAGGTATATTGAATGCAATTATATTCAATCTAAAAATTAATTGTCAATCATCAAACCCATGGCATGCAACTTTGAGTCACCTAACAACTCCTCCACCCCCACCTCACTATTATTTAACTGTTGAGGTTTTCTGGCAGGTACTGACTAATTCAAAATAAGCCAGATCCGGGAGTGGGTATAACTCACTGGTTGAGCACCTGCTTCCCATGTATAGGGTCCTGGGTTCAATCCCCGGTACCTCTTAAAAATAAACAAAAAACAAACGATGTAAAACTAAAAAAATAAAAATAAATAAGACAGGTCCTCTAAACATGGGCATTACAAAGAATTAGTTCATTTTTCTTTAAAAATAGTATTTTTTACACATTTTAATTTATTGTACTCCAGTTAATATCTTATATGTGAGATATCTACCATGTTTCAACTTTTACCATAGTTCTCCAAGAAAGCTCATAATTAGCAGACAATGCAGATAAACAGACAAATCCAAAATCTGTTTTCTCAGCAAATCATGGCACCCTTCTAAATTGTTATCAACAAAATATGGGAAAAAAAGATGACACTGCCCACACATATTTTCTTTTCCAAAAGAGTAATATCCAGTTCCTATCTCAATTCTCAAGAAGCAAAACAAAGAACCAAGAACATCCTCAGTCTGCAGGGATATTCTAAGTCTTATCACACAGTATCAGCATGTTGCAGCTTTCATCTCCCAGTAGCCCTACATGTTTGGGTTGCCCTGGATAATATGGAATATTTAACATTTAATTACTAATTAATCTCCAGTGCAGCTGCTCATGGTTTTGCAAGCTAGAGCATGACAGAGGATCCATGGCACCACAAGACTCCACCTGATTATACTACATCAGGACACATAGATTCCAAATGAAAAGCCTTTGACACAGCACACACACACACATGCAAATACAATTGAGATAATTTCTCAGGTTGCCTCAAAGATCATTGTTCCAAGAAAGGGACTCAGTGTGGGTGCACTTGGATTGCAATTAAATGACATGACTAGGTGACTTAACAGCATTTAAATACTCAGCTCCTAAAAAGGCTGAGAAGTTACAAAAATTTTTCAGTGCTTTAAATGAGGAATTTATATCATTTAGAGAGAAAGCATCTTTCAGCATGGTTAAGCCCCAATCCTTCATTTTAAAGGAAGCTCCAGAATCACAACTAAAAATCCCCAAACAAAACAGTAAGGACTGAGTAGACTGTTGTTTTGAACCAACATCTTATTTCTTGTAGATTCAGAACAATATTGTATCTCTCAAAAGGGTGAATGAATGGTAGCTACCACGCACATTTTAGAAATAAAGAAAAGGAAGCTCAAGTTGTGATATAGCCAAGTTCTAGACAGGTGACAACAGGGAATTCAGAACAGTGTTTTTCCTGTTGGGAAACTTGGAGACTAGGCTTTAACTATGTCCGACCCCATTTTTTTCCCTAAGAATCTCTCAAATTTTCATATTAGACTAAATGAGGATAGTGAAATTCCATTTGATCGATGCAAAGGTAACTTGATTCAAAGATCAATAAATCTCCAGTTACACTGAAATATTAAAATAAGGATAACTGAATATCCTTCCAATTTACCTGGGCACCAGGTCTAACCTTCCAAAACTCGCTGTAGGAAAGAAAAGGTAGCCTAGTACTAGGAATTAGAAGACTAGCCCTCTAACCCTGGCTCTGCCTAGAGAAGAAAAAAAATTATAAGTCTGCGATTGATTCCTTACTTTCTAAGAAATAAACAGAATTTCCATCTGATGCCTCTGTAGCTCTTCCAAATGGTCTAAGCTGCATTTATACTTTCAAATGATGCCCAGAGGGTGGAGTCTAAATATACACTAACTCAAGGCCACCATACTATCATGTTGGCTGTGAACCTCTGAGGGATTCTTTTTATTGTTCTGGTACTCTCTTTTGTTTCCAAGGCATATTTTTGAGAAAGCATCACAAAAGAGAGACATTTTATATATAAACTAATTGAGTTGCTAAAGGAAAGCAAACTGTCCCTTGGTTGCTGTTAGCATTCAGTTGAAACCATTATGTCATGGATCAGGGAAAATAAAAAGAATCATTCAGCCTATCTCTAACAGTGTTGCCCTAGAGCAATGTTCCTTCCCTCACTAGGCAACAATTTTCCTTCTGTAATCGAAGAGTTGGGCTATATGAACTTGAAGTTCCATGCAAGCTTTGATACCACTGTATTGAGCCTACAATTCTCCCAATGACCACATTCCAATTTCTTACTTCTATTGTTCTAAAACTACTTCCCAATCCACAGCATTTAAATGATTAGAAAGTTTAGTTCCATACATGAATACAATTTAATTGCATAATTGTGCTGTGTCACAAATGAATATTTTTACAATCTTTATAAAATTTTCTAAATGAGCTACCCCTGAACTCAATATAACCAGAAAGGCTATTGCTATGCCCACTAAGCTCACTCTCCTTCTTACAAGAGCCTTTTGACATAAAGAAGGCTACCTAAATACCAAATGTGTGACTTCTTCACCTGTTATTTCTTTTCACAACCCACATACCCTACACATTGCAATTGGACCAACTTATCCTTCAAACTTTGGAAGAGCTATAGAGGCATCAGATGGAAATTTTGTTTATTTCTTAGAAGGTAAGGAATCAGTCATGGACTTATGATGTTTTTCTTCTCTAGGCAGAACCAGGATTAGAGGGCTAGTCTTCTAATTCTACTTTCAACATGTCTTGCCTTGTTATTCCCACACCTTGAATTCCATGCCTTCCCCATAGTATATGTGGATGCATAAGTCCCAAGTGAACTCAAAAGCTATCTTCTCTATGCAGCTCTCCCTGACAGTTCCCTATAAAGGTATAAGATACAATTTTGATCATCTTATTTTTGATTTCCAATTTCTATACCTGGTAAGTCACATGATGACCTAAATTACACATTGAAGCCCTCTTTTGTGTCCCTTTGAATTGTTTATGTGTTTATCTTTTCTGTAAAACTAAAATTTACTCTAGAACAAAGTTATGTTGTCACTAACTTTAGACTTCCAATATTTAATACACAGCAGGATTTTAATAAATGCCAGTTAATGAATGAGTGAATACATAAAATTAAGCCACATTTCTCAAATAAAGATCTAGATGTAGAAATGAACAGAAATAAAGTTGGGAAATCTAGGAGTGGGAAAAGCTTCTTCAGAAAAAGGAGGAAACTGCCTCAGTAAAATCTAGTCTCAAGAGACAGATACAGGCCATTACAGATCTTGACATAACCTACAAAATTGTGCGGGAAAGAGTGTAAATTACAATATAAACTATAATCCACGCTTAGTGGCAATGCTCTAAAATGTCTTCATCAATTTTAACGAATGTACCACACTAATGAAAGATTTTGTTAATGTAGGAAAATGTGGAAGGTGTAGGAAGCGGGACATATGGTAATCCCCTATATTTTTATGTAACATTTATGTAATCTAACTACCTTTAAAAATAATAATAATATATTATTTTAAAAAAAAGAGTGCAGGCATTTTTCAGAGCTGTTACATGAATGGAGCTTCCTTAGACCTCTTAGTGAAAAAATGTTCCACAAATATGGTCATCTTCCTCTAAATCCATCAGTCAAAGCAGCATTTCAATAGTGATTCAGAGGTGGATTTGGGAAATTACGCAACACATGCTTGAACAATGAGAAATCACAGACCTACTAGCCTACTTTAAGTAGTCAGGTGACTCAACAGGTTTTGAAATTTGCTTTGGATCAAAAATGGAAACATCAAAGTCAGGCTTTAACAGGCTACATTTCTAGGACTTTTCAAGTACCTTTTAATTACAATACAACACAGCCTACTGTAGCCGTCATCTTCTCTTGGCACAGATGTTTAATATTTTAAGAGTGTGATTATTTTTCTTGCAGTATATAATTATGTTAACCAATAAATACTAACACATCCAATTCAGTTCTACCAGAATGAAGATAATTCAGAAGGATGAGTTAGAGCTCCCCATTAACTCTTGCTTTCCTAAATTAGAACAATTAAAAAAAAAAACCTAGAATGGATCATCCTTTAATTCCTGAATGGAACAGGCACATCAAAAGAAAATTCAACCCTAATTCTGAACATCTTCTACTTAATTATTTTTTTAATCTTCTGAACATTTTTATTTTTATGGAAAAGTCATACAGTGTGGCACTGTTACTCATACGAATGATTTCACATTTTTGTAGTTGGTGTAAAAACATTACAAAATAAGAACAAAACTGACATCTTCAATTTGTTTCTGGAACTTTATCGCAGGCCTAAATTCAAAGTCCATCTATGTTCACAGAGAAGCCATATAGCATAAGACGAGTCACTTAACTGCTAAGTTTTAGTTCTCCCATCCACAAAATAAGCATACCACTTAAGTTTCAGAGTTGTAGATACTCAAGTGAGAAATATGTGAAAGTGCTACACAACCAGTAAAGTGTTACCCATATATGAGCGATCATGAGTTTGTGTGCACAGTAAGATTGCACAAACAAAAATGAAGCTGCTGAACAATCAACGAAAAGTCAGTGGTTTATGGAAGGCATGTGTAGACATAGCCTTAAAAAATGAAGGGCTATGTTAAGCAAAAACTTCAAAGCAGAATCTCCTCGGTATTAATTAGGGTATAAGAGTTTACTGGGGAAAAAAGATTGAACAAAAATACTGGTAAAGAAAAGGGCAGAGAAGCATTTGGGCATAGGGCAGTTGAGTCTAGTGGCAAAGCCAGTGATCTTGTTGTTCTGCAAAACTGGACTTGAAATATTTGCTGGGGTGGAAATTAAAAATTGCTGACCATCAAACAATGGTCAGAGACTATGATATAAGCAAGTCCTACCAGAAAATATTATTCTGACTTAAATCCATCCTCCTACATCTTCCCAAAATTGGTCCTGTTTCCTTTTCAGAATGAATTTTAGCTTTTCCCTCTTTGTGAATCTCTAAATATTCCCCAGAACTTACAAAAATAGGCCAAAACCTTAATCTGATCTTCAAATGCCAACAGACTTTCACCAGGAAACCATCTCAGTCTTATAACCCAGTCTTCAATGCTTTCATCTTCTTCAGTCATTCTGCTTGCAGTTCTCAGAGGAAGGCCTGGACTTTCCTGCCCTATGGCTCAGGCTGTTTTACCCACTTATCTTCCACAATACAATTTCATCTATCCCTCCAGTTGTAAATGCAAGACTTCTGATGAGCCTTTTTAGATTCTGCCACTTCCAAAAAATGCATCACTCACTTCTTTGTGCTTTTACCATAACTGCCATAATTTACACCTTAAACTATAGTATTATGGATTTCTGAAAGATGGCAACTGGATTCTATTTTTCTCCCTTTCAACCATCTACTGTTGAAAAGGGCTTGCCTTTTATATAATGTTATATATCAGCATCTCAGTACATATTTACAGAACTGAATTACATTTTTCCTACTGACAGGGCTGTAGAGCCAAGAGCAAAGGTAACCGAGGAACTAAGCTCTAGTCTGTTTTGCCTTGTGCCCCCACAGAATTGACAGTCCCATTATATGTCTAGAAAAGGTAATGGGAATATTTCTAAAGAAGAAAGCACTGCAGCCTTATGTGCACATAAATGTTGAAATGACTGACAACAGAGAGGCAGGACTCGTTTTTAATTTGAGAAATTTGAGAGAGGAATCATTGTTAATATAGACACTGTTGCTCAAGAATTGGAGCAGAACTCAAAATGCCGTATGCACTGTCACAAAGTCAAGCAAACATCACACAAGGGCCAAACAACAATAGAGAAACAACACTGCCTGTCCAAGGTTTGCATCTACAGTTCAGCTAGCTATCTTTTGAGACTCAGAAGCCCTGAGACAGAACTTGCCATTCATCCAATAAATACTCAGAAAGGCAGAGAATGATCACTAGCATAGGAAGGTCAGCTTTTACAGATAATAAACTCAGATGCAGAAAAACAGTCCTGCTCTGAAGAAAGCAAAGGAATACAAAGAAAAAGTGACAACACGGTACCATTTATTTATGCTTCCAAAACAAATTCATTGCTATCACCTAATTCTGGTGAGACTGGGGTGAAATTAATATATTCAAACTGCTAGAGGCAGTATAAATTATTTACAGCCTTTGGAAAGAAAAGTAAGGAAAATGGGCATACTCTTCAATGTAAAAACGCCACATTTAGGAAGCCAAGGAAGGGATATAGCTCAAAAGAAAGCACATATATAAGCATGTCCATTGTACCATTAGTTATAGCAATAAAAAACTGGAAACAAACCTAATATCTAATAGAAGAAATCGCTTTACAAAACATATAGCCCCTCACCTTAACTTTATATAGGCACGTTAAATCATTTTCTGAAGACGATAGCAGACATAAAGCATCCATATAGGCAAGCTAGGAAAAGGCTAGTGCAGTGCAATAAGAAGAGATTTGTTTTTTCATAAAAATTTTGTGTGATGTTATGTGAGCTTTAAAGACAATACTAATAAAAACAATTAAAGGTTCTGCCTGTTAACTAACACAGGCTGATATTTAGTAGTAAGACAACTTAAACCACTGGAGCTGAGAAGAGCAAAAAATATTGAAGGGCTAGAAAAAGAAATCTGTTCTTTCAGAAAAGAGTAGAATATCTGTGGCTGGAAATATGGAGAAACATTTATGGGAAGCACTTACTTGTGGAGGCCGAGGCTTGTATGGGGAGCTGCACTCTAGGTCAGCCAAGATACTAGTCAAGGAGTCGATCTCAGCATCCAGGCTGGAGCGTCTTTCCTCAATGGTCTTCCCTCCAAGGTTACCCTGCTATAAGCAACACAAACATTTTTAAAAAGGAATTTTCTAGTTTCAATTGCTATTAGAATGATTTCAGACTTATCAAGTTATACGGTCAATTTGTCCAAGCTCTTCACCTCATTTTTTTAAATTTTAGTTTAGTTTATGTAAAACTCCCGTGAGCTAAGCTAGAGTAGGATTATTTCTGTTTGACAGATGTAGGCGATTTTCGAAGGTCACTTTACAGGTGCATCCCCTTTCAGAGGTCCATTTAGTGATCTTCACATCAACATCTTTTGGGTAAAAGGAGCAAGATGTACAACAGAAAGCAGTGATACTGTAGTAAATGGCATAAAAAGTGAACCAAAGAATCACAGTATGCCTGTGTGTCTGTGCATGTATGTATGTGAGTGTATATGGAGGTGTATATGTGTATGTGTAGTGTGAATGTGTGTGCATGTGCATGTTAGTGAATGTGTGTGAATAAATGTGTGTATATGTGAGGTATGTATGTGTGACTGTGTGTGTATGCATTTCAACCTGCATGGTCCAGAATTTCAGGATGGCCCTGTGAAAATTAGGAGAATTTTTTGAGCTCCCCTGCCTCAATCAAAGATGGAATTCAATGATATGGAAGGCTAGTTGTGTTTTCTTACAGTCTGAATCCCAAGCTTGACAAAACTCACTAAGGCCAGCAGGTCTCTGCCCTAGGAACAGATGTTTTCAAGATGTTAATCCCTCTACCAGAGGTGAACTCATCTTATCCAATTGAGATTTAATAACCATGAAAGACTATGGTATGATTAAAGAAAATAAATCCCTTTAACATTTAAAACTCATGTGAACATTCTAGACTATGGGCATCCTGGTGCAACAAGAAGTAGGGTACTAGTATAACATAAGGCACCTGAGAAATGTCTGTCCTCAATTCCCTTGTGTGCAGATACACAGTATTATTATAAACACGAATTTGAAAAGTCTATTCCCACACACTCATAAGCAGCACAATTTATTGGTAAGTAGTAGATTTGGAGTCTGGTTAAATTCCTCCCTGGGATTATTTCCTCCTTTATAAAATGAGGACACCACCACCTGCCCTACCTAAGTCAGAGAATAGTTACAAGATTCAGATATTATAATGGATGGAAAGTGCTTTGTAAATTGCAAAGCACTATAATAATGATGATTTTCATAAATAGCATTGGCAACTGGTAACTATAAATTAATATGACTAAAACAGCTCTTGTAAATTATTCTCCTTCTTAAGAGAAGCATAATTCATTAAGTGTTTTCTTGGGTTATCAGTAAAGATACAGAATTTGATAAGGTTTTCAATAACTGTACTTTACTACCCATCAACTACCCATGCCCTATGTCCTTGTAATAGCCAATCACAGAGAGTCAAAAGTTGCAGAATTATCAAGTTATCCAATGGAACAAGTGATTATGATGTGCAACCAGCCTGTGGGTTTAAGACATTAATTGGTTTCTAGTCTCCTTAGTTGGACTGCTCCCATTTTCAGTTTCTTATATTAGGTTGATGCAATTTAACAAATTGCTGTCCAACTATGTGGGATTCTGCACCGAGGCCCCTTGCTGCCCTACCTGATCTTATAATACTTTCACTTCTAAATTTCAATACCTATTGTGGATTAGAAAGGTTCTCTGTTTCAACTGAGTCTCTATTTTATGACTCAGTTCAAATAATTGAAGTCCTATCTCCACCAGGAATCCTCTTGGTACTCCTATCTACTCTTTCAGTACCTTTAGGCTCAGGCACTGTCTTGCTATTCTCAAAACCTTATAGTAGAGGCTGTCACCAAAATTGATATGAGGGACTACTGTCCCATAACTCACTAGCTCACCCAGATTCACCAACCTGCCTGGCTCCTTAACTCCCTATCACTGTGTCTTAGCCAGTCACCTAGCTGATGGCTAAATAACAATAAGGAAGACCCCCTTCTTGCTTTGCCTAACAGTTTTTATAGATACCATATTAGCTTCCTATTAAGAGGTCATTGTAATTGTAATAGTAACAATCCCCACTCTCTTCAACCTTAGTTAGAGGGATTTCATTGTCTTAGGTTGGGTTCTGCCAAAAAGCAAAGCCTAAGAAAAGGGCTAGCATGAAGGTCTGCACTTTGGGAATCAGTCCTAAAGAGCAGTAGTGAGGGACTAGGAAGAGCGAAGGATGGAAAACCAATTCAAAGGTACAGTATTGAGCTGTCAGCACTGTGGGCAAATAGGGCTCCATCCTCCTGGAAGCCCTCTGAGGAATCTTATGAAATATGCCTCAGATCTTCCCACCTGAGGGATGGAAGAGGAGAATATATACCCTCAGGCTCCAGTTCTCCCCTGGCTCAGAGTTTTCCCATGGGGTTTTAAATCTCTCAAACCTACTCATACCAAGATGTAGTGTGGTGGCAGAAATGCCCAGGGCAAAAAGTAAGAGAAATGTATTGCAGCTGAAGAAAGGTGCTATCACATCATTCCTGTGCATAGTTTGTTGCTTCAGCAATGGCTGGTGTAGGAAGGTGGGATAAGAGGATGAGAGATAAGGTACAGGAGGTGTCTGATAAATCCAATGACTGAGTCCTTTTACTAACAGCTACAGAACCCATGAATAAACTGTTAATAATGTTTTCTATAAGATATTTATTATCATTCATTGAGCAAATACACATGAGATGAAAACTCACCAATTCTCAGTTGGGATTTATTATAACTTGGAAAAAATCATAATCCTCAATGTCATCATTAGAATTACAGAGTGATGACCACCCCATTGTAAGTACACAGGAATATAATTTAAAATCAGAGGGCAGAAACAAAAGAGAAAAAAAGGCCATTTCCAGGAGTTTGAGTTTAGATAGGTCATGTTTTACACACAAAAAATTACTAATCCCCTGACCACAAGTGGTCGACAAGGTGTACCAGTAACAAGTCATGAAAGAGCATTCTTTCAAATTTATTTGTTTAGTCATTCTTTACATCCAACTTTTTTTATATATATTTAA
Organism: Tolypeutes matacus; assembly: GCA_026826555.1. Classification (NCBI taxonomy): domain Eukaryota; kingdom Metazoa; phylum Chordata; class Mammalia; order Cingulata; family Chlamyphoridae; genus Tolypeutes; species Tolypeutes matacus. The sequence continues at coordinate 40,554,055 of JAKSZT010053887.1, forward strand.
AAAGTAAACTCACCAAAAAGCTGAGTGAATAGTAAAATGAACAACATCCACACACCTTTTTCGCAGATTCTCCAATTGCCAACATTTTGCCATACTTGTTCTCTATCTATATAAATTCTATTTGTTGTTGCAGTTCAACCATATGAAAGGAAGTAGAAGAAACCTCAGTCATATAATGCAGATTGCATCTCCTAAGAATTCCTAGTTTCTTCAAACCTATTATTACACCCAAGAAATTTAACATGGGTACAGTACTGATATTCACACATGCTCAAATGCCACCAGTGGTCCCAGTAATGAATGCCTTTTTATCTTTGCTGTTAGTTTCCATACAGAATCCAATCAAAGGTCACATTGAATTGACATTTCCTTTAATCTCTTTAACTTAGAACAGGCCCCAGCCTATTTGTCTTTCATGAAACTGACTTATTTTAAGAATTCAGGTGAGGTGTCTTATTAAAAGTTCAGCAATCTAGCTTTGTCTGATGGTTTCCTCATGATTAGATTCAGATTAAACAATTTTGGCAGAAATAGTACATATGTGATGCTCTTTTCTTTCCATTGCATCATATAAGGTGGTACATGATATCAGTTTGTCCCATGTTTGGTGATGTCAGGTTTGATAACTGATTAAGGTAGTATGCACTAATTTCTCTATTGTAAAATAATCTTTTTATTTCTTTTTTAAATAATAAATCATCTGTGAGGTGGTACTTCAAGATTCTGATCATATGCTGTTCTTCGAGAACCTTCAACACAATAGTTTTAGCAAACATAGATGATCCTTTCCTGAATGGATTATTACTTTGGTGGTTGCAAAATGGTAAGACCATTCATTCTTAATGAGTGGAAGGAAATCAAACCTGCCTAACAAAAATAGCAATGTGTTTGTTAAGTATTCATTTGAGATTTAAGTTAAGAGATAGAAACCCAGGCTTTACCACTAAATTCTGTACTCTGAAGACAATGTTAGGCACCTAATGATCAAATCAACATTGCGGGGGGGGGGGGGGCTTTTTATAGGCTGTTAAGGAGGAAAAAGGATCAAGGGTAATGGCTGATTTAACTGAATTAAAAACCAGGAAGTTTTCACCTAGCGTCAGAGGCCATACCCAGTGTCATACTCAAATGTTCATGACCCTGCCTAATCTTCAACAACCCCCAGAATTTCAGGTGGTCAAGCAATGATATTAACACATTACCGAAGAGGGACTTGAGAGCCAGGACATGTGTATGCTCAGTAACATTCCTGAGAAAGGAAGTGAATAATAAGTGAGAAAATCTTGATGTTAGATGTACTAAACCTGTGATTTTTAAATCTTGCTTCACAGAGTTCAAGAAATTCCTTAGTGCTGAGCCCCTATGCAACACTAGGGGCTCCCAGCCTCTTAACCAAGCTTGGGCTTCCTTCTGTGATTCATTAGAAAAAGAAAAGCTTTCCCTGATGGATCAGGAATATAAAACTATGCCAACTTAGGGAAACCTAGCAGGCCCTAAATAATACACAAGAGTATATTATTTTTACCTACAATTTTTATTTTCTTTTTAATAGTATTATTTAAGCATTATAATACAGCATGAATTTCCCTTTTTTTTTTTTCTGTAATAGTAAAGTTCATTATTCTCTTATCCCTTATATCAGAGAAATAAGCAGCAGCTGGATACGAAAAGGGATTAAGGGAGGCGGCTGTGGCTCAATCGGTAGGGCTCCCGTTTACCATATGGGAGGCCCCGGGTTCGGTTCCCGGGGCCTCCTGGTGAGGGCAGGTCCGCCCGCATGGCGTGGTTGGCTGACCCAGCAAGCACAAGCAGCAAGGGGGGGATAAATGAATAAATAAATAAAATCTTAAAAAAAGAAAAAGAAAAAGAAAAGGGATTAAAAAAAAAAGTGGATTCTCTATAAGCCACAAAACTAAGTATCTATCATCCGTTGACCTATCAATCTAGCATTTATCTATTATCTTTCTATCTGATGAAGTTGAGGACACAATCAATCTTTTTATATATATATAATGTTTATTAAATTACTCCCCCAAAGCAACCCTAATGCAAAGGAGTAGTGGTAAAGGCTCTGGTGATAACTAGAGGGTTTTGAAACCTGGATCTGCCCCTTGCCAGCTTCATGAGCTCAAGCACTTTCCCTAAACTGCCTGGTTCTCAGTTCCTCATGGAGTTGTTAGGAGTAGATGAACATGTCAAGTGCTAGTCACATCACAAGTGTTCAATAAATGTTAGTTATTGAATTATTACCTTTAATACTGTCTCAAAATAAATTCTTTGGTTGACATAGCCAGTTAATTCATTATGTAACTTTTAAAAGTATTTTGAATGAAAGTACAATTCAGACGCTGGGGGCTGCAGGAGATGTAGCTCCTGTGCTTCTTAACATGAATAATGGTGTCAGAAATTAACTACGAAAACAGAATGAAATCTAAAGTTGGAAAATATAATTCAAACATTAGCATGCATAGAACTACCTGGAGGATTTGTTAAAATACTGATAGATCACTGGGCCCTACCCCAGAGTTTCTGATTCTATCTGCCTGGGGAGGCAGGGCTAATAAAAATATTTCTAGTAAGTTCCCAGTTGATGCTGATGGTGCTGGTCTTTTTCCATTTTCACTTTGAGAACCACTGTTCTTGGTGGACTTCTGAAACAATGATTATTTAAAAGCATAAATGTTATGTACATGTGTGTGCATGTGTGTTTGTACATGCACATTAAAGGAAATGGAGTTATGAATGTTTCTCTTAAAAACAACCTGTTATATTATATGGGTAATGTTGTCATAATAAAACCAATTGGTAATCCAAACAGTGGGTAAGAGAGATCTAAATAATAGCAAAAATGGAAAAAGTATCATTGCTATTTAGTATAATCCCCAGAGATTTAAAAAACAAAACAACCACAAAGCTTCTTCCCTACGAAGCTTATGATCTAATGGCTGACAGAAATACAATTCACCTTTTCTAATCTACAACACTGATTCAGGTAATATTGAGGGTAGACAGGCAGCATTCATCATTGAGAATTTCTACAAATACGACTTATTTTAACTAATAGAAACATCACTTCATTGAATGAGACCCAAAATGTTGAAAGTAAAGAGAAATAAAAGCCTTTATTCATAATGGGCTTTGCACTTTTCCCCACATACATTTAGGTGAAATGCTTTCCTTTCCAAAAACTTACTTGTCTATCTTGACACCAGCCCCTTCCTCTTTATTTTCTTTTCTTTTTTTTTTTTTTTTCTTTTCTTTTTTTTATTTATTTTTAAAGATACTTAGTTTACATGCCCCTTCCTCTTTGAAGATACTACTGATAGTTCTGGTAGCCCAAATGATTTGATAACAGTTTCCTCTTTGTCAAATTCTCTATGATAGAATTGTTTGTAGGGTAACTCACATTGCTGGTTTGTGTGAATGGTTTTTCTCCCATGCTACCGAGTGAAATGGTTTGTGCTAAGAGTAGTGTGCGGCTAAAGAAGGCATGACCCCAACCTCAGGATGTTTACAAACTACTGGATAATATGACTTCTACATTAGCCTAGTGTTATCAAATACACCACGTCCTTGGGACTCTCTGGGAAACCATGTGGAGAAGAAAGAGATTTAAAAAGCAAAAACAAAATGAAATCACTTCCCTAAGAAATTCATGATCTAATGGCTGACAGAAGTATAAGTCAACTTTTCTAATGTGCAAAATCAAGCCAAATACTTGTCTCATTATTGATGAAGAGTCATCTACTCTATAACTGAAGGGCAGTGGTGAAAGGTCCTCTAAAGAACTGTCTGGAGAAAATAATATAACATTCAGAACAGAGACAACATTTCCACAATTCAATGGCTTGACAACTAGGTATATGGATTTGAATAAACAGGCAGCAATGAAAGAGAATTTGTCATGGTTCCAGTACCCTTAAAGCCAAAAATATCAAGATAAACACTAGGCTTGATAAATGCCTCATTTTTCAAGTTTTTTCTTTCACATTCCTTATCTTTTCAGCCCTAAAACATTCACCCAAAGTTAAAGACTTTTGCAAACCAACATCTCCTTTAAAGGAAGCTGGACTACCCACAGCCCCTGTGGCCCCAAAATCCATGTTTTGGAATATGTAATGCCACTTCAAAACACAGTGGTCTGGGACTTCCAGGAAGATGGAGTCAAAGTAGGCAGGTAGGGCTAAACTCTCTCACAAAAACAATGGAAAAAGGGCAAAAAGTTATCTGAGGAGCTGCTTTGGGGATGTGCAGACCAGGAGAGTGCTGTGCATCATGCAGGAGGGAGAGGGATGGATAGAAAAAGAGGCCAAATGAAAACCATAAGTTATTCATCTCTGTGGCTGGGAACAGCACATATACCCCACCCTCAAGGGGAATAGCTTCGGTAAAATCCCTGGCTCACTGCAGCCAACTGAGTGGAAAAGAAAGTTCTCCTCCTTGGGAGGAAGAGGGATCTAGAGGAGGGCAGGGAGTGCCTTCTCTTCAGTGAGTTGGGCCAGCTAAGCCCCTTTGAATCTCAAAATAGACCCTGGCCAGCATTGAAGTGGCCCCAGATTTAGGGGCGGGGGGGATCTGATCAGTCAGGCTGTCACACTTAGTTGCCCAGGAAGGGAGAGGAACTAGGTCAGTGAGGAGGTAGAGGAGACAGGTGAATAACCAGTCCAGGAGAAAAGAAAGCCAGGAGAGGCAGCCAGCAAACTATTAGAAGCCCAACTCCCCTGAGGGAAAGGTGTTGGGGAGAGCCAGATAAGCTTTCAGAAGCCTGCCTAACCTGTGGAGTGGGTGTAGCTCAGTGGAGAATGCCTGTATGGGATTTCTTGCATATATGAGGTCCCTGGTTGGATTCCCAGTACCTCCTAAGACAAGGGATGCAAAGAGTGATCCACCAGGTTGTTAGACACCCAGCCAGTACCTTATGACAGGGAATTTATAGACTAGGCTTTTTTGTTTGTTTGTTCTATGTTTCTCGACCTATTTTCTATTTTTTATCATTTTTATATATATTTTTAATTCTTCATTTTATTTGCTAAATCTGGATACCTTACCGTGGAGGGCAGGCTTCAAGGTGATTGACTGATGAGCACTGTCAGCCTGAGACATTTCCTAGGGGCCTAAGAAGCAAGCCTGTTTTTCCTAGGTTGTTTTTTGTTTGTTTGTTTGTTTGTTGTTCTTCTCTTTATTTCCTTTTTTCCTTTGCTTAATTTTTCTCCTTAATTTATTTATTTATTGTCTTTCATTTTTCTCCCTTCCATTGATTTTCATTCTTTTCATCTGTTCTTTTTTCTTTCCTTCCCGTTTCTTCTTCTCTTCTCATATTTCTGGTATTTGATTTTATTCTAGTTTTTTCTAATTTCATTTTTTTATTCTACTTTTTATATTCCTATTCCTTTGTATTTTTTAAGATTTTTTACTCTTACTACTTATTTTACTGGCTCTTTGATGGTTCCTTTTCTATTTTTTTCTTTTAAATTATTACTACTATTCTTTTTCTCTTCTTTTCTCTTTCATTTTCTACAGTAATTAATATTTTTTCAAGGGAAAAGAGACAACTATGAAGGATATAGAATAAGAGAAACCAAATGTCAAAAAGGAGCCTTACCATAAATGAATGAATGAATGAATGAATGAATGAATGAATGAATAAATATATAAACAAAACCTTAGAGTAGAAAGGGAAGCTAACCATCTGAATAAGCCCATCAAGATAAACAGATGCCTAGACACCAACAAAAAATTAAAAGCCATACTAAGAAACAGGAAGACATGGCCCAATCTAATGAAAAAAACTAAAAAACAGGAGGAGATGCAGAATGTAGAAAAATTAATCAAGGATGTACAAATAAATATCATGAATCAGCTTAATGAAGTGAAGGAAGAGATAAACATCCTTAATATCCTTAAGAAGACACTGGGAGAACATACTGAAGAAATTGTAAACATAGATAAAAAGATAATGGATCTGATTGTGATGAATGGCACAATACAAGAAATCAAAAATATGCTGGAAGCATAGAACCACAGATTTGAACAGGCAGAGGAAAGAATTAGTGATGTAGAAGATAGTACATCTGAAATCAGACAGATAGTAGAACAGATAGATAAAAAGACAGAAAAATTCAACAGGGACTCAGGGAATTGAATGATAACACAAACATATACATTACAGTCATCCTAGCGGGAAAAGAAAAGGGAAAGGGGGAAGAAGGAATGTTGAAGAAAATAATAGCTGAAAATTTTCCAACTCTTTTAAGGGACATGGACATACATGTTCAGGAAGCAGAGTGCACCCCAAACAGTATACGTCCTAACAGGCTTAACCTGAGACATACACTTATCAAATTGTCAAATGCTCAAGACAAAGAGAAAATACTGAAAGCAGCAAGAGAAAAGAGATCCATTATATATAAGGGAAGCACAATAAAATTAAGCACTGATTTCTCCTCTGAAATTATGGAGGCATGAAGGCAGTGGTATGACATAGTTAAAGTGCTAAAAGATGAAAACATTCAAAGTTAATGAATTAAACTCTTCAATCAAAAGACACAATCAAGAGACAAAGACTGGCAGAATGGATTAGGAAATAGGACCCATCTATATGCTGTCTACAAGAAATTCACTTTAGACACAAAGACACAAGGAGGCTGTAAGTGAATGACTGGAAAATGATCTTATATGCAAATAATAAACAAAAAAGGGTGGGAGAAGTTATACAAATATTGGACAAAGTAGACTTTAAATGCAAAACTATTGTAAGAGATAAAGAAGGACACTATATATTAATAAAAAGAAGAAAGAACAATCATAAACATTTATGCATGTAACCAGGGTGCCCCAAAATACATGGGGCAAACATTGGAAAAAATAAGCGGAGAAATAGATGCCTTTACAATCATAGTGGGGGACTTTAATACACCATTATCACCATTAGACAGAACATCTAGACAGAGGGTCAACACAGAAACAGAAGGCTTGAATAATACATTAGAGCATCTTGACCTAATAGACATATACAAAACATTACATCCAAATACAGCAGGATATACATTCTTCTCAAACACACATGGATCATTTGCTAGGACAGACCATATGCTGGGCCACTGAATAACTCTCAATGAATTCAGAAAGACTGAAATTATACAATGTAATTTCTCTGACCACAATCGAATGAAGCTGGAAATTAGAAAGGGGCAGAGAACCAGATTAGGCACAAAGATATGGAAGTTAAACTACATACTCTTAGACAATCAGTGGGTCAAGGAGGATATTGCAAAAGAAATCAGTAACTACCTTGAAATGAATGAAAATGAGAACACAATATATCAAAATTGACAAACCCTTACCTAGACTAACAAAGAAAAAAGAGAAAAGATGCAAACACATAAAATAAGAAATAAGGACAGGGATATCACAACTTACTCCACAAAAATAGGGTATCATAAAAGGATCTTTGAAAAATTGTATGCCAACAAGATGGATAACTTAGATGTAATGGACAAATTTCTAGAAACACTCAAGCAGCCTACATTGATGAAGGAAGAAATTCATGAGCTCAACAGACCATTCACAAGTTATAAGATTGAATTAGTCATCAAAAACCTGCCAACTAAGAAGAGCCCAGGAACAGATGGCTTCACAGGTGAATTCTACCAATCATTCCGGAAAAAACTAACACCAATCCTGCTTAAACTCTTAAAAAAAAAATAGAAGTGGAAGGAACATTGCCTAACTCATTCTATAATGCCAACATCATCCTGATACCAAAGCCACAGACAGATACCACAAGAAAGGAAACTACAGACCAATCTAACTAATGAACCTGGATGCTAAAATCTTCAACAAACTACTTTCACATTCAAGAATACATCGAATGAATTATACACCATGACCAACTGGATTTCATCCCTGTTATGCAACGATGGTTCAAGAGAAGAAAATCAATCAATATAATTCACCACATTAACAGATCAAAAGAAAAAAATCACATGGTCATCTCTATTGATGTAGAAAAGATAAAAGATCTTACAGTTATGAAAGATACAATGAAAAAAATTACTATATTATTTTTATAGCTATTTTTATTTTTGTATTTTATTTGTTTTTTAAATTACTATTGTTTTATTTTCTTATTTTTATTTACTTATTTTTTGGCTTTGTTTTGGTTAGTTGGATCACAGAAGGGCCACAACTGTGTCATGGAAGGATTACTGGTGCGGGGTGCCAGTGATGGGGGGAATGTGTGGGGAGGAGTGCATCTGAGGCATGCCTCTATGATATATAAATATGTTCAAGTGGTCGTGGGGCGTGGTCTCGGTGGGTGGAGACCCATACAATAATCAAAAGATTATTGAATTCCCATCCTGGGAAGTCCTGCTACATTCTCTAATAGAGTGACAAAAATCTCCCCCAAATGGACAGTGACTAGTGAAGGAGAACAGACCATTACACCAGACCCTTGATTTTGATGATTGTACTTTGAACCTTTTATTGTGAAACTGAAACTTAGCCTGGTATTATATATTGCTTACGAGTTACCTCCTGGTAGCCTCCTTGTTGCTCAAATGTGGCCTCTCTCTAAGTCAAACTCAGCATATTAACTCATTACATTTCCCCCCTGTGTGGGTCATGACTCCCAGGGATGAGCCTCCCTGGCACCAAGGGATTATTACCAAGTGCCAACTAGTGATGCATCTGGAAAAGACCTTGTCCAAAAGGGGAAATATTAAATACAAATGAGTTTTTTTGGCTAAGAAATTTCAAAGCAAGTTGGAAGGTTATTCCAGAGGTTATGCTTATACACATCTCAGCAGGATATCATTGACTGCCACAGTAAACAGTCCCTCAAACAGCATGGCTCCTGAGGGCTCTAGAGACATCTAGACACTATAGGCAGGGCAGACTATATCAGAAATTTGGCCTTCCTTTGGAATATATGTTCCCCAATGTATCAGAGTTAGACTTATTTTTAGTTTCCTTACGTATGGATATTCTGCCCCTTTATTTGAACCTATAATTAGCACTAAACTCGTTAAACATGTCCCAGAGACTGAAATCTTTGTTCTGTTCATATGCTGATTGAGCCCTGAATCTCAGCAGAGTTGCAATACCTACTCTCCAGTTCATTGGACTCACTAGGACAACTAAAAAGAGGATTATGCACAATGCCCATCCAAAACATTAGAGAGTATCTACAATTGCAAGCAAGACAGTTCCATCCATCTGTCTCAGGGGATCTAAGCCCCCTCTCAAACAGAAACAAAGCTGGCATCACCATCCCCAAATCCTAAAGACTGAGGAATGAACAAACATAAGGGAGGGTAAAACTATGGACTAAAGTAGATATTATTATTCTAGCAATTGAAGAACTTGTATCATTGATATAAAGGCATGGTCACCAGAGATTCTGAGGGGAGGTAGAGGGAAGAATAGGTGTAACATGGGGGCATTTTTGGGAAACTGGAATTGTCCTTCATGACATTACAATGTGGTACACAGGCCATTATTCATTTTGTCAAAACCTATAAAATTGTGTTAGGAGAAGTGTAAACTATAGTCCATGGTTATTCAATATATGTTCATCAATTTTAACAAATGTACCACCCTAATGAAAGATATTGTTAATTGCGGAAATTATGGGAGGGGGAGAGTATGGTGTATTGGAATCTCCTATATTTTTGATGTAACATTTATTTAATCTAAAGCTTCCTTAAAAATAAAATGTTAAAACAAAACAAAACAAAAAACAAACAAACAAAAACACTGTAGTCTACATACCCAAGGTTTAACACATGACAAAGGTCTAGATACTGGCCAGTGGACCTAACCTATGGCCTGTGACGAAAAGATGAGGCCAGGCAAATAAACCCCCTCTTATAAATCTGAACTAAGAAACACATAAAGAAACTGTCACAAAGATGAGATATGACCATGATAGGCCAAAAGGATGATGTATGTGGCTAATTCTTTACAAACAGAAACTATGGAAATAAGGCAGTTGTAACTGGAGAGAGGATAATGGACATGCAAATAAAAAAAGAGAAGCAGAAGATTAGAGAAAGGGAAGAGGAAGGAAGGAAAAAAAGAAAGTGAGGAAAAGAAAGATGGCAAAAGTCTAGCCTCAGATCTGACCCAGCCCCTGACCTTTCTGGTGCCAGGTGTCCTCTATGTAGATCCTTAGATAAATCCCTTTACACTGAGATGATATTCCACAGGGGCTTCTGTTTCTACACAACTGGTGTTACAGAAATGGCCAGCATAAGACCCATACATTCTCAGGACCAAGAGCTGGAAACTAGGTCTACTCCTGAAACCATCAATAGTCACTTTACCATTTTAGAGCTCAAGTCTTCCATAAAATAAGGGCTATGAACATTTCAGGTGTTCTTTTATATGTTTTAAGTTCTCATATTTTATAAGTCTATAATCACTTTTCACAACTTGCCTGCCATTATCTTTCCTGCCCCCTAGCAACTAGATGCAAACCCAACTGTGTTGGGCCAATATGATATCTTTAGGACAACTTGGTTTTAACTATGATCAGAGACATGTTCAAAACAGTCAGTACTGAGTACTCACAAGGTGCCTTATGTTCACTGTTCTATTCAGATAATAAAGCAAAAAAAAAATAAAAAATAAAAAAACATAACCAAACCAAACAAAACAAAAATGCAAAAAAACTTTTATTTTCACTATATATACCTACTCACTGAATTATTTCTATAGAGTTATATTACTTATAAAATGAAAGTATTGACAGGACACTTTTCAAGCAGCTCCTCACAATTAAAATAAAGATCAATTTGCATGAGAATGGCTATATAACAATAAAGAAAAATACCATACGTATGTCTGCCTATAAAATAGGAACCATAAGAATAACCACAATAAGACTAATTATTTGAAAGTCAATAGACATTTGGCATCAGCAGCTATAAGGAGCCCTATTTTTTAAAACAGATAAAATATAGTTTGACAACCAGTATTACAGACTCTCTAGGCAAAATATAAATGCAGAAATGGAATTCTTGCCAGTCACTCCACATACATGATTTAGCAAACATACCAAGCTGTCTTTTCTGAACTATATGTATGTGTATGTGTGTGTGTTTAGGAAGTATATCCATTTTAAATATCTATAAAATATTCACAAATTCATCTGGTATCATGACAGTTTTCCCTGGAATTCTTTGCATAATACAATAATGAAATAATAAAGTAGTAGACAGAAATTTTAAAAGGTAGCAGAGGGGAAAAGCCTAGCTTGGTTTCCAGTTAAGAAAACTTTAATTTTTAAGGGGAGGGACAATGAGAGCTTGAATTTAAGGATTAAATAGAATTATTGAAATAATTTTGTTCCCCATCACAGCATGCAGTAGCAAATAGAACACACCAAGTGGTTTTCTTATTGATTTTGTTTTAAAACCTCATGCAAGACAGTTTCCTTATTTTGCATTTTGATAATAGGATACCAATGAGTTGTGGCGTGATAAATTTCAAAAGTCACTTTCTCATGTTCCCCAACAATACAACAGAAATAACCAGAAGCAAATGTTTGCATACTTAGATATTTGATGTTAACTTTATGGGCTCATCATGTGAATTTTTTTCCCCTTGAATCCTTTCATGACTCCTCAAAATGATACTAAAATTGGAAAGAGAAAAAGTATTCAGTTCCCACATCCTGTATTGTATGTCTTACAGCCAGAGCTATAGAGGAAAAGAAGTATGCCACTGAAGTGGTAATAGGAAAAATCCCTTTAAGCATTTGTGTTTCAGATTCTATGTGCTGAGCTCCATCAATCAGGATGTGGAATAAAGAATGCTAGGACAGTGTGAGAGAACAGAATACAGATGATTAGCAAAGAAAAGGGAACCTAAACTCATGACATATTTGAAGTGGGAACTTTAAGAAGCTTTTCCAACATTTTCATTTAAAGATAATACATTCACTCAAAGAGGTAATTTAACCTGTCCAGGACAATAATTCAGTAAAGGGACTGAAAAGGATAAAACCTTAACACTTTACACTATGTAACACTTCTCAAAGGTGATACCGCATACATTATTTCAATGATTCTTCTTAAGAATTGGTGAATTCAGCAGGAAAGTTACCCTCACTCCGCCTTCAAGATGAGAAAACTTTGTGAAAGACAGAGCTCGGGCACTGTCCAAGGATTTCCAGTCTTGCTTTGGGCAAGATCAGCAGAAGTCGGGGAGAAGAGGCCCTCCTCAAGCCAGAAGGCAATGCTGGCACAGGGTTCCACACAGCAAATGCTATAGGAGTTCTGAGATAGGAGATGTCAGAATGGGCTGGAGACACTAGAATCATAGTCACTAGAGACAGGATGAAGCTTAGATAACATCTATTAAGAGCCGATGATTGTATCAAAAAGGAATCACAGGGCCTTTAAGCTTAAATGATTAACCAATGGTCAAATAGTCAAGAGATAATGCTGGGATGCAGGGACCTGAGTTAATGTTTCCCAGTCCCCATCCTCCCCCACAAAGCATGCTGTCAAGTAAAAAGACTGTATTGTGACTTTCTCCGAAGAAACCTTGGAGTTCAATAATGTCAGAACAGGATTCTGAATATTTAGAAATGTTGACCCAGAAAAATGATATTTACAATCTAGCAAGTGCATCCACAGAATTCTCTGAAGAGAATTGGTAGGTGGATGTATAGGAATAGGGGATGAAAAAGCACTAGACTAGATATTTTGTTCTGGCTCTACCATAATTTAGTAGGGTTCGACTTCCAAGTTCTATATACCTGGGGGCAAATCGCTTTCCCTTTCTGAACTCATGTTTTCTCATCAACAAAATAAGGGGATTGATGTTCAGATCTAAGTTTTCTTTCAGTTTAAAAATTTGGTGATTCTAATACATTCACATACACATTGCATGACATTTTAAGGAGCTTAAAGTCTTTTTGTTTTTGTTGTCATTTTTTTCACTTATAGTCACTTACTGGAACCAAATCACTGTTTCTATTTAGTATAAATGCTCTTTTTTAAAAATATATTTTTAATTGAAGTATATCATTCATACATGACATGCACAAACAATAAGTGTATAGTAAAGATTGTGAACTTACAAAATAAAAATACATAACATCATACAGGGGTCTCATACATCACCCCTCCACCAACACTTTGCATTGTTGTAAAACATTTGTTACAAACCATGCAAAAGCATCATCGAAATATTACTACCGGGAAGCGGCTGTGGCTCAATCAGTGGGGCTCCCGTTTGCCATATGGGAGGCCCTGGGTTCGGTTCCCGGGGCCTCCTGGTGAAGACAAGCCCGCCTGCACGGCGTGGTTGGCTGGCCCAGCGAGCACAAGCAGCAAGGGGGAGATAAATGAATGAATAAATAAAAATCTTAAAAAAAAAATATATATATATATATATATATAGATAGATAGATAGATAGATAGATAGATAGATAGATAGATAGATATATTACTACTAACTATAGTCCCTATCTTATATTTGGTGTATTTTTCCACCAACCCACCCTATTTTATAAAAATATATTTTATTACAGAGGTTGTGAACTGGCAAAACAATCATACACACGTGTAGAATTCCCATACAACATCCCTTCACCAACACACCACACTGTGCTGGAACATTTGTTACAGATTATGAGATAATATCATCAGACTATTACCACAAACCATGGTTCATAGCATACATTTGGCACACTTTTTCCATACACCTCCATTATCAACACAGTACATCTTTGGCATTGATGCAAGAATATTATAGTATTGCTGTTAACCACAGTCTATAGGCCGCACCAATTGTAGTTTTCCCACGCTTCTTCACATTCCCTGCAATAGTGATGTACATCTACTCAGTTCACAGAAGGACACTCTTGCCTTTGTACCCTCAACCACAATTCTCATCCACCTCTGGGTTCACTGTGTCCCTAGATTATTCTTTAGCTTTCTTTCAATTTACATTTACTTCCTCAGACTACCCTTTTCAGCCACAAACCTTTAGCCATAAACCAGTTGCTACTCACTATAATGTGTTACCATCAACTCTATCAATTTCCACACTTTTACAGTCAAGTTAATTAAACCTTCTACATACATTAAACATCAGCAGTTCTTCTCAACCCTACTCTTATCTTCTAATAACCTATACTCTAAGTTTTTAACTCCATGTGTTTATTCTTTGTATTTAGTTCATATTAATAAGACCATGCAATATTTGTTCTCTTGTGTCTGGCTTACTTCACTTAGTATAATGTCTTCAAGATTCATCCATGTTATCATGTGTCCCAATTTCATTTCTTCTTGCTGCAGCATAGTGTTCCATTGTATGCATATACCACATTTTGTTTATCCATTCATTGGTTGATTGACACTTGGATTGTTTCCATCTTTTGACAATTGTGAATAACGCCACTATGAACATCAGTGTGCAGATGTCTGTTTGTGTCATAGTTTTTAGTTCTTCTGGATATATTCCTACTAGAGGAATTGCTGGATCATATGGCAGTTCTATATTTAGCTTCTTGAGGAACCACCAAACTGTCTTCCACAGAGGCTGCACCATTTTACACTCCCACCAACAGTGAAGGAGTGTTCCTACTTCTCCACATCCTCTCCAGCACTTATTGTATGTTTTTTTAATAATGGCCATTCTATGTGGTGTTAGATGATATCTCATGGTTGTTTTAATTTGCATTTCCCTAATAGCTAGTGGTATGGAACATTTTTTCATGTGCTTTTTGGCCATTTGTATTTCCTCTTTGGAGAAATGTTTATTTAAATCTTTTGCCCATTTTTCAATTGGATTGCTTGCTCTTTTATTATTGAGTTGTATGATCTCTTTATATAGAATGGAAATCAAACCCTTATCGGATATGAGATTTCCAAATATTTTCTCCCATTGAGTGGGCTGCCTTTTCACCTTCTTAATGAAGTCATAAATGCTCTTTTGATAGTAGAAAATGCAGAAGATATAAAGCAGAGACCAACAAATACAATCTGAAATACCCATTTCAAAAATAGCATCACTAATAACTTTATAGAGAAGCTGCATTCAGCTACATTGTTCTGAGAGCCACTAGCTGATTAATGGAAATGGAAAAAGATAGTTGAGAGTGACAGCATCCTATCAAGCAGGAGGATGGAAAAGGTAACATACACATTATGTCGTATCTCAAAGGCTAAAGAAGGGAAAAGATATGGGAGGGGAATTATCTAAAATGGCAGGAGTCATATTTTCTAACAATAAAATTTGCATCAGCTACCTAATAAGCATCCTAAATCTGTTCATCATTTTCTCTTTGTTGAATTTCCTGTTCTCAGACAGTTCTGGGAAATATCCTATGAGCCAGCATAGTCTACAAAATGTACTGTGCACAGCCTGGGACATGGCTACTGCTGGGAACATGGGAGAAGAAAATCATAGCTCGCTCAGCAGTGCCATTATCAATGGAGAATTGCTTAAGTTTAGAATAACACTTTCATAAATATTATCTCATGGCATTCTCGCAACAATCACAGAGATTAGTAGGTATTTTTATCCCCATTATACAAATGAGGATACCAAGTGTCATAAGGTAAATGAAAGGGTCACTCAGTAAATGGAAGAACAGGAATTTGGGACTAAAATGTTCCACTCCAAAGCTCATGGACTATACATGACACCAGGCTGGAAATGCAAAATGGGGAAAGTCTTGCCTTCAAGCATCAAACTGGAGATTATATAGACCTATTAGGTTATCAAGAATTAGGTCATGCCTATAAATACAGTTAAAAGCCAAGCTTCAATCCTCTCCTTTGCCTTTTAGCTCCCCATTTAGCACAGTTTCCATTCACTTTTCCCATAAACATTTATCAAATATTCAGGATACATTGACATGGAGGGAGAGAAGAAAGGAAGGGAGGAAGGGAGGGATGGAAGGAGGGGTTTTTCTGCCCTCCAAGTGCTTATAACTGCATTAGAGAGCTTAGTTTATACACAAATAACTAAATCATAGGGCAGAATACAGATGGCTAAGTCTTAAACTATATTAAACACAAAATGCTAGAGCAAATAAATAATTGAGAAAGAGAGAGAAAGAGAGCAGCTAGATAGAGACATCAGAGAGGCACATGAAAACAGTGAGAATTAAGAAGACCTAGAATGGAGAAAAATAATAAGATATTTACCCCATAAATATAGGAGGAAACCTGCAACATGTAGCAGCACTTGACAAATATAAGTTTGCCTTATGTAAGAATAGAATAAGATCAGATGCAAATGGTCAGCAGTGTTCAGATTACGCAGGTATGCAAAACCTATTCATATAAGGAACCTGGCCCTTGTCTAGGATACAGCTCGCTAGAGAATAAACACAGGCCCCATCACGAAGGAGAGGGTGGACAGGAGCAATGGTATCCTGGAACTTAGTGTTGATGTGGGAAAAAACACATGGTATGATTCACCTATATTTTAAACAATGCACAGACAATTTATATTAACAGCACTCCCAGCAAGAATTCCTATTTTTATGAAAAAGATTGCCATTGATAAAAAGTGAGTACTGGAACATATCAGAAAGCTTATAGTCACCTTAAGCAGGAATGAATGTGAACTCACAAGACAATAAATGTGGTCCAAGCATACAAACATTCCTGCTTTAGACCCAGGGAATACAAATAAATAGACTACTATGAAAAGACTGCTATTTTGGTAGGTGGAGGCTGAAGAAAGTCTAAAGGATTTAGAAATGATGTGTCTCAAGCCTCACTATTCTTGTCTCTACTTAAAAAGTCCTTTAACTACTCCAAAATTCTACTTATGCCTCATTTCAGGGTTTCCTGAGAAATGTTTCCTTTCTCATAGAATATTCAGGCAAGCAATAACCAACGTCTGTTTTTTGCTTAGCAACAGTTGAGTACCTAGTCTGTATTAAAGAAAGAGGCAAAAAATAAAGGAATAATGAAAAGGTGAACCAGTCACTTTCATCTTTCCTTCCCTCCTCTCCCCTACTCTGATGTGAACCTTTTTCTTTATGATATATCCCACTTAAACAAGGTCTAGAGGCATAGTCCCTATCTTTGAGCTCTCTCAGTGCCATGACGCTTTCCATTCATGCTTCAAACCTGAAGTGAAATCCAGACCCCTATCCCCATCCACTTTAAGGACTTAAAGCAGTGTGGAATGGAAGAATAATAATACAAACACTGCAATGACATTATGAAGATACGGAGAGAGAAGGTACTGGGTACCAGGAGCCCAGCTGAATGCTACGTGTACAGCAGGTCTTCTGTAGTAGCTAGTAAGTGAAATGTTCTGTAATTGAGAAGAATACAAGATTATACCAAGTGAATTCTACTAGATGTTGCAGCTATTTAAAAAAAAAAAAGGCTTGATCTCATCTCAGGATAAGGCTAGATTTTGGTGCCCAAAGACAGGTCCTAAACCCAGAGAATTCTTGGATCTTGAGGACCATCTACATCAGAAGTGCCTCAGATGTTCCTCCCCAGATTGACCAAATCTAAATCTTTGGGGTCAGGGCCCCAGTAACCTGCATTTAACAACCCCTCTTGAGCCTCCCCAATTCTCTTCCACACTAAATTTGAAATCTGCCGGCCTAAAATTTGGTTGCCCGGTGCTAATCCAAGTGCTAACAATAACTAGAACAATTTAATTAAAATCCCACAACCCTGAACGCATTTTATGGAGAATTCTTTACTAATGTATTCTACCCAGTTCCCAGGGATGGAAAAATACTTTTCTCTCATTTGACAGTTCTGTGTCAACAGAGCAAACACAATCTACTTCACTTCACTACTTCACTTCTCTTCATTTATAGAAATGGCAAGGATGTTTACCACCTCAAAGGAGTGCTGTGAGTTTCCATTTATTGGTGTTTATAAAGTCTTCTGAGTGTTCTGATAAATCAACTATCAGTTGCCATTATTCAATAGCACCCTGTAGGAGCTAAATACATATTCAATTAAAAAACAATGACAACAATCCAGCAATATCCACAAATTAGCATTAATTATAGCAATGCATTATTCTCACCACACTGTCATAGTATAATCCAGGCAGAACTGTTTAAGTCTGGAGACTGTATAGTCCCTTTCATTAACTCATTAACAAGGACAATCTTTGCTCAGTGATATCAACATTTCCTCTAGTACCATTCACATTTCACTTGCCTCTGAGATCTCATTTTCAGAGGGCCTTTCTATTTGGAAAATAGTAGGGCAGGAAGCAAATAAATCTCCCTTGAAGCATCCAGACCCCTTCCTCCCTCTCTCTCCAAATTGTTGTGGAATCTAGCTCCCCCTCTCCATTATCACAGCCACCACCTTGGTTGGGCCCATGACTGCCTCACTGGATTGCTGCAGTCCCCTCCAAGCCAATTCTGACTAGCCAAGCCCTGCTATATTACAGGAGTCAGTCTAAACATGGAGCATATCATTTTATTCATCTGCTTAAGGTTCTTTATTGTTCCTCACAATAACTATTCTAGTCTCAGGTTAGAAAAGTTCCCCAAATACCAAACAAAACCACTAATGAGAAATCAATGCATTCATTTGAATTGGAGGAATGGCAGAAAGGCACTCAGGGAAACTTCTACTCGAGAGAGATAGGAGAGAGAGAAACCCAGGCATAAGGAATAGCTAAAGCAAAATTCCTACAATGCTATGCATCCCTCTATCTGCCTAGGTCAGGGGTCAGCTTTCTTCAGGGGGCAACAATCTGCTGGCTGGTCAAGTGTTCTCTGAACGAGGACAGACATCCTTCCCTTTGCAAGCCTCCCCTGACCCTGTCTTGGGCATCACAGCACATCTTGCTGTTCTAGGTTTTGCTGACTCCAGTCTCCTGCTCTGCAAGAGCCTTTGACATGCATAGTTGAGGTTAAGGAATCTGTGCCTAGTGGGTTTGAGGTTTCATCAAGAGGAAAAGAAGGAACTTATGTGATTTCACTAAGTAACTATTTTCACTACAAAAAAATTCCCATATTTATTTTTTCCCCTTTTTGAAATGGCACTAAGGAAACACATGCCAGACTGCCATGAACAGGGGCCGTACTTTCCAAACAGTAGCAAGAACTAAAAATAGAAAAGCTTGATTTGCTCAAGATGTATATAACTTCCTCTCGCATTTCCTTTCCCCACCACACTAAGTCAGCACAGAGAAGTGGCACATGTTGAATCCTTTGCCTGCTTAAAACAGCATCACAAGGGTGATAAACCCATGTATAATACATACCCCATAGACATTTCTCAGAGAATTCCTATTGTCAAGTCAAAGACTGAATGGAACAACCAATCCACAAGCATCAACCAAGAAGCTACTCTATGTTCCTTCAATGCATTATGGACTAAGGGCAATACAGGACTAAGAGATGTGACCCAGCCTTCAGGCAGTCTCTAGAATGTGAGTGAATTAAGAGTAATGGGAAGAATACAGGCCTGGAAGCCCAGAAGCCTCCAGCTGGGATTGGGGCCAGCTCTCCTTGTAACAGTGTCACCTTAGGCAGTACACTTAAGAGACTGAGGCCCCCATTTCCTCATCCGAAGAAAGATGGGCTGGATTAGGACCCTTTCATATCTAAATCTGAGCATCTATAATTTATAATTTTAAGTTATTTCTGCAGACCTTGTCCATGTATATTTTGATTCTTGTTTCATGAAATATAGTTTGGGGACAGGTTTAATATACATGAAAGAATTACATCACTGCACAAAAAGGCATATATTAAGCGGCAATATTACCAAGGAGCATTAGCACTTATTGAGCCTTTACTATGAACTAGACACTGCTGGATACTTTATGTACATGATCTCATTTAATTCTCAAAAAAACTTGCTAAGAAGTTATTATTCCCATTTTGCACATGAAGGTGGGTAACTTAAAGGCATGCAGCAGGTAAGTAATCGGAACAGAGTTTCCTGGCACTAAAGCCTGGCTCGTGCCCTACACCACACTACACAGCTGAAAGAGTCAGGATTCAGAGGAAAGAGAGATTGGGATAAGCCAGAGGAGTCAGAAGCTGATAAGGAAGACATGGAATTTGAATTAGGCTTTTAATAATGGGAAGAGTTTCTGATCAGTTGAGAGAGATGAGGATGAGCCAGACAGCAGGAAAAACACAAGGAAACTTAATTTAGCATGTGAAATTGACAATCAGGACATCAGCCTCATAGGAGCGAGGACTGCAAGGAGCACAGTGGGAGATAAGGTGTGTTTTATAAGGTGAGGGAGGTGATAGAGTACTCTGAAAATCAACCAGAAGAGGAAATTTAATGTGGCAGGCATTAGAGAGTCACAGGAAGAAAATAACATGTTTTGAAGACTAATTAGTTAGGAGCATGCAGCTGGAATGGAAAAATAAGAATCAAGGCAATGAGCCGATTATGATATGGAAAATGAACGAGCTAGGATGATGGATGGGAAAGTGAAGACACTGAAACAAATCTGAGAATCATTTTCAAGCCAGAATATAACAGATCTTGGTGACAAATGCATGAAAGAAGCAAGACAAATCAACAATAGCTATAGAAACTAGAGTTTGGGAAACTAGAAAATATGGCATAGTTTCCATTAGAATGGAAACTATGGGGGAGGACGATGAGTTGTGTTTGGGACATACTGAACGTGAAGAAACAGAAGGTTATTCTTGGAGAAAGATCCTATGGGTAAATGGCACATAATAGTCAAAGGAAAATGGAGTGCCAACAATCATAATAACTTTAGGTCATGAGATAAGCATTGTTCAGAGTTAATTCAATTAGAGAGTTGTGAATTCTTCTGAGAGAAGAGAAGATAGAAGGTCAGAGAGAGAATACTGAAAAGGTCCCTAAATTTAGGGAGAGGAAGGGGATCTGGTAGGAGAGAAAAAAGGAGTAGTCACAGATGTAGCAGAGGAACCAAGGAAGTTCAGTTTAATAAAAATCAAAGGAGGAGCCAAAGAGTTCAAATCATCAAGATTATTAATTTGACAGTTGTTGAGGAATCAGAAGGTGCTACAAACCTATACAAGAACCATTTCAGTAGAGTTGAAATGAATTGTTTCATTTTGGGGCTGTGGCTTAAATCCCAGTTACAGAGAGAAACACAGTGGGGTGTTGGGGAGGGAGGGAGAGGGTCTCTTTTAATGAATCTGTAATTCAATGAAAATAATTTTTTGTAGTTTCTATGGCCCAGAACTGGTTTCTATCCCCACTGTGTCAGAAGAGAATTACTAAAAGGACACTGTATGACTTTAAATGAGCTAAAAGGAAATTAAAATAATCCTCTAAGCACATCTCAACTTATAAAATAGCTTAATATAAAATGAAGTAAAGTCTTATGTATATGCACAGTGAAATAATCTTCTAGTTATTTCCATGTTTTCTATTTAATTCTTTGAATATCTTTTCATGAAATTCCTAACTCTGAGCCAGGTACTCTTGAGGTTCTGAGATAGGTTCTAAGAGGAATTGGTCCTCACTCTGAGGAACATATATTACCTTGTGGCTTGAGTCAATAAATCTCCGTTCAGTATATAGTGTGTTATTATCTTTTCAATATCCACCATACTATCAAATGCACCATTTAAAGGACATGCAATTATTCATTAATCTTAATATAGGGGTGATATAATTTCTAATAGAAATTAATTAAAGCTCAAGGATATTGAAATATTACAAAATTTATTTTTTAAGGCAAATCCTTAATTTTCAAAAGATTTATCCTTTAATTTGTACATGAGAATCCAAATCCACTATGAAGTTTATCACCTATGAAGGTAATAAAATATCACATATGAAAGAGGTGATATTTTATTACCAAGGCATTGAATTTTAGTGCTGAAAAAGATAAAAAAGATTATTTAACTCATTCATTGTACAGAGGAAGTTTGTGGGAGCATTTCTTTAGCAAAAAGACAGAAAATCCCCAACCTTATAATAGCAAGGGATAGGATCAGTGGAGCACCTTGGGAGGCATGGCACAAACTAATAAAAGTGATAACTACCAGAACCCAGCAGAGAGACCTGTTGTCCTAGAATATCACAATATTATCAAGAGCAAAAAAAATCAAGAATATTTATTAAGCATTAGCATGTGTCAGGCATATATAATGTTCTTTATATGCATTATCTCTTTGAAACCTTACTACAAACCAGAGAGGTAGGTAAATAATTATCTCCATTTTACAGATGGAAAAACTGAGGCATGACAAAGTTAAATTACATGGTGATGGTCATACAGCGAGTGAATGGGGAGCCAGGTTTGAACACAGGCAATCTGGAACCAAAACCTACAGTGTTAACCATCATACTGTGTTGTCTCTCAAGCTTTACTTGGCTTAGATGGTGCAATCAGCAAAACTTCTTTCCCACTCCTTCCTCACTGACAGCTGAGTGAGCTGGAGATAGATTCCAAAAGGTAGCAATACCTGACCTGATTTCAAGCTACCACAACATTATTAATAGGGAAAGACATTTAGGGTTTACAATGAAAGCTAATCAAAGCAACAATGAAATCACCTGATGAGTTCCTGAGTTCATCCTTTCAACTAATAAGTACATTGCCATGTTCAGGGAATGGAGCCATTGAGAAGCAGAGGTGGAAGCAAAGAGTAGTTGGGGAAACTGATAGGGCTTGGGAACTCAATCAGAGAACACCACAGAGGGGCTGGCCATAGCCTGCTGCTGCCCTCACTCAGCATGTGAAGTGGGGGCTTTGCTACCTGCCTACAGATCCCACAACCAATAGATTTGAAGGTGGGGTGTGGTTGCCGGGTGTGCCTTTGGCCTATCTGTCTAAGGGAAACTCATTCTCTGGCCTGCTTTCCTAATAATACACATGGTGGAGACTACCTGCAGACACCTTATGGCCACCTCTTCAAAGCACTATATTATATTCCTTATCTAGATAAATGATAATGTTTGGTGTGCAAGCTAGGTAGATCCACCTGAACAGTAGACCCTGAGCTACCCCAACTATAAATTCTCAACAAATTCAAGTGGATACAGTATAAAACAAGAGTAGATCACCACAGCAAAAAATTATAATAATAAAAAAGGAAGCAATAGGGATCCTTGCTTATCACAGAACTATTGAAAAAGTATAATAGTAGGAAGGATAGAGAAGATATATTAGGATTCCCATAAAGAAGAAAAAGGCATATGAAAGATTAAAAGTTTTTTTTTTCCCCCAAAATAGGAAATTCTCCTTAGCTAAAAAAAAATTTGACTCTTCAGATCAGATTCACTGAATGTCAAGGAGAAATGTTGGCCAGTGGGGGGAACTGTATCCAGAGATAATGTAGTAAAATTGTTGAATCCCACAAATAAAGATCACAGACCAAAGAAGAAAAAAACTACTAACACGGGAAAAGAATCACACTGACATCAGATTTCTCATCTATAACACTAAATACTAAATGATAGTAGTGAAATTTTCACAGAATATTGAAATAAAGGAATTTGACCCTAGAATTCTACTTGCATCCATACTTCTCAAATATGAAGGCAAAAATAAGTCCTTTTTGCTTATGTAAAGTCTGAGGAAATATATTACCCACATAGCCTTTCTAAAGGGGAAAAAAACACTTTCTGAAGTGCTCTGGCAGGAAAAATAAATAAACAGAAAAGATTCAGAATGATGAATACAAGAAAAGTAAACAACAAAAAAAGTACACTGAACAAATAAAAGTTACAGTTTATTTATAATGTGGTAGTGAAATTTAATGTGAGAAGATTCATAATGAGAGGTGGTATAAAATTTAAAAATACTGCCACATATTCCCCAAATCATTTTAATAAACCTTGGGATGAAGTGGGGAGGAAAAGAATGTCCAGGCCTCATGTGGTGTTTACACCAGGAGAAGGAGTTAATGTGCATACATAATTTTTATTTGATAGACTTGTTTGAAAATATTTGATCTATATTGTTTTATAAGTAGAGGAAAACAATAAAGATAATTTTGGCTTTGAAGAGATCATTAAGAATCTTAATGGGAGAGACAAAATGGGATAAAAATTCCACTGACAGGGGAAGAACCAACTATAGTTTCACTAAATTTTGGGCAAAATAAATTTTCTGAAATATACAAGTATCATAATTACTCCTTATAAAGAAACTTACTTGGGAGCTAAGGTAAAGTTTAACCTCATTGGTTATCCCTACACACAGGCAGAACTAACCACAACCAATTTCCCCTAAGACTTTTCTCGTCCAATAATTAACCATCTTTCATCTGACAGTATGAATACATCCTAGATCATTTCAAGGTGGAGGAGGCAGCGGTGGCTGTGTTGAAGGTGTGTATTTGTGTGTACACATTCTACTACCAATCCCCTGGAAAAGACTTACCTTCTTAAATAACAAAAGGGAACAGAAACTATGGCGTGCCATGGAAAACATTAAAAAAAAAAAAACTCTAAAAGAAACATTGGAATACTCCTATCAACTCTAGGCCGACTACTTTCAAATAAATGTGTACAAGTTCAGGCAGCAAAAATATGTCAATCTTCTCATCTAAATACCCAATCAGAGGATGATTCAGAGCCAAAGGCAGACAGGAAAATGCTGGCATTCGTCTCCACAAAACCGCATCCACCAGAGCCAGTGGTGTGCCTAAGAACCCACCCAGTGCTGCTGAACACACACAGACCTGTGTGCCCCCACCCCAAAAGGAGATCATTGGGGGAAGCTGCCGCTGCCACCATTGTCCCGAAGAGCCCTGCAGATTACCTAAGCCTCGTTGATCCAAGGCCCAAAAGAAACAAATAAACAATCTCCATTACCTCTTTGGTACGTTTTCAGGGATCAAGCTATGTTTGTATTCTCACTGTACAGAAGGGACAGGCACTGCAGAGTGGTTGACAGTTTTTGCTGACGATTTTGCTTTTGCTCTGGCAGCACTGCCCAAGACCTCCACTCCTATCTTCACAGCCTGGATCTCCTTTTTAACTCAATTTCCTCCTTCCTCACCACACAAGCTGGTAGCAGAGGGAATGGCCTCTATGGTAGGGTACATCCAAACTATATAAAGCAAGTCCTGCTGCTCATTTCTGTGAGCCCATGATGGAATATGACCATGACTATGGGCTTGAGTCCTTTGCGTTAAAAGGTAAATTCCATTCCAGTGACCATGAGACCAATGGACAGTCACAAGACACAGGGTCCAGTCCCTGTTCTGCTAAAACTTCAACAGATATTAACATTATATTGTTAAATGAAATACATAAATGGCTAAGTGGAAAAAGTGATTAGTATAATCTGCTAATTGCTATAACATATATTAGCTTTGAGCTGTTTTCACAAGAATACAAACAAGTTTGCTTAAAAGCTTTTAGAGACTGACTTTTTTAAAGGTAAGAGTGTAAATGATTTCAGAAATTTCTCTCCTTCCTCCTCTTGCCCATTAACTTTGCGCTTTTCCCCAAACTCAGTCCATAGTCCTCACTTTACTTGGCTCTCACACTCTCCTCAGAAAAGTCATCTTTTCCCATTGATTTATTATCAGCTCCTGAAGGCATATACACATATCTCTCTCCTGACCTGACTGCTCCTTTGAATGTGCATCATTTTCTAAGAGGGTAGGAAGAATGTTAGTGTGAGGAAATCTACAAAGGGCCAAATTTCAGTTCAATAAGATAAACAAATGTTTAACAAGTTAAGGAACCACTGATGGTTAGTAGTCTGTTTTCTCAGAGGAGTGACTAGAGAGTTACAGTGTAAAATGTGGCCCTCCTGCCTGAATAAATAGAAGAGATGAAACTCAGAAGTGGATAGCAAGTAACTGAAAGCTAGCCACAGAACTGGGCCACAGTGAGAGAGAGGCAGAGTTAGGAGTTGTCAACAGGAGATCATGAAGAAAAACCAAGCAAAGGTATCCTAAAAAGAGGAAGTTAAATATCAGGGACCTGAACCCAAAGCCATCAGGTATCAGCAGGCAAATCCTGAGGAGCTCAAGGAGGAACACCAGACAATCAGAGAGCTCTGCATGGGGTTTCCCACACATGTAACACATTTCACCTTATTCTGTGTCAAAGGCACCACCTGGCATCTGAAAACAGGTCTGGGGAGCTACCCTTATATTTAAAATAATAACAAACACCTGCAATAAGTTGTCAATGGTTTGCAGAATAAACTCCACAAATTCCACATCCTGAAAATCTAAGGCCCATCATGGCTACTTTGTATTGTCCTCTCTCTGTACTTTTATCCTTGCTACTTTAGAACTGAAAAATCCATTCCTCCCATCTGAAAATTAAGATCCTACCCGGCTTTCAAAGTTCACTTCAATTGAAATCATTTCCAAGAATCTTTCTTGGAATAGTTCATTTATTTCCCCCACTTGCCACCACTAACATAGGAAATTAACTTATACCTCTGATCAAAGCATAATGACTAAGGCATAACTTATCAGGAAACACTTTAATTTAAAAGGTGTATATAAATCTCCCAAAATTAATTCTGAAGTACTAAATCTGATCAAACTTTTTATCCTTCAACATTGCCTGGTTTATAATAGACACCCTATACATTTTGTTGACCTGAAAAGCAATGAGGAGATTCAAACACCAGAAAGAGACTTGAATGTATGATCTCCAAGTTCCCTTGCAAACCAGAGATTATAGGAGAGATTTTCTCTCCTTGAAACTACCATAAGCAAGATTATACTCCTGCCCTTAGGCTGGCCAAAAATATGAAGGAGCTATTAACTGTGGCATCAGATCAGAACAAAACTAACTGACAGTCCCTGGGCACCAAACCCTTGCTGCCAAGTTCTAAGGTTATAATCCCTTGCATGTGTGCCTGACCTATAGTAGGTATTCATGATATACCGTATGATGAATAAAGGAATGAAGGAATGAATGAATCAATCAATAAGTTACTGCTCAATGGTTATTCCATATCTCACAGACACTGAGGTCAAACTGATCCTGACAGGAAAGAAGAGGAAATTCCGCATTTGCTTTTCAATTTTCATCTTTTTCCATCAAAATGAGAACTCTCAAAACAAGAATTTTTGACACTAAATATTGATTTGCCTTTTGCAAAGAACAGAAAAAGTTTATAGCACATATCAAAAAGTAAGAGAGCCAAATAAAACCCCAGCTGCCTGGTCCTTCCGAGCCTTGCAGACTGATAGAGGATGAAAGCAGAACCGTGAACTCAAGCTATCTTTGTACAGATGGAAAGGTCAAATTCAGGAGTCATGATTCTCAAATTCCGTATGGACTCTGTCAAAAACTACAGGCTCCATACCTCCTTGGGTCCCAGCTTCCCCATTTGTGAAGCACTTGAAAGGGCCATAACTCTTTGTCTGGCACCATAGTTGGACTAGAAGAGTTCTAAGGTCCCTTTCAGTTCTGAAAATCTTATAATTCTTATGGTCACAGTTAGTAGGCGATCTTTTGGCTCCAACCTGAAAATTTGCTGGAAACATAAACAGACTTCTACATAAAAACACACATTTTACCAACTATAATTTGGACTTGGCAACATGAGGTTTCACCATGGCTGAGAGGAAAAAGTACAAAATTTTCTCTAATGATTATATTACTTTAGATTACATTATAACTCACATCTAAAAATGGTGCACATATGGCCAAAGTGGGGTCAAGTCACTATTGCATCCAAGTTACTACTAGAAAAGGGAAGGACATGTCCATTTTCTTTTGAACTTGCCAACAATTTTCCATATTTTTGAACTTTCCAAAATAACATGCCTCTGCCTACCAGATTTGTCCTTTTTCATTTGGCAAACTCTTTTTCATTTTTTATCCTCCTCCCTTCTGTTTTGCAGAACATAAGCCAACAAGGAAATAGGCTTTTTGTTTATTTCCTTCTTTTCCAAAAACAAAGATATGCCTAGGGTACAGTTATCAGGACAAGGTCCATACAGAAAAAGACTTTGGTACTTTTATGAAAGTCCTATGTTTGATCTTTTTTTTTTTAAATGGAACCCATTGTCAAAGTCTTATTATTTATATTGTTTGTGTTGTTACTTTTATGTAGAAATAGTTACTGTAACACCAAAATATACTATTTTAAAATATACAATTTTAAAACCATCTGTGTTGCACTGATTAATACAATATAGGTATATTAACCTTCCTTTAACTTACGAGGAAACAGACTTAGCCTGGCTCAAGATCACACAAATAGAATAAGCTGTTCACTTAGTCTTCTGTCACCAGGTCCAACAATATATTTAGAACCAAGATTTAAAATTAAACAAAATGGTTTCAAGAACAATCCAAGACAGAAAATTGACTAAGCAAACTTTTTCACTGTGTAAATTAGACAATAGGCAAAGGCCCACTCCCCACAAAAGAAAAGCAAATGTACATTAAAAAAAAAAAAGCTAACTTTTCATTTTTAATAAAACATAACTAAAATTAAGAAAAGCCAAACATACTGTTTTTATTTGCAAGAGATCCATCTGTTGCATAAAATGCATATAAAACCTTGAAGGACTCCTGGCCATTACTGACCTTTAAGTTTACTAACTTGCAGCAAAATAAAATACGTAGAAAATTTATGACACATACATCCCACACCCAAACTTTTTGATAGTCAGTAAAATGTCTGGTTCCCAAACAATTTGTACTTGGTTACAACTGGAACTTACAAATTTCACCTGATCAATAATATGAAGAGCTGCTTCTATTTCTTGTGATCTACCACATGAAAATATACCCCCAAAGAAATGCACATGGCTCATTCCCTCCTGACCTCCTTCGGGTCTTTAAGAGTCAACCTGCTCAGTGAAACCTTCTTGACCACACCCATCCTAGATATGCCATACTGCCTTTCATGATTTCCCCTACCCATAGCACTTATCCCACTCCAATATACTTTGTAACATATATATTTTGTTTACTTCTACTCACTGCACTAAGGTATAAGTTCCCTGAAGGCAGAACAATGTGTTATTTACTACAGAATTCCTAGTGCTAGAAGATTGCCCACAAAGAACAGGAGTCCAGAATATTTGTTGAATGAATGAATCATATCTTCCTTTGTCTCTCCCAACCTGAAATTTTGGAGACAGAAAGCCAGACTATAGACTGGACCATTTAAGCAGTTATTTCCTATAGCTTTTCCTTTTAAAAACTTCTTTTATGGGAAAAGTATTTCCATATATTTCTCTATTAAGATAAGGATTCTTTTTTCTTCAATATATCTATAATAATATTATCACACCTAAATATATAACACTAATTCTATGGCTTTATTATCTTGTTATTTTTCTTGGCATGAAGGACACCTTCAACTTAAATGGTGGCAGCTGGTCACCAGCGCTGCTGCCTATAATCATAGTCTTAAAACTAATTCTGATGTCACCTCTGAATCGAGGCCCTGAGTTGCTCTGCAATCAATACTTCCTGGAGCACAATATTCTATGTAATCAATACATATCTGTAATGTGCATCCTCGACATTAGCCACAAGAGAAAATCCTAAGGATTTTTGCTGTTGCTTTTGCTAGAAAGGTGTTGTTGGCCATATATTTTATATATTACACTGAACCAATAATCAGCCTTATTAATTTAGAATCTAAAGTTTGTGGGGGCAAAAAAAAAAAGAGGGGGCAGAAGCATGTATGTTTATCCTAGTATAACAAGAAAATTATGAAGTTTAAATAAATGTGAAGTGAATATGAAGTTTACAAAAGGCATTCCTACAAAAGGGTTTTCAGTTTTGAAACAAAATTAGTAGGCAAAAGGATTTTCCAGGTCTTCAGAGTATATAAGCAAGCCGAACTGTGAAAAGCTTGATTTGGGCATTTTACATTAAAGTACCTTAGCTCTTTGTGAGTTGCAAAGCTCTCTGTAGGTGCTGGAAAAATTTTATCTGCCACAAAAATGAATCACCTGAGTTCATGAGCTTCCTAGCATGGTGTGATGGTTAATTTCAAGTGTCAACTTGGCTAAGTTATGGTGCCAGTTGTTTGGTCAAGTAAACACTGGCCTGATTGTTCTTTGAAGGTATTTTGTAGATGGATTTGCATCTATAGTCAGTTGATGGCATCTACTGCTGATTGCATCTAAAATCATCAAAGGACACCGCCCTCAGCAATGAGGGGAGTCTCCTCATCCAATCAGTTGAAGTTCTTAAAAAGCCAGAACTGAGGATTGTAGAAGTCAGAAAGAAGAATTTCTGCCTCTCCCTTAGCCAGTCAGTTTCTTATGTTTTCAACTTGGATCCTGCCCTATGGAATTAAGACTTGCTAATCCCTCAGTCACAGAAGCCAGTTTCTAAAATAAATACCATGATCTGTATCTATTTATCATCTTGTTGGTTCTGTTTCTGTGGAGAATACTGACTAATACACATGGCTTCAACCACAGATCTTACCTGCAGCCTGAAAGCACCTTCATCAAGGGGAGGTGGAGGAGGAAAGCTTCCAGAACCAGATGGAAGGACACTGGGATCATCTAGAGGTGGAGGTGGGGGTGGAAGAAAATCACCTACAGAAAGGAAATGTACATGTAGAATAAATATGGATGTAATAGTATATGAATATTTTAAAATCATATATTTATTTGCTGGAATTTTGCTGCTTTGTAATTAGAAATTTCTGCCTTATATAGAAAATATTCCCTCTCTTAATTCTCTATAGTTTAATTAGTAGCCCAAAATGTTAAAAGGCAACCATATTTTATACGTAGAAGTAACATAAAAGGTAGTCTAGAAAGGTTGTATATATTTAACAACAACAGGGGAGAACAGGGGTGGGAGATAAGGAGATGGTTATAATCAAATAGAGGAAGAAAAAATATGTACACAAGTAAGGATAGTGCAAACCACAATATTTTAGGATATGCAGACAAATTTTTCTGGCAGTTAAGAGAAAGGAAAGCTTGTCCAGCTAGGACAATCAATGACAGTTGACATTTCAATTGCTCCTGAATATTATGATGTGGAGAACAAGTTCACTCCAGGCAAAAAGAGGAATAAAGATACAGAGGTGGGAGAATACAATCAGGCATAAATATAGGAATGTAAAATAACTAGTGGGGTATAAAAATTAGAGAGATGATTAAACTGAGTTTTAAGTGTGTTGCATATCTAGCAAAGGTTTTAATTTTATCCTGAATGCAATGGGAATCCACCAAGGATTTCTGAGAAGAGAACATTTGATTACAGCTATGATTTACTAAAGAATAATCTGAAAAAATGTACAGTATAGATCAGGAAAAACCAGAATAAGAAATATTTGATTTCGTAATATAAATACAGTATAGGCAGAGAACAATGGTTCTTCAGGATAGCAAGAAACCTAAACATCTATCACCAATAAGACTAGCACACTGACAAAAGAATTCTTGAAAGAGCATATCTATCTAATCCCTCAGCCTTGTGGTATAGACATATATCCAAGAATTCTACGGATTTGGTATGGAACTTTTATTTAAAAATGAGGTATTTTATTGTTATTATTATTATTAATTGTGTTAATGTCTATATAACATAAAAGTTGCTATTTAATCATTTTAACCATATAATCCAGTGGCATTAATTACTTTTACAATGTTGTGCTATCATCAAATCACCTTTCTTTACTGCCTTCCATTACTAAAAATTGCCATCACCCAAAATAGAAAGTCTTTAACAATTAAACTATAACTCACCATTCGTCTGCCCTCCAGCCCCTGGTAAACTCTAAAATAATTTCTGTCTCTATGAATATGCTTATTCTAGATATTTTATATAAATGTAATCATACAATGTTTGTCCTTTTATATCTGGATTATTTTGCTAAGTATAATGTTTTCAAGGTTCATCCATATTGTAGCATGGATCAGAGCTTCATTTCTTTTTATGGATGAATATTATTCCATTGTATGGCTCTCCAACAATTTTTTATTCATTCTTCAGGTGGTGGACGTTTGGGTTGGTTTCAGTTTTTGGTGCTTATCATGAGAGTGTACATAAACATTTGTGTACAGGATTTTGGGTAGACATATATCTTTATTTATCTTGGGTAAATACCTAGGAGTAGAATTGTTGGGTTATACAGTAAGTATATGCTTAATTTTGTAAGAAATTGTGAAACTGTTTTCCAAAGTGGCTGTACCACCTAGCATTCTCACAAGCAACATAAAATGTTCCAATTGGTCTGCATGCTTGTCAGAACTTGGCATTGCCATTTTTTTTTTGTTTGTTTGTATTAGCCATTCAAATATATGTGGCATGGTATTTCATGGTTTAATTTGCATTTTCCTGATGATGAATGATGTTTCTTATGTTTGTTTGGGATTTGTATATCTTCTCTGATGAACTATCTGATCACAGTTTATTCATTTTTAATTGTTTTGTTTGGCTTAATAATGAATTTTGAAATGTCTTCCTTTTTTATTTTACAGACAAACACTTCTCCTTCCCTGATAACTTCTAATCTGCTTCCTAACTTTGTGAATGTGCTATTTCTAATCATCTCTTATTCCTAATATCATATAATTTTCATCCTTAATGCCTTACTTGTTTCACTGAGCATAATGTTCTCTAAGTATTTACATGTTGTAACATGTTACCAACATTGGTGACAAAAGTATCTGTTTATGACACTCTTTTTGGGTATATACCTAAAAGTGGGATTACCAGGTCACAAGGTAATTCTATATTTAGGTTTTTGAAGAACCACCATATTACTTCCACAGAGGTTACACCATTTTACATTCCTACCAATAATGCACTAGAGTTTCAATTTCTCCACATCCTCTTCAACACATGTTATTTTCCTTTTTTTTTTTTTTTCATAATATCCATCCTAGTGGGTGTGAAATGGTATCTCATTGTGGCTTTAATTTGTATTCCCTTAATGACTAATGATATTGAGCATCTTTTCATGTGTTTGTTGCCCATTAGTATATCTTCTTTGAAGAAAGGTCTATTTAGGTTCTTTTCCCATACTTTAATTGGATTGTCTTTTGTTATTGAGTTGTAGGAGTTCTTTATATATTCTGGATATTAAACCTTCACCCACTATACAGTTTAAAGCTATTTTTATTTTCCTCTTTCTTAGATTGTCTTTTCAGTTCCTTGATAATTCCCTTTGATGTACAAGTTTTTAATTCTGATGAAATAAAATTTTCGGTTATTTTGTTCCATGTGCTTTTTGTATCATATCTAAGAATCCGTTGTAAATCCCAGGTAATGAAGAGTAAGCCCTAGGTTATCTTCTAAGAATATCATACTTTTAGTTCTTATATTTAGGTCTTTGTTCCATACTGAGTTGATTTTTATCTATGGTTTGAGGTAGGGGCCTCTTCTGTTTGTAGATATCCAGGTTTTCCAACACCATTTGGAGAAGAAACTTACCACACTTGCCAAAAATCTATTGGTAATAGAGGTATGGACCCATTTCTTGATTTTCAATTCTGTTCCACTGATCTATGTGTCTATGTGCCAGGACCACCTGTTTTGGATTGCACTTGATTTGTAATACAACTTGTCAGTGTGAGTCCTGTAATCCTCTTTAACATTTGCAAGATCAGTTTGGCTATTTGGGGAACAACTGCAGTTCCATGATATTTTGAGGATTTTTTTTTTTTTTCATTTAATTTCTGCAACAAAAAAAAAAGACTGCTGGAATTTTAATAGAGATTGCATTGAATGTTTATATTGCTTTGTGTAATATTGACATACTAATAATGTTAACTCTTCCAATCCATGAACATGGAATATCCTGAGATTTTTTTTTATTCTTTTTTAAAATAAAATTTTATTGAAATATATCATTCATACATGAACATAAATAAACAGCAAGTATATAGTAAAAGATGTGAACTTACAAAAAACATGTATTTCATTATACAGGCTCCTATACTTCACCCCACCACCAACACCTTGCATTGTTTTGAAACATTTATTACAAACTATGACAGAACATCATCAAAATATTACTACTAACTATTGCCCATAACTTAAATTTGGTGTATTTTCCCCCAACTCACCCAATTATTAACACCATGTATTAGTATTATATATTGTTTTAATTCATGAGAGAATGTTCTCATTTTTGTTCTGTTAACCACAGTCCATCTTCCAACACAAGTTTCCCCATATTATACAGCCCCATATTTTGTTCAAAGTGTACACTCACTCCTGCCATTTATTTTTTTTCCTTTGATTTTGTTCATCAGTATTTTGTAGCTTTTTGTGGCAGT
This sequence comes from Tolypeutes matacus, assembly GCA_026826555.1. Lineage (NCBI taxonomy): Eukaryota > Metazoa > Chordata > Mammalia > Cingulata > Chlamyphoridae > Tolypeutes > Tolypeutes matacus. Next base: position 40,588,199 of record JAKSZT010053887.1, read on the forward strand.
TTGAGATTATTTATGAATTCAAAAAAGAAAGATCATGTTTGTAAACTGGTCTGTTCCTCTGGGTATGACCCCTTTTGATACAATAGATTCAGTTAACATGTCTTGATTAAATTACCTGTTATAATTAGGGCTTTGATTTGACGAAGTCAGTAGGGCTTGTCTCAGATTGAGTCCCACCCCCTTGGTGGGCTGATATAAATGGACACCCAGAAGATACCCAGAAGACACAGGAAGAGAGAGAGAGCCCCATAGTCACCACAGAGGAGAAAACTTTGATCCTGTGGCCCAGGGAAGAGAGATGAGCCACTTGCCAGAAGTATTCCCTCTTCCTGAATGCATTGGGAGAATCTGAGAAGAATTGGAACTAATTCTTCTTTAAATGTTTGGTAGATTTCACCAGTGAAACTCTCCAGTACTGGGATTTTCTTCGGTAGAAAATTTTTGATTTTTGATTCAATCTCTGTACTTGTTATAGGTTTGTTGATGTTTTCTATTTCTTCTTAAGTTAGTTTGAGTAACTGATGTATTTCTAGGATATTTTCCTTTTCTTCTATATTACCTAGTTTGTTGGCATACAATTGATCATATTATTCCCTTATAATACTTTTTGCTTCTGTAAGGTCAGTAGTGATAATACCATTTACTTTCTCATTTTAGATATTTGCATCTTTTCTCTTTCTTGTCAGTCTAGCTAAAGGTCTGCCAATTTTATTAACTGTTTTGGAGAACTTTTTGTTCTGTTAGTTCTTTCAACTGTCCTATTTTCTCTTTCATTTATCTCTGTTTAATCTTATTTTTTTTCCATTCTGCTACTAACTGCAAGTTTACTTTGCTCTTCTTTTTCTTGTTTCTCAAGATGTAAAATTAGATTATTAATTTGACATTATTTTTATATAGGCATTTATAGCTCTAAATTTCCATCTGAGCACTGCCTTCACTGCATCTGATAAGTTTTGGTATGTTGTGACTTATGATTTCATTTGTCTCTAAGTATTTTCTAAGTTCCCTTGTAATTTCATCTTTAACACATTGGTAGTTTCAGCGTATTGTTCAATATCCACAAATTTGTGAATTTTGCAGTTTTCCATCTGTTAGTTATTTCTAGCTTCATTCTTTTGTGGTTAGAGAGGTTCCTTTTTATGATTTTGAAATTTATATATTTATTTAGACTTCTTAGTGCTTAATATATTATCTACCCTAGAGAATGAATCCATGTGTGCTTGAAAGGAATGTGTATTCAGTCTTTGTTGGGGGATATGAATTTTTCACTGCAGTTACTATACTTTGGAGTTCCAAAATTTCCATTTGGTTTTTCTTCATAATTTCTACCTCTTTTTTAAGTTCTCACTTTGTTTATATATAGTTTTCCCGATTTCTTTTATTTTTTCTCTGTTTCCTTTAGCTCATTGATCCTATTCATGAGAGTTGTTCTAAGTTCTTTGATTAGTAATTTCAAAGACTGTGCTTCATCTGGAATATTTTCCATTGAATTCCTTTTTCCCTGTGACTGGGCCATACTCTCCTGTCTCCTTGTGTGTTTTGCAATTTTTTGTTGAGAACTAGATATTTTGAGTATTAGGCTGTGGTCACTCTGGAAATCTAGTTCTACTTTTCAGTCCACCAAACTATGTGCAAGAAGAGTACACACACACACACAAAAAAAAAAAAAAAAAAAAGGAAAGAAAAAGAAATAAGAAAAGAAAAGGCAGACAATAACACCCTAAAAGAAAAAGAAAGAAAAAAAAAAGGGCAAACTGCCTCTACAAATATCTTGTTATACACCACTGGAAAGTCAGAAGCTACTGCTTTCAAAATTAAAACTGAGGACTGTTTACCTGCTTGTCCCTCATAGATCTGCCAGGCCCAAAAATATAAAACAGAGAAGGATTGAAAAAAAAAAGGGGGGGGGGGAGAGAAAGAAAGAAGACTTCTGACTTTTAATGTCCTTGTAGATGCTCGTGTAAAGTAAGAAGTCTCTGCTTCTGAGGGAAACAGGCTAGTGTCTGTGTTGGGCTATCAGGAATATGCCAGACCAAACAACACACACACACACAAAAAGAGGAAGAAGAAACTCAACCAATGAAAAAATGTACTGGGTCTTAAGTTGCTGGTAGATGCTGGGGTAAGGACAGAAGCTGCTGCTGCAGAGAGGGTAGAAACCAAGGCCAGAGTATATGGTATGCCTTCAGTGATCTGCCAGATCAGGAAATGCCCATACACAGAAGGAAAGAGAAAAAAGAAAAAGGAAAAAGAAAAAAAAATTGCTAGCTCTTTCCATAAATGGTGGACGATGTTGGGAAGCTCCCAAGAACTGCTGCTCAGAGGACTGAAAGTAAGGCCAGCTTCTGCACTGGTTCTTCATGTATCTCCCAGACCAACCTCAGCCCTAACTTTTAGAGATGGAGGTTTAGTTCCAACTAGGGTCTCTCAGAATCCAGGCCATGCATTAGCCATTTCCACACGGCTGAGCAATGGGGTCTAGTCAATGGTCCCTGCTTTCACTTACAAAAGCTGAATTCTCAGTAGCATCTTGCACTCCTGTAGTTCTTCTAAATATCCCTTATGGTTCCAGGGTTGCCACCACCTAGTTAATGCCAGTCTTTTTTTCCCATCCCTTTCATTTTTCCAGTGTTGAGAAAAATTTGTAAAACTTTCTACCCCACCATCAAATACTCTGGAATCCTTCAAAATACTCTCTGCAACTAATTCTTTGGGGAAAACGGAAATTTCCATTTCTTAGTATTTTCCCTGTTGTCCTTCTCCTTTTAAAAATAAGATTTTTGATGTATTGGGAAATTGTTCTTCACTCTTTATATATAAGTAGCTTTTCCTTGCACTTTGCCTGTTCCACACAACAGGAAGGGCAGCAGTCTCTATCAATAAATGAGTTATTTTGGAGTAATTTTGAAATATCATAACTTAGGTTTCCAGATATCAAAGAGTTCAAACCACACAGAGTGACAGCTTGTAGCACTGGGTGACTTAGTTTGGTTGTACTGATACAACTTTGAAGTGGTCTACTTTGCCATCATTTGTCTTAGAACATTTTTAGAAATGGAAGAGAGTAGGTAAGAGCTATCAAGTCTATCCCAGAGCCAACAATTCAGAATATCAATCAATCAAATACACTATCTTCTTGGATTCTATGTACCGGGCACCTTATTAAGATTTTCAGAAGCTACCTCTCACTCTTACAACAACCTCCTGCATTGATGGTTCTCAAACTTGGGAGGTCTTGTTAAAACATAGATGTGCTGGGCCCCGCCTCAGAATTTCTGATTCAGTAGGTCTGGAGTAGGGCCCAATAATCTGCATTTCTAATAAATTCCCAGGTGATGCTAATGCTTTTGGTACCAGGACAATACTCTATGAACAATTGCTTTAAGCAAAGTGCTATATTATTCCTATTTTAAACCTACAGGAGTAGAAAGGTTCAATACCTTATGTCATACAGAAAAATTTCTATTTCTTTCCCTCTTATGGGTCCAAGCATCTGGAAATATACTTTTCCCATATCCTTATTGGAATTTAAGTATCATGAAGGAATTTCATACTCTGGAAATGAGCTGGACTGTACGTGTCCCATGTGCTGTTTAGCATCTATACCTTTACTAACTCCATTTCAGTGCTTCTAAACCTTTGTTCCTTATTTGAATCACCAGGGAAGCTGATCTAAAACTGCTGATGGCCAAGCTCTATCTCACACCAATTCAGTCAGAAAGTGGGAGGAAAATGGTCAGGAGGGGTTATAAATTATTATTCATTTTTTTTAAATGCAGGTTATTCTAAAGTGCATCCAGGATTGTTAAACCTTCATCTGGCCCTCATTTGGCTAAGTAATACACTAAAAGTATTGCACACCTTTAAAATAAAAGGAACTATCACCACATTCTTTTCTGCCTTTAAAAATCATAATGTATGAAGAGAATGTTCACAATGAGATCTAATATATACAAGCCAAGGACCTATGGGCTGCTGAAGACTTGAACACCAAATTTTAGTTCACAGCCAGATTTTAAGGTTCAGACATTCTACATCGATCTATGCCTTCCCTTCTTCAAAATGACTTTTAAAGACAATTTTTTAGTATCCTTTTAAACTTACCAGATTCTGTTATGACAAAGAGTATTGTCAGAACATCTATCATTGTAATATTAGAACTGGACAAAATTTTGGAGATCATCTTATAAAGGCAGAAACTGAGGCCCAGAGAATTACATGAACAATCCAAAATCTCATAGCAATTTAATACAACTGCCTCTGTTAGGTCCCTTTCAATTATATTCTCTTTTGTTCTATTTTTCTACTTTATAGTGAGCTACAGGTTGATGAGAATCAACTGATGGTGAAAAGGAACAGAAAAGCAAAATTGAAAGTATTAAAAAAAAAAAAAACTAACTAGGCAACAACATAAATTTAGATAGTATATTCTAAGCAAGATTAGGCAGAATTTAAGAAGTCCTAATTATAACCACATAATAATTAGCTGCTTTACTTAGAGCAGTTATTAAGCAAGACCAAAGTTTTCAGTTCTTCAAGCTGAACCATTACTTAGAGTAAAGCTCACAATTTTTAAAAGATGTAAAGGAACAGGTAAATATCTAGAAAAGAGAAACAAACATGATAAAGGGAAAGAAAATGAATCCTTGGAGGGAAGCGTAAACTAGCTGGGATAGGTAGAATGAAAAACTTTCAACTCTCTTAACTCATAAGTTATTATCAGGATTCTGAATTGCAGTTCACCATTTCAATAGACAAGTAAACAAGAAGAAATGCTTCTAAATTACAGTAAAAAAAAAAATAATAAGTTCATCTTGAGAGTAAGCAAAATGGCCATGCTTAAGGAAGATGGCAAAGTGGAAGAATCAAAATGTGTGGGTGGGGTGGAGAGGGGACCTTTCCATACCAGTAGATTTTTGAGAACCATGAAAGAGAGGCCATCTGGTACAGATGCTCAGGTAGTGACTCTCCCAGAGAAAAGCATCAGAACAGAATGACCTGCAATACCTTCCAGTCAGCAATTCTAAGCTATAGATTCACATTTATACATGTCCTATCCTCTCTACCTTGATAGGGAAATTCAAATGGAACTCCAAGACCCTGGGAACTACAGAGATATTGAAGAAATCAAATAGTCAGGCCAATAAAGAACATGCCTTCAGGCATTTGGGGCAGGGTAGCCATCTATAAAATTTAAGGCATAAAATTTGGTTTTAGAAGAGGTGAAGTGGCCAGACACACACCTTCAATCATGGTTCCCTCCTTCCTTGTTTCCTCACCATCCAAAAGCATACAAAATACTCAATTATCACTCAATTTCCACATGAAAAAGTTTATTCAAAGTTAAACAACAAGTGAAATACAAAGCTGGAAATGGATTCTTATTCTGCGTTGGACTATGCAACAAGCCGTGAAGCAGCTTGCTTAATTTGCTCCATATCATCCCAAATCATTCAGCTAATATTCAAAAGGTTTTTGCTTTGTGCCAGAGGTACCACTGTGAAGAAATTAAATCATAGGTTGGGCAAATGAAATATCATATTCATGTTTCCCAGATGCTAGTTTATTCCAATTTACTTCAGAAAATATCCTGTTATGCATTCCATTAACTCAAAAATGGAGTGAGGAGAAACTCCCAGGAACCCAGTTGTGTATGTTCTCTAGCTTCCCTTTCTAATCTAGGGGTAAAAAGGCAGTAATGAGAAGCAACTGTGGCTAAAGTCATGCTACAAGGCCCAAATCAACTGGTACAAACGAGTCATAACCCATGGTAGTTGCCTTAGCAACATGGGTCAGGCATATATGAAAAGCATAATCTGAATTCAGAGCTTGCTTATTACTTCATGGAATGAAGGATCCAATCGGAGTGCAAACTGACAAGAATTTACCTGCACTAGGGTGATATAGTACCGGCTATGTGTGATTGTAGTGGAAAAACATAAGGGAACAATTCAAATTCAATAACCAACAGTCTGCTTTCATTTACTATAGTTAAATATGAAAGCATCATTCCCTTTTTTCTTTTTCCAAACACCCATGTAAACCTACACACACATCCAGGGATTTAGATTGCAGTCCCCTTTTGTGGCTCATATGCAGTCCTATAGCAGCATTTATAATATGTGGTTACCTTTATGCAACTATGGGTCACTCTCCTCCAGTTAGAAGTGAAAACTACCTAAAAGTAGAGCCCATTAGTGATTTATCCTTATATCACCACTACCTGCATAAGGCTTGGGACATGGTATGGTGGTTCGAAGTTGTATGTTCCCCAGAAAAACATATTCTTAAACATAATCCATTCCTGTGGGTGTGAACCCGTTTTAAATAGGACCTTTTGATGATGTTACTTCAGTTAAAGAATGGCCCAACACAATCAGGATGGGTCTTAATCCTACTACCAGAGTCCTTTATAAGTAGAATGAAATGTGGACCAAGAGAAAGCCACTGGAAGCAAGAAGATGAAATTCAACAGAACCAACACTGAAGAGAATGGAGAAGCCAGGAGAGGCTCCCACGTGAATTGCCATGTGACTGAGGAGCCCAAGACCAAGGATCACAAGCAGCCAGACCCAGAACGCCAGTCTTTGGGAAGAAAGTATCACCTTGATGACAACTTGATTTGGACTTTCTCTTAGCCTCAAAATTGTGAGGAAATAAATAAATAAATTCCCATTGTTTAAGCCAGCCCATTGCATGATATTTGCTTGAACAGCCAAGGAATCTAAAATACATAGCATGCAGTCAGTAGATATAGATTGAATGATTTAATAAATGAGAAGCCATTCAATATCTCAACTGTTATTAAAAAGAAAACAAATGAGCTCATAGTGACAGAAATGTTTCCATTGCCAGGGATTGGGGGAGGGGAGAATGGGGAGGAACTGCTTAATGGGTACAAGGCATCCTTTAGGGATCATGGAAACTCTCTTGGAACTAGATAGAGGTGGTGGCTGCACAACATTGTGAATGTACTAAATGACACTGAATTGTTCACTTTAGAATGGTTCATTTTATGTTATGTGAATTTCACAGCAATTAAATGTATACATATATACCCTGATGTCTCTCAAACATCAGTACATGTTCAAATCACCTGGGGACCTTGTTAAACTACAGATTCTGATTCAGTAGGTCTTAGTTGGGGTCTGAGCGGTTGCAATTCTGACATGTTCACAGGTGATGCTGATACTGGCCATCCATGGACTACACCTGGAGTGACAAGGCTCCCATCTCTTCGAGCTGGATTCTTTTGATTCTCCAGTTTTGTTACGTGGAGAATTTTGGTTTGTTTGAGGAAAATCCTAAACTTAAAGGTAAATATAAAACTTTAAAGTAAGCACAAAATCACTTAGGGGGTCTCTTCAAATTAAGAAGAATTTAAATTATGAGGGGAAATGAGATTGTGTTGGAAAAAAATTTTTTTCCAAAACTGAAAAAATTGAAGGAAGTATTTTTTTTTAAATCACGGTGACCAAAGCATAAGCGTCAATAAAGATAGTCATTTATTTCCATTAATAGTAACTAACAGAAAAAGGAAATTTGTTTGAAAGAAAATAGTACAAAATTCCAAGACTAAAAACTTTAACACAAAACCCAGCCCTACTTTTTACTTCAGGAAAGATAATGCTTCCAATGGTAATGAGTTTTTCCTCAACTATTAAGGATCACAGTATCCACTTCACAATGTCACTGTGGTGATCGAAACAGCTAAAACAGTGGCTTTTAAACAAAACAAAAATGTTTTGGTCAACATTTTTTACCAAAACCAAAGCAAGAAATACCTTTTATATCATGTGGTAATACTGTATATAGTCACATATATGTACATGTATATCTGAAACAGTGTCATGAAATGTACTTACTACATATAATGCACATCAAAATTATCTATGCTATTATATTTATTAATTTTTAAAAGGCTGATTGTGACCCACTAAATTGATTTAGTGACCCATATATGGGTCTCAACCCATAGTTTGCACATCACTCAGCTAAATTAGTGAACGTGCCTGCATAGCACATAAGATTCTTCTTTCCCTTGGGCAGAAGAAGGCAATAGAGTCCAAAACTGACCACTCAGTGGAGGAGGCCAATATGAGAGAAGGAAGGACTATGAACAAGGACCTTCGGACTGGATAAAGAGAGCAATTGGGAGGATGCAACAAATGTAGCAGGAGTGACTATCTCCATAATTTGATGCCATGGCTGTAGCTTTTTCCTCATAGGTTTGAGGCAATTTATCATGAAACTAAGTAAATGAAGACTTCATTTACAATTTCAACTTGAACTTAATCTTCAGTTTTCATTCAGACATATGTGCTGCTGGGAAAAGTTTAGCATAATGTACATTGGGTGAGATATTTCAAAAAAGAAGCATTCAAGGTTTAGGTCAGCATGCATAATACGTTATCATTTGTTTAATAAAAAAAAAGTAATCACCCATTTATGACTGTTTTCAGAGTATCTTTGAAAAGATTCCCAAGAAATAGGAAACTGCAACTGCCTCTGTGAAGCCGCTAAGTTCTGCAACTGGGTAACAAGAGTGGAAGGGAAATTGACTTTTCACTGTATAAAATTTTAACCTGGCATTATTTTACCTTTTTAAAATTTAACAATTACCAAATTCATCTGGAAGGGTAAGTGCACCCGAATAGCCAAAAGTATTCTAAAAAAGAAGAGCAATGTGGGAGGAATTTCACTGCCTGACCTTGAAACATATTACAAAGCTACAGTACTGGCATAAAGATAGACATATCGATCAGTGGAATAGAATTGAGAATCCAGAAATAAACCCTCACCTATACAGTCAACTGGTTTTTAACAAACCTACCAAGCCCACGCTGATGGGAAAAAACAGTCTCTTCAACAAATGGTGTTGGGAGAACTGGATATCTATAACCAAAAGAATGAAAGAGGACCCCTATCTCACCCGCTATACAAGAATCAACTCAAAATGGATCAAAGATCTAAATATAAAAGCCAGGACCATAAAACTACTAGAAGAAAATGTAGGGAAACATCTTCAAGACCTTGTAGTAGGTGGTGGTTTCTTGGACCTCACACCCAAAGCACGTGCAACAAAAGAAAAAGTAGATAAATGGGACTACCTCAAAATTAAACACTTTTGCACCTCAGAGGACTTTGTCAGAAGGGTGAAAAGGCAGCCGACTCAATGGGAAAAAATATTTGAAAATCACATATCTGATAAGGGTTTAATATCCAGGATATATAAAGAGATGTTACAACTCAACAATAAAAAGACAAATGACCCAATTAAAAAACGGGCCAAAGACTTGAATAGACATTTCTCCGAAGAAGAAATACAAATGGCAAAAAAACACATGAAGAAATGCTCAACATCACTCATGATTAGGGAAATGCAAATCAAAACTACAATGAGATATCATTTCACACCTATCAGAATGGCCACTATTAAAAAGACAGAGAACTACAAGTGTTGGAGAGGATGTGGAGAGATAGGAACACTTCTTCACTGTTGGTGGGAATGCAGGATGGTACAACCACTATGGAGGACTGTTTGGCAGTTCCTAAAGAAGTTGAATATAGACTTGCCATGTGACCCTGCAATACCACTACTGGGTATATACCCAGAAGAACTGAGAGCAGTGACACCAACAGACATCTGCACACCGATGTTCATAGCCACATTATTCACCATTGCCAAAAGTTGGAAACAACCCAGGTGTCCATCAACAGATGAATGGATAAACAAACTGTGGTCTATTCACATGATGGAATATTATGCAGCTGAAAGAAGAAATAAAGTCATAAAGCATATGGTAACATGGATGAACCTGGAGGACATTATGTTGAGTGAAGCAAGCCAGACAAAAAAGGACAAATACTGTATGAATGCATTACTATGAACCAAATATATTGTGTAATATATTGTTTGATTCACACACAAAAAAAATTTACATGTATTCATTATATTTAATTGAGAAATGTATATATTTATAAAAAAAATTTAAACACATAGATACACACACAAACACACACATACACAAACAAAATACCTAGGAAGCTGTCATATCTAAATGTTCAGCTGAGTAAAATTGTCAAAACCACCAGGAAATACTGGGATATATCCGTGGCCAAGAGAACTATTGACTAAAATCTGTTATTTAATGTGTTGCATCTCTGCCTTCTCAACCTATTTGATATCCATTGGTAATAACTAAGAGTGTAGAAGGAATTGAGCTGATTTACTCAACATGTCTTTCCTACTAGAGATGAAGCCTCTCATGATCTATTCCCAAACCACTTCTTCTCTTCTGTCTTACAAGGGAGGTGTTGCTAATTTTTCTATCTAGCTACTACTGTAAGGATATCAGCTTTAGAAAGCAGCACCAAGGGGATCTTTTACTTATTCTTCCTGCCTCAGACCTAGGCAAGATCTGGCTCCAATAGTAGACCAGCTTAGCTGTTGTTTGGAACATTCTTTTTGGCTCCATAGAGCAGAATCAGAATGTCAAGCCAGGGTCCTTTGGGGGTTGCAGCTCATCGAGCATGGTGGTTCTAAGATGCAGTCATGTGGGGAGGGGAGGGGATAAAAAGCCTACTTATTCCTATAGCCTAAGTCTGTGTGTCATCTTGGTGCGACCAGAGAACCCTGTCCTGGAGGGACCAGGCACTCATGAAGCTAATAATAAAGCAGCCCCGAGATACCCCTTTTGCTCCTATGTCTTGAGTGTACAGTCTTTTGGGGAACTCTCTAGGAAGAGCAATGATTATCAAGGGAAGTCTTGGACATTGCTAGTTCCCTGTCTTCACTGGCCCCTTTAAATGACACATTAGCATTTGTAATAAGAAGATATGGGACCTTGACCAAGTAACTTCCATTTTTTAGTTCTCACGCTGGACATTTTTAGAGTCCAGGCTCCATTATACATTATTAAACATTTGAGTATTAACCTATTTTTCTTCCATTTTAAATCTCTGCTGCCTAGCTAAAAACATATTACTGGTTTTCATAGTTCCAGTGATTTTCTAAGCAAACAATGTCATTTAATAGTAAGGACTAGAATAAAAGTAAGGATGAAACAAAGTATTGATGACGGTATAAGAAAACCAGCACTCTCCAATGCTACTAGTATATGTACAGGAGTGTTAAGAGAAATAATTTTTCACAATTGGGCAATAGGTATCAAAAGCCTTAAACTATTTATAAACTTTGATAGAGCAATACCCGCTTTAGTAAACTATACTAAAGAATTTTGAAGAGTATGCAAACATATGAAAGAATCTCATCACAATGTGACATAATAGGAACAGTCAGAATGTTCATCAATAAATATTGGTTAAAAAAATCATAGTCAATCACACATTGCAAAACTGTATAGTTATCAAGGTAATGATGTTGGTCTATTCCTGACATCTATTTATTCATTCAGTGAATGCCTTCTCTGTGCCAGGCATTACTCTATGAAATAAGGTACATACTGGGGGTAGGGGGGTGGAAAACACAATCAACATATAAAACTGAAAAACAGTGCTGCCCTCAAGAAAGTCACACCCTATTAGAAGGAGAAGGATACTGAAAAAATAATAAATAAAGCATACTGAACATCAAACAGCAATAAGCAGTATAAACAAATATAAAGCTAGGAAGCAGGAAGAGACTGCTAGGGTGATGGTGGGATGTTGAAATTTTAAATAGAAGGGTTGGGAAACGCTTCACTGAGAAGGTGGCATTTGAGCAAATCTAGTGATGGACTGAGTCATGGAGTGTCTGGGGGAAGAATATGAAAAAATGTTTCTGATACATTATCATGTAAGGAAAAAAAACATGCCACTAAATTGTGTTTATAATATGACCCCATTTTTGTATAAACCTATATATTAGCAATGATTACCTATAGCTCATGGGCTTATAAGTATTGTTAATTTTTAGTTCCTCTCCTTTTGGCTTAATTGTTATGCAATAAATGTCAATTGCATGTAAGCATAAAAAAAAAAAAAAAAAAAAAAAAAACGACATTGAAATAAATCGCAGGATCTACTAAAACTCAGGGCTTAATTTTAATGCATCACTGTATTTACCCAAGCCAAAAGTTTAATGGCTCTGTTATCTTCCTAAATAACTTTCCTTGAAATTGAATTTTAGTTTCTCTAATTAAAACCAAGAATTACCACCCTTAAAGTAGAGAAGTCTCCCTAATTTTTAAATGGACAGGTTCATCTCAGGCTCAAATAATACAGAACCTCTGGGGCTTCACTAAGTTTTACAGTCCTCTTTTTTAATCACAACTAGTCTGTGTGAGGGTGAAACAACTTACTGTATCACCAAGCATATTGTATTTCTCTACCACACAGTGGTTTCCACTTGTTGAATAACATTTCTCATTTAAAAGCATTGAATAGATTTCAAATAAAATGAAATTAAGAGAACAGTCTGGTCTGCAAATGGACTAGAACCAAAGAACACTTTTGAATTTACCAAGTGTCATTTGTCTTGAAGAAACATAATAATTGTTATCCAAACAACAAACCACATGACACATTTTTACTTCCAAAGATGGGGGCTCAAAATAAATAGGGCAATGATTTGAGCCTAATGCATCAATTTTCTACTAGAAATTGTATATCTTCATCCCGAAAAACAAAAAGTGAAATTCTCTCATTTTGAACATGAAATATATTTTTAAATCATGTTGTGGACAGAGATTGGGGCAACAGATCAGAAAAACAAAAATCTTAATTTACCACTGAAGAAAGAATATTGGTGAACAAATAATAGTTTGCTGACAGAATATTCCAGAAATTCTCCTTTTCCCTTAGAGATGGGACTTCACAATGTATGGCCACTGAGGCCAGAAGCTTGCCTTTCAACCACAGAGGGTAATGGATCCTGAAGGAGTATGGTTTCACAATAAAGGCATTTCAATAGGTCATTCAACTTATTTCCCCACTGCTGCTCTCTGGCTATTGAGTAAACCATCCTCATCTCCAATGACAATACATTGTCTGTTCCTGGTTTACCTCTATTAGGGTACACATTCTACCCTGTGTTAGTTGAATTGCATATGTATTAGTTTCCCCTACTAGACTGGGAGCTCCTTGAGGGCAGGCTCTCTGATTTACTAATCTCTACATAAAGCATTTACAAAGCATAGGGGATGCTCAATAAATAGTAATAATGCTATTATTATTATTATAAATCTATATCAGATTAAACTAAACTGAACTTTAAAGAACGGACACATGGATTTTCAACATAGGCAACTTTCCCTTTCCAGTTACTGTCATAAATAACTCTCTAGTATCAGGTCATAGGTCCTGCATGATGTTAATAGTTTGATATTTAATAACATACATCAAAAGGTAGCCAAAGAAGATGCATGGTTTTGGTGTGTGTTTTTCTTTTTTTTTTTTTTTTTTTTTTCCTTTTTACAGATTACCTTGCTAAGGGTATGTTTTCAAAATACTGTCACTAAGTATTCATCTGTAAGTCACCATGTGGTTATGGGGCACCCTAATCTCTAGCAACATTGCAACCACATGTACCTGATCACTCTTCTGCAATAAAAGAGTTGTACCTATAATACCACAGGGTATCCAGAGACTCCTTTAAAATCTCTAGGATTTCTGGAGCCTCAGATCTCCTCCTGTAAGGAGAGATGAGAATGGGGGAGACGCATGAAAATGAGAGAAGATGAGGAAGAAATGTCATATGGACAGAATCTCAAAATGTTGGTGCTTGAGGGCTGCACTAGATTTGACTTATAACCACCAGCATTTTCTTTCACTACATAATATGCAGTCCCACTCTAGAATTACTGAATCAGAATCTTTGGGGTTGCGATACAGACAAAGATCTTGAAGTGTTTCTTGCATGGAAGTATTTCACCTTCATGAAAGACTAAGTAAGACTGAGGAAATAGCATAGAATAAAAATGACAAAGGAGACATGACAACTAGATGCAGTGTATGGTTCTGGATTGGTTCCTAGACCAGAGAAAGATTATCTGTAACACAATTGAGGAAATCTGAATGTCTATCCATTAGCAAATAGTATTATGTCAGTGTTAATTACCTGGTCTAGCTAACTGTACTGTGGTTATATAGAATGTTAACACCTGGAGAAACTGGGTCTAGGATAATTGAGAATCCTTTCTACTGTTTTTCAGTGTTTGTATAGTCTGAAGAGTCAAAATTTATTTTTTAATTTTAAGAAAAAAGTTATTACATTTTTATAAACGTTATTTTATAGACAGAAGAAAGTTTAGACCAGCAAGGTAAAGACAAACAGCCAAACCGGGTGTTTGTGTACCTCTTTGTGACTCCAAATCTCCTAACTTCTAGCTGAAGACACATTTACCACAGTACACGACAGATTTAGCAGGAGAAACTGAGGCATCCTAGGAATAACGAGGAATCCTGTTCTGCTCTCACATCTTCAGAGAACTATGAAGGAGAGAAGAGGTTCTTCCTATTTAGGAGACCTCAAGAGAGATGAGCAGGAACATGAAATGACTTCAAGAAAATCCAGGCTGAACGCAGCATGGATGAGCAGGTAATCTTAGCTCAGCGAATAGCAGCGCAGGCACCCATATGACATTCCTTTGCCCACTGCCTCCAGAGATTCCCCTACCACAACAATGGCTAGATGAGACCAGGCCTTCTGTGATATCCTCAGTCTTCATCTTTTCTGCACAAATGACTTCAAATTCTTCTCACTGAGAAATACTTGCTACTATTTATAGAAAATGATGCCAACCATTACTCACTCTCCTTCCACCCTGCCATTTCATCCAGTCTGAAGCTTAGCAAATGCATAAATGTTTTAAAAATAATCAAATAGAGACACTCATTTCATTTCAAGGTGGTTGTTTTTTGGCATGTATTTTTTTTTTCCTAAAGGAATACTGGAACTGACAGGTACTTTCTCTAAAAATTTACTTCGCCACCTGCTAGCTGAAATATTGCTTTCATGGATTTATATTGTATTAAAAGGTCACTGGCTGTTTAAGTCTTAAACAGTTTTAATCATTCTACAAGCCTCTTAACAGTAAGAAAAGAAAGCTCAGAACAAACAGCAGCAGGGACTCTAATTAAAAGGGCCAATTCATCTAATTTTATTTGGGGTTAATTATTCAGGATTCACTCTTTGATGTGTAAGGAATAGCAATTAGTAATTTTAGTGATTTGAGAATCGTTGGAGGTGTAATCAGTTAAAATGAGTGAGTGTTTACAACACAAGATGGTGAATTAGTCTCTCTCAGCTGGAGAACAGGAACATTAGGCTCCAAGAGATCAAGGCTAAGTATTTCAGACCCTAGTTATAATAGTCACTTCAAAATAAAATACATGCAAGGCACAGAAGCTTCATGAAATTACCTTTAACCAGATCTTCATCATTGCCCTGTCCCCAATCTCCCAATTTATTGGCTTTTGCTACCGTGGTAACCATAAATGCATTGCATTTTTTTAAACAAGCAATTCTTCATGAATATATTATTTACAAGCAACTAAGATCCAGAAAAATCACAGTGCTCATTAATTCCAGGTCCACATCTCTCTGATTGCCGGTTGGTCATCTTCATCTGAACCTCCAGCTTAGTGATCAAAACTGAATTCAGATACCCTGACCACAGACCTCCTTATTTCCTTTGGGTCCTCTTTTTTTGTGTGTGTACATCATTAGAATTCTCCCAATCACAAAGGCTGCAAACCCCTTTTCTCTCTATTGCCCTACCCATTCATTCTGATTACAAGTAAGCTATATAAATTTTGCCAAAGTTTTCTAGGTCATGTACTGGTCTCCATCTCCACTGCCTAGTTAGCTCATACCTAGATGAATGCAGTAGTTCAAATGGTCTCCCTTCTTCCTTACCTAGTCTTTCCAACCGATCTTATACATTGTTGTCAGATTAAAAACATCCAATTGGCACTAGACTAAATATGAAGACTGATGAAGACTGACATCCAAGGCCCTTCACAGTTTAACTCCATATGTCTTGTCTGCAACTCCCTTCAAATATCCTACACCCCAGTCAAACTTGACTATCATGATCACCCAAACAGGCTGAGTGGGATATGCCCTGACAAGCCCTGCAAGCTCTGCCCCTCCTAAGCCTCAACAAAAACAGTTACATGTTATGGACTGGTTATTCATACACAGGTGCACCATGACTAGGTTTTTGTGATGCCTGATTATTACCATATAACTCATGGACATTAGAGTAAGATGATGCCATAGAAAGAAACTGAACCCAGAAGCTAGATCTTAGTGACATGACTTACTAAATTCTGATTTTGCTATTTTCTAAGGCAAGGGTTAGTAAACTATGGCCCACGGGCTATTTATGTCAATAAGCTTTTACTGTAACATGGCCAAAACCATACTTACGTATTGTCTATGGTCTCCTTCATGCTCCAACTGCAGGAAAATAAATGCCTTGCAAAGCCTAAAATATTTATTATCTAGCCCCTTATAGGAAATGTTTGAGGAACTTTTCTATAATTCAATTATGCTCATGTTTCAGAGAATTATGGTTAGGGAGTATTGGAGACTTGGTAAAACCCTACTTGGGGCTTCCCAAAATTTGATAGGACCTCATACTGGACAGGCACAATGGTATATATGAATATGGCTCTCCTAAGAAGAAATAAAGGGAAACCTGAGAAGCTCTGCTCACCAAACATCCCCATGAAATACTGATTTGAGATTATTGCTGCAAACAGCAGCTCTGGAAGTTTTACACGTCAGAATGTTCATTTTGCTAAGCCGCCCACCCAGTCTTCTGGCTGACTGCTTCCCCTTCCTTGACTCTAAGACTTTGCTCACACCTTCTCTCCCTCAGGATTTCCATCTCAACCCTTCCTTCATATCTGAACTCAAACCATTTTTGAAGGTCCAGCTCACCTGCCACCCCTACACAACCTTCCTTGACTACTCCAGACAGAAGACATCTTCCCACCTATGATGCTCTGTAGCATTTCTAGAGCACTTATTATGGTGTATCATGTTAAAAATACATGAGCCAACTATCCTTGTGTGCTCTTTGAAGGCAGACATCCTGTATGATGGATCTATCTATATCTATCTATCTATCTATCTATCTATCTATCTATCTATCTATCTAT
>JAKSZT010053887.1:40605320-40643198 GCA_026826555.1 Tolypeutes matacus
TATCTATCTATCTATCTATCTATCTATCTATCTATCTATCTATCTATCTATCTCTTTATCCCAACCATATTTCTTTCAATGCCATATAGGAAAAGTTGAGGAAATGTTTGCAGAATGGGCTTATGCCTGGATTCTCAACAAGAATTATCCTAGCCAGATAAATGACATCTTTAAAGAAACTGAGGAATCTAGTTGCTACTAATCTCAATATGTGAGTGTATTGGAATGTATTTGAGTGTGTGTGTGAGAGAGAGAGAAAGAGAGAGAGATTGAGAATATGAGAGCAAGAGACTGAAAGAGGAGGCTCAATCCAACATGGCCATGGTGATCATCTCTACAAAATAAATATGGTCTTGACTTGATCAGTGTCTTAGGAGACTTACATAAAATAGAACTGCAGGTATTCCAAGACGTCTTTTACTAGCTGTGTGAACTTGGAAAAATCAAGAAAATTCTCAGTCTCAATCTCATTTTTTTACTTGTGAAATGAGAGGAACAGTACTTCTTTTCTATACTGCCCAGGGTTGTGCAGACCAAGGTATGCTGGTTAAAACTATAATGTCTTACACAAATATAAATTATTATTATTGTGAGGAGATTCTCTAAGTGATGTAACGATAAAGGTTTTCTTCACAATTAGAAACCTGAATGCAAAATGTAATTAATTACTGAGTATATGCTATACTCTAACATGGCTCTTAGCACACAGTGGTTCCAGAGCATTAGAGGTGATGGCAAAGAGAAAGAAAAGCATAAGAACATAACTAAAACATCAGAAAAATTAAGCCATAGCAGCCAAATAAACAAACATTGTGCTTTCTCTGGAATGTTTAGAAATCTTGGAAAGGAAATGCACAGGGAGCCCCAAGGTGGCACTGACTTGGCACATCTAGCACTTCAACAGCTGATTTGCCCAACATTTTCTTGGGTCCATGAGTATCTTACAAAACACAAACAAGTTATCATAATGCACCAAATAGGGCAGTTTTGTCTCCCCAAACCCAGTAAAATAACCAGACAAACAAATAAGATCATCGCAAAATCCCAATGTCCATTGCTTAATTCTAGATAGCCTCTTCTTTGCACACTTCCACCTGTAAATCCACACCCCCACACCTACAGTGCACAAGTCTCACATCAACCACAAAGTTCAGAAGACTTCCAAATCTATTATATCCTCACTTTCCAAGAACCTACGATTTTTGAATTAGAAAACAGAGTTGAAAAATATATGGGGTTCCCTTGAAAAATCAAGTTTTGTCTGTAGGGATGCACTCCAAGAAAACCTTCTTTCCTTATATTTCATTAACTCTGTTTTCCTTACCCCCTCAGATTAGGAGGTCCTGTGATGGAAGACAGTCTCAAATGCAAAGTTCAGTGATGTATTCTGGGCAGAAGTTCAGGTACCTTGTTAGTTTAGCAGAACTGGTCTGCTTGCCCAAAGACATAATTCAGTTGAGTGGGGAACTCATTCCTCCTTCCTCTGCTTCCTTTGGCCAGCTGCCTCGGAAGGTCTTTCATTCCGGAGGGCAATAGATTTATTGCTCCCTTTTATTCCCCCAAAAGTAGTTCCAGTTCTCTGACTTTCAAGTTCAGTGAGCTCAGCCTTGGCATTCAAGGATCTCCTTATGTCTCATCCTGAAGAACATTTATCCCAGGTCCAGTTGCCAAGGACATGGTTGCAGGTCCCTTCCTGGCACTTGAGCCTGCAATATCATGGTTCTTCTTATAAACAGACCCATCCCATCACTTGAGCTACCTCTCCAAATCCTACTGGCACTTCCTTGGCTTAGCTAGCACTAATAGTACAACTCATAGAATCATCAGATTAGAAGAGAATGAGAAAGTCCAGGAGTCAGCAAACAAGGGCCAAGGGCCAAATCCAGCCCACCTCCTGTTTCTGTAAATGAAGTTTTATTGAAACACAGTCACATTCATTCATTTACTTATTGTCTATGTCTGCTCTTGCACCCCAGGGGCAGAACTGAGTACTTACAATACAGACTGTATGGCCTGCAAAGCCTAAAATGTTTAATATCTAGACTTACAGAAAAAGTTTGCCAAACAGGCTCTCATCCATGAACTCATTTTACTGTTAAGAAAATTAAGATTCAATGAGGTTAAACAATGTTCCCAGGGAGTAAAACTTTGAAAAGTAAAATACTTGGGGCAATGTCAGGCATATATTACATACACACTCAGTAAATGTTAGTTCTCTCCAGTGTTTGTTTGGAAATTGCATATTCCTTTAATGTGGAACTGTCTAAAATGACTTTTTAAAAGACAGCATTGTTGCCCACAAGGAATTCATTGTCTAGAGAGGGGAACAAACACATAGAAGGATAACTTTAGTGTAAAGTGTAGGCACGTGCTAGTTTTCTATTGCTGAGGCAACAAATTACTACAAGCAGAATTACTTAAAATAACACAAATTTATTATCCTACAGTTCTGTAAAACAGGTGTCTGACACAGGTCTCACTGGACTAAAATCACGATATTGGTATGGCTGCATTCCTCTCTGGAGGCTGCGGGGGAGGATCTGTTTTCTTGCTTTTCCCAGCTCCTGAAGGCCACACACATCCCTTAGCTCATGGCCCCTTCCTCCACCTTCAAAGCCAGTAAAGGTGTGTTGAGTATTTTTCACATCACATCACTCTGAAGTCCTCTTCTACCTGCTTTTTCCATTTCTAAGGACCCTTATAAGAACATTGGTTCCAGCCAGATAATCCAGAATAAATTCAATTATTTTAAGGTCATCTGATTAGCAACCATATTTCCATCTGCTGCCTTAATTCCCCTTTCCATGTAACATAGCAGATTCACAGATCCTGGAAATTAGGTCATCGACAATTTTGGGGGCTGTTATTCTGTCAACATAAGGTGCTGTAAAGGAGGATAGTTAAGGGTGGAAAACTTGGAGGAGGAACACTTTATCAGCACAGAAACAAAAGTTCTGTCATCGTACATAGCTTCTGGAATTTCACATAATTTTGTGAACATTTCTTCATATTTAAGCATATGTTATTTTTAAATTTGTATTATTTAAAATAGTTCCATTTTGCTCCACACGCCTTGTTCTCTTTCATTTTCAAACTATCATCTTGCCACCACATTTAAGAAAAACCCGTTAGATATGAGGTTGAGAGATTTTAGGAAGCAAGTATGAGTTAGAATTTCAGCTAAAGCAGTTAAGTACTCTCCCTGTGAGACTGCTTTTCTTAGCTCTATTTTGTGGATAAGGAAACTAAGCCTCAGAAAGCTTAGGAGACTGTCCAGAATCACACGAACAAGATCTAATGCATGGAGAAAGTTACTTTACCTCCCTGAACCTCATAAACAAACTGAAAATGTTGCTACAGGGTTTTCATGATGGCCTACACAGCAATGCCTTATTTGGCGGGGGGGGGGGGGGGGGGATGATAAAATCTAATACACTGAGAAAAATTAATGCTACAACTAAATGAAAAGTAGAGTTATAAACAGCATATACTTGAAATGATGGAAACCATTTTTAATTTGGGAATATTTAGCCCCTCAGACAAACATGCTAACAGCAAAAGACCGAAAAAGAGCTTTTACTGTTACCTTCATATAGAAAGAAAAATTACAAGTTTGTTGGAAAAAATTTGAAGAGTGTCACAGAAACTTATTAGCAAGGGTAATTGAACTGCATTTACAAATCCTGAGGCTTAACTGGTGAACGCTAAAGAAAAACTACCTGGCTTGAGAATGTGTGAGTGCCAAATAACTAGAAGTATTTAAGCAGTGGCAAGAAGACCATTTGGCATGAATATTATGAAGGAGATTCAAGCTATTTAGAGCCAAGGAACTTGCTCAGATAGTCTTCAAGACCCTTTCAACCCTGAGATTTTATGATATCATGACTCAAAACACAAGAGCCAATTATTGTCTATAAGAGATGTAGGCTTTCTTTTAATAGGTGCAGTCAGAGAATTCTGCCTGATCCCATTACAAAACAGCTGTCCTAAATGCAAGTAGGCCCTTACCAAGCATATAGAATAGAAATAATTGTCTAGGTATGATCAGGCAAAACGTAATCTGTAATGAATATAATACCAATGACTGAGTCTAACTCCTATGTCACACTACCACTTTGGTATTTTTTTTTATTTTGTACATTTAATAATTGAAAATATAAACAATTAAAAACTAAAAAGAGAACACAGTTGAATAAAAACATACATTTCTCAAATATGACAACATGGATGAACCTGGAGGACATTATGTTGAGCAAAACAAGCCTGACACAAAAGGACAAATACTGTACGACTGCGTTACTATGAAACAAATATATTCTGTAACATATTGTATGATTAAAAAAAAAAAAAAAAAACTTATAGGTATCCAGTACATTCACTACAACTTTGAAAATGAAGCTTTTATATTCAGAAATTTTCAAACAGCAAAATTCTACTGGCTATTAGGCCATGATCCCTAGGACTAAGGAGTGCTATACCTACTGGTATCAAGAGGAACTACTGGGATTTCAACCCTTGCAAACAATGTCCCTTCCCTCCCCCCCCCCCCAAGAATCCCTAAAGTTGCTCTATGGAAATAGCCTCTGGCTTAAGGTGAATGTAAGAGTATGGTAGAAAGGCTTCAAAGCAAGTGAGAACATTTTGACCCAGCTCTTGATAACTGAGATGGAGGTGATGCAACAATATTTCTTAAATTAAGGTGTACACATTTCCATCCTTTACAATAAAAACCAAGCAAAATACCAAATTACCAAGACGGAAAATTCCCACCGTAAACAACTAGAGCTACCCAGAAGAGAAAAATAAGACATTCAGTTACAGGAGCTAAATGCCCTCCTGTTCAAAGAAAATATACACACATTCCCACGCAGAACCCTTTCCTTCTGAATAGAGCTAAAGGTGCAGGAAATAGTTTGATGGAGACATTATATTACTTGGGCAAAACTGAACTAGATTATCTGTTTGTTTATTAGATTATGGCTTTAGGCTCATTGTTCTTCACTAAGAGCTCTTGACATGAGCCGACAGGCACATTCTTTGGTATGAAGGCCTTTGTGAGAGTATTTTATGGTATTTAGGCACTTGAAAAGACTCTGAAAGCAGTCACAGCAGAGGATTAAAGCTAACCTTTGGGGCCACCATATTAGGAGGGTCCAGTTCACACAGCCTTAACTAGGACACATGAGCTTTCTTGGACATAACACCAAATGGCTTCTTTGTGGAAGTTCTGACATTAACTTACACCCACTCATCTTAGTCACAAACCAAACACAAGATCCTGGGTGCCAATGAATGAAAATGAAAGCAGAACCCTCCAGAAATGCAGTTCAACTAGATTTCATTTTTGTTTGTTGCTAAAAGAGGAGATATTTTATTTGTATCTGCATTTCAGTCAGGAGTATTCTTAAAATAATAAATCAACCCTCAGAACATAACATACGATGTGATCTGATTCCATATTATCCTAACTAGATAAAGGATCATGGAAACCACCGTGGTTCTAATTTTTTTCTTTTTTCATAGTAAGACTTGAATTGAGTCTAAATTAGACTATTGTGTGAAATTCAAGAGTCTCATCTCAAGCTTCCTAAACATTTAAAGGACTCAGAATGGCAGTTCATCCCAAACCAACAGAGGAATAACTGTGAGAAGACCACATGTTCCTAGAAGCAGGACAACAGGACGGCTGACACTTCATTCAAACACTTCAACCTTTGTTTCTCCCTTATTAAAGGTGTGGAACTGGGAAGTGCCTCTTGATTCCATCAGATATAAAATGGGTATAATAAATATTGACCTATTTTTGTAGTCAATGATTTATCTATTTTGTTGCTCTATTGATTAAATAATGCATATGAAAACATTTGAAATAATAACATTGCAATATTCCATCAATTATCAATAATATTTTCAAGAAAGGGTTCTCCTCACTAAAACTAATAAAAACCAATATGGTATACCTCAATATTTGTTCTTCCTTTTTCTTAAATCTTCTGGTTATAGAATCATTTAGACCAGCACTGTCTAATAGAACTTTCTGAAATTTTGGAAATGTTCTATTTTGTGCCAAAACCCTTCATATGTGGCTGCTGAGTGCTTGGAATATGGCTAGTGACCACAAAACTGAATGTTTTATATTTAATTTTAATTTATTTAAATTCAAATTCAAACTTAAATAACCACATGTGACTAGTGGCTATTAGACCACACAGATACAGTTGAACAATATTTAAAATGGTTTCCTCTATCCCCACAATCAAAAAAAAATAAAAATCTGCTGTAAAAGCAAGAAATCTAATTTTTTCTGTATGGTTTAAGACAGAATCTTATCAAACCTTATTAAACCTTATTAAAGATTTTAAATTAAGAGCTAGAAATATGAACACACACCTGGATTTCCATTTATTTAAATGGAATAAAACCTTTGGGAAGAATAATTATGCTTTACTTTCTCTCAAAACTCCAAAGCCAATACTGCATAGAGCATATTTACAAATGAGGAATAGTGAGTAGGACACATTTTTCATAGAATGCACTGGTATAACGGAAAATAAAAAGAAACAGTGAAAAGCCTCAGGTGCCAGTAGGGTCTTCCACACACTTGCTGTAAACCTGGGACGAATCACTATATAAGACAGCTCTTGTACTTCATAGGAATGTTAAGGTGGTTAAATGAGATAGAGGATGCAAAAATTTCTATCGAGATTCTAGCATAGTATAGGCAATGAACAAAGGTTGGTTAAATGAATGGTCTGTGAGTATGGAGTCCATCTCACCTAAAGGCAGACGCGCAAGAGAGTTGAATAGGTGGTAAAGTTTCTATACAAGTCCCCTCTTCACTAGGACTAGTTCACATGCTGCTCCTATTCTCTGACAGAGAAGAGAGCAACTTGATAAAATTAAGTTAGGCAGACTTGGACCTTTGCAAGCCCTCTTTCTTTTCAACGATATTGCAAAGAGATCTAAGAAAATCTGAAATAAAGAGTAAGAGAGACTTGTCATAATTGATATTATAAAACTAATATAGAGTGAGAAATGAAATGGTGAGGGGGGAGTTTTAAACAAAAATAGATAAAAATTGATGGAACAAAACATGCATGTATGTATACTAAATATACAGAAAAAAGAAATATCACAAATTAATGAGCAAAGGTAAGATGATGCATCAAATAGAATTGGGAAACCAGATAAGCCATTTTTAAAAATCCTCACCTAAAAGACACTCATCTTTGACCAAAATATTATGATGAAAATATTTGATTATTATTAAAGGCTGAATATTTTAAAAATTAAACCAACTTAAACATGATCCCAGTATGGAACAAAACTAACAATAAACTCCCAACAATGTAATACACACACATAGACACACATACATATAAATCTCATGAAAATTGGTTAGACATGCTAACAACGATATGCAAATGAAAAAAAACTTAACAAAAAGGATATATGTGTGAGAGGCATAAAAGTATCAGGCTTAAGAGTATGGAATTTGAAGTAAACCCCAAACATGCCACTAATAAGCTTGATTACATTGGGCATTAGGCATATTATTTAGTATCCTTATTTTTCAGTTTTCCCATCTGATAAATGAAAACGCTGTCTAGTTTTTTAAGTTGAAGAAGTGGTAATGTTTGAAGAACATTTGGCACAGTGCTTGAGACTCAACATACCAAATGTAAAAAATGTTGTCTTATTAATAATTAAAAAGGCAATTTTATTTATTTATTTATTTATTTAGCACACATAAAGTTTTTAAATATGAGCATGTAGTTAAATAGGCACTTCTATGTGTTACTAGTGAATGTGTAATTTGATAACTTTAAAATAAGAATTTGGTAAAATCAATCCACAGCTTCAAAAATGAATCATCCCACTTAATCTAATAATTTCACATATGGAAATCAATCTAAAATTCGAGGTGGAATGATATGGGTGGGGAAAAGGGAGTGGCAGGGGGGCATGGACTTTCATCCAAAATTATAAATAATAGTGAAAAATTGAAAACACTCTAAATTTCCTATATTAGAATATTGGTGACACACCATTAAAATTCTTTGTATTAAAATTTTACTAAGCATATATAAAAACTTACTGATGATAAGATCACAACTATTTAAGGCGAATTCAATAAATGAAGTCTGTGCATTAAAAATACTTGATACATAGTGTATTCATTCCTCATATGTCATAAAGGACCAAAATTAAAGCTGGTAAAACTAATCTATGCTGTTAGAAATCAGGATGGGGATTTTCCTTAGGAAAATTGGGTAGTGAGGATGCCAGGGCTACTGGTAAATCTCTGTATCATAATCTGGGTGCTTTTTACACAAAAATGTGCAATTTGGAAAAACCACTGAAATATAAATTTATAATATGTGAACTTTTCTATATGTATATTATACTTTAGTAAAACATTAAAACACATTTGAAGGAACAATAGCAATATGTTCTCATTATCATGAGTCATATTATTGAGTGATGAGAATGTCTTTTTAAAATCAAGTGTCCTGTATTACCTTTATAATTTTATGTTAAAAAAACTATGGGGAGTGAGAAATGTATAACATTAAAAAAAATTTTTTTTGTGTTAGAAGGGAAGAATCATCAAGTTAAACCACAAACTGACTGTAGGACCTCTTGGAATCCTCAGGGTCACTAGGCTAGTGCTTAAAATCCAATGATAAGGAGATCACCCCTTCCTAGGATAGCTCATTCCATCTTTGGACCACTCTTGTCAGAAACAGTTTGCCTGTAGTAAATGGAAATTGGCCTCTCTCTATGTGTTCCGATTTATTTCTATCATCTGGAGTCATTCAGTAAACATACCCACGGGTCTACACAGCCATCCAAATCTCACTTTTGGACCCATGACGGCTGTAATCTTGAATTCACATTACAACTTCCTTCAATAGTTCCTACTAGGACATGGTACCAAGCATCTTGGTTGGCCTTTTTGGAATGAAAATCTCTTTTACAAATGAGTACCCAGTATTGAATACCAAGTCTCCCAGCTAAGGTCACAGCTGAAACCACAACTCATCTATAAGCAGAATACTATTTATATTCTAGATAATTTAAGACTGTCAATGGTTTGGGCATCAGTATAAAAGGATCACCAATGTAAACCGAGTCTAATCGAGCAGGTAACTACAATAAACTCTGACCAACCTGGGCTTCTCCCAACCAAAGAAGTCACATAGAGTTTAAAATTTTATCCAGCAACACTCCCTATTTCTTACCTCTAAAGCCAAGCCTATTTCCAAAAAATAGAGAAACAGGCAAAACAAAGGACTGCCTTCTCTAATCCCTTTTTCCATAAAACAGTCATCATTCCTGTGTTCCAAGCAAAAGCCACAAAATCAATAAACATCTTGCAAAAGAGGTCTCCAAAGGTGTTTCTCATGGTCTAGAGAAATCTTTTAGACACACCTACTAAAGATTAAAATTTACAATAGTGACTAAATGGTATGATATCTAGGATTAGTTTCACAATAATCCAGAGTTGGGTGAGAGAGTAGGTATTTAGATGAAATAAGTCTGGCCATGAGATAATCATCATTAAAGCCTGATAATATATTCATAGAGGTTCATTATATTATTCTCACTAGTTTTGTAAAGGTTTGAAACTTTTGATAATAAAAAGATTAAAAATAAGTTTATATATGATGACAGCAACCCCCACTACCCTAAAACTAAGAATGGTAACACAACCCAACTGTGCTCATCTCAGGACTTGGTTAAGATGCACTGCCCTCATCTTGTTTTACACAATAAAACAGTAGACAATTCTTCAGAATCAAGAACAGTGCCTAAGCCCATCTTCAACCAGTCTCAGCAAATACGTTTAATGTTTCATGGAGTTGGTAGTCCTTTAAATCCCTGATGAATCTTTTATACACATACACAATCTATCCTATATCCAAGTTCTCCTTCAATTATCTCTTCAGAAGCTTAAAAAGACACCTAGTGAATGCAAAACTTATGGCACCACTGTGGTTCATATTTACTGGAAACTGTTTGCACTGGAAATCTAACTTGTGAATGCCTGAGGTAACTATGCAAGTACAACATTTGCATTTGCCTAAGGAAATGAACTAAAAATACTATATCTGCTGCTCTATATATCAGCTCAAGGCTTACTACCAGCATGCTGCATGTCATTGTCATTAATAATACCATTATTATTTGGTATAGCACTTCAATCCAGTGACCTCAGAGGATAAAGGGAATACTACCCAGATTTTAATTCTCTTATCATACCCCCAAAGCAGTGAAAGTGTTCGGAGAACTGACACTTAAAATAGTGAGATTCTAAAGCATAGCAGCATTTCATGTGCTTACACCAATCACAGTGAAGAGATAGTATTTCACTCTCAGTGATTATATCTACCCAGGAAAATTCTAGTGTTTTACTGGGTAATTTGGCCAATATTTATTTTCCTGTGCATTAGGCACTTTTGAAAATGGCATTACTTTTTTTCCTTATATAATCTTGCACAGGTTATTTAACTTATCAACCTTCACTCAGTCTGTTTTGTTTAACTGCACATCAAGATGGCCAGTTTTGAAACCAGAGGTTGTAGAATAGGAAAAGATCTTAATGCCAGGGCATCAACCTCTTATTCAAATGCCTCCTCTCCCAGGTGCAGAGATGGTGCTGTTCAGACTGAGCTTGAAGGCTTCAGCATCTACTAAGGAACTGTTCTTCATATTTTAGCAGGACTAAATTATAGGGAAGATTTTATTACTCCAAGTATACTCACCCATGTTTATTCTAGATATTCAAAGAGAAAATCGAATGTTTCTTTCTAATGATTCTCAAAAGATTGTCTTCCAGATGTAAAAGTATCTGATCCTTTAGTAAATTTCTGCTGTAGATACCAAATGGTAGCCCCAGAGTTTCTGAAGACTTAGTCCAACTTCCAGAGACACCTAATTTTCTGTGCAGAGTAACTTCAGTTCTGGCTAGTTATTTCTTGCCCTTTCCTCAAAAGATATAAGAACTAAGTGGCTGCTGCATTCTCTATATCTTAAAATAATCAGAGACTATTATCATGTCATGCCATGTACTTTTCTTCCTTGAGCTCCTTTTCTCATAAGTCAGCAGGCATTTCCGAAAGCCCCAGATCCATTTGTTTACCTCACTCCTTATTTGCTCCAAGTGATTGCATTCTTCTAAAACTCAGACACCAAAGATGCTGTTCTTCCAGAGACCAAAAGAAACACAGCGCTTCTCTGGAATTTTATGGAATTCCTTTAAGCACATCCACAACTATCAATCCCTACTGGACCTCCACTATCCCAATTCCATCTGTAATTAACAAACAGTTCAGGTCCAGCTCAAGTGTCATCTCCTCTATTAAGCCTTTGCTGAACTGTACATTCCAATTATTTTCTGCTTTCATTGCATTCTCATAGTAGGTATCTGAGTCTCTTACAGTCTCTTTTTAGCATATACTATAATTATCTCTGTATCTACTTAATTGTAAGCTCCTTGTGAGTAGAAACTATGATTGATTTATATAGCCCTTGCAATATTCTTACATTATGATATAGCACACACACATGTACACACACACAACTGAAAAGTTTCTCAAACAATACTTATTCTAACTATATGAGAAGTGTTTTTTGCTAGTGATATCACAACCCACTAATCTGATTTATGACCTACTAATTGGTTTTAACCCACTTTGGAAAAACATTCCCTGTAATACAGGTGTCACACATAGTGTCAATATATTCCAAATGAATGAATGAATGAGTTAGCTAACAAAAACAAATTTACATTTCCACAATCATTTTTGTCTACTGCAGTCCTCTTTATCCCCTTAGTAAACATGTTCTTAGCAGGACACTGGACAAATGAATCTTCTCTTTACAGGTTAAGCACTGATAACTGGTTTCCTGTATCCACACCAGGTCACATTTGTTTTTATATTTGCTCTGATAAATTTACTAATATTGAACTTCTCATTTTCCAATCAGTATATCATGACAAAGTTCATTTTAAGTTACATTGTTATATCAAGTACCCATATCTACTGTTTTCAACCACAACCTTTAACTTGCAATATTACAGGAGATTGATAAAATTCCACTGACTCAATCTCGTACATGCTATCAATTACTTTACCAAGCAAGGAAGCTGAGGACTCAGTTGATATTTATTCACTCCAAGCATTAATTGAGCCCTATTAACATAAAGCCAGACCTTAGCTTGAAGAAGGGTGCATCTTCTAGGATATGTGTAGATGCCATTTTACAGGAGTTGCTTAAGAATCTTTCTAGGTACAGAAGGCAGTCTGTCCAGCCATCACTTCCCTTTTCCCATCTTGTCTGCACTTGTCACAGCAGCATTTTGTCAGTCTTCAAACAGTATTTATTAATAATGGTCTTGTGGTTTCATCAGGTTTTCAACTAAAAATTTTGTCTAAACTGCCCTAAAACTATACAACTTGATGAAGCAGCACCTATGTTATCTATTAAATTGTCTCCCACTCCAATTGTCTCTGCTATTGGCAATTGTCTCTAGAGCTATGATTCAAGCTCACCTCTTATAAAGACAAACATAAAGGGAATATTAACAAATTGTGTCATCTCACTTGTATACAGGATATGTTTCCAAATGCCCACTACTAAGAAAAGCTGTTTTCCAATAACAGAGCACAGATACCTTCTAGACCAGAAGAATAGCAGTTAGCTCATCCATGTGTATAAGGCATAAAACTGGAGTTATTTTCAAATAAAACAATGTAAAATTTTACAGTTGAATTCTCCTCAGGCAGGAACATTTTAACATTAGTTTATCTCAAATTATAAATTTTAAATATCCACAACTGAGATATCCTTGAGAAATATGCAAGTCTTGGTATACAAATCAAAGAAATATGTTGGTTTTCCTTTGAGAAAAGTTATTGAGAATATCATAGACCACCATTTTCAAGTATTATCAACTGAGAATGCCAAATACCATCCACGGAGATCTTCAATGGCACTCCTATTTACTGATAGCAGTACAGGGCAGTTGACAGCACAGGCTATCAAGTCCGACCATTGGGACTGATCTCCTGGCTGTACCCTACCAACTATGTAAACTTGGACAAGTTACTCAACGTTTCTGTGCCTCACTTTCCTATATGTAAAGAAAGAATAGAAGATTATTTACTTTAAATTTTTTATAAAGATTAAATGAAATAATAAATTTTTAAAAAAATAGTTAAAATAGTGCTGGAATATACTAAGCATTCAGTAAAAGTAGACATTGTTTTCAGTACCCTATCCTCAACTATACTACATAAGGTAGAAAGAGGTGTAATGGCAAGAATGTGGGGTGATGGAAACAATATGGAGTTTTTAGCTAAAAAATTAGAATCTTCACAGTTGTACTTGCTCTATTTATGACCCAGTGTTATTTATTTATTTATTTATTTTATTTTTATTTTATTTTTTTTAAAGATTTTATTTATTTATTCATTTATCTCCCCCTTGCTGCTTGTGCTCGCTGGGTCAGCTAACCATGCCGCGCGGGCGGGCTTGCCTTCACCAGGAGGCCCCGGGAACCGAATCCGGGGCCTCCCATATGGTAAACGGGAGCCCTACTGATTGAGCCACAGCCGCTACCCCCCAGTGTTATTTAAACTGATTCTCATCTTATCTGTAGAACATTAAGATATATAACCAAAAAAAGTGTTACAGAAACTCAGTGAAAATCAAAATAACTTTCAGCTAAGGCCTCAGGGAAGGCTTACTAAAGAAAGAGCTAATTTGATAAAGATTGTAGAACAGATACATAGAAGAAGAAACATTGAAAAGTGTATTCTAGATAGAGGGCACCATTCAAGTGAAGGCATGAGGAAGGAAAGCATGGATGATCTTCAGAGAACAGCACATGGTCCAGTCTGACCAATGTTAAGGGAGTCAAGGGAAGTAATTGGAGTTGAGGTTAAACAAGCAGATTCAATCAGCAGAGGATTGCGGGTGCCTGGCTGAATTAGGACTTACTCCCACAGGCACAATGGATATGTTCAAGGTTTTAATAGGTCATTAACAATATAGATCCATATTACAGAAGGATCTGAGTGCAAGTTGCAGATTGGTTTAGGGTCTGGCCTGGCAATAGAGTCCTTAGCCCCATGATGTGGATACCCTACATTATATGATATGCTACTTCATCCCCTAGAAAATGAAGTGAGGGCCATAAAACACATCTATCTTCAATATCAGCCATTTTCGTTTCACAGAGTTTGGTTTAGGGGACATAAGTGGTGGGTGTAAAGCATTAAGTTATAAGGTCTCAAAGTCAGGAGTAGGTAGAAATTATCAAGTTCCTTTTCTTATTTGTTGTTTTTCCTTTCCAACACATTTCAATTATCAGAAAAGAATACTGTAGTACCTCTCCACAAAAGAAAAATGAATTCAAATAATGATTAAGCATCTTAGTAGACAATACAGACTGAGCAGACATTAGGTTGACTTTGTCAGGTAGCAAGTGAGGTCTTTTTAGGGAGAAACAAGAGGTAGCAGGGATCAGTTAGCTAAACACCATGCTCAGGGCCCAAAGGACACCTATTTTTAAATAAATTCTGCACAGATTATGTGTCCTTGAACAATACATAATGTATTGTGGGGCTTATGGCAGAAGGAAAACAGTGAGTGTTATCGGCTGGAAACAGCAAGGTAAGGAAACTTAATGTCAAGAAGAATATATCTATTCTTAATGGTCAGACCTAAAATCTACACTTAGTTCTACCAATGGCCCAAAGAAACCGCAGCAGTGTTAAATAGAAGATTAAGAAAGATCTGAAACCAGATCACAGAAGAATGACCATTGGAACTTGGGCTGCTTAACTTAGAGAAGGCTCATGGGTGATGAATCCATGACAGAGCCCCTTGCCCACCTCTCCAGCCTTACTTCCCTCACCCCTAGCTCTGGGTATCACTTACTGCTGTATTCTGACAAATAGTAAGCATCCCATTAAAAAATGGCTGAATAAATGAATAAAAACCTGAAACAACAATGGCCTTTCCGTTCCTTGAAGATGTCACATTCCCTCTTGCTCTGGGTCCCTATATGGATTTTTCTCTCTACTTGAATATTTCTCCCCACCACTTTATCTTATCCTGTGGCTTTCCTGACCCACAGGCTCCTCAACATTCACTTGCATCAAATAATCATAAACAGATCCGCTAAGCCTATCATACACCATTGCTGCCCCTGCTTCCCCTTACGGCATTGGCCATGATTCACATGTGTGTGCACACTTGATTAGTGGCTATCCCCTCAAGGAGAGTGTGGGTTGCAAGAAACCAAAGGCTATGTCTATTTCATGCACAACTGTATTCTCAACTACATGGACAAGATCCTATGATGATTGTCACTCAAATATCTTACAAAATTAAGGATTGAAAAAAGGATCTTTCAATGTCCAAAAAACCACCGGTAAGTGACAACACCTCTTTCTCAGAGAATGTGTCCCTCCACACAAACCCTGCCAAGTGGGCAATGTGCTGATCTTAGGGCCTTGATCCAGAGATCCATTTGACTAGAAATGGAAACTTTACCCTTAGGAGACAAATCACTTTTCTCCTCAGAAATGTTGAGAGACTTCAGTTTATCATGTATAGATAACACATTAACATCTATACATGATGCCCATCACATTAACAACTATAGAGCATATGATACCATGTGTTGGGGATGGCATGGAGAAGACAAGAATCCTAATGCACATCTGAGGACCTTCTAATATTCTCTACCCAAAAGAATCAATGAGTTAGACCAGTCAGAGGTCACAATTTCTACTCCAGACTCTCTGAAGCTCTCACACTTCAGAAAACCTATTTTAATGCCAAGCTCTAGAGGAGAAACACCATCTCCTCTTCCAATAGCCATGCCATCATCTGCCTGTGCTCTTTAGAAAACAACTATGAACATGTGAAAGAATTGTAGATTATTGGGTTAAAAATAACCCAAGAGACCTTTCTAGAAATTTAGAAATGACAATTAAGGTTAAAAAGGACATGGAGAAAATGCAAAAGGAGAAATGAAAGTTTTATCCACTTATACCCTAGACAACTTTATTTTACTGTCACATTGAAAACGTAGATGTTAGCAAGCAAAGGGTTTTGTTTTGTTTTGTTTTGATTTCTTAAACAAATCTATTTTATTGGTACATATTAACAAAGCATACAATTCATTCAATGTGTACAAAAATAGTATTTGGTATAATCTCATAGTTCTGCATTCATCATTTCAATCATTATTAGAGTATTTTCACTATTTCAACAATAATAGTAGACAAAAAATGACAAACAATAAACAAGAAAATTCCTCACCTCTCCATCTCTCTGTTTCCACTTTTTTTTTTTTTTTTTTTTTTTAATTTATATATATATAAATATATTTTAAGAAGTGCTTAGATTACCGTAAATACTACACAGAACCCCCTGGGATTCCCATGTTGCCCACCCCCCACACCTCCCACCACGTCCCACACAAACATCTCCCACAAGTGTGGCCCACCACCCTCAATGGACTTACACATCCTGGGGCCTTGCCACCAACCCTAGACCACAGTTCACATGGTAGACCACACTCTCTCCCACGCAGTTCTGAGTGGTGTGTGCTGATTTAAAATGGCCTACATCCGTTGCCACAACGGTACTCAGAACAACCTCCAAATCCCAAAGAAGCCCCTGTATTTCAACTACTCGTCCCCTCCCTGCCCCAAAAGTGTCAAGTGGCCACTGGCTCCACCTCATTGTTATAATTTCTTTCATTGCTAGAATCACCATATGTGTACAACAGAATACCATCAAGTCCACTCTAGCCCATAGTTCTCCCCCCAGTCCTGAGGGGACTGGGATGGTGATGTCCACTCCACCTCCAAGTGAGAGAGGGCTTATATCCCATGGATATGGTGGGTGGGATGATCCTGCCTGCAGATGCAGGCCCTCTCCATGCCCTGGGATGGCCGTTGCCCATTGTTGTCTCCTCGCCAGGTGACTTGGATGAGTCCATTGAGCTGTAGGGTAGGAGTTGCAGCTCCACGGAGATTCCACGTAGAGCTGGGGCTTAGAGAATGACAAGGATGGCCATGCACCAATGGGAAGCTGAGTAACACGTTTTAGAATAGGCACAGCAATTTAATTGGTCAGTGAAAAATTAAAGAAATGCAATGCAATGAGGTTAGAAAAATAGAGTGGGGCTAGATTTTAAAAACAAAACAAGCATACAAATGAACCCAGAAAAGCTTTGGATGACATTGTAAAACTAGTCACTTTAAAAACTAAGGACAAAACAAAAGAAAAAACAAACAAACAAAAACCCTAAAAACAGAGAAATTAAATGTCATCCACATTAACCAACAAGATACAATGAAGTTTTTAAAAAGAAAGAGCTGATATGATCTGAGTTATAATTCAGGATGTTCTGACTCTGACAGCCCACTGCCACAGACTTTGGACAGTGATAGAAAGAAACAGTAAAAGAAAATCTAAAACCCACATGTCACCTGCTACTTTCACTGGTTCATAAAGGCTGAGATTTGAGGGCCAAAAGGAAGCTAAATCTGGGTGACCACTTAGACTGATAAGACAATACCTGTGTTTTTACTAAAGAAAGCTGTTTTTGGTCATTTCAGTGGGGCCGCATAACCCATTTTAAGATAAGCATTGTAAGCAAGACTCTCCTAAGATTATTAAGCACAAAACACACCTGCAAGACTATCTTCAAGTAGACTGTGGGAAAGATGCTGTTACTGAAAAATAAAAAGATTAGGTGCAAAAGTGGTGGACGCTCACCTTCCCTACTAGATGGGACATGGAAGGAGCATAGGAAGATTGGCCTCTAATGATGATTGAACTGAGAGAAAATCATTAGATCTATTCTGTATCAAAAATGACCAGGAAATTCAATTCTCTTATCCTGCCGTGTGTGAGCAAAAATACATTTGTTTCAGCACTTGAGCCACTGAAATTAATACATCTCCCTTCACAACGCAAACACCAAGAGGGCAAGGATTTGATCACAGCTTATCCTCAATCCCTGGCAGAGGATAGGTTCTTAATAAACATTGCTTGAATGCTTGAATGAATGTCTTGTGTTGAGACATTTTTAACTTTTTACTTTGAAATACTTTCAAACACACAAGATAGTTGCAAAAATAATGCAAACTCTTTGAGAGAACTCCAATATACCCTTATCCCTCCAGATACCCAGATTCACTAATTTTAATATTTTGCCACCTTTATCACATCATTCTATCTATGCATTAATTTATTGATCAATCTATCAATCTATCTATCTATCCATTTGGCTCTCTGTTCATCTATCAATTCATTTTCTGAACACTTTACTTTAGATTATATAGATCATGTACTCTAAAAACATACCACAATGCACATTTCCGAAGAACAATGATATTCTACTTACGCAACCACCCTGAGTGCAGTTAGCAAGTTCAAGAAATTTAACATTGCTATAAAGTATACAGTCTATATATTCCAATATTTTCATGTGTCCCAAAAATGCCCTTTTGGGCCTTTTCTTCTCCATTATTAGATCCTTTCTAATTGTCATTGTCTCTTTATTTTCTCATTCTTTATTTTTTTAATTGTGGGAACATACATACAATGTAAATTTTCCCATCTCAACCACTATCAAGCATATTATTTGGTAGAATTATTCATTTTTACACTGTTGCAGTGCCACCTTCATTATTAAAACTTTTCCATCTTCCAAAAGAGAAACCCTATATACATTAGAATTAACTCTCTATTCCATCTGCTCCCTGCCCTTGACAACCTGTACTCTAATTTTTGTCTCTATGTAACTGTATATTCTCTGATATTTTCTTTATAGTTACTATCGGGCTTAAATTTAACATCCTAAATCTGTAACACTCTTGCTTACATACCAACTTAACTTCAATGGTATACATAAACTATGTTCTTATACCCCTCAGTCCCTCTACTTCTATGTAGTTCTTGTCACAAATTGCATGTTTATACATTATGAGTCCAAATGCACTGATTTATCATTACAATTTTTTCATTTGTCTTTTAGATCCTATAGGAAGTAAAATGAGGAGATAGCAACAAAAACACAATTGTACTGGCCTTTATATTTACCCATGTGCTACCATAATGAGAGACCCTTATTGTTTATAGTGTTCATTCCTTTCAACCTGCAGACCTCCCTTTAGCACTCTCTTAGGGCCATTCTAGTCCTGACAAACTGCGTCAGCATTGTTTATACGACAGTGACTTAATATCTCCCTTTGCAAAAGAAAATCTTGCCAGATAGAGAATCCTTGGTTGGCTCTTTTTTTTTTTTTTTTTTTTTTTTTTGCTTTCATCATTTTAAATATGTCATTCCACTGCAGTCTTGCCTACATGGTTTTTGATCAGAAATTGGAGCCTAATCTTATTGAAGTTCTCTTGTATATGACACATTCCTTCTCTCTTGCAGCTTTTAGAATTCTCTATCTTTGGCATTCAACTATATGATTATAATGTATCACGGTGTAGTCTCTTTGGGTTTACCTTATTTTGGAGCTCAGTGAGTATCTTGTATGCATATATTCATGCCTTTCATTAAATCTGGGAAATTTACAGCCATTATTTCTATTGTTATTATTTCTTTGTCAGTTATGTCCCTGGTTGTCTGTTCTTCATCATAGCTGTTTTCCAATGCTTTAACCTTTTCCTTTTCCTAATCTTTTCCTTTTCCTGGGCTATCACATGTTGTTTCTTTGTATGTTTTATATTCTTTGTTGAAACCTGGACATTTTGATATTTTAATGTGGTAGTTAGACTATGAGGCATCTATTCCTTAACTTGTATGCACCTAGTGTCAAGATAAAGAATTTGCCTTGAAAGCTAGGAGATAACCAAAAAAAAAGAAAAGGAAAACGAAAACACCATTTCCAGTCATTGCAACTTGACCTGTGAGATTGCTTTCCTTCAGAACTTATCCATACACTATGATTCGAGAATAGCTGGAGGCCAAAGCATAGGGGCCTTCTTAATCCTTTCTGTGCATCTTTTTAATCTTTTCTTGGGCATCTCTTTATGGCCCTAGGAATCCCCTTGTTTACAGGGATATGAATGTTCCTTCTTCCCTAGGAAACACTTTCCTCAGAGTCTCAGGCATTTTATTGTTTTGGGGGTTCTTTTCTTTGTTTGTTTTGCTTTGTTTTTGTTTTTGAGGTACCAGGGCCAGGGATTGAACCCGGGACCTCCTATGTGGGAAGCCAGTGCTCAACCACTGAGCCACATAGGCTCCCCTGAGTCAGTTTTTTCATTTGTTTGCATGTTGTTTGTTTTTGCTTTTAGGAGGCACCAGACTGAACCCAGGACCTCCCATGTGGGAAGCAGGCACTCAATTTCTTGAGCCACAACCACTCCCCATATTGTTTATCCTATAGCCTGCAATACCTTGCCCCAGGCAGCAACTTGACTACTCTCCCACCTTGGTGAGCTACCTTCTATACTCAGGACAAATTCTGGAATGGTGAGTCCCTCAGGCCACCACCAAACAGATTTGGCAGACATACATGCTCCTATGTTATTGAGGGTTACTCTGCTCCCTCTAGAACAGGAAGCAGGGAACTGCACTGCAAGCACAGGCTATCTCAGCACTAACCTGCTGAGGGCTTGAGGAGGGGCCAAACAGGGTGCTCCAAGATTCTACTGTTTTTAAGTAGTCTTTCTCTTGAATTGGCACTCTCCCCATCACTGTGATCCTTTAACTGTTTCCTGGAGCTCTGAAAAAGATATTTCTGCCAATTCTCAGTTGTTGTTCAACACTTCCGTAGGTGGCTGGAGTCTTGAAGTGCCTCACTCTACCACTGAGATCATGGTGGGGCCATTTTTATTTTCAATAATGAATTTTTGCCTGCATATTTTCTTTTATAAAAACCTGAAAACAATCAAGTTATAGTATAGCAGATATGTTTTCCTATGTGCACATAAACAAAGAGGCAGAAACAACCTTTTGCTCTTTAGTTTAGAATTTAGATGCATAAAGTTATAAGACTGGCCCATAACCATGTCTTAATTTCTCAAAATTTACCTCTATACCCTGTATCCTTTCAAGATATAAAGGCATAGATATAAATCCATATACAGATACACAGATTATCTGTATTATTAGAAGAATACAGCTCAACCACCTCAATACTGTGCAGGAAAAATGTTATCTTCGTAGTTTAAAATACTGAAATCAATTAATTGTTCTCTTTCCAAGAAGTGAAAAATGTCTGAATTTCCAAAAATGAAAACTTTTAGGCTAGAACATTTTAATGAAGGGAGGAAAAACACAGATCTGAACAGGTTTGAAGGAGAATTAAAGGCATATTTGAAAATTATGCACTGTATTTGCAGAATGAAGTATCTCTACTTTAAGCACATTTTTTATACGCATGCTGACAAAATTAAGGGCACACCATCCTTTGCTGAATGAGTGCTTATTAGAAGTGCTAGTGTGAGCCATTTCCTTTTGTTCCCCGGAGAAAAGCTAAAGCATGAAAAATACTTTGTTAATGAATCATCGTTAGCTTGCAAATTTAAAATTTTAAGTCAGTAAGATTGATAAATTAAGGTTCTGATGGCAACACTATTCTTTCCTGTCATGCACATGGTAAAGCTATAACAGGAACACTTGTTTCCATCTTAAGGAACGGGGAGGACCGATAAAACGCTAAGACACAGCATTGCTAATTAGGACTGTCAGTAAAAGAAGTTCTGAAGCTCTCTGTGCTGCAGGAGTCGAAATAGCAAAGAAGGGCACATGATATTCATGCTACCACTGTCCTCGTAGCCAAATAGTGAGACAACATCCCTTCAGCTTTGTTCAGCACTTACAATTTACAGTACACTTTTGCACACAATATGCTATTTGACGAAGTGAATGAAGGCCATGTATTGGAAAATGGAGACTACTAAGGTTCAAAGGATACATGACCTATCCCATTTCACAGAGTCTGCAAGTAATGAAGCCAGGCTTCAAAACCAGGTCTTTACTTTGTCACTATATAGAAGAGCATATAAATCACAGCAACATATGCATGAACTTGCCTTCTGCTCTCACATTTTGCTTGCATTATTTTCAATAACAAACAGGGATTGTTATATTTGTTGTTGGGTAGAGTAGTAAATGAATGAACCATTAATTGGAGCCCAAGTATGGAAATGGCTTCTTCTCTTTTTAGCAAGTATTGTGTGCTCCTTTGTGTGCAGGTTTTATTCTAAAAGCAGGGAAATGAAGTTCACATAATGAAAATCAAATTTGGAGAGGAGAGATTGCAAACATGCCTTCATTGGCTTGTCCATGTCAGTACACAATCTGCCTCTCTCCTGCCTTTTGTAACAGAATAAAAACGCTGTATTCCTTAGAGTGCTTGTTACCATCTGTGGCAGTCTGAAGTTCTTTTATAAATCCCCAAAGGATAACTAATCCATTCCTGTGGGTGTGAGAACCTATTGAATGGACTATGTCAGTGAGGTATGACTCAGGTTGAGTCTCCACCCTCTTGCTGGGTCTGATAAAAACAGAGACAGAAAGAGAGAGGGACCCACAGGAAAAGGAAGCCACCATATTTATTCCTTCAATGTTAGAGAAAGGACTCCAAATTCACCAATAGTTGAGCTGCAAGGAGAGAAGCCCCCAAGAGGCTCAAAGAGCTGAGGTCTAAGGAGAGATAAGCCTTATGCCTGATAGCTTGCAGCTGAACTTGGGAAGAAAGCAGAGCAAGCAAGATTGAAAGAGGAGGCTCAGAAAGAGATAAGTCCTATGCCTGGTTACTCAGAGCTGAGCTCCCAGAGATGGGCTCCAAGAGAGGGTGAACCTGGAGGGGAAGGCAGAGACCTCGGCAGAGATCGGTAATTTCTTGATTTGCCATGTAGCTGGACAACAAGATCCATGGCCGCTGATTTTGATGAGAAAGCATGTCTGATAGTGCCTTGATTTGGATATATCACAGTCTTGGAACTGTGAGCTATTACCCCAAATAAATCCCCTTTATAAAAGCCAACCCATTTCTGGCACTTTGCATTGCCAGCCCTTTGGCAAACTAAAACATCATCTCTCCAGAATGGCTATACAGAGAGACACATAACCCTCTTGCACATGTTCTTGAGCGAGGAGGCCCGGTGGCCCAAACATACTCTTCTCACTCAGATCACTCTGCTTACTCACAAAGCCAGTTGACATTCTCAGGATAAAACACCTCAATCTGACATGGAAAAGTAAAGAGTACTAGGCATATTCACAGAGAAGTTACAAAAAAAAAAAAAAAAAAGGAGTGGGGGGGCTTATCCAAAACATTTATGCACATAGCTTGTTTCTAAAGTTTAGAAAATCCCCCACAGTGAATTATGAACTGAACCCATGACCACAGAGCAATATGAGCAAGGAAAACAAAAGGTACCTAATTCAGGAAACACCAAGGTCACACCTCACTCAGCCCGTGCTAAAGTTCACAGAAGGTATATTGCTGTCCAGGCAGCCCATCTGCG
This sequence comes from Tolypeutes matacus, assembly GCA_026826555.1. NCBI lineage: Eukaryota > Metazoa > Chordata > Mammalia > Cingulata > Chlamyphoridae > Tolypeutes > Tolypeutes matacus. Next base: position 40,628,850 of record JAKSZT010053887.1, read on the forward strand.
ATTTTAAAATGAACAATATCAGTTTTTGCAGCAAACTGTCAATCATCTAAGTATCAGCTTCTGGCAAGAAAGACAAAGGGAGAATGGTGGTGTAGATAGTTGAGAGAAGGAGGGGAAGGAAAAACAATAATCAGTGGAAGAAGAAAGAATAATGAACACAGTTAACTTTGCATAGACTCTCTGAGGCCCAACATCAGGGCCTTACAACCTCCACTGCCCCTCTGTTATGACCCAGTGATTCATCCTCATGCATCCATTCACTAAATGCACTGCTCTTTCTTGACACTGTTCCTGTCCACAGAAAATCTACTTTACAAGGTGATCCTGATCAAAAGAAATATCTTATATCTATCTGCTGTTTCCATCAGGTTTTGCCTAGGGCTCTGTTATAATCCCTGCCATGTATTTTAAATGCCCCTGATTAAATTATCGTTTTTGTTTGGTTTTTTGTTTGTTTTAGGTACCAGGAGCTGGGGATTGAACCTGTGACCTCGTATGTGGAAAGCCAGTGCTCAACCACTGAACCACATAGGCTCCCTTGAGTTGGCTTCCTGGTTTGTTTTGCTTGTTGTTTGTTTTTGTTTTTTCAGGAGTCACCAGGAACCAAACCCATGATCTCCCATGTGGGAAGCAGGCACTCAACTGCTTGAGTCACATCCGCTCCAAATTACAGTCATACCTTGGTACTCAACTGCTTTAAAACTCATTGAATTTGGAAATCAACACATTTTGATGCAAAAATTTTGTCCCAGTATTCATTATTGTTTGGTACTCGGCGCACAAGCTAGAACTTGTCAGTGTCAGGTGCCCCGTGACTCGCTACCCTTTCCAGCAGAAACAAAGGGTCATGGATTAGTCACACAGTAGCTCTTGCCTTGTGCACATCCCCTTGTGGTCTTATCTTAGCTTCTGTGGTAATTTTGTGTATTTTTGCATTTTTTTTCTCATCACGGGTCCTAAGAAAATGAGCAGTAATAGCATAGCGCTGAGCAGAAAAGAAAATTACTTCACACCATAATTGAGCAAAAAAAAAGAAACAATAGGTAAATATGATAGTGGTATTCACATTACTGATCTTGCTAGGGAATACAGTATGCCTAGAACAAGGGTTTCCATCATCATTAAGAATAAAGAAGCAATAAAAAAGACTGATATTACAAAAGGATTTAAAGCAGTAACAAAGCAGCATTCCCAAACACTCGAGGAAGTTGAAAAGCTGTTATTAATTTGGGTAAACGAGAAGCAGTTAGTGGGCAACAGTGTACCAGAAGCCATGATATGTAAAAAGGCAAAAGTGTTGCTTACCGATCTTTTGTAAAACACACTGGAACCGAGTGATGAGAGTGTTGAAGTTTTTAAGGCCAGCCATGGCTGGTTTGATAATTTTTTTTTTTTAAAGATTTTATTTATTTATTCATTTATCCCCCCCTTGCTGCTTGTGCTCACTGGGTCAGCTAACCACGCCGTGCGGGCGGGCTTGCCTTCACCAGGAGGCCCCGGGAACCGAACCCATATGGTAAACGGGAGCCCTACTGATTGAGCCACAGCAGCTTCCCTGGTTTGATAATTTTTAAAAGAGGACTTGCATCCATAATGTCGTGAGGCATAGTGAAGCAGAGAGTGCTAATAAAAAGGCTGCTGAGGAATTCATCAGTGAATTTCAAGACTACATAGAGGTTGAGGGTTTTATTCTCCACCAAGTTTTAACTGTGATGAGACTGGAGTTTTTGGGGGGAAAAAAATGCCAAGTAGGACCTACATCACAGACGAGGAGAAGGTATTATATTACCAGGCCAGAATTTTTGGCCAGAAGCTGCGACTCAGAGAGACTTTGAAGGGTTTGAGGTGACCCCAGGCCTGCAGGTGCAGAGGTCACAGCTGTGCAGGATGTTGTATCTTTGGGCCAATCCTGAGTCTGGAGGTCAATGCTGCTGATGAGGAGTTAGTGGAGGAACATCGTGAAGAGCTCAGCACTGAGGGGCTGCAGGAACCACAGAAGGAGCAGCTACAAGAGGGGGCTGAAGAGATTTCTTCAGGTGAGGAGATAAGGGAGGATGGTCCCAGTTCCTTGATAAAAGAAATGTGCGCAGAACGGGCAGAAGTTCAAAACTTTGTGGAAAAGTACCATCCGGACAAAGCTCTGACAAGCAGAAATGTGAATTTATTGAATGACCAAACAATTTCACACTTTCGAGGAATTCTAAAAAGAAGACAGAAGCAGTCCTCATTGGATAATTTTTAGTGAAGGTGACAAAGAGTGTGTCAGAGCCTGTGGTGCAAGTTGAAAAAAGGCAGAAAAGAGAAAGAACCCCTGAAGTGCACGTGCCCGATGTTCTATTGAAGGGGGTCTCTCCTTCCACGCAACACTCCATGTAACCTCTGTTCCTCCCCACTCTCCTCCCTCCATCCCATTAGGCCATGAATTCTTCTCAGTACAGGTAAAGAGATGTTTTTATTTTATTTAATCTAAGGATTTATGAATTTGTAGGTTTATTCTCATATAAAGTAATGATATATAACCCTATCTTTTTACATATTGCCTTTAAAATGTGCATTGTCTTTGGTTTGGGAGTGCATTAATTTATTTACATTATTCCTTATGGGAAAAAATCTGTTTGGTACTCATCATTTTTGGTACTTGTTGTGCCTCCCAGAACCAACTAACGACGAGTACAGAGATACCACTGTATTGAGGATGGTAATCATGTCTTATTTGTCATTACAAACGCAAAAGAATCTATGTTAGTGGTTGGGACAGAAAAGGTTTTCAGTAACATTTTATTAATTTGAACTAAAAAAACTTAAAAGGCTTTTTCTAGCACTGGCTTTCTGTATTTAAAAAGTGATTATCTATTTCATGCATCCATTGATTTGTTGATTCATTAAATAGTTATTCACTACACATCTATTGACTACCAAGCATTGTGCTGGACATCTGGAATACAATGGTAAGTAAAAAGATTTGGTCCTTGCCCTCATTGAGTTTACAGTCGAGTATGGCAGCAGTGCAGTAAATAATTACACAATTATTTTCTAATTAGAAATTGTGCTAAGTATTATACTGGATAAATTTAGGGGGATTTAAGAATATCAATTGAACCCCAACATTGAACCTTCCAAGGATTAATTATCAGGGAAGTGGATGTGGGTCAAGTAATTGGGGTCCCGTCTACCATATGGGAGGTCCCGGATTCAATTCCCAGGGCCTTCTGGTGAACACAAGCCGGCCTGCACAGAAAGCTGGCCCCCACGGAGAGCTGGCACAGTAAAAAGAAACAAAGAGGAGAGACAATGAGAGACCCAACAAACTAGGGACCTGAGGTGGCTCAAGCGATTGAGTGCCTCTCTCCCACATCGGAGATCCCAGGATCAGTTCCCAGTGCCTCCTAAAGAGAAAACAAGAGAAGACAGGCAGACACAGAGGGCACACAGCGAATGGACACAGAGAGCAGACAGCGAGCGCAAAAACAACAAGTGTGTGTGTGTGGGGGGAGGGGATAAATAAAATAATAATAATAATAATAATAATAATAATAATAATAAAGAACTTTAAAAAAAAATTTATCAGAACAGAAAAAGGTATTTGTGATTAGAAAAGGAGCATAAAGGACCTAAATGGTAGAAAATGGAACTCCACTGAAGTTTATTTCATTAGGAACTCGAGCCACATTACAAATAAAGAGGTGAATGTTCAATTTTAACCAATACCCAGGCTTCTAAGTTATGTTCTGATTGATATTGATTAAAATTTAAACATTTGGTGCCAAAATCAAAATATGTTCAACTTTCTACCTTAGTATTAATTCCAGAAAATTCCACATTTGAAATGATAGTTTCAAAACGATAGTTACTATATATTATAGTTATATATTATATATAATTATATATATGTATTCCATAGTGAAATATATTCTAAGTGATTTGGGATTTTGAAAATCTGGATTCAATCCCTGATCTAGAACATGTAGTTGCTCAACTCCCCCATCTGTAAAATGAAGACCACAATCTCTGTAATGCCTGGCATGAAAGGCTGATGTACAAGAATTCAATGACAATGCAATGTAAACACATTTTGAAAAGTGCCTATCATTTTGACACAAAAAAATAAATATCAAACATAAAAGTCTGACCAATAATTATATTATATATGTTTTGTCATCACAGCAGTTTTCCAGTCACTCTATAGCCCTTCTTTATACAAAGTTTTCTCCACCAGCAGAAGATGGAGGTGGGAGGTAAAGGGATGCAAAAGCCGCTCTGCCTGATTCTTCTGCTCAAGTCAGAATAAACAAAGGACAGCAATGAAACCCCAAAGGTCAAGCTACACCACTATATGATGACACTGATTAACATAACCTCTGGTAAAACCAGTGTCAGCAATAAGTATCAGGAAAAATTCTGTGACTTTAATGAAACCGTGAATTGACATCTAGGGGAAATGTCAGCTTAATTTTTACTTAATGTTTTGTCAGCAATCATACAAGAATGTGAGACGTATACATCAAAAATAGCATATTTACATCTGATTTCCTATATAAAGAAAGCTGATGTGATATCCTAGACTACATGTCTCTTCTCTATCAATCAAAAAGAACTGGAAAAAAAAAGAAAAATCCTAGAAGGAAATGCTACCCCTCTATAAGTAGTAGTGTAATCATTTATTAATGATAACATTCTGTAAGAGGTTACTAAGTCCCAGACTTTATTAAAAGAACTCTAACTATAATACCTAATCTTCACAACAACCTACAAAGTAGAAACTGTTAACTCCTTTTCACAGTGACACTCAGAGAAGTTAACTAACTTGTCTAAGATCACAAAGCTGGCATTTACAGACACTTACCATTTATCAGACATGGTGCTAGTTTTTAGGAGGCAAGGAGGGGTGGGATGAGTAAAGGAGGAAAGGGAGACATCCCTGAACAGGAGGTGAGTCACACAATGGTTCTTCCCAAAGAACTTGCAGGGAAGCTAAGACATAAACATAAATTACAGTAACCCAAGGTAGAAAATATTAAACAACACAAGAAATGCACAGTTCATTTCCATCTCTATGTTTGTGTGTGGGAGGGGGTTGAGGAAGAACAGATGAAATGAATTCCAGACAGAATCAATTACAGAATTAAGACAAATAGACTTATTCTTCCCAATTTTAGAAATATCGGACAGAGCTTGGTTTCTTTAGGGTAAGCCTTTGGCTTTTCTGAATTTGTTTTCCCTGTGGGGAAATATTCAGTAATATGATGCACAGTAACCTCAGTAACTAAACTAGAAGCTCCCTGAGGACAGACAACATAGACAACACAGGACAGTGTCTGATACACAGTGGTGCTCAAGCAATATGGAATTAGGTGTTGAATGAAGAATAAGCTAATTAATTAAATGAGTGGGCAAATGACAAAACAGAAACATAAAGTCAGGTGTACACTATTAAGAAGAATAAACTGAACTAATTTTGGTGAACTCCAGGTCTATGGCTGCTAAAGCTCCTTGTCCCCAGGTGTCACTTTGCAAAGATGAGTGTGAAGGGACTTTCATTAGACAGCAGGTGGGAGTTCTCTTGACAGAGAAACCTAACCAGTCAATGATTTTAAGAATACCAAGAAGCAAAAGTCAAACGTTTGCTTTATTCCTCATTATGGCATGAAATCACAGAGTGAACCACAAAAGCTGTAGTTTCTAGAACTTTTTAGAGAGCTATAGAGTAACTCATTTGCAGAAGTCGTTGATTTTGTACACGGGGACTGTTTGGTGAGATTGAGGAAGCGAATAATGGTTGACTTCCTGGAGTGAGTCATGGCTGTAACCCCCTTTTAACAGTATTAATAGAACAGAGGGAAAATTTCCAGGAAACATCAATTACCACAATTACCAAAATAGAAAAGGCACTGGTGATTTAATCACTGAACTTTAGGGGAGAACCCTCCCCTTTCTTTATCAGAACAAGACAACAACAAATCATAATAATACATTTTGAATCTCTTTATAGTAAGCTTTCACAGTTTGCTCAGATATCTTTGAATCCTACACTAAGGCTTTGTGTTAGCAGAGTGGGCTAATTATGGTTGAACCAAAGTTGGGAAGTCAATATTAGGTCTCCAAGAAATAGGTGTATGCATTTGCATTCAGTGATTACTTGGTCTATCCATTCCTCCCTTTAAACATGAAATTCACAGGTACTTCCTGGGCACCCACTATGTGCCAGATTCATACTCCCTAAGAAACAAAGAACTAAATAAAAGAGATAACAACTATAATAAATGTCCTGATCTCTACTCAACCTTGTAGTAGCTAATTCATTTCACACTGTTTGTAGGTTAAACTGAGTTTAGAGCTAAGAAATTAGTTCTATTCTCTGGCTAAGAAACTGTTCAGAACCTTAGGTCAGTCTAAAAAGACTAAAAATATAAGGGATTTTAGTCCTACTCTGAAGATATGTCCACATCTGCCTTCCTAGTTCCACTGCCTCATAAATTAACGGTGAAGTATAGTAGTTATGCACGCAGGCTCTGGGAACAGGTTCTCACAGTTAAAATCCCGGTCCCACTATTTAATAATGACATGACCTAGACCAAACTATCTTACTTCTCTGTGCCTCAGTTTCCTCATCCATCAAATGGAGATTGGTAATAACACCATTTCAATAAGATTATTATGAGTTTAAATGAGATCATATATATAAAACTTTCTATATAAAATAATGCCTGGAACATAGTAAGCACTCTAGAAATTTTTGCATATATATTATCCCAGTTATTCCAAGATTGAGGTTATTCATTATTTTTCCCAACAATAGGATCAGTTTGTCCCAGTGACACAGCTATTCCTCTGGTCATGTGTGCCAACCAATATGTCTGTTTGATCACCTATAAACAGAACATACTCCACCATCCTGACTGCAATGACACTTATGATCCACTCCAAAAGGAAAGTATATTCAGGCAATCTAGTTGGACCACATCTTTCTCCTCACAGTTGAGTTACTCCTGACGACCTTCACTATGTTCTCTAACAGAAAACAACACAACAAAACACTGGAATATATGACTAGCAATATGGGAACATTTAAGTTAATTCGGTATATCCATTTCAAGGACTATAATGTTATTACTATATATGATAATTAGAAAAACAATAAATTAGGAGAGGAAATTCTTATTCTATAACATTAAATTTTTTAAAAAGGCAAAATTACAATTATCCCTCTTTATAAATTACAAAAACTAGAGCTTCACATTGGTCAAGACTGAGAGGGTACATAAACAAGGGAATTGATATGTTAGGGAGATGGAATTGTGATCAGATTTTAGGTTTTTTTTTCTTATAGTGTCATTTCTGCATATTTTTAAATGTGTGCAAAATCTTCAAATTCACCTAAAGTCCACAAAGAAGAAAATGATATCCAAGAAGGATTTATATGATTAGAAATTTTTAAGTGCATGGCAAATTATCCTAAGAGCAGGAACTTTTCCTCCTGAAGGATACACAAGTACTCCCAAAATTGTATCTAGGCACTACTTAACCTACCACTCAAAAGCAGGCACTTTGGAAAGAAAGCTCTCACATCCTCCCAGATCCATTTATGCCCGAGACCCAGAGAAGAAGCACTGTACCTAAGTCTCATTCAGCAGCCGCATCAAGAGTTATTTGGGAAGGCTGCTCATCAAAGAGCATCATTACTTTCTAATCATCACTATGGGAGCAGCTATGTAAATGGATGAATGAATTGTGTTCAGTGTTTAAGAGGTCAGTAAAGCTCCACATTTTTGCTTACAGAAAAGCTCCCTAATTCCAGGGAGCTTTTACAACCTTAACTCACACTACGGCTCTATTTTCTAGGCTAAAAGGCTGGCAGAGGGTCTTTATCTGTTCTTCTTGATCACCCCCTTCTGTGCCAATGAGACCAAGCACTCCCTGCTGTCTATGCATCTCGTGCTCCCACAATAATCATGTCTCTATTCAATGCGTCCCTCCCCCAGCTCTGCCTGCTGACAGTTTTTTCTTATAGCACTTTAACTATGTCATACCACTGTCTTCTTGCCTCCATGGTTTCAGATGAGAAATCAGCACTTAATCTTATTGAGCTTCCCTTGTATGTGATGGATCTCTTTTCTCTTGCTGCATTCAGTATTCTCTATATTGAGCATTTGACAATTTGATAAGTATATGTCTGCTTAGCACCCAACACCCCACTCCCCACCCCAAGCACAGCCAATCCATAACTACCTAATCATCAAAACCTACTTTTCTTTGCCAATCCAGGCATAAAAATATACATTCTTCTCAGAATTCCTACTTAAAGTCAGGGCTTAGCATTACACAGCTGATGGTTTTCTAATTGAGTCTATTTCTTAAATATCACCCAAGTCCTTTTGAAACTTATGAATAGAAATCCTTGGTCTTAATTTTTATTGTTGTTTCCCAGTACTCAACAAATATTGGGACTTGAGTAAATACTTGCTTCAAAGACCATTAATTACACATAGAAGATATCAAAAATCAGCAGGTGCTATTTATGAAACACATGTATACTTCTTAAGTAATATCTTGCACTGTTTATTGCCATGACCAGAACACAGAATATGGGGGTGATAATTCTGTGTAATTAGATATTAAAGGGAATCAGAACTCTGGTTCCTTATACTGACCTGCTAAACACTAGTTACTACCCTTTCTCTCAGCCTCAGTTTCTTCATCTAAAATGAAATGTATTCAAATAGATCATCTGAATTATGCATCAGCCATTACCTTCAGTGGTGCACATTGCCTTCCCTTGGGCCAGGAGTCAGAAAACCTGTTATTCTGGCCTTGGCCATATCACCCTAAGGTGAGTGATACTAGATAATGTGTCACCTCTGGATGCTTCAGCTTAGACATCTACAAAATGGAAGCAGTAACCCCTACCATTTATATATTGAAGAGGATTTTTAAGGATCAAATAAAACAATGGCTGTGAATATGTGCTAAGAACATAAAACCCTATGTTATTGACTCTTGTCAGTGTTAATTGTAGGAAGTTAGAGAAAGAGGAAGAATGGGAGTGCATCTATGGAAAAATTCTATGAGGTCTTTGGGAAGAAAGCAGGTCAATAAAGGAATGTCAAGAGAGAAATGTACTTTTCTGCCTCATTATGACACTGGAAAGCTTTAAGGAACAGGATGGATGAGTGAGATATGTGAGTGACTGAAGCCCCCTCAAGGAAAGGCAAAATTACAAATGCAAAGTCCTCAGATTATTTTTGTATTTTTATTTTCACTTATTAGCTGTAACTGCTTTACTACCCAAGTCTCTGGTTTACAAAGTGACATCCCTGAGAATGTTATTTCAAATATGCCCAATAATACAGTGCATTTTCCATGGTGTAAAAATTACTAAAAGGTCAAACTAAATCAATTTCCTGCCTTAAGAAAAGAAGAAGAAAGAAGAATATTGAAGCATTACTTGTTTTGAAAAGATACCAGGTATTAATTAGTATTTGAGTATTTGTGTTTTCCCCTTGGGGAAGAAAAAATCTGTAATAACACTTTGTGTTTATATAAACATATGTCTCCTAGCAGAAGAGAGGACTGTAAAGATATGAGTTAATTATCCTTCTTATTATTATTGGGTAGTGAGCAATGGGTCATTATTAATGGATCATGTTAGTTGGGAAAAAAATAACTGTAAAATATGAAAAAGTTGGGAAGGGGGAGTCAAGCCTGGTGAAATCTAAGTGAAGTAAAAAACCATAACCCAGGGGAGGCAAATAAAACTCTTTTACTTGGTCTTATATTAGGCATACACACATAAAATAGATGGGACAAGAATATCAAAATAGATGTGATCCTGAAAATCTAGCTATCCAAGGGATAATATCAATAAAAGAAGTGCATGCTCTAGGTGAGTTGTCTGTATGGAGTTTCTATTTAGCTTAACCATAAAGTTTTGGTAATGGATGGTGGTGATGGTAGGACAATATTGTGAATATAATTAACAACCCTGAATTACATATTTGAATGTGTTTAAGGGGGAAATTATAGGTTGTATATATGTTAGTAGAATAAAAATTAAAATAAAAAACAAAAATCAGATAACATAGGACTGTGCAACACAGTGAACCTAAGATAAACTATGTATTATAGTTTATAGTACAATTATAAAAACATACTTTCAAGAATTGTAACAAATGTACAACACTAATGCAAGGTGTTAATAATAGGATGGTGAATGGGAAATCTGTATGTTATGCGTGATTTTTCTATAAACCTATAACTTCTTTAATTTAAAAAAAATCTAAACATGACCACTGTGAAAGGTAATGTGTTGAATAACCATTTGGATCAATAGTCAAGAGATGAGGTTTTCTCTTTTATCTCCGATTTTCAGAAATCTGACTATGATGTGCATAGATATGGGTTTCTTTGTACTCGTCTTCTTTAGGGTTCTCTGAGATAACTGATTCTATAAATTTCTTTCACACAAATGGAAGCTTTTGTCCACTGTACTTTTTGTGTCCTTCATACTCCATTCTGGTGTTTTGCTCCTTCTGAAATACCAACTATAAGTATGTGGTACTTCTGTATATTGTTTCACTTGTCACTTTGTTCATATACCTTTTCATTTTTCTATCTGTTCTTCAGATTGGATAATTTCTACAGACCAATCTTCAAATTTACTGACAGTTTTATTATTTTTACTCTGCTATTATTCCCATCAGTGATTTTTTTTTTTAATTTCAGTTCAAAAAATTTCCATTTGGTTCTAAATGTTATAACTTTTATTTCCTTGCTGAGATTTCTTATATTTCCATTCATTACAAGCAGATTTTCCTTTATATACATAAGCACAAATATAACAATTTTGCTTTAAAAGTCTTGCCTGCTAATTCTAACACCTGAGCTATCTCATAGGGAGTTTCCATTGATTATCTTTTCTCTTGGAATTGTATCCTGGGCCTTATGAATGGTATGTTCCAGACAATCTAGATTCTGTTACATTCTCCCAAATAGTGCTAATTTTGTGGTTATTCTTTTAGCAGGCATTCAACTTGGTTGGTGAATAGTAGCTCCAATCTCAATTCAGCTCATATATCATTAGCTGAGCTGAGCTGAGCTGCTTGATGTCCACTCATGCATGTATGTTGCACTGGTCAGCAGAGATTTGGGCAGAGATTATACACAGAATTTAGGCTCTCTCTGGTTTATTCCTTTCCAGGATTACTCCCCTTACTTAACAATGGCTGTGGTTGATCTGACCTCCATTCTCTGGTTCTTCAAGTCAAATTAAGACTCAGGATTTTCTATTAGAATTTTAATTACTATTCAAGTTGCAGACATGGACTACTCTCAAGATAAATGCCTTAAAAATAAACAAACAACAACAACAAAAAAAAAGAAAACAGAAAATCCAGCCAATTTTGTTCCCTTCTTCCAAATCTTGATTACACTATAATAATGTTCTGCTTTGGTCTCTCCCCAGTACTTTCAGGTTTTTTTTTTTTTTTTTTTTTTTTAATATTTTGTCCAGAGTTTATACTCATAACCTGAGGAAAGATTTAATGGAATAGAAGCTATTTAGCCATACTATAAGAAAAAAAAATTTAAAAGCCCGTGGATGTAGGTCCTTTTGCTCAGTAGTTGTGTTAACTTGAACAATCACATTTCTGTCTAAGTTTCAGGCTTATCTCACATTGGCACAATCTAATAATCCTGTCAAACAGACAACTCACTGGGAATGCATCCTTTCTTTCATTCTTCCATAACTTATAAGAATTACTCCACCTGGAATGCCCATCATTAATTAAGGGCTCAAAGTGAGGAAAGGATGCCTCTGAGTGCAACTGAGGTCTCATGAGTCGAGGTCTATACTTCTTGCCCACACCATGGTACCTTTCTAACTTTTGACAGTCTGCAGGAGGAATTGCCTCAGGTTTATTTCCCTAAATTTGAAGCCATCACAGGATCCTAGGATATATATACTTGACAGATGACAAGAAAATACTTAGCTCAGATAACTGTTATTTGGAATACCACAATGCTGGCCAGTGGCTCTTTACCATGGCTGAACTTGCTGCTTGGCACCATTCTAATAAATATAAATGGATGACAAATGTTGACCACTAGACTAGTGGTTTTCAAACTATAGAAAGCAACTAGTTATCCCTTCCACATCGTGACTTTCCCTATCATGGTTTCGATATATTGTGGTTCAGCATGAGAAATTAAATGGGATTTTTTTTTAGAGTTTTTCAAAAGCCACAGACAACATGCAAAGACCAGGAGATAACACAGAAAAAGTTTAGAAACTCAGAAATGCATAAAATGTATGTATAATATTGTATGATATCACCTATGACCAAATAGTTAACCCAAATTTTACAATAAGGTACTGTAAATACCCCATAAAAGAAAAAGAAAAAATTCAGACCTCTTTTCTGGTGCAACGAGAGGACCAAAAAATTTTATGCAGATTTTCCAATTGGCAGGGGCACTATGCCCCTAACCCCTACTATGTGGAAGGGATAACTGTAATTTAGTCAGTCTCCAAGAGAATTTTTAAAAAACTGAAGTAGAACAGAAAACTTAAGGTACATCACAAGAAGGAAGAGCATACATGTTAAGTGGAATTTCCTTTCATATCTTTATATAAATGTATGTAATTATCAATGTAAATTTTAATTCTTACTGACATCTGTGTTTAAAAAATGTTGAAAGCTACTTCCCTAGACCAAGGTCTGTAGTGACAAATATCAATAGCTATAGAATTGACTGCTACACAGTTATAGAGAGGGAAGACAAAAGCAGGCCTCACAAAACTAATAATACCTTTTCTAGACTCTGCATTCCTGGTCCCCTGAGGTACAATCCAGATCTCAACTGAAAATCCTAGGCATAATGGAGTTACTACCTCCCCACCCCCATCCTCTCAAACCTTGGACTACCAAGTTCCTGTTTTAGGAGACAAGGTTTATTTTGCCCTTAACCCCCACCCCCTTTGTCTCTCTTTCTGAAATAAGTTTTTAAAAAATACCAAAAGACAGAGGAAGGAAGGCAAGGGCAAGAAATGGTTTCGTTTTGGAGATTTTTTTAGTTTGTTTATTTATTTCTGCCTTTTTCTTTTCTTTTTCCTTTTCTTTTTTAAAAAATTATTTTCTGTTTCAAAAGGCAAGGCCCAAAGCAGTCTATGGGAGTTGGCACATAAAAGAGGCATGTCCCTGAGCACTTTCAGCAGACTTTCAGAGTATTTTTTCTTTCTACTTTCCTGGCTGGATGGTCGGGTTTGAGTAATTTTCTCTTTCTCCTGGGGTTGGTTGCTAAGAGACACTCTATTACTTCTCTTTCTCTTATGACCCGATTACTGTGATCAGCAAAGACGGCATGCAGACAACATCCTGACATGGCTCCTACAAGAACACTGGGCCTGGTTACAAAATGTTGGACACTCTTAACCCTCTCACAACCATCAGACCAAGGTTCCCAAAACTCTTTTTTTATACAGGGCCAAAGGATTTCCCCATCTTCCTTTAAAATGGTGGTTGTGATGAATCACAATAATCATTTTGAAATATATTTTAATAAAGGTTTCATGTCACATCCTAGTATTTCTTAATATTATTTATTTCACAGGTAAATAAACAGACCAAAAAATGTTCTGAATTCATCTCAGCCTGGACAAAGATAAAGCTGAAAGGGAGCCCTTCAGGAGCATATTAACCAGAGTCCTCCGTCCTCCGCTCCTTTGTCTGGAGTACACAGCCAAAGCACAGGTCACACCTTGTTCACCTCTAATCCTATCCAGCTTTCGGCAGAACAGCCTAAATGTTGTAGGTGCTCAGTGGATGTTTCCTAAATGAATAAATAAATGAGTGTTCATTGGGAGTGGATGTGGCTCAAGAGGTTAAGCCCCTGCTTCCCACATGGGAAGTCCTGGGTTCGGTAGTAAAAAAAAAAAAAAAAACAAGCAGACAAATGAAAAAACTAACTCAGGGATGCTGATGTGACTCAGTGGTTGAGCGCCACCTTCCCACTTACAAGGGCCCCGGGTTCAATCCCCTGCTCTGGTACCTCAAAAAAAAAAAAAAAAAAAAAAGTGTTCAGATTAAGCTCTTCTTCCTCTCCCTTGAGGCTCCTACACACTCCTTTCACCCGTACATTTCAGGAAACAAAAAGAAGGCGGAAGCTTACAGAACCTCTGTCAATGGTTGTAATGCCCTCAGAACAGATTATAAATGTTTTAAAAGTAAATGTCAGAAATTAACAAAGATTGGATCTTTGTCCAGTATATCAATCCTGGTTTTTATTTTTCTTATACTTGGAAGATCTATCTATCTATCTATCTATCTATCTATCTATCTATCTATCTATCTATCT